>OZ037783.1:30537625-30692625 GCA_964035525.1 Porites cylindrica
ATATGCTAGTAATATCCATTGCTACAACACGAGATATACAGCTAAGAAAAATATTTATAAGATGAGTGTACGAACAAACGTAGCTAGGCAAAAAATCAATCTCTTTTATAAGCTACAGACATTTGGAAGGACCTTCCAACTCATTTAAAAAACTCAAGTTTGTCTGCATTTCCAATGAAATTATACACTATCTACTCTCAGAATAACAAATGAAATACGCTACCTGCGTGGCATCACGATTTTGGTTGGGCATACAACGTAATAAAGGCGTGTGAGGACAGAGAAACAGCGAGGAGATTGGGGCGAAAGCAATGAGAAACCGCCTGCATGGACGGGTGGCCTTTTTGAGTAGTCCGAATGCCTGCGTACGGATCGTTCCATTTGGATCAGAATGTTCACCCGCCAATCAAATATTTGGTAATCTCCTATGGGAGAGTTCCAACTGACTGAACCATAATCTTCTCCGCAAAACAGAATCAACATATCAAAGAAGTGTTAACAGGGGCGTTGTCAGTCTTGAATATTCGATGGAAAAACAGGGCAATTTTATTGAAGCCTGAACAGGAAATGGCCATTTAAAGTCTTCTTCATAGATGAGAAGTTATGGCAGTTTTGTCCTCATCGAAAACCTGTATGATCACAATTTCGCCTCTTTCGTAAACGTTGTCACTGAGCTGTACAGCAATGGAGCTTAAATTTGCTTTGAGGAAGTCCAGGCACCTCAACTTTCTCTATTGTGTTTGAGAATAATGCACTACATCAAACAGTGTCAGTGATTGGGGGCGACGAATCGCACACAGTAGAAGAAAGAAGCACAGCATAATTCTGAATACTTTGTGTAGCTTAAGTTTAAGCTGCAACGTAAATCTGAAGATTGCCCTATCCGCAAAAATTCAACATTCTACAAACAACACTTAAAAGCCAGCCGGGCGCAGCATCAAAACATAGCTGGAAATTATTCTTCCTTCTTTGTTTTTTTTTCTTCTTATTGTATTTCTTTTGATTTTACCTGCTAGCTACATGTAGAGCCTAAATTGTTCAGGGAGCTAAGAGGAAAACCAACTGGTTCATTTAGCTTCCTAGCTTCCACATGATTTTCATTACATTTAATTTATCTTCTATTGGAAGTAAATTTACCAGATTGTAATATCAACCATGTACATGGACAAAAGCATAAAGATTATTCATCATTCTTTTTAAATAAATTATTGGTTTTTGATTTTTCATGAAATTTCATTCTCACGAAATTAAGTGAGAATAAGGTGCTAACATTTTTTCTCTGGCATTTTATCAAGGGTGCATGAAATCAAGTAAATATGGTACATGTATGTCACACATATTACTGTAAAAAAAAATAGAAGAGTTGTTTACCTTGTCCTCAGAGCTGCCTTTTCTTGCTGATCTCGTTTTCTGATTATATTACATTGTCTTGCAGTTTGCCTTGCTGTTCCTCTTCATCAAGATTCTACAATACATGTATGTAACAATGCAGTCTGTCATTGAAAGAAAATCACATTGACAAAAATTACGTTAATATATTGCAACTTTTTTAAGGTTAGAACTTGTATAAGACAGCCCTGGCAGTGAAAAAAAAAACAAGAAAACTTTCTTGTTTAACAATTTAATCATATCATTTTTAAAGACAGTCGATATTTTATTAAGCAATACAGCATTCTACACAAGATACGTGAAAGACGCTAGGGTTAAATAATGACATTTGCAACTCAATCTCTCTTTTGAGGGTTTGCACAGATTTTTGGATCCAAAATTCAAGATTTTTTTCCAGACATTTCTGCATGTGTAGCCATCATGAGTTGTAATTGAGGAAGCCTTATGTTATAAGCTCTGTGGTTTCTATTAAAGGCTTCCTCGCCAATTTTGTTCTGTAGTGTATTTTAATTTTTTCCTTTTTTCTTTGTACATTTTGTGTGGCAAAATAAATAAATAAAATAAATGAAGGGTACCATTTATCAAAAAAAGGTATACGAAAGGGGTACCTTTTCTGTCCAAAATGGTATATAAAAGGGTGAGGGGTTGGATCATGTTACAGAGTCCACCACCCCCACCCCCCTGTATAAAATTTTGCTCAGTTCTTCTCCTATGGGCAGCTGTTACCGCCAAAAATACAATCAAGTCAAATAGCACAGACAAAATACAAATGCTCTAGTGATGAATTACGAAATGGTTCAAATAATAAAGGAATGATCATTCTTAAAATAAAATAGTCTGGTTGTTTTGTGTGAAATGGTTCACCTAAACTACAAACGATTTCGTCAGATGAGAATTAAGCTGTTCACTGGTACAGCTGTAGATGTTAAAACAATACCACCAAACAAGAATAGGTTTGTTTAACTTCCTCCTCAATGTTTTTTGCCCCAAAAAGTCAAATCATGCACAAATAAAAAGTTGAAATTACAATGTAATTTCCCAGAGCATTGAAGCAATGATGTCTCTGCAGCTGGGTGAAACATTTTCTGGTTTTAAGCTACAAAGACCAGTCCAATGGTTCCTCCAGACCAAAAACCCTCTGCATTGTTTTTTTTTTTTTTTGCTTTAAATTGTTGAGCACTGGCTTACAATTCCTTTTCTTAATTTTTCTTTAAATTTGGCAACAAAAACATTCCTATATATGGCCCATAACTAAGGAACATTATGTTAGACCCCACATAGACTAGACAACTCCAGTCTTGACTTGTCCATTTCACTCTTGTATTTTTGGTGGTTTCGGCGCCAACAATAATGTCAAGTGAAACCATTTTATTTCACGTATCACCATTTGTTTCATCATACCTCCACTTCAGTTGTGATTAAATCATTTGACTTTACATTGAATCATTTGTGTATGACTTGAACCATTTGTAAATGTTTGTGTGAATTCTTACTTTACTCAAACTATTATGCAACAGAGCAGCTGACCGTTGGTTATCAAGCTCGAGCATGTCGCACATGGTATATTGATGGATTATTATTTAACCAAACTGAATCTTGTTTGGCGGTATTGTTTTAACATCTACGAGTGAACAGCTTCTCATGTGACCAAAACCGTTTGTAGTTTACATGTAGGTGAACCATTTCACGCAAAACAACCAGACTATTTTTATTTTAAGAATGATCACTTCTTTATTATTTAAACGATTTCGTAATTCATCAGTAGACCATTTGCGTTTTGTCTGTGCTATTTGACATGATTGTATGTTTGGTGGTGACAGCTGCCCATATTCTCCCCTCCACCCCCCCACCGCCAAGGCAAAATCAGCTTGCCCAAAGGGTAAGATAATATTGGTGAAGTTTATGAGCTGAGATCTGTGAAGAGTTTACACTATGTGTAGCCCACTGTAATACATTTTGGTGATGCATTTCCTCGAGGCAAGAGCTAATGTTTTTTACCATTTACATGCAGCACACGTATTTTACAAAAATGCCAAACAACTCTGAAATTAAGGGATCAGGGTTACAAAACTGAGTGACTCAAGCAGGGTGTCCATTGGATTAGTTGCTCAAAAAAAAATAGGAAAATAGGAAATTCGGGATTGAGAAAATAGGAAAAATAGGAAACTTTGTATTAAAAAATAGGAGAAAAATAGGAAAATCAATAGTACTTTCGTCAACATAGATAGCCTCCCTGCAACCCCATCAGGGCTATAATAAAGGCCACGAGCCTGTATGTTCGCAGGATTAGACCAACTTCTGCAGCTTAGAAGGAGGGTAAAAGATCAGTAACATTTAGTTTTTTGGCTCAGTTACACTGTAATCAGGATGACATTCTTGACTAAAGGTCAAGCGCAGTTCTATAATCAAAGGGGATCATATGACAATTCCCTTCTAGTTGGCCGCAAATCTTTGAAAAGCTTCAAAGAGTAAAATTTCTTGGGATAGAAATTTCTTACTATTGCGTTGTCATTAAAGGATATTGAACTAAAAAATCCCATGAAAGATTTCCTTCCATTAATCTACAATCGGTAGCTGGTTGAGAATATGATTGTTTGAGTCGAAAGACCGCATAGTTTTAAGAATCAAACCAGGCTTTCCGCAGTGTATGCAAAATGACACTGATCTATTTGGTACCAGATTGTAAGTGTGTTATGGTTAAGTTCTAAGAGGAACGTAACACTCTTCTTAGCTATGACTGGAAGAATGGTTTCGGAACCAAAATATTGGATCCTTCATCAGTTGCTTAGGTATAGCTGTTAACAAGAGCTCACCAAGAGAGCTAGTGCCATATACTAAACTTGAGTCTGTTCTTTTCATGTAGCATACAGAATCCAGCTAGTGATTAGTTCTTTAAACAAAAAGCTGATTGGATGATTTATCTGATCCGTGTTGTGAAAGGGCAACTTGATCATGTTTTCAGTTTCAAAGATGAACATGAAAGGGAGCGAGACTTCAAAATAATTATTACATCATAAAGTCTACAGAGAATGAAATGCAGTTTCAGTGGGCTATGCACAATATTATTCAAATATAGTCATGAGAAATATAACATTTCATACAATACATGTACATGTAGGTGCCCTAGAAAATTATACAAAAAGTAAAAATAATAATTATTGTTACTTTTTGTATAATTTAGAATAATATTTACAATATTATTATAACAAAGTTGTTAACAGAACTCTAATGGGCAATGGAGGTCATGGAAAGAAAAAATGTAACTATTATTTTTACTAATATTAGAACATCAAAGTCAACATACTACTTGCTTTATGATAAATCTCACTCTAAAACACAATACAACTATAATTCCATTTTCAATATTTTTGCAAATTTTGGCTTCACCAACTAAAAAATAGGAAAAATAGGAGGTTTTTGTTCAAAAATAGGCAAAAATAGGAATATGCTCAAAAAATAGGAAAAAATTTGAACTGGACACCCTGCTCAAGTTCCAGGTTAGTTTGCCCAGTATACTAGGACCTTCAATGGAACCTGATTCACACTGTTTCCTGACCCTAATCACTAAACTTCAGAGTCATTTGGCATTAAGTGGCCCTTCAGTGTTCTGCAAAATACCCCTATGATCGATATATGTGCATCAAAGGTATATGTAAGCAAACGAATGGCTAACGTTTTTTAAGCATTTTTTCCCATATTTTCTGCAAAATGAAGCTGTAATCTAGGGACAGCTCTGGTAAGCAGACAATGACAGAGGCCTTGTGCGTGTCCGCTAATTTCAGGTGGCAGGTACAAAACAAAGGTCACAGGTCAGATCACAAGTGCAGGCTAGAATACAGGTCACCAAGCAACACCTTGTGAAGCTGTAAAGTGGAGGCAGTATGAATGAAGGGAAACAAGCCAATACGTAAAAAAAGTGGTTAAAAAAGAACAAAACAAAATACCGTAAAGGAAAAAAATACCTTGGCCAACAGTTGAACACGGACCACCTACATGTAAAGACATCTCCTAGTCTCATATTACATTATTACCAAATATTAATTAGCAAGGCAAATTATTATATTTGAAGCATTTTACCCACGAAATTCTGCCAGTAAATGCTGTCTGAAGCTGGTGGAACTGTATTTATCAAGTATTCAAAGATATATACGAAGAAACTAAGCAGGGTTTAAAATTGGTAAAAGCCCTACTTTAACTCATTTTATCGCATTCAAAGAATTTGTTATGGCCGACAGCCTATAAGTGTCTCGTAAACTGCTGCAAAGTCTCTCACTGTCAGCCTTGTAGAGCTGCAGTTCCCTGCATTTGCATGAGGAGAATTGGTCGCAATCAACCAGCTGTAAAAATTTTAGACATTTTTTCACAGAGGAAGTAAAGTATCAGCCTTTCGTTGCACCCAGTAGAAGTGATGTTGCTTGGAAACCTTGAATATTATACAACTAGACATCACAATCAATGAAGTCACTGCAACTACCTTCCAAAGCCGACTCATGTTTCTGCCTCGCTATGTGATCCATACAGCTTATTCTAGTTTGCAAAACGAAATGAAACGAAACAAAATATATGGGTTAGGGAGAAAAAATACTTATTATCCTAAACACAGTTTCAGACAACACTGACGATGTGTTTGAAAGTTAATGTTAATGGAAAATGACGGATTTATACCTATTTCGCAAAGTAGTAATTTTCCCACAATTACTATTCCGTGAAATGGCATTTTTTCACCTTTGTTTAGTAAATATGTCCTTTTCATCCGAAACAAAATGGGTCCACCAATAAAATGATCAATATTTCTAAGAGTCTGGTCACCTCTCATTTTATTGACCGTACTAGAACTCGTTTCGCAAAGTAGTAATTTTGCCACAAATTATTACTATTTTGCGAAATGGCGTTTTTTCACTTTTATTTAGCAAATATGTCCTTTTCGTCCGAAACAAAATGCGTCCACCAATAAAATGATCAATATTTCTAAGAGTCTGGTCACCTCTGACTTTTTTTACCATACTAAAACTTGTTTCACAAAGTAGTAATTTTGCCAAATTTACTATTTTGCAAAATGGCGTTTTTCACATTTATTTAGCAAATATGTCCAAAGGAAAATTGCTTCCGTCCATTCTTTTCGTCAGACTTTTTTTAGCTGTCGTGAATTGAATTATTTGTAAAGGGAAGCGAAAAATTCAGCTCCAAATTGACGAGTTTTGGTGGGCTTTGGAACGCGAAATCCGAAAACAGATTTCACCGCCAAGAAATCCGGCCTCAGGATGGATTTCAATTAAGAAATCCAAATCTGGATTTCGTGGATCTCCTTTTTACCGTTTGATTGGGAAATCTGAAAAAGGATTTGTAAAACTGTTCTCGTGAACAGCAGTCTTGTTTTTGTTAATTCTACGTGCACGTGCAAGACGGCTGTTAGTAAGGACAGTTTTTCAAATCCTTTGTCGGATTTCCCAATCAAATAAATATCCAATTTTAAATCTCTTTTTTGAGAGAAAGATTGCTAAATCAGTGCCGTAGCAAGGTTAGATTTATTGAGGGAGGCCAATCACGAGCGCCGAAGCCGCGGGCTGCTAGGGAAGTCCGGGGGCATACTCCCTTCCGAAGATTTTGAAATATAGGGTCTCTGAAATAGCATTTTCATCCTTGCGACAGCATTAGTTTCCCATTTAAGAAGTGTACTTTGTTCAATATCCACTTGATTTTTCTTTGTTGAAGCCATAAATAAATAATTTTCACGCTTTATCAAACCGAAATGAACACATTAAACTTGACCATTGAACCAGGGAGGATAATTTATAATTTATTCGCCCTGATTGAACCGAAGAGCAGCGTGAAGGTAGGTACTTCATGTATGGGGACATATATTGTACCAACTTTACCTACTTAACTTATGTCTTCACTCTTTCTGTGAAGAGCATGGCCGCTGACCAAATTAAACGTGCCTGTCAAAATTATTGGGAGGGCCTAAGCCCTCCCGGCCCCTCCCCATGCTACGGCACTGTAAATAAAGATAGAAAGGACCAGGGAGACTGTCATCACCTGCTACAAATGTAAGTTTCAGCAGCCTAAATTTTAACAAAGATTAGAGTTTTCTGTACCATTCTCCAGCCATAAAGAAGCACCCTGCTTTAAATCTTTGAACTTGAAATTTTTAAAGCTAAAGTTTGGTAAATTAATTGGCCTTTAGCCAGACATTGCAAACTGGACGTCCAGTATGTATGTTTTCCTATAAAAATAAACATAATTACTACTTTCGTTTCGGACGAAAAGGAAATATTTGTTAAAAAAAGGTGAAAACATGCCATTTCGCAAAATAGTAATTCTGGCAAAATTACTACTTTGTGAAACGAGTTCTAGTACGGTCAATAAAATGAGAGGTGACAAGGCTCTTGGAAATATTGATCACTTTATTGGTGGCCACATTTTGTTTCGGACAAAAAGGACATATTTTCTAAATAAAAGTGAAAAAACACCACTTTCCAAAATAGGAATTCTGGCAAACTTACTACTTTGCGAAACAAGTTCTAGTACGGTCAATAAAATGAGAGGTGACCAGGCTCTTGGAAACATTGATCATTTTATTGTTTCGGACGAAAAGGGCATATTTGCTAAATAAAGGTGAAAAAACGCCATAATTTCGCAAAATAGTAATTGTGGCAAAATTACTACTTTGCAAGATAGGTAAAAATCTGTCATTTTCCGTTAACTATTACTTCCAAACACATTGTCATAGTGTTGTCTTAAACTGTGTTTAGGTAGGCTCGATTTCCCCCGTCTCCCGGGTCCGGTCTTTGATCGGGGGATGAGTGTGGGCTCATTTTCCCGAACAGCGGCTGGTAATCGAGCCTATGTTTAGGATACTAAGCATTCTTTATCCCTACCCCATATATTTCTTTTCGTTTCGTTTCGTTTCGTTTCGCAAAATAGAATAAGCCGATCCATACACATCAATTTCACAACTGATACAAAGATCGCCAACAGAAAAAACTCTCTTCATGAGCTTATTTCAGTTATTTATCAACATAGCAATGACCTGTACTTGTGACCGTGACGTGTATTTCTGTACCTTCCAAATTTCATGTTTCACCTTAATTTGCAACAGTTCTGCTGGATTTACTTGATGATTTAAGCCATAAACTTAATCCTTTACCATAGCTAGTCTCAAATTTTTAAGCTTAAGTTTAACTTAAGCTACTTAAACATAAGCTTACCTCACAAGACCGGCGCCAGATTTTTCACGACTTCCCCCATGGCACGTGCGAGAATTTTAAGATCATAAATAAAGCCAAGTGTTGACGAGTAAGTAAAAGAACTGCTGAAGCACAAATCCGAGTTCCAGAAGTCTAATTATGTTACTTTTGATCTAGTTTACTACACACGTGTTCTGTCTGGTCAGTAATCCGTCGGCACATTCGTTTCGGAGCTAGGTTTCGTTTAATTTAGAACCCAGTCTCTCGATTGACCCGTGCATTTCGCGCGCGGGCTTTCGCAGTACTCGTAAAACGCGCTCAATAGAGTCAGGAGAAAAATGGTTTTCATACCTATTACTTGTTCAGGAACTTTCGCGATTTATGGGTGAGGTAAATAGTAAATCTTACTTCTAACAGTGACAAGTTCTCTGATCTGAGTAATGAAACCAGCACAGTGTGGAATGTGAGTGCTGAAACCCATCTGAGATTATGGAACGCAAAATATGGTTCGCGCATGCCCGGGAATCGAAGCGCGATCTTTAATGTGAAAGTAATCCACTACAATTGGGAGCCTTTAAGTGAAATAGGCAGGCTATCTCTCATTAGCATTGAATTAAACCTATTCCAGGAGCTAGAGTCCGTGGTTCATTGAGTCAGACGGCTAAACCATGATGATTGGTTTGTCGCTGTGGACTTGCTGATATTTCATATTTTGATGATCCCTAATAAGGACGCCCTTGGGTCGAGACCGAGTGATATGGCTTTGCTCATGCGTTAGGTACTGCCCAGGAACGCAACTAGATACCTCCTGATCTTTTCCAGTAACGGTGTAGTTCCATCGAAATAATTGTACCATCGCTTGTGATACTCGCGCACAATTTTGATGAGGGCGCCGCCCAAAGAATAAACAAACAAAATGGTGTTGGAAATAACCTTCATGTGAGGACAATAAATTCCATTTTCTGTCACTATTTTCAGGAGAACCTTAAGCAGGGACGTTTTTGAGCGACGTACGTCAACCGGAAGTGGACTTTTAGAACTCTTGAGCCGTGATTTTGAACAAATTTGGGAGCAAATTGTTTCTTTAAGAGTAAAAACACTTAGCAATACAAATTTGGTGGTGCAAAGGCATATTAAAAAGAAAAAGGCTTACTTCTGGTTGACAAGCGTTGTTCAAAAACGTCGCTGCTTAAACACCCTATTAACTTCGAATGTGATGACTATGAATGGGACTCCGATTATGGTAATCACCGGAGTGAGATTGTTATTGTTTTTGATTTGTATGAAGGTCACTGGGGCGTGATTTTTGAATAAAAATTCAGGGAAATATAGTGACGTTCATCCCTAAAGGTTTGACAACCAGGTATAAAAAGAGTACAAAGCGACATATTGAGTTAGGAGAATTCCCCCGGCCCAACTCTCCTCTCCACCATTACTGTGGGCTGGCACCGGGAGGCCGAGCCCGCAATACAAGGAACTAAGATCTGAAGAAGGTGTAGATTGAGAAACCATTGGTCGACTTTAGTCTTATGTTCGCATAAAAACAGGCAAATATCAAGAAAGCACTTTCATTTAATTAATAAGCAATATAGGATGTGTATTTACAGACTGAAGTAATAAAAAATACTAGCAAGTAATGGAAACATCTGACTGAAAACAGGCAAACCAACCAATTAATCCTCTAACTACCATAGCGACAATTAGCTAGAGACGGTTTCATCTCCGGCACACATGGTTCGTACAACTCCAGACAAACACATTTCCAAGGACTTGCCAAGGATTTTTCAAGGACAAATTTCAGTTTTCAAGGACTAAGATTTATTTAATAAATCGACATTCTTTAACCCCCTCTGATCACCTTATTGGCAAAAACACGTCATGGAACCATTTACCTATTTTACTTCTTCAGCCATCATTGATCACGATATTTTTACTACTTTTCCGCAACGAGGCTTTGCAAAATGACTGTGTATGACTCAGTTGTAATTGCATCTGAGGTACAGAAATAGCATTTGAAATAAAGAAACAGAAATAAAATATTGTTCGTGCACAAAATGTCTTAACGTTACCCGTGAGTTTCACAGGTTCTTATACCGAGGATGAGCCAAATGTTCCTCGGCAAAATAATCTAATTTAACAGAAAAAAGTTGTCCGGCGTAAACAAGGTTGTGAATTTCAAAGACTTTTCAAGACAAGACCTAAAAAAGAAATCAAGTACTTTTCAAGGACCTAAACCGAATTCAAGGACATTTCAAGGCGACTAGTAAAATTCAAGACCTTTTCAAGATTGTACGAACCATAGGCACAGAAACAGACCTCATTCATTATTTCACTACGATGCCCGTCATCTTTGCACGCGCTTTACTGCCGTGAGGATTGATCGGATAACAGCAATGTCACGTGGTATTTCAGGGGGTAAAACGGTCGAGTTTGTTTATTCTCTCAAAACCAAACGATGATGCGAAATGCATGGTTCGAGTTTCGTCAAGTTTTACGTCATTATTGATTGCTGTGTTGACATCTGGGTGCCTAACCCTAACTAAACAATACTAAAACAATTGAAAGAATGGCATGTCACTGTTTCCTGCGACCAATTAGGAGACACCTTCCGAGCAGCTCCTACACTACTCCTTTTGTCCTGTGACCTGTGATCATGTGTTCTGTACCTGCCACATCTACAGTCGCCATTGCATCCAAAGAAGTAACAATGATCATTTCCACCCATAATTTGCCATTATCGTCTTTAAGATGAAAAATTATAAATTTTCTGCGATCGCGCGACCGCGACCCTGAGAAACCACGTGACGTCGCTTTAATCCCACCAGTAACGTGACGCGAAAGACTTGTCACGTGACCTCCAGCGCTGAGAGGTTCGCGGTAAACTCGGATCTAAAACTCGATACTGTCAAACACAAAGGATCGTGGAACAGAAAATTACAAAATGACTTGAAATCCGCTAAAATGTAACCTCGTTCCTACAGGGCTCGATCTTAATTTTCAGTTCAATGGCAAAGCTTTGCTTGTAAGAATTTTTCTACTAGCAAAAGCAGTAAATTCACAGGCTATTGTTTGTCTTCGAGGTCGAAAACCATCTAAAAAATGTGGGGTTTCTTAGACAGTATAGAAGGATAAAGCTGAAAAACCCGGCTTACTCACATAGTGGAACCGAGTATAAATCACGGTGCCGAGCTAAAATGTACATTGTAATATTGTAATAAAACAAATGAGCAGTGACTGACATGCCACCCGTTCCTCTCGTACAATCAGTCAATGTATGCATTGGTTTTTAGCCAAAAAATGGTAAAGATTCTTCAACAACGATCATCTTCTCTCTCAAATTTCTACTCGAGAAATGCTTACTCGCCAATTATTGCTAGAGGATTTTCTTTTGACTGGCAACTTCGGAAAACCACTCGGTTTTTGCGAGTTTGCGAGTGCTAATCACTGGAAAAAATCCCTGAATTTCCAAGTTGGATTGTACTTGGTTTTTACTTGGATTTCCACGATTATCCAAACCTGGAAAAATTGCAATTTATCCAATTTTGGTTCATCATCTGGATTTAACGGTAACCAAATCTGGAAAATTAGAAAATCCAGACTGGGAAATCAAAATATCCAAGAAGAGCAGCTTTCCACATTGTACTTGGATATTTTGCAATCCAAACTTGGAGACACAACTTTACAATCCTGGGTTACAAGGGTCACAAGCTTGAAATTTTAGTTTCACAGGAATGGATTTTAACAAGCCAGTCCTGGATTGTACGATTAACAGGCTTGGTGTTCTAAGTTTTCAGGAACGGATTTTGAAAAGCCAATTCTGGATTGTCACATAAACAGGATTGGGATTCCAGTTTTACAGGAATGGATTTTAACAAGCCAGTCCTGGATTCCATGATAAACAGGCTTGGTATTCCAGTTTTACAAGAACAGATTTTCACGAGCCAATCCTGGATTGTCAGATAAACAGGGTTGCAATTATAGTTTTACAGGAATGGATTTTAACAAACCATTCCTGGATTTTTACAAAAAAAGGCTAGGAATTTCGGTTTTACACGCACGGATTTCATCAAGCCAGTCCTGGATTCCATGATACAGGCTTGGTATTCCGGTTTTACAGGAATGGATGTTAACTAGCCAATACTGGATTGACAGATACACAAGGTCGGGATTATAGTTTTACGGGAATGGATTTTAACAAACAATCCTTGGATTGTTACAAAATGGGCTAGGGATTTAAGTTTTAAAGGAATGGATTGTAACAATTCAGTCCTGTATTCTATGATAAACAGCTATAGGGATTCGAGTACTACAGGGGTAAATTTTTAACAAACCAGCTCTGAACTGATACATTCAACAGGCTTGCGCTTCAAGTTCTAAGGGGTAGTAAAAATAGAGTACAATGCATTCCTCAAGAAACAACTTCATAATTTTTTTAATTATTTTTATAAGAAACATAGATTGTACAATCACATCTACCCTAACTTAAATCTACAATCTTTAGGGCCTCAGGGTTTAAGACAATAAAGTGAAAATGACACAACTTTTTTTGTTCAAATTGATTTTGGTCCATAGATAAGTTTAATCAGTTTAATTGTACAATAACAATTAATTTGATTGTGAATTTTAAAAATATCTCTAAAAGAAATTCTTGAACCTTGGCCATCCAAAACTTTCTTTTCCCCTTCAGAAAAGTCACAAAGACTGGAAAAATAGTAAAGGATCAAAGAAAAGCTGACAAAGTCATGTGATGTCAGTTAGTTTACTCAACCTTCACTTCTGATTCTGAACATTGCTTTGTGTTTGGTGGAATTAAGCTATATAAAAACAATGAAAAGAAAATCTGTGTCATATACACTTTAAGCAAGAAAGTTAACCTGTAAACTTATACATAAGAAGTCCAAACATCAACATTACCTAATATTGGATACATTAAATAACTGCATGATTAGGTCTTGGTTCTCCTAGACCTCTACTTAGGCAGCTTTCAAAATTGCAAACTGTTCCCAGCTAATGCAAATTAACTCAAACTTTGAGACTGAAGGTTCTCCTCTAGATCAAGGCCTTGGCAAGTTAAGGAAATGCCCAGTCTTCACTTTGAAATCATGGTGTTCAATAAATCAAGGTGTTCCCGTTCTTAATAATATTCTTTGACAGGATTTTCACAAGAAAAGCAAGAAAGTTTGTATAGGAATAAGGTGACCTCACTCAAAACCTTACTAAGAACTAAAACCACAACACTTACTGTAACAATCAACCGCTCATAACTAAAACTTGTCCACCTGAATGATCCCAGAGGTTTTCTTTTTCTCCCTTTCACTTGAGTTGTTTTTAAAAGGTGACTTCAGCTTTTGGTTAAAGTTTTTTTTTTCATTCCACCTTTTAAATTTCCAGGTTAGACCTTCACAGTAACATTTTCCCTTGAGACATTAGTTAATGGACCAGTCACCTGTACTAATTGCTTTTCTATTAGGGTGCTTGATATTGCTCTGATATAAGTGTTTTTATCTTGATTGCGAAGAAATTTTAACCCAAACTCCTTAGCAAGTGGTTTTAGATCCTTATCTAGCTTGACCTCCTGCACTGTAGATTTCTTCAAGTAGACTAATAGAACTGCCTCAGCTGAAGATAATGTGAGTTCTGAAACAGAATACAAGGAAATAACATTCTTAAAATGATCTAAAAACCTGGGCCCAGTTACTAAAGGCTTTTTATTGCCTATCTGGGTTCCTGTTTCTTTTGCACAACAGAATTTTATCTGTTAATGTTAATTAGTCATATCAGAGCAAGCAAGCATCAAATTGTGGGACAAAGGAATAAACCTGAACTGGCCTCGTAAGCATTTTGGATTTAAATTCACACTTTTTGTTAAACCAACAATTATTATTGGAACACCCAAGCCCTTCTCAAGTTGCTCTTCTCAAGTTCTTCAAAGTTGCATAGGATTTTACTTCCATTTACACCAGTTGTTCTTAAAGGCTTGTTTTCATTAATGATGGAGCTGGTGTAGTAATAAGAAGGGTAGAACATTAGGATCCAGTGAAAAAAGCATTCCAATTCCACTCACCTTCATTGCTTATGATCTAGTGGAAAGAAGTTTGTCAGAGATGCAAGCAGTAGCTTAGTGGTTAGTTTATCCTTCAGTTTCTGCTTCCAACTCAGACAATCTAAGCTTTCACTACATTGTAACTGTAAACAGAATGCTATTTTCACAGGATCATAACACTCTACCCCTCGTGGGAATTGCCCATTCTAACCAAAGTTACTCGAAATGCATAATTATGCCTTACCAGCATTGAAGTAATCATCCAACTTCATTTCCTTGTGTTTTTTGCCACTGCAAGAGGAATGTCCACTTTGACTGGGAGAACTACTATCACTTTCACTTTGTGATGATGAAAGCCCACTCTGCAGCTTTACCTCACTTTCTTTCCTTCTACGCTCATCCATGTGCTTCCTTATTATTTCCATAATGGCATTTCTCCCAAGTCCTGCTTCAGGGAACGTGTACTCTGTATCATTTGCAAGTGTTTCTACTACTTCTTGTAATTTTCTAGTTGTTTCTGGGTTGTTTCTAAATTTTGGTGCAGGAAGCTCAGGTGACCAGATCTTTTTTATGAAGTTGGTTATCTTCTTCTTCCTGAGAAGGGAGTGCAGCATGTTTTAATATTCAAGAAACAAGGAGAAAAGGTAAGCATATAATTATATACTGTTGTAGACCGCAAGGGTTCATGGCTGTTACTTGACATGCTACTAATGCACAATATTGGAAATACAGACACACACAATACCATAACACAACAGTTTTACAAGTGAAATAACATCTATTGAGTTCCACAGGCTTGTTTAAACATTATATATCAGAATTACTATTAGTCTATACTATTACAATCAATCTGTCTGTATGAGCTGAACTGCTGATTGGCTGTACAGAATGTATGGCACTCATGTTTTTCCAATCAGTCAGGACTTGAGTGAGAGGCAACAAAGAACTGTTAAATACTAAAATTATTGGCAGCATCTCAAGATATGAAACCTTTTGCCCACTAATTGTGTAATTAAATACATCTTTTAAGTTTTCAGTAAACATGAAATAACCAATCAACACAAATTCTGGCCTTAATAATACTCATGAGCTGTTCACATCTTTAATTAAACTTGGCTTAACTTACTTAGTGTTGTAGATGGACCTGTCCATGCTTTTGAGTTCGTTTTTTTCACTGTTTGTAAGTATTCTATCCAACTTGGAAAAGCTTGTTTCACTTTTTTTTGAGTAAGCACATCCTCCTGGAATGTAAGAGGGGTAATCTGAGGTTAAATTAAAAGACTTTTGAGAATTCTCATAAGAGGTAAGTGGAGCCAGATGATATCTATAGTTATCTGAAAGCACAAAAGAGACTCACATGAATGTTTGGTTTCACAATGTTAATTTTCCTCCTACAACTTTTTGTTTTTAATATTTCAGTGGCCTGTTAAGTCAAAGGAACTGGGAACAGATTTTAAAATGTAAGCTCTTGTGTTTGGTAACGAAGTTCTTTCCAAGGAAAAAAGTTAATTATAGACAAGACGTCATCAACATTTCACCAACTTATTTCTTCAGCTTTCAAAGCCTTCGTACAGATTTTTGGATCCAAAATTCCCGACTCAAGGTTACCAAACTTAGGTGATCAATGAGACCTTAAAAACACAGGAACAAAGCTTTTTTCATGTTGAGCAGCAAACATCAGCTTAAGATTTGACCAAAACGAAAACAATTTCACTCACAAAGCACTTGTACTTTTGAAGAAAAACTCGACAATTTTCACCATTTTTTTCCAGACTTTCTCCGGGTCTCAAAAATTGCTGGGCAAATTTCAAGACTTTGTCAAGAATTCAAGACTCTGTACGAACCCTGCTCTTACACGAACAGAAAATTTGAGAGCAAATGAAGCTTTTTTCTAGAAGCTAGGCGTGTACCTGTCAGTTTATGGATTTCATCCAAAAACTTTGCTTTTTTTCCGAGTGTTTTTAGACCAAGTGACTCCATCGCTTCCTGACTTTGTACTGTGGCTGATAACAAAATTTTCCCATCGACTTCTTCCCTCTCAAAGTTGTTTGCAATCGCTTCGCATTTAAATTTATCCAGTGCCCACGCTTTGACATCGGTAATATCCCAGTCTAAGAAAACAAGTGACAAACACGAAATAGATGAATTGAATTCAGGCATTCAGGAAAAAAAGACGTGTGAAAACATTGTTACTAACCTGACACGTTCGTGCTTGGGCTGGGCTCAGCAATCATCAAGACTGTTGGTCTTTTTTGGCGCGCTTGTTCGTTTTCCTTGGCTGTAAATTTCCGTTTAAATGATTGTGATAGGCATGAAACAGCTTCATCAGAGCTATCAACAGATTCCGTATCTCCACCTTCATCATCTTTAGGAGTTGAAGGGCAAAGAATTTCATCAGGTTGGCATCTCAACGAAAGCTTTTCGCGAAACTTCTTCCCTTCGCTCATCTTCGACATCTTGCAGCGCGAAAATGCCGTTCTCACGTGAGAGTTCAAATTTATTCATAAGAGTGTCACTGTGATTGGCTACATTTTCCCGCCTTTAATATTATGGCTTCTCATTGGCCATTGAAGAAGGATATCCAGTTTTCCCGCGCCGCACGCACTACCAGGAAAACTGGAGCTAGTTCTTTCATTTGAAAACATGGCGAGCAGTGGTTCTCGTTCGTCCTTGTGTCACTGTTCGGCCCGTAGTGCTGTCCACGTCCATTGCTTTTGTACAATATGCAATGGAAAAGCGGTGAATTACCGTACACAAATATCTCATCTAACTTCGAGTGTATTTTTTGAAACAGAAATCCCTAGAGATGCGGAGCCAATTGGAGGTAAGGTAAAGCTATAGCTTTGTGCACATGTGCGACCATTTCACAGACTTCTGGACCGGGTTGTTCAAAGGTGGGTTTAGATAACTCCGGGTTAGTTCGAAATTTGAATTCCGATAAGACAGTTAAAGAAAAATTCAGTTTAATCCGTTCTGTCTACAATCTGATCTATGGTTGAATCCTCCAAAAATAATAGAGAAATTAAGTCTTAAGCTATCTGAGAATATGCTTTTGAACAAAAGAAAATGAAACCCACATTAAAATTTAACCCAGGGTCAGCGCTAATCGGCCTTCGAACAACTGGGCCCAGACATGCAGACTGAGTTTTATACAAGGGAGACAGTGACATGAAATGCTTGCAAAAATATCCCATCCATTTACATGTACAAAAAATCTGGCTCATTTGACATGGTGGCATCTGTACAAATTATTTTAAGCCGACCTAGACATGCCAAGCTAAGCCTCAAACACTGAAAAAGCTGCCCAGAAAAAAAAGGCTGCTAGCTAAGAATATTAAAGGAAATCAATATAAGAGTAAGTCTTCAGTAAAATTAAGTGAATATATAGAGTTCACTCCTGAAGGTCATCCAGCCTAGAGACCCTCTAACCTCTCCCGCTTTGAAGTAGTGACTGTAGGCGGCTGATGGGATTCTTTTGAGCACTAATGGCTTCAATGTTCTGATTTTATCACAGAAGCTGATGGTCGTTGGTCCCCTCAATCCCTTGATCTCATACAAGAGGAAACTGAGGAATTTGAAGATGAATTTCAGGAAAATCCCACCCCAGAATATCATTCATGTGATTCTGGTAACTTTGGTGAAACAGAAAATGGTTCTGAATATACAGAAGAAGAAGATACATCTGATGAAATGGAACAAACAATTGTAAAATGCATCTTTGAGTCACTTGATATCATACAGGAGACAGGGGCCTCACTGAACACATTTCAAGATTTGCTTGTGTTTGCTCGCCACATGTTTTGCAGAGGCAGAGGACTAGAAGATGAAGACCAAATGGTCAAGGCAATTTGGCCACATGACTGGGAAACTGCAAAGATGTATCTTGTGAAGTTGGGTTATCAGGATGCAAAAGAATATTACATTTGTTTAGATGACTCCCACAAGCGTCACTGGGATATCATGGACAAGGAAACCGATACTTGCCGCCACTGTGGTCAAAAAGGAAAACTAAAATATTACTATTTGGGACTTGAAGGAAAAGTTAAACAGTGGGTGTCAAGTCCAGAAATGTGCCGCAAAATGACTGGTCATTGGCAAGAAAAGGAACATTGGTTGGGAAGAGAAAGGGGATGGCCTGTTAAAAAAGAAATTTGGGATGGTGATCGCTTCTGTGAGCTTTCTTGGTTTTGGGATCCAAATGCTGTCTGGTGTTTGCCAGCCAGGTGTAAAACAGAGAACTGCAAGAACGTTTTTAGTGGGGCAACCATTGAAAGCTTACCTGAGTCACCAAGTGCTGAGGGATTGAAAGAGGTTTCTTGCCAGCAATGTCATGGAAAATTTTTACATGAGCCAAAGTATGCGAGAGGGGATCCCAGGAATCTTGCTTTGCTAGGTAGAAAGTGCAAGAATGATAATTAATTTTACAGTAATTCTGTTAAACCTTGATTCTCTTCATTGTAATAACATTGTGTAGTTTTATCGGAGTATGTTCTTAACATTTTTTTGAGGGGGGGGGGGGTGGGTAGGGAGGTGGGTGTGAATTGATGCAACTACCCCGGTGTATCCTTATAAATCTTGCAAACTAGGATAGGTTTACCACAACTGTGCGTGCACCAAAATAGTTTTTTGTTGCATTTGTTTTGCTGCAATGTAGTGCAAACATTATCCTTATGGTAAGATACCATACTTAAGAAATGTAGTGTAATCTTAGGTGCTTTTTTTTTAATGAGTGCACTGTTACGTTTTACAGGCCATTGGGATGGCTTTCAGCCCTTTGGAAACAAAAAAAGGAGCACAGGGGCAATTGAAGTTTCCATTGCAACAATGAGCAAACAACATAGACTATGCACTGAAGAAATTTATACGGTTGGATTTGTTCCTTCCTATGACCTTCCAGATGGACGACCAAACAGCATGGATCCATTTTTAGAACCACTGGTGCAAGATTTAGAGAAAAGCTTTATTGAAGGTGAAACCCATTGAAAAGGCAATGTATCTTTTAATTGAACTGTCCCATTGCTATTAGAATAATTCGTGACTGTATAATTTGTACTTCATCCATGCCTGCACTTTGGTTTGAAATCAGTTTCACTTTTTTCTGTTTCTCATTATCATCACTGTTTTTTTCTCACCATGATTTCTAAATGGAGAAATTCTTTAGAGAAGCAAAGATTTATGTGTTGGTGCCAATGTTTGTTTTGCAGGATATTTGGTGGACTACAAAGGTGCATTACATTGCTTTCCCTCTGGTGAAACAGTTATTAGGCTGCTATTACTGCTTTGGACAGGGGATCACCCTGCCCAGTGTGAGATTTGTAAAAGCAAAGGTGCAGGAGGAAAGAAAGGATGTAGAAGATGTCGTATTTCAGGTATGTTTTTGCTTCCAAGTAACTTTTTCATATCCATTTAGTTGGTTAAAGAAAATGACCATTGCATCCAGAATAAATAGGTATACTAGTTTTGTTTCTGTAATAATGGTGTTTTTGGTTGAAGGAATTCTCAAAATTTGTGATAGCCTTTTGAAGTCAGTATTTGTTACAGATATTCAAGATAACAAAAAGAGTTACTGCAGGAAAGCATTTTCATTGAAAAAAAGAGACTGGAACCAACACTTTTTCACCAAATGAATTGTATTCCAGTATTCTAACTACTCAGCCACACTGCCTCCTACTTGGAGTACAATAACAATCCCCATGTCATGAAAAAGGCCTACATGTAACTGGAACCCCAAACTTAGCAAAACACTGCCTACACTGTATTGACTTTCTTCACCTCCTATACAGGGACCTGGTTGAATGAGGAGCGCCATTATTACTACCCTGGGTTCCGAAAATGTTTTCGCCATCCATGGCAGAAAAGAGTGCTTGAAGAGGAAGTAGTGATTATGAGTGAAATTGAACAAGAGGAGAGGCAAACGTACTTCCAGAACAGAAGCAGGGAGGCTGGATTCAATGGCCTCAGCCTGCTACATCGTCTGTATCCTATGTATCAGTTCAACATCCTAACTGATACTGTGTTTGATGCAATGCATTTGTTGCCCCTTAATGTAGTGAAGAATCACTTCTTGAAATTGCTCTCTAGGGGAGCTATAGATGAGAGAGAACTAGCTTCCAAACTAAAGCAAATGCCATGGACGACTGATTATAAATCCTCAAGACTTCCAACTGAATTTGAATGTATGGGATATTGGAAGGCTGAAGAGTATCAAAAGCTTGCATATCCTGCATCCGAGTTTGTGTTCAATGGACTACTTAATGAAGGAGAATACAAAATTTGGGCTCCAATTCCAAGAATGACTGAATTTATCTTTAATGGTGGTAGAGACGGATGGACAGAGGATATGGTAGAGAAGTTTCAGCGCCTCTCCTGGAGATATTGCATTCTCATGGAAGAGCATTTTGGTACACAAGCTTGTGTGATAAATTTACACAGCTTGACTCACTTCTCTGAGGACATTGTAAGGTTTTCTGCTCCAGACAATTACTGGTGCACACAGTTTGAGAGAGCTGTTTCACGCTATGTTCAACAATCCAGCAACCGGAAGTATTTGGAGAAAACGTTTGCAAGAAAGGAGTCTCAAAGGGAGTTCCTTAAGTTTCATCAACCTGGAAATTTAAATATATTCAGGCAGTCAAGGCCACCCAAAATCAGTAGAGAAAAGGTACGGATCACCTCTCATCTAAGGCACATCTTTAAAGTTCATACCTATATCAAACTTTCCGTCACATAAATGTTCATTTTTATTGAAGATAATAAGAATTTGGGTATTGGATCAGTGTTATAAAATGTATGCCATGGGCACAGTTTTCTATTCCCTTCACTTGCCTGCATTCATCACTAATGTTGTGAGGCGAGCGACAACAGGTAAACCAGGAAGAGCATGAACATTAAATCATTCAGTTATTTCACTGTTCAGCGAGGTTAAAAATCTGTTTATATAATATTCAGTTTTAATAGGAGCTTTCTGAAATTCAGCCACTAGGAAATAGTGACCAGTTCAAACAATAAAGGAGAATGAGCGCCTTATATAACTGGGTATGTGCCACTGGCCTCTCAGAGCCCCTACCCCATTATAGTGTATTATGTGGTCAATTACATGTATATCCCCACCCTGGGATTTTATTGCATTGTCAATTCCACTTATTCTCCTAGAGAAACACTAGATGCTCTTCAATAGTGCAACGCACAGCTTACACGTAAATGAAAGGGTCTTTGTCTTTCTTCCACATAGGTTGTAGCAAGTTCTCTCGAAGGAGCTAAATACTTGGTCAAATTATGTGAGAATAGCCCTGATGCCACAAGAGTAAATCAAGGTGTCCTTATTGGTTCTGGACAACCACATTTCCTACTCAGGGGGGAATTCACTTCCATTAGAGAATACTTTGACTCAGATTCTTGTATCATTGGTGAACAAGCACAGTCTTATCGCAGCGCATTTCTACCTATGCACAGCATTGCTGTTGGTGGGAAACTTTACAGAAGTGGTAGTGTTGTAGTTGCCAAACAACAAAATACTGAAATTTATTTTCGTGTTAATAATTTTTTCCTTGTGAATGTTAATGAAATACCTCAGCCAGTTGCTATTGGAGACACCTATCAGCTTGTGTGGAATCCTGCAGGTGGTGCTATGTATCACCCACTAAGTGACACACCTTATGTCAAACCCTTTGAAAGTAATACCTGCCTTGGGCTAAAAGATATCCAGAGAGAAATAATGCTGTTTCCCAATGTGAATGGAAATTTTGCAGTTGTTGATCCATTTAGGAACAGTATTCCTTTGCCAGCTGTCATAGTCCCTGCTTATCCTGAGGTAAAAGACATGATCTTGGTCAAAGGTCACAATGATGACATTTGGCATGCTGAAGTAAAACGTGTGTTATTTGGTGACAAAATAGTAAAAGGATATTTTTACATTAAACATAGAAACTGGAATGAGAACAAGCTTTGGATAAGGGAAAGTCGCTCAAGTCAAATGGATAACATCAATTTTAATAGCATACTTGATATCGCTTCTGGGGATTGGCAAGGAAATGTCTGGAAAGAAAAGTGACTACAAGGGCCTTAAGACTCATGGACATGGTCATAATAATACATGCGGTGTAGAAATATAATGATCATCAACAAGGAATTTCTTCATTTGTATCACTAAACTTCATCTGGGTTATTTCTTAATGCAGTTCATGACATTTTTGTTTGGAGTGCATGTTTATTGCATATGAAAATATGTGGCTAAGTGAGCTCCCCCTCCGTCATCAAAGTTGTGTGTTACTTTCCTTTCCTTTTCTAATGTTTTGCATGAATATTGTTTTGGTCATGAAGTTGAAAAATTATACCACTCCCTTGGATGATTGAGTACAGAAGAAGCTAGCCTTTTTGTAGGAACGTTTGAATCTAAATATAAGGCTGTGTCTGTTACAACAAACTTTGCCTTCAAGACAAGAAACTCTTTTTTAACAGAAATACCACATTTGGATGCAGAGATCTCTACATTTGTACTGCAAGACAAGCAACTTGTATCAAATAAACTTATTGTGGTTGGCGAGATATATGTATTACTAACTAAGGAATTTTCTGACCAAGTGCGGGTGCTAATTACAATACAAAGAACATTAAATTTTGGGTGATGCCCTATATACCAAGTCAAGATAATTATGTACTATTGTTTCTTTCAACTGTGTGAAATTATTGTGTTATTGAAGCTTATTGAGTAAAGGCTATTGTGTTCTTTGTGATGTAATTCGAGACTTGCTATTCTCTTGGTATATGGTGTACCAGGCAAAGGTTTTATTCATTTATCAAGAAAAAAAGAATGCAAAAGAAAAAAAAACTAGTTATGGATGTAAGGATATTGGTTAAAAATTACCAGGTTTGGTTTCTTTAAAAACAAACTGATAAAGTTTGCATGCGAAACAGTCCCAATTTGTATTATAAACTTAGTTGGATATTCCAAATGCACATTTGGTGAAAATTACCAGGTTTGATTTGTTGTAAAACCAACTGAGAAATTTTGCATGGGAAAATGCCAGATTTGGTTGTGAAGCAATCCAAATCTGTATTATAAACTTATTCCCATGCAAGTCTGGTGAAAATTATTACTTCTGTGAAATCCAAACTTGTTTTACATAAACAGTTGGTTTGGGTTTTTAAACAAACAACTTTAACTATGATTTGGTCAAATACTATCTTGGATTGTGTGCACATCTGGGCTTACTTGAAAATTGCCAGGTTTGGTTTATTTAAAAACCAACCGATAAACTTTGCTTCGGAAAATACCAGATTTGTTTGTTAAGCAATCCAAATTTGTATTATAAACTCAGCTGGATATTCCAAACCCAAGTTAGGTTAAAAATACCACTTCTTGAAAAACCTAACTTGATTTTGTTTAAAAATGATTTGGATGTCCTAAAAAACAAGTTTAATCACGATTTGGTCAAATACTAATTTGGATTGTGCGTTGTTTCTGTTTCAATGTCTTAAATATCCATCAAAAAGCCAACTTAAAACCAAAATTGGCTTTTTGGTCAAATTGGATTTTACAAAGTCCAATGCATAACCAAGTTTGATCCAACTTGGAAATTTGGGATTTTTTCCAGTGAATATCGAGCCCTGTAACCCTGGGAGGCCTGCTTTGCGCAAGTGGTGAAACACGATTCTTGAACGCTTCCGAGTTTTCTTCTGTTTTTGGGAAGTGGATTTGTGATTTTTCTGTTTCAGTTCGCCACTCGAAGTCTAATTTATTGAGTACCACGACTCTCTCAACTCTTTCAGTTACCGCAAAACGCATTTGGCCATTTCCGAGTTCCAAAAACTCTCACTTTCGAAACGAGGCCAAGTTCAAAACCTTTCTTGTGAAAATAAAGTTTATTTGTATGAGAATAAAAAATTATTTTCATATCAATGGCTTTACACTTAGCCTCGCTTTGAAACTGAGGCTTGAAAATGACCGATTGAAGACAAAAATCTGAAAGTCGTCAAAATAACCTCAGGACCTTGTTTTCAAACAGAAACTGCTGTTATTATAGTTTAGTCGTCAAGGCTTGACAATTCTTAAGATTGCTGTTTAACTACCACAGTAATTTACATGATAATACAGCAGGAACATCTCTCGCTCTACAAAATAAAAACACAATCACAATCACACACAACGTAGTTAACTACACGCAAATAAGGAAATACTCCGTTAAAAGAAAAGGCCTTGAAGCTTAAGTATTTCCAGCCTTAATTTTAAAGATGCACCCGGTACGTCGGAGGGAAACATATTATATAGAAGAATTTCGTTGGAGTATTTCAGGATTTTAGGGGAATGAATGCAGTGTTCAGTGTTGGAAATCATTGTAAGACTTGTAATGTAGAGGCCTTATTATAAACAAAAGCTTCGAGTGTGTTTGATCATCTCCGGCGGACAGAAACACTAAAAATCTTAATAATATTCTCGTTTAAGATGAAATACAATAAAATACAGTAAATAAATTTAAACAAAGTTTAACAAAATCCCTTCACAAAATCCAAACAATACTTAAAACCATCCACCTCCTTGAGGTAAATTTGGACGTGTACACATTTGAAAGCCTTCATTTAGGTACAATGGTATTACAGAACATAAACAAAGGATATTTTAAGTGAGCAACATAAAAAAGGGTGCCGGGTTGACAAAAACTTTGACAAGATGTACAAAATTCAAAACAGGCCGCACGTACCGACTGTAAAGATCATTAAATCAATACTTGGCCTAATAAGAAGTACAGTGTCTGATGGGCAAATTAAACAGGGAACTGTGTTCTGCTAAAGGGGTTGAGATAATTTCAAGGTGTGAAACCCTTATATTAGTGACTGGACTTGCTGCAAAACACTGTAACCATCCGAACTACCTGATGGAGAGTTATCGATCACTCTATCGGAGTTACGAGAACAAAACGAACTCCTTTTTTAAATCATAGATAAGGTGTCTGTTTCTAATTTCTTTGCTGATCTACCAATTGTTAAACAAAACTCTTTTTTCAAAAGTCAATAGGTCTACTTGGCACAAAATGTCAGTGATATCTTAACTAAACAGCTTAAAAAGGGAATCAAGGTGGCGGGGAAATTAACAAAATACCTGTTTTATCCATGTCATGAGCGGGGATTAAACAGTAATACGAATTTTCGGAAGCGGGCATTTAACATGAGTGACTGAAGGAAAAGCCTCGTTTCCCAAAGTTTTGTATGGCAGCAGAAGAGAGATGATGCCGCAGAGAATGACGATTTTAAAACATAGGAGAAACAGGGCAGGAAGGCACAAAACAGGTTGCCCTAGTCTCAAGACACAGAAAGAAAGTGTATGGAACGTCCTACACATGCCTTACAAGGACTTCACAAATCTCGCTTCCCAGGGGGTACTCCGGGTAATTCTCGGTGGGGGTGTGTCGCCTAGTTCTCCAAATCCTGACCCAATTTCAGACCAAAAAGTGTCACTTTCCACACCCTTTTTCAGACCTGACCTCTAAAAACCACACCCGTTTTAAGACCTGACATTTAGGCAGAAATTATGTCAGAATTACAGTCAACCGGCCCTTTATAGCGGACACTATAGGGACCTCAAATTACGTTCCTCATCAGCGAGAGTCCGTGATACCGGGCGTTTATTTTAGTCAAACGTCTGTAATTTGTTTTGCCGGGGAATTTAGTTGCTGTCCGTATTATCGGGGCGTCCGCAAGGCGAGAGTTGACTGTACGTATATTGCTTATATAAGGAAGTACCCCCCCCCGGTTTCGCTTAAGATCCCTTGCCTTTACAAGTATACCACACAGACAGTTACTTTTTTGTAAGCGATCTAACCACATTTTTCTACACTGGCTCCAGAGGTCCGTTCTCAGAAATTAGGTAAGAAAAAAATCCTCGGGCACCCAGGGTAACATTTTACATGAATTTGAAGGAACGCAATCGAGAGTTTCTATTAACAGGTCCAATGGTTTGAATTTTAAGAAATACAGAAAACCAGGTCGGACAGAGCGATTGAAATGGAGCCTAGAACTACACTTTACTAATTCCCTGCTATACGAAGCTTTTAACAAACTACTTGGCCCCGGAAGAGGGGAAATTAGCGGTGTTTTAACACCAAACCAATGTTAAATTCCCTGCTAAGTTCCGGGGGTCGGGGGGCCTGAGTTTCAAATGACTGATGCATAAACTTAAACAAACGAAGCTGGTGACTAACCTGTTCCTGTTCAATCTCTTTTTTAGATGATGAATAAGCTCATTAATTTAACTGTAACCCGCATATAAGAACCTGCTTGATCTCGTTTGGCCAACCCGGTTCTTATATTGTTGGGTATTAAAGAAGCAAATTTCTTCCAGCAGGTTATTAAGCCACTAGGTTCTTACACGCGGGTTTTTACTGTATTTTAATACAGTAAAATAATAATAATAATAATAATAACTGAGTTAATTCTTTAAAAAATTAACTCAGTATCACCAACTCGGAAATCCTCCGTAATGGAGACTTATAAATGAAGGCTCCTGAACGTATTGATTATCTCTGACGGAGAGAAAAAAAGAACTGTTCACACAAACACCGAAAGTCTTACTAATATTAATAAATAAACTTTCACAAAAATAGGTGAGTGATGACTAACCTGCTCCTGTTCATGCGCTGATTCAGGTGATGAATCAGGAAAGAGGTGAGGGTACTCGCTCTTCCAGTAGTTCTCTGATGGCCATTCATCCTCAGGTTTGGGGTTTCCTTCATCATCCTTCAACAAAATACAAAACAATACTTAAAACAACCCATCTCCCTTTAATAAAGTGTGGACGTGTAAACATTTGAAAACCTTCCTTTAAAGTACAATGCAATTACAGTGACCAACGAAAGACAATTGTTTATATGACAACAACTTTGACAAGATGTACTAATTTCAAGAAACAAGCCTCGCGTGCCGAAAGCAAAGATCAGCAGTCGAAACTTGGCCTATATAATAAAAGGCAGTCTGTGACTGCATGTGGCTAGTGTTTTAGTTTTGTAAAATATATTGCGATAAAAAAGGAGTGAAATTGTAGGAAACGATAGTAATTCAGATTGTTTATCCATAAATATAATATCTTTGCTCTAGAACCGTATATATCTAACAAACAACAAAAACAAAACAAATAAGCAAACAAAACAAAAACGAAAACGAAACAAAAAAGAGAAAGACAGAAGGAAAAAAGAAAGGCTACTGAGCAGGATTCGAACCCGGCACCTTGACAAAAATTATACGAGCACAAGGTTAATGTTTTAAAAACAACTGACAAACTATTTTTAAGCGTCTTTACAGTTATTTGCTGGGAGAATTTTTTCCTAGCTAGCGAAGATTTTGACTTCGCTTGCGTGATGATAAGGGATGTGGGGGAGGACCCTCTCTCTCCAGCGTTGCGTGACATAGAGAGAGAGAGAGAGAGAGAGAAAGAGAGAGAGAGAGAGAGACCAGAACTGCACTAGACACACAGTGGTTACGCCTTCTTTGTTTGGTATGTTGGTGTAGAGGCGAAGCGCTGAAGGTCAAAAAACTTCCTTTACGACTAAGTTCAAGAAACGAGTGTTACCCGTCGCCAATTTTTAAACCAAGTTTAGGGAGGAGTGAGATTTATCCCCCTCTACCTGTCCCCTCTCGGCGGGATTGGAAAGAGAAACATTATCTTTATCAAGGCGCACCTACAAGAAATTCGCATTCAAAATAGTGGAATCAAAATCAAAATTAGCAAATCCTTTTTTCTTTCTTTTGAAAATACAGTCAGCCTTAGAAAATTCGCAGATCACCGTGATCACCGTTATTTTTTTCGGGCGGGAATTTGTTACGTAATAAAACGAAAGGCGGGAAAATGTCATCACGTGAAAAATCATCCGAGGTGGATTTAACCAATCAGCTGTCGCCACGTCACGAGGCTTTGAATGACACGGTTTGTTGTTTTTGTAGTTTGTTCAGTTCGCTCTTCAACAGCAAACTGTTCAGGATGAACTCAAAATTGAATAAGAAAACATCAAGGAAATGTTACCGGCAAAAGACAGGGATTTATATCTTTTTACTCAGGAATATGCTAAGGAGTTGTTCAAAGCTCAAGGAAACATCATTTATAAGGATATTTCACGAAAGTCCAAAGCTCCGCAGGATTTGATTTGTATGGCGAGTGTTCTAGGAAAATTGAAAACAAGCTCATGCTATTTACGCGATGAAAATCATGCAATGGACACTTATGCTATACAGTGGAGAAAAGCGAAGTGTTTATCTGTAAGGAAAATTTGTTTGGTGTTGCTTTCAACCGTTGTCTCGAAGATACAATTTTTTTGTGCGGGTTGTTATTTCAAAAACCAACCATGGCTTCACCGAACTGCAAGGACCAGTATTTACCAAAGAAACGCTCAAGAACTAACAAAAGAACAGCTATAAAAAAGACTTGTTTGTTTTCTGGACTTTCAAAGGAACTTCACTTGACTTAAACTGATTTTATAGGAGCCCTGGACGATAAATGTGAAACTGTGAGTTCAATGTGTTTACTCTTTGCTTATTTGTTTGAATTGAACATGAACTGAACATCTTTCATTTGCTTTTATGATTGTTGTTTGTTACTTTATGAAAAGGTATGAATTAAAATTGATTCAGAAATTAATTCTGTGGAAATTATATGATTTTGTTTTGCTGGAAGTTCTTGTTTTCACCCAATAATTTCACCTTATGGCTGCTTGAAGATACAAAATTTCTCCTTTTGTGTTCAACTCCATGTTTTAATATCAGCTGAAGTTACTTGTTCTTAACGTTCTCAGTTAAAACATTTTATGGAGTTAGTTTAATCAGTTGAAAGAAATGAATTTGAAATGATACTTTGAATCTGCTAAAGTTTGTGATTTGATTTCAAAAGCAAATCTCGTGTTTTGTCGAGTATAAAAATGACAAAGAAAGGAAAATGGCGAAAGGCAAGAGCTGAGTAGAAATAAACTGTAAACAAAGAATAAAGAAACAAATTGCGATAAAATTGGAAAACTTACGTGGTATTCTGACAGCAGTTCAATGTTGTTTCCGTGCTGCTGTACAGCTGATGAGAGATTCATCACCTGCTGTGGAGTCATCTTCACTCCTCTAAGGCCCAGTGTCTCCAGGTGAGGAGCGCAGCTGAGATGTTTTATCAAGCTGTCGACTCCTGCACCCAGAAGAGGATTGTCTGACATGTCGAGCCACTTCAAGTTTGGAAGATCTTGTTCAAATACTCTGCTGATGAACACCACAGCAGGTGATGATGTTACATTGATCCTACAGAGTGCTAATCCCTCCAGTTTGTGTGTTGTTGGGATGCTCCTCAGTAGAGACTCTGTTACCTCAGCATCAAACACTTCACCGTCTTCACCCCAAACCAGTATCAAGTGTGGAGCGGTGATAAACGGCATCATCTCAATCAGCTGTTCCACATCTGACCTGTTCACATACCGGGCATCAATCCTCCGAACCCTGGAGAGACCATGACGCTTTGAACAACAGCTGCTGCTGCTCTCTTCACTTGACTCATCACCATTCATGTTTGTCTTCTTTGTTGTCTCTTCTAAACTAACTAACGTCTTTACCATTTTATATGGCAAAGGAATGTTACGATATTCCATTTTTACAATTTCAGCAAAATAAAGGTGAGTGTTATTTTCTTCTTTCATTAAGAAAAACTCGTCAACACTACGCCATGGAAATACATTCAAAAATTCTGATGCTTTCTGTTCTCCTGTTCTACTAACTATAACAGCGTTTAATTGCTGTGCTAAAGTTATTAAATGATTATAACTTTGCTCTGTATACTGGTCGCTATAAGAGAAAAATATGTACATAAGTGAAGCGGTAGTTTTAACAAAATTTTCCTTTGCTGCAATATTCAGCTGGTCAGGATTTAAAATGAACAAAACACCTCCTAGATTAGAAAGAAAAGTGGGGAAAAGTTCTGTTCTCTTGTCTGCTGAGCAGTAGAAGAATAACTGTGTACATAGAGTTAAAAGATTTTTTTGTTCATGAGACAAATCTTGGACTGACGGTGTTTCTTTGTCGAAGCTGTACTCTCCGTCTTCCTTCGCCGCCATTTCCAACAGATGAATCAAGATCTCGCGCGCGGCTTCTTCTGACATTTCAGCAGCAAATTTTAAAACTTCTTTCAACTTGAAGATCTTTTCAATTGAGTCGACTTTGAAAAGGGAATTGTTTTTACTTTCTTGAGATAACAGTTCTTCTTTTAGAAATAAAGAAGCCAAAAACTCCTGCATGGATTTGTGAATGAAGTGCACGGCTTTGGACGGGTTAAGAGCGACCATGTTAAGCAGCTGAAACAACCCGGCCTCAATCAGTTTCTCAGTCAAAACGTGATCTGGCAATTTACTGAGAGGAAAATAAATAAAATCTTTTAGAAGTGCCTCAAAGGCTAGTTCTCCTACTTTACAGAGTTCTTCTTTGTGATCGTCAACTTTTTCCGCCGGCTTTTCTTGTCTTTCCGACATATGATTAAACATAGTCTGTATGAACTGGTCATAAATCATCACCCGTGATGAAGGTAGTCCTCCACAATCCTTTTCTTTCCAAACCAACAAGAGCATCAATAGCAAAATAGGTATTTTTGCTATATCCTCCAGGTCTTGTTGCACCAAGTATTCAAAAAACTCTTCAACATCTTGATCATTTTTCAGGAATGTACGAGCGAACTCTTCTTGTCGCTCACGGTCAAAACCGTCGATCTCAAATTGAGCATCGCTGGAACTTTTCAATTCCTCTCCTTTCATGTCTCTAGACGTTATAATAACACAACAATTGCTCAACTGCTTTCTCTTCCAGATTTGAAGAACAGGTGATTGGCTTGCTGCGCTGTGTACGTACTCATCATAGCCGTCCAAAATAAGCAACACGTTTTCTTGGTGGCGACGAACGTAATCGTACAGGTTGTCAGTGGAAACTGGGCCATCACTAGCGAGAAGATTAGCATTGTTCAGCACGGCTGGGATATCGTTGAGGTTACAAACATCGCGTAATCTGATCAAAAGTACAAGATCAAATTTTCCTAACTTTCCTTTACATTTGGGCTGGGACCAGTCGAATGTAGCTTTCTGCGTAAAAACGGTCTTGCCGATACCTGGTCGTCCGTGAACCAAAATGCGCTTGGGCGTATGATGAAGTCTTCCGCCGTCAAAAATGTCGGTATAGTGTTCAAGCTCCTTCTGTGTTACTCCGCTGGGATCCTTCAAATCCATAAGCCAAGACAACTGGGTGTAAACTTTGTCAATGTGAACGGCAGAGCTTTGGTCCCAAGGAACGATTTTGACTGTGTTGTTGTCTTCATAAATTGATCGCAGCTGTTTCTGGCACTCCTCGAGGCATAGAGAATCTGTTAAAGAAAATTTTACGTTCCTTTTTTCAACGAATTGTTCGTTAATGACTTGATATCTTAATAGGCGAGGAAAGTTAAAGGGAGGTAGTTGACGCACAAAATATAAGCCCTGATTTACATACACTGATCAGATCACCAAATATAAATAAAATTTCCATATTTAAAAACAAATTATCCTCAACTCATGATACACCAACAGAAATGTAAGTAACAGTGCATGTATATATCAGGGCTCTAAAACACCAGAATATAGTGTAGCAATATAAATACTATGGTCAAACGTATAAGGAATGCTCTTTATTAATTTAATTTATTAATTCATTTATCTATTCTATTTTCTTCTTTTTCACCTGCTTACACACTGATTTTAATATGGATGGGGAGGTAACTAGAACATTTATTTAGCTTCCCAGCTCGCACTTATTGTTTCTCTTATATTATAAAGTCATAACCTAGCACAAATTTTAGTTATAAAAAAGTTAAAAATGTAATTTTTGTAATTTTGTAATTTTCCTTATTGGCCCCAGAGCTAAAGGGCTGTTTCCTTGCTGACAGGTCTGTAAGCAAAAGGAAATAGAATGAGAATTGAAGTGAGACATTCAAAACAACAGTTATTCAAAAGTATTTGGGAAAAATGTTCATGAATCTGTCAGTTTTTTAACTACTCAGATTTTAGTTTCTGGGTCTGAATAATAAAATTTCAATAACAAAAAGCACTAAGCAGCTTGTTTTGGGACTGGAAGCTGACATCCACTTAGCTTTACTTCATTGTGGGTGATAATGACATTTTAGTTCTTTAAATTACGGTATCTCTGGTTGCAGTGTGCACAGTTTTAGACAATAAATTTATCTTTTAAACTTAGTTATGCAGGATTTCTACTGCACATTAAGTTGATTCTGAAAGGAATCTAGTAAGCAGTTGCAGTTCAAAAAAATGTTCAAAACAGGAAATAAACCCCTAAAATACTTCCTGGGCCTTTCAAAACCAAAGCTATCAACCAGCCAGAGGGTAGAGTTCTGTAGAATGTTCAAAAACCAGAAAATAAAGCCGGCAGTGCAGAGAGCTTACTGGTTAGGGTTCAGGGCTGTCACCATGGTTTCAAGATGTCGAGGGCAGATTAGAACATCCTGGAAATTCTTTCGGTCCTATCTTCCCTTTATTTCCTATGAAAGTAACCAGGGGTCATGCTCATAAGTAGCCAAGGGAAATCCACACCTCCAGGCCCTTAGTGACAGCCCTGTAAAGTTGGTTGCTATTGTTCTCAGGGTGTGGGGGGTAGGGGGGGGGGGGGGGGCAGGGAGAAGGAGATAATACCTTATTAAACAACTGAGGTGCTAGTCATAAAAAATTTAAAAGTATCCCTAGAAGGTACAAGAATCTTGCTTTGTCAGCATGGAAGAAATTCATTTTAAGCTCTATAAAAGGTACCAAAAGGAGGAGGAGGAGATACTCCCCTTTAAAAATAGCAGAAGTGCTTTGCAAAAAAAATTAAAGATAACAGGGGTGCTTGTCAAAAAAAACAAATAATAATAATAATAAAAATCATCCCTAGAGGGTAGAAGAATCTTACTTTGTGGGCATGGCAGAAATTCATTTTAACCCCCCTGGGAGATACCAAAAGGAGGAGATACCCCTCTACAGAAATAAACAGGGTGCTTAAAAAACAACAACAACAGAAACAAACAAACAAACAAACAAAGAAAACAGGGGTTTTGTAAAAAAATAAAATCCAAAAGGACCCCAAGGTTACAGAATCTAGCTTTGTGGGCGTGTAGGGAATTAATTTTAATGCCTAAGAGGTACCAAAAATTACTTGAGAAACAAAATAATTCCCACTCAACCCTACAGGCCCCAAAGAGATACCACTGAAGCTCTAAACAAAGGTCATTTTAGACTTTCAGACTTTTAATATCTTAATGAAACATATGGTGGCCAGGTCTTAACAATTTAATGTAGATGACCAAAGTTCCCCCTCAGACATTCAAACACATATAATAGTTTACTGGGCAGCTCCAAATTAACCAAACAGGGTTCTAACGCTTATAGATGGTTTTCACGGTGATGTCATCAAATTGTAAAGTCAAAATAGTGAGGTTTTACGAATTCTCATTTGCACAAGGTTGAAGATAAACAAAAACATAAATCCTTGTACAACTTTCCAGTCCTGTGGTATATATTATAGGGACCTTAAGATCCAAGGATGGCGACGGCAGAGACAAAATTGCTGAAAAAGTGAATTCCCGTTCTTTCAATCTTCATTGCGATTACTCCAAGTCACTAACTTAATTTGTCAAAATATGTAGGTGAACCCCAAAAAAGTTGCATCCTAGGAACCATAGTCATGTTCAAAAACAGGGAGAAAATTTTGTAGTGGCTTGTGTACTTCCTCTGTACAACGTGAAATTAGGCATTTTCACGTCATAGTCGTGAAGTGACACAGTGAGTGACAGCAAAGAAATGTACAAAAAAGCATGATGCACGTGTGAAATTGTTGTTTTGGTTATTATACTTATTACTTTTGCGTCATTCTCATTGCGGTCGCCGTCATCAGATCCCTATTTTTTATTTCAAAACTGCAGCAATTTGAACTTCCGAGTTTTCACAGTACGTGACACAAAATAGGAACATGCTATCTTGATGAAAAAAGACCTTTCCTCTTGATTTTCAGCAGTTTAACCATGTTAAGTATTAGAAGATGTGTTTATGCCCACGTATGCTAGCTTTCAAGTGAAAAGAAAGAGCTTTTATAGAAAAAGTGAGCTCCAGATGTGTTTGTTGATTTCCTGTGGCCACATTTATTTGTGTACCAAAACTGTACACAAATGTGGCGTCTCCCTACAAAGCTCTACAATGGTGCATGACATGTTTCAGCAAAAAACTCAGAAACTGTGGACCTTATAGACCTGAGACTTGGACAAATTGTTTATATATCAGTCTTTTAAAACATTTCATTTTCTTGGCTTCTTCCACTGGACGCTTTCCAATTTATTTTTTTGTGCTGTGTTTATTGCGTGACAGTGAAAACGATCTATAGAAAACCATCTGAAACACTTCTGGGGTCTTTAGAAACATTAAGTCGTTGGATGCCCCTGTTAAGAGCACTAAAATCCCCACCCCTTGATGCCCTTGCCTGCTTTACAGTGATAGGTTCATTATTTAAAAAAAGAGAAGGTGGTCCCTTTTCAACTTCATCAGGGGTGGGGACATTTGGAATCTGAATGAACTGGTTTTTTAAGGTGACACAAATGGAATTTTTAGGGAGTATACCTCCCCACTTTGAGTGTTTAACAGCTCAGCATTAACCAAAATATCGGAAAAAGCTTACCATAGCAGCACTATATAAAGATGAAAATTTGTTATCATCTATCTAACTTGATATGTTATTAGGCGTGAAAAGTTAAGGGGAGGTGGTTGACGCACAAAATATAGGCCCTCATTTGTAAAAAGGGACCAGATCACCAAATATATAAATAACATTTCCATACTTAAAAACAAATTATCCTCAACTCATGATACACCAACAGAAATGTAAGTATAACAATGCATGCAGACACCAGGGCTCTACGACACCAGAATATAGTGTAGGAATATAACACTATGGTCAAACATAGAAGGAATGCTCTTTATTAATTTATTTTAATTTATTAATTCATTTAGCTATTCTATTTTCTTCTTTTCACCTACTTACACACTAACTTTAATTGGACGGGGAGCTCACTAGAAAATCTAACAGTTAATTTAGCTTCCCAGCTTGCACTTATTATTTCTCTTATATTACAAAGTAATAAACTAGGACAAATTTCAGTTATGTTAAGTAAAAAAGGTAGTTTCACTGTGAGCTAAATAAAGAATTATTAATTTCTTATTACAATCACAAATTATGAATATGGCGGGATGGGCAGCCTTGACCGAGTAACATTTATATGTAAATGTCTTTGAAGACTGCATCAGTAAAGCAAGTGTAAAGGGGTGTTACCCCATAAAGAGAGGTTCAGGGAGGAGGCACCAATAGAGGGCTACCTCTCCAAAGCTGTTAGTGACGTTTGTGGTTGAGTGCTAAGAATAATAATTATTATTATTAGCAAAATTCTAGGAAAAAGATTGAATGAGAGAAAGGATTTGACTCTTGAAGTATGCCCCCAACATCATACTTCTTCTTTGCTACTTCCATGTACTTTTAAAATAAAAATAAACAATTGCTACAATAAAGATCCTTTTGTATATTGCAAATATATAACAAATGATAAACACCATTTATATTGAAATAAGCGTTTCAAATCTACTCTATGTCTGGTACCATTTCTGCTTTATTGGACATAATAGTACCTGGTAACTCCTCCTTAGTGGCCGTAGAGCAAGAGGGCTGTTTCCCTGCTGACAGGTCTGTGAGTAAAACAAAATAGAATAAAAATTGAAGTGAGACATTTAAAAAACAGTTATTCAAAAGTATTTGGGGACGTTTATCAATCTGTCAGTTTTTTTGCTACTCACATTTTAGATTCTGGGTTTGAATAATAAAGTTTCAATAACAATAAAGCACTGAGCAGCTTGTCTTGAGACTGAAAGCTTACACCTTAGCTTTTACTGAATTGTGGGTGATACTGACATTTTAATTCACTAAAATTAATGATGTCTGGTCGCAGTTTATGTTTTAAACTTGGGTATGCAGGATTTTTGCTACACATTAAGTTGATTCTCAAAGGCATCTAGTTAGCAGCTGCGGTTCAAAAACATTTTCAAAACAGAAAATAAGCCCCAAAAATATTTACTGGGCCTTTCTAAACCATAGCTATCAACCAATCAGAGGGTAGAGTTCTAGAATGATCTAAACCCAGAAAATAAAGCCAGCAGAGCAGAGAGCTTCTTTTATGGGTTAGGGTTCAAGGCTGTCACTATGGTTTTCAGTTTCAGAGCAGGGAATAAAACATCCTGGAAATTCTTTTGGTCCTATTTTTTGTTTTATTACCTATGAAAGTAACCAGGGGTCATGCATGCTCATAGTAACCAGGGGAAATCCACGCCTCCCGGCCCTTACTGACAGCCCTGTAAAGTTGGTTGCTAGTGTCATCAGGGCGTGGTGGGGGGGGGGGGGGGGAGAAGGGTTACTACCCTGTTAAACAACTGTGGTGCTACTCAAGTAGAAAACTCAAAAGTATGCCTAGAAGGTACCGCAATCTTGCTTCGTCAGCATGGAAAAAAATTCATTTTAAGATGAAATCCACCAAAACATTGAGTACCGGTAATTTTGATTTTCAAAGGACAAAAATCTTGTACCAGAATAATTTAAAGCATATTGCATTCTTTTTTACATTTTTCAAGGGCTAAAGATCATGATGTGATAAATCATCTGTAGTAACACCAAAAAAAATTTCCTATGGGAGCCCGAGAAAATGAATGTCAAATTTCACAAACTTACATCTTACACACGCAATTTTTAGAAATTTTACCTGGCAGGTATAGTGAAAATTCTTGTGAAATTTGACATTCACTTTCTCGGACTTCCACTCGGAAATTTTCTTTGGTGTAATTACAGATGATTTATTACATCTTTGGCCTATGAAAATGTAAAAAAAGAATGTAATATTCTTTAAATTATTCTGGTACAAGGTTTTTGTGCACTGAAAATTAAAATCACTCAATGTCCTGGTGGATTCCGTCTTAAGCTCTGTTAGAGGTACCAAAAAGAGGAGGAGATATTTCACTGCTCTGAACCTTGAAGAATTAATATAGATACATGTAGAAGACAAAGTTTAGTAGCTGGTTACTGTCAGGGAGCTGTTGTGATTCTCACATACAATGAATTAGTAATCTCTTATTCACCTGTAACAAATCTTGTGCTTGGGCCAGCTTGCTCGACCCTTCCAGATGGACCTTGAAATACGACAACAAATAATTAGTCATACACCACTGTCTTGTTCACAACTTATGTTGTGCAATGAATTGCTTAATTACAGACAATGAACTGGATCAAATGCTTTTTGTCTAATTGTAAGAGATTCATGGATCTTTTAATAAATCTTCAAAAAAAACATTTTTTGAATTTTCCTCAACTATTTGTAATTTTAATATAATTTAACAATGAGTACTGGCATCTTTATGCCAATGACAAAATGTGTACATGACATACCATACCATGGTTGAACTCATGAAACAAACTCAAGTTCAAGTTTAGTGTTTATTTGCAACATTTTAAACAGCAGAACTTGAGTTGCGGGGACCACGTCCCCTGCTCTTTATGAATTAACAGTTTTTATAACAGAATTTTTATATACATGTATGATGGTTATTATGATTTATTGTCCGTAATGGCCAGAAGACGAGAAACTCTAACAGTTTACAGCTGTTTTCAAAAAGGAAGCACTTTCTTCACAGTTACATTTATTTAAAGATCCTCATTTGTTGGTTCAGAGTTTGAACTTACAGCTGTACAACCTCTAGCTCGACAGACCAATTTCACAATTGAGCTACAGAGTAACTGGACAGTGGATCAGCTCCCCTATGGGGAAAGAAACCCCTGTACTCCACCTCAGAATTCCAAAGACCCTCCGAAAGACCCTCGTAGGTATTAATTACTTGTAATTGTTCTTAATCTCTAAGAATATCTACATGAAACATAAATTAATGTCAAAATATTATTTTAAAACTTTCTTTACCTTGGTTTTTTGGTTTATCTGGCTCGAATAGCCCTGCAGCACTTCTCTTTATCTGGTTCCCAAGAGTATCTCCTTTCTTTTTAGAACGATCTTTATCCATTCTACAATTAAACCAAGATTAAAATTCATGCATCAGAAAATAGTAGTTTAGTGGATTGAGCTGGTTAACTTTGCCAACACTCAATGCAGTTGTGCACTAAAGAAAGCCTGAAAAAATCAAGCTTACCGGCATTAAAACACTGACCTTGGGATACCAGTGCAGTGCTCTAACCATTTACTGAGCTGGCAAGCCAACTGGGGGCTGGTCATTATCACATATATTGGTTCCTAATTAATATACGCTGTGTCTGGAAGCCTAACTATTTTTTGCATTGTTTTTGCCACTGCATAAGTTGCATCTTTAAATGTGATGATCTTTATTTCTTCATTCTGTGCATGGTTCCAATAATATGAAATTCAGATATTAATTTCACCTTCATTATTCCCAGGTAATATTACACAACAATGCAGTTTATTGACTATACACAAACACAGGCACATTCAATGTGCATGAGCTATTTTGAATGCTTCAGCTCCAGTGGTAGCTATACAACTGGTTTTTTGTGCGAAATTGGGTATTGCTGTACATGAATGAAAACGTTCAGCTGACTCGATCCTCAAGCTTAATATTCACTTTCCTGTCTTTCCTTGATACATCTGAAGCAAGTTAAACAAATTGTTAAAGTACAAAAAATATCAACTCACCAAACGTTGATTAGAGGAAAAACTTGAAGGTTTCTTCAGAGTTTGTTAAGAACATGTGGCACTGGCTCATATAATACCGAATAGTTACGTCCAGGATTTTTTATCATTGTGGTAGGTGGTCGCATCATCATAATTCATGAGATTTTCATGTGCAATTCTACTCAACGAGACAGTCTAGCTCTGACGACTTAATTCTGCATGTTTTAAAAGCCATTGCTTCTTAAAAGACAAGAATTAACCTTTATTTAAGGCATTGGTTACAAAATGAAACAGGTCTTTATACGTTCAAGTTACTATTATTACTGTGAAAAGCCAGCATGAGATGTGCAGTCACACACCTGGCACGTGAAAGTGTTGGACTAGTTTGTGAGGGAATTCAAGTTAAAATCACACAGTAATGTAGTAAACAGGATTATAGGTTATAAAAATTTCTCATGCACACAAATTGCACGTGAAGATGTTAGACTTTTCCCCTTTTACAAATTGTACAAGAAAGAACACATATTGTTTACGAGATTACTTTGCTCAATTGATTTTAACAAAACAGCTCCTTTTCTAACATCCACAAATATATAATTATACATCATTCAATGTTAAGATTGATACCCTAACATCATTACAGAATTGTCAAATTGGCAAAATACTGATTTCTACTCTTATGTTATTCCACTCAATGAAACAATCTTTAATTATTTCATCAACTAGCTACTTCCCAGTTTATTTGCTACCGCAAAGTTATGCATCTTTTCTCAGCCACTGGGTAAATTAAATACGTTTTTTTATACAGCGCTGTGCTTTAGCAGAGCCCGGTGGCCCCTGGCACCCAACTTTTGCTCTTGGGTGACAAGAAAATCTTAGATTTTTCATACAAATCATATGCTGGGCACCCTAGATTTTACAGGTTCGGAGCACTGGGCTCCCTTCAATTTTCCTAATAGAGCACAGCCTTAAACCAGTCAGAAGTGAGTAAGATGCACGCAAGGAAATTTACATAATTGAACATTCATTGTTCGCGAAGTGGGAGACTTCCGGACGTTCTTGTTGCATTTTATATATCACCATAATTCATATTTATTATCTGGTATTCCTCAGATATATGTTGCAACCAATAAGAAAAAGATTAACAACCCTGTCCTGCTTTGAAACAAACATTTGCCCACATGTATTTTTATGTACCCACGCTAGCAAACCAGTCTAAGTTTTGCAAACAAATAATTTGTAACCAAACCTTGCTGATCACTCTGTTTTACCTATGAATCAGTTTTGTGTTAGAGGCTTGCAAGTTTGTTAACACTTTCATTTCCTTATCATTAATGTCGCCATTTACTCCTAAAGCATCCACTGCAGATACTATCTAGTGACAAAACAAGTAGTCACAAATAGAGAAGTAATTCCGTGGCGTTTATTCTCTGCTTATTCATTACTGCCTTAAACTTTAAAGTTTCTAAACTCACAAAAGTAGACATTCGAATTTCAGAAAGTCTGCTTACTGACGTTATTGGGCGATCCAAATGTATGGCTAAACATAAATGAGGAATGTGTAAATCAAGAACCAGCGATAATACTAAGGTACCCGATTTCTCCTTCTTTGGTTTAAGACAAATTAAGACTTGGAAAACCGAACAGTTAGGCTGGCATCGATGACGTTGAAGCTCTTTCCCATCTGCCTCGGAAGTGCGACATATGTACAAGATGATGCACTTTAGTGAAATATTTTAGGGCGCTGGTTTAAGGTGCGGTGTTTTATGCATTAATTAAATATATTTACATTGAATGACGTCAACGTCTGGGCTGGAATCACGCGATATTTTGGACAGAAACAACGGATCATTATTGAAAGCTATTCGACTGTGCACACAACGTTATGTAATATTATGCTAAGGAAAGAGTAATTTTAAGTGATATACTTTTCAGGTATTGATGTATGGCCAGTGGGGGTGGTAGCAGTGTATCATTATAGCAATAAAAAATTGACCGTAATACATCAAATTCTCCCAAACACCGAGAGCAATAAGAAATGTAATACCACACGGTACACTTCTTTTGTTTTTTGATCATGGCAAATGCCATACAGCTTTTTAAAATCCTATATAAAACATAACACAAACCTGTTCATAAGTTGAAGAAAATGAAGTGAATGGCAAGAGCGGGGGGGGAGGGGGGGGGCAGGGTGGTACTCTCTTGGGTATATGCAGCTCCAACAGAGTATTTAAAATTTTGGTCTCTAATAGGGAATGGTTTGCTCAAAAATTAGACATGTTTGGTTAGGAACCGCAACATTTCTCTTCTATTCGACATCTTGGGCAGAAGTTGACTGTGATTAATTTGAAACTCTTTTGCAAAGTGGTAACAGATCAATCAGCTACTGGAAAGCTAAGAAAATGCATTAAGGTGCCCGTGCTGTAACTGTTAAATTTTGAGTCAGGTCTGAAATGTAGTGGAGAAAAATCTCATAGTTAGGGTGAATTCGTCAATCTGACCCAATCTCCGTTTTCTCGGTTTCCGATAAAACATATTTATTGATTCATTGAAGATATTTTAGGGTTTTGGTATTGTAGCTTTTTTGCCTCATTTTTGTGATTAAGGGTAATCCGGAGGGTTCCAGCCCGTCAGGGGGGTGTTCCAGGGTATTCCAGCCTGACATGGGGTGTTGCAGGCCTGTTTCTGCTTTTACAGACACCCATTGTACTCTGAGCCGCTACCAGTTTTCTTCATTTTGTTTTACAATGTAAAACCGTGTGGTAGTAATTAATTTCGCGAATAAGGTGGACCAAGTATTTTTCGAGACTCCACTGTAATTTCAATTAACTGACGCAACGGGGCAGATAACAAACATATCTAGGAACGTTTTATGCAACATGGTTCTTCAAACAGCATTGCAAAAATCCTAATCCCGTGGGAAAAATGGACTAATTTACCAAGAATTAATCCAGAATCGAAACACGCGATTAAAATCAGTTAAATTTGTAAAGTAAGGGGTTGACTGAATTAAGCAACGCATAAATGAACATCAATTTTTCACCTTTATGTTGTCACTGCTGCATTTTATTTGCAACACAATTGATCGGAGACAATTGATAAAGGTTTTAATTAAAAGAACTTGCAGCTTTGTTGATTTGCGCTCCGAACGAAACAGAAGTCTGTTAAAGACTGAGAACATTATTAAAGTCGAGCTTATTGAAAGACTTGGACGTTTTTAAATTGTATATATATTTTGATGTAATTTAGGTTAGTTTGATTCTTAAACACACGACCCCACAATCTTTTATAGCTTTAAAAATTATCGTGTTTAAATAAAGATTATGTATGTATGTAAGTACGGTCACTACGGTCACCGATCTTCAGCTGCTAATTTTCAGTTTACTGATCATCTTTTCACAGAAAAATTCTTTTGCAGTTTGAAGTTAGTGAGTTCGAGAAGAAGCATCATGAAAAGTTGCATGGAGTGTTGGACAGAATCAGTTTTGTTAGAAGCTTGCAAGTTTGTTAAGCCATTCATTCCCTTCAGTAATGTTGCGATTTACCTGGCCTAAAGTCAAGCATACACTGCGGGTACTATGTAGTGACAAAAAAAAGCCACAAATAAAGAAGTAATTCCGTGCTGTTCATTCTCTCCTTATTGATTACTTCCTTAAACTTTAAACTTTGTAGAGTGAACATTCGAGTTTCAGAAAGTCTGCTTACGGCGTCACTGGGCGATCCAAATGTATGGCTAAACATAAATGACGAATGGGTACATCAAGAACCAGCGATAATACTAAGGTACCCGATTTCTCCTTCTTTGATTTAAGACAAATTAAAACTTGGAAAACCGACCAGTTAGCATGTCATTGGAGATATTGAAGCTCTTTCCCATCTGCCTGGGTAACCGAGACACATGTCAGGAAGACGATTTAACGCTTAGTGGGCGCTCTTTTAGGGTGCGTTGTTTTATGCAGTAATTATATTGAAATTGAAAGACGTCAACGTCTGGGCCGGAATCACGCGATACTTTCGAGCAAAACAACGGATCGTTATTGAAAGCTATTCAACTGTGCACATAATATTATGTAATGTTATGCTAAAGAAAGAGTAAGTTTAAGTGCCACACTTTTCAGGCGTTGGCCATTTTGGGGTAGCAGTGTATCATTAATCACCGTAATACCTCAAGTTCTCCCAAACACCGCGAGCAATAACAAACGCAGCACGAAACGGTTTTTTTGTTTTTTTGATCATGGTAAATGCCACCTAGCATTTTAAAATTCTATATAAAACATAACACAAACCTGTTCATAAAGTGCGGCCGTAAACTCTGAAGAAAATGAATGACGATAAGTCCCTTAACACGCTTCTTTTCTGTGAAATAAACAACATGATTTAACGGCATTTTGAAGTATTACCGCTGTGACCTGTCTTAGAAAGGGAATCATATAGTTGATTGTTTGGATTTCATTGCAACATCTGAAATTGCGCGATGTTTATTATGTCAATTATCGGGAGAAGCGATAAATAGGTTAGTACAATTTGTATGGTATCAATAAGAGTAGTGTCAAAGTTATAACTTGTTATCTAAATATTATATGACTGAAATTTTTTGAATATTTGAGCCCTCCGTAAAATTATTAGCTCTATCGGCGGAAGGATCATGTGTGTATTGAAAAACACTGAATGCGTCAGGTTGATTCTTTAGATGCTTCTTTTCTCTTAAGCTGCTCATAAAATGCGTAAGTTAACCTTTCCGATCAAAAATCCACAGCTGAAGGTAAAATGTTGATAGGTACAAACCTCTTGACTTTCCAGGAGCAAATGTCTAATGTAGAGAAAAAAAGGGACAGAAGAACTGATAAGTAAAGATAAGTAAGGTCTCCTAGGGTAGTGTCGTATATGAGCTGAATTCTATGAGGAAAATACTCAGTTTATCATTTTTTTTACGTGGAGATTGCACAAATTCCCAACGAGGTATTATATAATAGTCGTTCCTGGGTTCCTCGGGAAATAGTTCTAACTCAGTTCATGAACAATCTAAGTAGTTTAAAATCTTAAACAAACCTGTTGATGATCTCCGATGTACCTAAACGGCTTCGACAAGCTCCGACAGTGGCTGAATAAAAATGCAACCTACTTTAATTCACGCCACTCAGTCCCTGTCGAAAAACAGAAAAAGATTGACCATCATTGAAAGATAATCAGCAAGACTTTGTGTGAACAAAGTCATGTCAGTGTCATGAGAGATTTGTAAAAACGGACTAAAATACCAAGAGGAACTGAGTCCAGAATTTGCAAAGTAAGAAATTCACTGAATTGTGAGCATCACTTTTCCACCTTCATTTTGTCTTATTGCTGTATTTTATTTGCAACACAATCGATCAGAGACCATTGATATATGTTTTTATTAAAAGAAGTTGCAGCTTTGTTGATTTTTGATGATTGGGGTTCAGAAGGAAACAGAAGTCTGTTTTAGACCGAGAACATCATAAACTTATCAAAAGCCTTGGACGTTCACGACGGTCACCGATCTGCAGCTTCTAATTCTATTAAGTGTACTGATCATCGTTTCACAGAATAAAGAGTCCTTTGCAGCTTGAAGTTAATGAGTTCGAGAAGAAGCATCCTAGAAAGGTTCATGCAGTGTTGACTCGATATAACAGAATCAGTTTTGTGTTAGAGGCTTGCAAGTTTGTTAACACTTTCATTTCCTTATCATTAATGTCGCCATTTACTCCTAAAGCATCCACTGCAGATACTATCTAGTGACAAAACAAGTAGTCACAAATAGAGAAGTAATTCCGTGGCGTTCATTCTCTGCTTATTCATTACTGCCTTAAACTTTAAAGTTTCTAAACTCACAAAAGTAGACATTCGAATTTCAGAAAGTCTGCTTACTGACGTTATTGGGCGATCCAAATGTATGGCTAAACATAAATGAGGAATGTGTAAATCAAGAACCAGCGATAATACTAAGGTACCCGATTTCTCCTTCTTTGGTTTAAGACAAATTAAGACTTGGAAAACCGAACAGTTAGGCTGGCATCGTTGACGTTGAAGCTCTTTCCCATCTGCCTCGGAAGTGCGACATATGTACAAGATGATGCACTTTAGTGAAATATTTTAGGGCGCTGGTTTAAGGTGCGGTGTTTTATGCATTAATTAAATATATTTACATTGAATGACGTCAACGTCTGGGCTGGAATCACGCGATATTTTGGACAGAAACAACGGATCATTATTGAAAGCTATTCGACTGTGCACACAACGTTATGTAATATTTATGCTAAGGAAAGAGTAATTTTAAGTGGTATACTTTTCAGGTATTGATGCATGGCCAGATGGGGGTAGCAGTGTATCATTATAGCAATAAAAAATTCACCGTAATACCACACGGTACACTTGTTTTGTTTTTTGATCATGGCAAATGCCATACAGCTTTTTAAAATCCTATATAAAACATAACACAAACTGGTTCATGAAGTGTGGTTAAGATTTGAAGAAAATGAGGTGAATGACAAGGGCGGGGAGCGGAGGGGGTGGTACTCTCTCGGGTATATGCAGCTCCAACAGGGTATGTCAGATGTTTTTAGCCTGTTAGGCTTTTGTGAAATTGCGAAAAGATTTTTTAAAATTTTGGTCTTTAATAGGGAATGGTTTGCTCAAAAATTAGACATGTATGGTTAGCAACCGCAACATTTCTCTTCTATTCGACATCTTGGGCAAAAGTTGACTGTGATTAATTTCAAGCTCTTTTGCAAAGTGGTAACAAATCAATCAGCTACTGGAAAGCTAAGAAAATGCATCAGGGTGCCCGCGCTGTAACTGTATGGTAAAAAACAGGGCATTAAATTTTGAGTCAGGTCTGAAATGTAGTGGAAAAAATATCATAATTAGGGTGAATTCGTCAATCTGACCCAATTTCCGTTTTCTCGGTTACAGATAAAACATATTTATTGATTCATTAAAGATATTTTAGAGTATTGGTTTTGTAGCTTTTTTGCGTCATTTTTGTAATTAAGGGTAATCCGGGCGGGTTCCAGCCCGTCAGGGGGGTGTTCCAGGGTATTCCAGGGTGTCCTAAGGGTATTGCAGGCCTGTTTCTGCTTTTACAGACACCCATTGTACTCTGAGCCGCTACCAGTTTTCTTCATTTTGTTTTACAATGTAAAACCGTGTGGTAGTAATTAATTTCGCGAATAAGGTGGACCAAGTATTTTTCGAGACTCCACTGTAATTTCAATTAACTGACGCAACGGAGCAGATAACAAACATATCTAGGAACGTTTTATGCAACATGGTTCTTCAAACAGCATTGCAAAAATCCTAATCCCGTGGGAAAAACGGACTAATTTACCAAGAATGAATCCAGAATTGAAACACGCGATTAAATCAGTTCAATTTGTAAAGAAAGGGGTTGACTGAATTAAGTGACGCATAAGTGAACATCAATTTTTCACCTTTATGTTGTCAATGCTGCATTTTATTTGCAACACAATTGATCAGAGACAATTGATATATGTTTTAATAAAAAGAACATGCAGCTTTGTTAATTTGCGCTCCGAACGAAACAGAAGTCTGTTAAAGACCGAGAACAGTATTAAAGCCGGACTTAATGAAAGACTGTGATGTAGATTAGTTTAGTTTAATTCTTAAACACACGACTCCACAAGCTTTTATAGCTTTAAAAATTATCGTGTTTAAATAAAGATTATGTATGTATGTATGTACGGTTACTACGGTCACCGATCTTCAGCTGCTAATTTTAAGTTTACTGATCATCTTTTCACAGAAAAATTATTTTACAGTTTGAAGTTAATGAGTTCGAGAAGAAGCATCATGAAAAATTCTCTTGGAATGTTGGACAGATTCTGTTTTGTTAGAATTTTGCAAGTTTGTTGAGACATTCATTTCCTTCATTAATGTTGCGATTTACCCGGCCTAAAGCATACACTGCACGTACTATCTAGTGACAAAAAAAAGCCACAAATAAAGAAGTAATTCCGTGCCATTCATTGTCTCCTTATTAATTACTTCCTTAAACTTTTAAGTTTCTAAAGTGAACATTCGAGTTTGAGAAAGTCTGCTCTTACCGGCGTCACTGGACGATCCAAATGTATGGCTAAACATAAATGACGAATGGGTACATCAAGAACCAGCGATAATACTAAGGTACCCGATTTCTCCTTCTTTGAGTTAAGACAAATTAAAACAGGGAAAACCGAACAGTTAGCATGGCATTGGAGATATTGAAGCTCTTTCCCATCTGCCTGGGAAACCGAGACATATGTCAGGATGAAGATTTAGTGTGATTCAGTTATTTTAACCTTTTAGGCTGTTGTGAAATTGCGAATAGATTTTACCAGGAGCCATGGGCTCCTGATTTTACAAATTTTGGTGTTAATAATAGGGAATGCTTTACTCTAAAATTAGGCATGTTAGAAACCTCAGCATTTCTCTTCCACTCGACATCTTGGGCAGAACATGACTGTAATCAATTTACAGCTCTTTCAGACGTCTCAAGTCTGACGGTTTTGAGGACAATCTCACAGTCTCACGATGAGGCGCAAAAATCTCACGGTAAACAGATTCACAAGCCGATGGAATACACTTTTTGAATATTTTCATTTTTGCCTTGTAAAATTGAGTTTCAGGCGTCAATTCTGTAGAAATCCTACCCTGGGTGCAAGAGGCTTTTCGTGCGCGGTTTCCGGTTTCGGTCTTGTCTTAAAAAGTGATCCGCGCGAAAAGCTTCGCCGCTCGCGTCTTCGGCCTGCGGCCGACGAAACAAAGCTCCCCGTCCGCACGCCAGAAAAAACCTCTGGTACCCAGGGTATAGAAATCCACGATTCTAAGGCATATTTATATTTAAATTTTTCTGTCATAAGTAGTAAGCTTACTAACGTAGAAATCCTATAAAAATATCAACCTTCCCATGTTGTTTCTCATTAACATAGTTTCCTTCGTAAATATCACCATTTGGTAGAACAGTTTTTTCATATCCATGCCTTTCTCCGAGTTCGTTTCTCTCTCCTTCGTATTCCTGTTTTTAACCAAAGGTCACGGATCTTAAGCTTAATTAAGTTTAGGTAAGACTTTACGAGAGTTCTTGTAAATTAACCCAACCTGTTTTTTCGATTTGTTTCTTTGCTTTTTACACAAGCGCCAAGCTTTCCATTTAGTTGCTTTTATTTTGTGGATTGAACATTTTCTATCAGTGCCGGATCCAGGAGAGGGGCCCGTCCCCTCTTATTTTTAGACCAAAGGAGACCGACCCAGCCCCCTCCCCCCCCCCCTCCGTTTTATCTCCGAGTCTGGAAGACCGGGTCCCCACCTTATCTGAAGGTCTGCATCCGCTACTGTCTGTAAACCGTTGATCCACTGGGCGGGAAACAATCTGAAGTAGAAAAAGTTAACATTATTGCTGTCATTTTTATAACCATAAAGCTTAAGTTTAATTAGTATTTCATGCATAATTTTTACTTCACTAAGTGGTCGACAAGTACTGAATCTTGTTTTCAAACAAGCTAGCAAAGGTAAATGGCTTACTTACCCCTAAATCACTGCTCTAACCCAAATCTTCTGAACCAGCTCCAAATGAATCTGACATGATTGTAGCTAAAGGCGGCTGAAGAAAACTTATTTTCTCTATTTGTAGTCAAACCGTTTAACACAAGACGGATCTTGCGTGTGATTTGCAAAAATCCCGGATGTGAGTTAGTATCACACACTTACGACGTTATTACTGAGATTTACAGAAGTAATGAATATTAAAATTAGAGGTACAATTAAAAATAGAGAACGCGAACTCCGGTTTAGATCTGATTGAAATTCATATTGACCACTCCAGAAAATACCATAACATTTTAGTCATAATACTGTTTGTTGGTCACTCCGCCAAAATTTTGCATAAGCATTCAGTTTCTCGTGGGAGTTAAATGGCCCCAAGAGAAACTGAAAAACTGTGCTTATGCAAAATTTTGGCGGAGTGACCAACAAACAGTATTACGGTATGTTATGGTATTTTCTGGAGTGGTCAATAGCAGAACTTGATTACTTTGGCTGAAACCCGACTTTGAATTTTGCGCGCGATAAAGAAATGAAATTCCAAAATCTGGAGTTTCCAAAGCGCTGGTAAATGGAATCTACAAGGCCAAGCTTCTTGTCTAAGAACACGTGGCCGAAAGTTATGAAATAGGGGTCATGTAGCAGCTCGCCTACTTTGTCACCAACTCACTTACTTTGTCAAATGTTGGCGAACTTTGCTGAAGTAGAATTCCTATAAACAACCACGTGTATCCAAGTTCAGATAGAGAAAGAAAATTTCTTGGTCGCTCAGTGTTCACGTCCTCCACAAAACATAATATTATAGGCAGCTTCACATCATAGTCATGCAGTTGCAGTGATGGCAAAGAAATGTACAAAAAGGCATGATTTGCACGTGTAAATTTGTTGTTTTGCCGTATATTTTAAAAACCTATTATACACACGCGCGCGTGTTTTCACGTAAAAGTCGTGGACGACGTTCCGAGGCTTCTTTGCGTTTATTTTTGAGACATCCTTACATTAATGAGACAAGCTAAGCACTTCAATTTAGACAGAGCACTTGGTGGAGCACTTTTTCATTTCAGTCTGGTGATGTTTTTTTTGTTGTTTATAGCCATGTCATTTTGACAAATAAGACACTATGTAGTTAAAACCGGTTGGTTTCACTAATAAAGAAAGCGCAAATCAACGTATTGGTTAAATCACAATTTGGCTTTGGTTGCTACTAAGGGAGTTGCGCTGTATTGATCGTGGTCAAAAGAGAAAAAATTGCTAAAGGTAAGCAAGGTACTTCAAATTTAAGATTGCCACTTCAATTGTTTGGAGTTAAGATATCATCCATACGCTGTTAACTGCAGCTTCGACTAATAACTCTAGAATTAATGGCCATAGCTTCTCACAAGGCCAAAGTAAACTAAACGGAACACAACAACAAAAAAGAAAGCCATATTCACCGTGTTTTGCAATAACACCCCCAGCTATTATGTTCCTTCGAGTTTTGATATTGGGGCATTTGCCATTCTACTCGCAGCACTTCACGCGAGTTCACCCTCTGTCGAGAGCAGCCTTTATGCTGCATCGAAAAAGGTGCGGGTTATTTATTGTTTATTTGTTTTCACAGGTTGAGTTTAAAATCGTTTTACTTTTTATAAACAGTGTGACAGGATTTGACTTAACTAACGTGATTATATGGCAAACCTTTGCGATCAGCGGAAACAATAGCGAGCTTAAGCAACAGTGAAGGCGACGGCTACGAAAACGTCACTCTTAACTGAAGTGAAGTCGCGCTCCTTTAAACGTAATCGCGCTTCCATCTCGTTCAATTCGTCAAATATTGGCAGTCTTTTCTGGAGTTGAATTCCAAAAAGCTGTATCGAAAGTTCAAGATAAGAAAATGAAAGCCGTGGTCTTGCGTTCACGTCCTCCACAAAACGTGAAAATAGACATCTTCATGTCGTAGTCGTGCAGTGACGGCAAAGAAATGTACAAAAAAGCGTGATGCACGTGCAAAGTTGTTGTTTTGTCAATCTAAACCAATTGCTTTTTTGCCGTTCTCGTTGACGTCGTCGTTGCTTAAGCTCCCTAATAGTGGTCTCTGCCAAAGGTGTTTTCCCTCTTCTCTGCTTCTTCTTTTACTTTGCTCAGGCTTTTCTTTCGTGATGTTTAGGCAAAAGTACAAAATTTTTGGTCTGTCATAGCCTAAACCGAAGGGTAGGCCAGAATGGGCCAAGCCCTAGTTTTTTTTAACTCCCACGACCACGTCAAATCACTTGATCGCACAGCATCACCAAGTTGTGCGCAGGGAGACTAACTTGGGTTAATTGGGCATACTGCCCGTGAGGAGACAGCAATACTACTAATACCGTGTTCGTCTATGCATTCAAGTTTAAAACATACGGCTCATTTTCTTTTCATTTGTGAACCACCTTTTAGATGAAGTTAGTTTGTTATCAATCTTGTAGATGAAAATCAAAAACAGTGCGGGTCCCAACGCCGTAGCTTGCGGCACAACAGAAATTGACGTGCATCCAAGATAAACTAAATCCGCGATGACAACGCGTTGAAGACGATTCGTGAGCAAGGATTTTAACAAAGAGGGAACGTGACCATGGCGGAAAAGCCCGGTTTCCTCTCATATGACAGAAAAACTGCCTTATCTAGCGATGTCATTGTAATACGCAGGCAAGTACTAATTGAAGGCGCTGTACGTTTTACCTTTCCTAGAAGAGACAGAACCTCCGTTTCCAGGTGGACATCCGAGCCACGCGCAGGTCTAGTCGTTGACAGGGCGAAAGTAGTAACTTTATTTCCCAGTTACGATAAAACTAAGCTGAGTATCGGTCTTGTCCCAGGATTTGAGCCCGCGACTTACCGCTCTTATGCAACTAAGTTAACCCCACCTGCAGACTCTGCCGTAGTAAAATACGGTTTTCTATCTGCTCGTTGTCTTTTGTTAACTTTCGGCGATCATTTATGGTTTCCTACGGAAAAACTACATATACCGTTTTTTTTTTTCGCTTATAAGGCGCTGCATTTTTTTTTCAATGAACGTTTACTTGATAGCTCTAGTTGTAATTTTGGGTTGCGTCTTACAACCGAGTATTTTCGGGGAAGGGGGCGGGGGGGGGGGGGGGGGTAATCGTCTGTCATCGTGCAGCATGTTTTGATGACGGCGCAAGGAGATGTGTGCAGGAAAAACAGCGTGACGTCATGCCGCACTCCCCTCAGTGAGCGCCTGAAACATGCAGGCCAGTTATCATGTTAAAATCTCAATACAAGAATACGACTGGTAAAATCAATCAAAGTGATGGCAGTAATACCAGATCCTCGTCAGCGGCATGTAGAATGAGGGCGAGGCGGGTGCCAATTTGTATCTGTCCAGAGGTTATCACAAACACCCGGGGGGGAGTACCTCCATATATAAGCCATATAGGTATGTGCCGCCCCATCAGGTAGGGTTTTTGCGCTGTTTTGGTCTGAAAACGGGTAAACACTTTGCCCATTTTAGTCTGGAATCGGGTATGGTTTTATAGGGAACTACGGAGTGTATGAACGTATTTATCGTTTCAATTCCAAATGAGTAAGAAAGAAAGAGAAATATGTGAATTCGAAATGGATTTGAATAATTTTTTTTGTTCGCGTTCTAATCTAAGTAATGATAACATAATTTCTGCCTAAAGGCCAGGTATGAAAACGGGTATGGATTTTAGAGATCTAGTCTGAAAACAGGTGTGGAAAATTACATTTTTTGGTCTGAAATCGGGTCAGGATTTGAAGAACCGAGCGGCACACCCCGACCAAGAATTCCTAGGAGTACGCCCCCGGGCACAAACACAAAAAGAAACTCGGCTAAAATTGCAAGTTAAAACTTTTATTTTAGTAAGTAAAAATACAAAAAATAAGAGGGCTCAAAGACATCTACCTGTCGCAGAGTTTGCCTAACATGCATACATGGGTGAAACTAGAAATTCAATCCGTACAGCCGGCACTGGATGTATTAATTAAAAATGAAACAGCAGTTTTTCACTTCAGCCATATATCATTTCAGTTTTAACTAATTTTAGCGTAGTTCAACACAAGCATTCAGTTGAAAACATAAAGCTAAAAAATACTTATTAATTCATGACACACTGTATCTTGGTTCAAAGAAGGTTCGCTCAAAGCGTGAGACTGTCAATGGGTATTTCCGACGAATCAAAGTTGTGACGATCCCTACTGAAGAAATTTAAGATCTTAGAGATCGTCGCTCGTAGTTGCTCAAGATAGCTGGAAGCGCTATTACGCTAAAAAAATACGGTCTAGATATGCATACTTATATCTACGATGGCTTTTAATGTGTTGAACAAAAATGCTGCTTTCAAAACTGGTTTCTGTGGCCAGTGAACCAAACGAGTGTTGACCAGAAAAATATTTTTTGTCCATGACTCCTTAACGCTGTTTTGCTGTAGTCGTGTCAGTGGATGAAAACGCAGTTTTTTGAAAACGATTATGTCAGAGTGATGTATACCAGTAAATGCGCATGCTCCTATCAAAGATGGAACCGTTTCTATTGTTGCGATATAACGTTGACGCCTTATTTGTAATTCTGCTGACGCCAGCTTTGCAGGTGCGTTCTGATTAGCAATACGAGATGAATTTTCTGATTGGTCTTTTTGTTAGTTTTCCCTGTTTTTTGCTAAAGGCCTTTTTACATGGATGTGGTGCGTCACCCCACCTATCATGTAAACGTGATCAAATTAAAAAAGAGAGATTTTATGGACAGGCGGGTTACCCCACCTAGGCGGGTAGATATTGTCACCGGTAGTTTTCTCGATTTCTTTGGGAGCCACGTATTTTGGTATGTTTTTCCACGTATTATAGTTTGGTATATTTTTTTGGTGAGCTGTTCTAAAGGAGGGTTGTTAGCCACCCAATCCACCCCCCTCCCCCTGGACACGCCCCTGATTTTGCAAAGTTTCTTGTCATTTTCAGGTCCAGTGCACCACTCCAAGTCTGTTTTATTGCGCACCAGGACTCTCTCAACTCTTTCAGTTAGAACCTCAGTGTCCAAAAATTTATTTCTCAGTGTCTAAAAATTTATTCCAGAAAGTTGGATCATATTAAATATTCCTGTTTAACTTGCACAGTAATTTACATGATAATACAGCATGAGCATCTTTTTCTCTTCCTTTCATCGTCCTACAAAAAAAATACACGCACAAAATCACACTCAACGTAATATACTACAGTCCAATTAGGAAATCCTCCGATAAGAGGCCTTAAAGCTGAAGTATTTCCAGCCTTTCCTATTTGCTGATTGGCTTCCCAATCAGCAAGTTTAAAGACGCACTCTGCTACGCCAGAGAGAATTTGTGTCATTTACATTTTATATTTGAGCTCCGGGACGTACACATTATATACTATGGTATGGAAGGATTCAGCTACAGCATTTCAGGATTTTAGAAGAAGGAATTCAGTGTTAAGTCTACCATAAACTCGAAAATCACAAAACAATACGAAACACCATTTCACCTCCTTTACACGGGTTGGGTTCTCATTTCAAAAACATTTAACCTAATTATTAACCACCAACTCAAAAATCCTCCGCAATGGAGGCCTCATAAACAAAGGCTGCTGAAAGTATAACGGACGGACAAAAACAAATGAACTCTTCACATTAACACTAAAAGTCTTTACCTTTAGAACTTTTTGCATGTTTTGAATGCAAAACATTGACAATATTCTAGACTGCGAGCAGTCAATCTTTTTCTTCAGATTTAGTGAGGGCGGTGCAGCGTGCGCAAGCGTGCGTCGAGTGGGGAAGCCACGGCACGCGAGAAACGAGGGCGGCACCCCAAAGAGAAAAAGAGACACTGCTCATAGTCTACGGACGATCTTACATTATCAAGTTCGAGGTTCCCTTTTTCGTCCTGCCACAAAATAAATCATGAAACGACATTCAAGAGCACAAAATTTCGAAATTAAATTTCAAGACAAGGGTAGAGGCCTAGTTATCTCTCTTTTTAAAACACCTTTCCACGAAGGCTTTCCCTTCCAACTCAGAATCAGAAAACGACACCTCGCATTTAATTTTTAATGTTAAGTAAAAAAAAAGGGAGAAAGTCATCACCGCCATCTAACAAACGGAGACGCCGTTTACCAGCCTCTCGCAAGTAGAAACCTAATTAACCACTTGTAATTTCAGCGAGGATCTTTCTTAAACGCTGTTTAATGTTGTAGGAAGGCTTTACCTCAACAGTGGACAATCGCTCTAACTCAGGCAAGACTTGGGACTCGGGGGTCTGGTTTTCCATCTCCTATGACGTGAAAAAACGAAAGGTTCATTATCTTTGTACTGCCTTTCAAGGGCATGCAATGTCACGATATTTTGGAATTATTTTAAAACCCTAAACACACATTTCCCTGCTAGCAGAGGCCTCCTTTCCTCCCGTCCGCCGAATACCAGGGAAAAAAGACCTCTGTAGGAAACCCGCCCGCTGAATACCAGGGAAAAGAGACCTTCGCTAGCAGGGAACTCGCCCGCTAAATACCACGGAAAAGAGACCTTTGCTGGCAGGAAAAACACACATTAGAAGGAAAGAAAACCCTCAAATAATGCTTCAGTTCTATGTAAAAGGACTTTACGCCAGTACTACTAATAATAAGTGTCTGTGTCTTTGCCTTTCGATGCGGGATAGGATAGAAACGGATTGCAACTTGAATAAAACTGAGCCATCTTTTTCAAGTTTAACTCCTTTGTGCCGTCACGTGATTGAACATTACATGAATCATTTTTCTGTTTTGAGATTTCGGCCTGCCATTGTTAGACAGTTTAGACATTAGTCCGGTTTAGCAAAGTACAATAGTCATTGTCTCAGTTATTCGCCAGATTTTTTTACATCCGTCTTAGGCTATGTAAGTTCTCCCCTTTTTTTACCCTATGTAAAAGTTTCCTAAAGCTTGCTGGTAAAGCTGCCCTATCTTAGCCACGGCTTTATATCGGTTGAGGTAGCGGAACATCCTGTGCTGTCAACATATGTCCAAAAACCGATCAAAATTTCTTTTCCCTTTGACAGAATGTCTTTTAGAGTTCCAAGCATCACAAAAATGACTGAAAACACTCAGTTAAAATTTCAACTTAGCTCTGACCAAAAAATGTGGAACTTACTATGACATACCACCTTCAAATATCGACAGTGAGTTATCCGATACGATATTAAGGATGTAACTAAGCGTGAATATTAATACTGGACGTACTGTCTTGTTGTTTCCTAAGTATATAATGCGCGCTATTTACAATTTTAACCACGCCCATGGTTGTACAGTATTATACAACTTATTTTACTCATGTACTTAACTTGCGATAGACCAATGCTCCATTCACTCAAAGCTTACACAGGTTTAAAAGGTGTTCAGTTAAACACGGTTTAAATTTGTTTTCTTCATAAAAGCTTTTTCCGATTGCAAATTTAGTGTAATTACGTAATACAGAAAAGTTTATTTGAATTTTGTGTAAAAGCCTGTGTTTCAGTTTACTTTTGCTGTTTTTAATTTTTCAAAACCTAGCTTATTTAAACATGTTTAGTTGGTGTGAATGAAGAATAAGCAATGGACAACGCCCCTTCCTTTTTACAACCTCCTTCTCCTGATAATTATTGCACAGTCCCGGCTCAAACAAAACCTTTATAAAAAATATCAGCAACCAACCTGTTCTTGATTCTCCTCTGATTCATATAATGCCTTTCCATCTTCAGATTCAATGACTTCTCCCTCGTTCTGGCAAAATCATACATTTTATGACACTAAACACCATCCATCTTCCATATGTACCTGTAAGCCCCCTAGCGTACTTATTTTAGAACGAACAGACATTGGAATGAAAGAAAACCCTGAAATAACGGTTCAGTTCTATTTCAAATGACTTTACGTACTACTATAGCTCCACTACAAGTGTAAGACTTTGGCTATTGATGGCCAGGATGCAAACGGATTGCAACTGGAAAAATTTGGGCCATCTTTTTCAACTTTAACTCCTGTGTGCCGTCACGTGATTGAACACATGAACAATCATTTATATGTTTCGTGATTTCCGCCTGCCGTTGTAAGACATTTTAGAGGCAGCATCTGCCACAGATCTTGTATGATTGTAATGTGAATGACTTATTTAATATAAACAAAAGGGGTGAGCTAATTACAAGGTGCGAACCCTTACATTAGTGACTGGACGTGCTGCAAAACACTGTAACCATCCGAACTACCAGATGGAGAGTTATCAATCACTTCATCGGAGTTACGAGAACAAAACGAACTCCTTTTTTGATCTACCAACAGTTAAACAAAACTCTTTTTCTAAATGCATTAGGTCTACTTGGCACAAAATGTAAGTGATATCTTCCCTAAGCAGCTTTTAAAAAAAGGAATCCTTTTTTTTTCCAAGGCAAAAGTCACTTTTGGCTAGCCTGTTCCAAGCATTCAGATAGAGGGGAAACGTTCTACTTTTGGCCTAAAATCAATTGAGTGCGACCTGCGAGAGAACAGCAGCCAATTTTTATCTGTAGTTTATTTTCAACAGAACCCGAAATCAATTTAGTTCAAGGGAAATAGAAACTTAGATGAAACAGAACAAAGATAAAGTAAATAAACTTAAACAAAAGAAGTGGATGACTAACCTGTTCCAGTTCCATCTCTGATTCAGATGATGAATCAGAAGTTGATTCAGATGATGAATCAGAAAAGAGATCAGATGATTCAGGTAAAAGCAAGGGGTTCCTTGGAATAGCCTGCAACAATAAAATAAAACTATTCTTAATGCACGGGTTCTCAATTTAAAACCTTTTAACGAAACTGCCAAGAATAACTACCGCCAACTCGGAAATCTTCAGTAAAAGACGCTAATTAATGAAGGTTCCAAAGCGTGTTTCATTATCTCTGACGGGCAGAAAAATAAAACTAAATAAAGTAAATAATGCATTAGCCAACTGCAACTCTGGCCCCCGACCCCAGCGGCATAGCGGGAGATAGCGGGGATTTAACGCAGCCAATGCCGGGATTTAACACACATTTAACATGTTCGCCCCGGTGGCGGGGAAATTAACAAAATACCTGTTTTACCCATGTCATGAGCGGGGTTTAAACAGTAATACGAATTTTCGGAAGCGGGGATAGAAGCGGGGATTTAACATGAGTGAGTAAAGAAAAAGCCTCGTATCCTAAAGTTTTGTATGGCGGCAGAAGAGAGATGATGCCGCAGAGAATGATAATATTAAAACATAGGAGAAACAGGGCAGGAAGGCACAAAACAGGTTGCCCTAGTCTCAGACACAGAAAGAAAGTGTATAGAACGTCCTACACATTGGTCGAGCGTTGCCTCACAAGGACTTCACAAATCTCATTTGAGTCTCATTTGTTCACCTCGTACGTAAACGACGATAAATTAATCCCAAAAGCGCTTTCTAAGTTTCCCGATTCCTTTCCCATTACTTTCACGATTAGAAAATTGGAGAAAGACACAGCTGTTTCGCTTCCCAGGGGGTACTCCGGGTAATTCTCGGTGGGGGTGTGCCGCCTAGTTCTCCAAATCCTGACCCTGTTTCAGAACAAAAAGTGTCATTTTCCACACCCTTTTTCAGACATGACCTCTAAAATCCACACCCGCTTTCAGACCTGACATTTAGACAGAAATTAAGTCAGAATTACAATCAACCGGCCCGTGAAATTACTGTCCTCATTAGCGAGAGTCCGTAATAGGGGGAGTTTATTTAAGTCATATACTATTATATGGAAGGGTTCAGCTACTGCATTTCAGGATTTTAGAACAAGGAATTCAGTGTTGAGTCTACCATAAACTCGAAAATCACAAAACAATGCTAAACACCATTTTACTTCCTTTGCACGGGCTGGGTTCTCATTTCAAAAACATTTAACCTAATTATTAACCACCAACTCAGAAATCCTCCGCAATGGAGGCCTTATAAACGAAGGCTGCTGAGCGTGTAAAACCTTTTGCACCTTTTGAATGTAGAACATTAACAATATTCTAGAATGCGAACAGTCTATTTTTTTCTTCAGATTTAGTGAGGGCAGTGCACCCGTGCGCGAGCGTGAGTCGAACGGCGAAACCACGACACGTGAGAAACGAGGGCGGCAGCCCAAAGAAAAAAAGAGAGACTACTCATAGTCTACGGACGATCTTACATTATCAAGTTCGAGGTTCCCTTTCTCGTCCTGTCACAAAATAAATCATGAAACGACATTCAAAAGCAGAAAACTTCCAAATGAAATTTCAAGACAAGGGTAGAGGCCTAATTATCTATCTTTTAAAACACATTTCCACGAAGGCTTTCCCTTGCAACTCAGAATCAGAAACTAGGGAACGACACTTAGCATTTAGTTTTTAATGTTACGTAAAAAACACGTCAGAAAGTCATCACCATCAATTAACAAACGGAGATGCCGTTTAACAGCCTCGCGCAAGTAGCAGCCTAAATACCTAATTCTGTTTCCAGCGAGGATCTATCTAAGGGCATGTTTACATGGAGGTGGGGGACCCCAGATACGTGATAATGTAAACGTGATCATATTAAAATGAACGTTTATATGGCCAGGCGGGTTACCCCACCCAAGCGAGTTACCTCACCTACCTGGGGTCCCCACTTCCATGTAAACAGGCCCTTAAACGCTGTTTAAAAACAATGTCGTAGAAAGGCTTTACCTCATCAGTGGACAAATGTTTTAACTCAGGCAAGACTTGGGACTCGGCGGTCTGGTTTTCCATCTCCTATGACGTGAAAAAAAGAAAGATTCATCACCTTTGTACTGCCATTAAAGAGCGCCTAGCAATGTCATGACATTTTGGAATTATTTTTAAACCCTAAACACACGTTTCCCTGCTACCAGAGGGCTCTTTTCCTCGCGCCCGCCGAATACCAGGGAAAAAAGACCTCTGCTGGCGGGGAAAACACACATTGGAAGGAAAGAAAACCCTGAAATAATGCTTCAGTTCTAATTAAAACGACTTGACGTACTACTAGACCTCAACTTTAATTGTCTGTGTCGTTGGCTTTCAATTCCGACCAGGATGGAAATGGATTGCAACTTGAAAAAACGGGGCCAACTTTTTCAAGTTTAACTCCTGTGCTTCCTTTTCCAGTTGCAAAGTAAAAGTTCATTTGAATTTTGTGTAAAAGCCTGTGCTCTAGTTTACTTTTGCTGTTTTTCATTCAGTTTTAAAACCTAGTTTAATAAAACACGTTTAGTTGGTGTCAATAGGGAATAAGCAATGGAAAACGCCCCTTCCTTTTTACAACCGGCCTACTCCTCCTAATAATTATTGTGCAGTCCCTTAAAAAAAAAAACCTTTATGAAAAATATCAGCGACCCACCCGTTCTTGATCATCCACTGATTCATACAATGGGGTTTCTTCTTCAGTTTCAATGACTTCTCCATCGTTCTGGCAAAAATCATACATTTTAAGATGTTAAACACCATCCACCTTCTATATTTAACTGTAAGCCCACTAGCGTACTTATTACATTTAAAACGAACACATATTGGAATGAAGAAAACCTTAAAAAGATGATTCAGTTATATTTAAAATGGCTTTCCCTACTACTGTACCTCGACTATAAGTTTAAGACTTTGGTTTTCATGGCCTGGATGAAAACGGATTGCAACTCAAAAAAATTAGGCCAACTTTTTCAAGTTTAACTCCTGTGTGCCGTCACGTGATTGAACATTACACGAACAGTCATTTATGTTTCATGATTTCCGCCTGCCGTTGTAAGACAATTAACACCAGACCAATGTTAAATTCCCCGCTAAGTCCCGGGGGTCGGGGGGCCGGAGTTTTAAATGACTGATGCATAAACTTAAAGAAACGAAGCTGGTGACTAACCGGTTCCTGTTCAATCTCTTTTTTAGATGATGAATAAGCTTATTAATTTAACTGTAACCCACAGATAAGAACCTGCTTTATCTCGTTTGGCCAATCTGGTTCTTATATTGTTGGGTATTAAAGAAGCAAATTTCTGCCAGAAGGTTATTAAGCCACTAGGTTCTTACACGCGGGTTTTTACTGTATTAAAAACTATCTCAGTAACACCAACTCGGAAAATGGAGACTTCTAAATGAAGGCTCCTGAGCGTATTTGATTATCTCTGACGGACAGAAAAATAGAACTGTTCAGACAAACACTGAAAGCCTTACTAAATGATATTTAATAAATAAACTTTCACAAAAATAGATGAGTGATGACTAACCTGCTTCCGTTCATGCGCTGATTCAGGTGATGAATTAGGAAAGAGGTGAGGGTACATGCTCTCCCAGTAGTTCTCTGCTGGCCATTTATCTTCACGTTTGAGGTTCCCTTTCACATCCTGCAACAAAATTCAACTAATACTTAAAACTACTCATCTCCTCATCTCCCTTTAATAAAGTGTGGACGTGTAAAAATTTCAAAACCTTCGTCTTAAGTCCCATGCCATTACACTGACTAACGAAAGACAATTGTTTATATGAAAACAACTTTGACAAGATGTACTAAGTTCAAAACAAGCCTCGCGTGCTGAAAGCAAAGATCAACAGTCAAAACTTGACCTATATAATAAAAGGCAGTTTGTGACTGCACGTGGCTACCGTTTTAGTTTTGTAGAATATATTGCAATAAAAAAGGAAATTGTAGGAAACGATAGAAATTCAGATTGTTTATCCATAAATATACTATCTTTGGTCTAGAAGGTATATATTTAAAAAACATCAACAACAAAACAAATAAGGAAACAGAACAAAAACGAAAAGGAAACAAAAAAGAGAAAGACAGAAGGAAAAAAGAAAGGGTACTGAGCAGGATTCGAACCCGGCACCTTGTCAAAAATTATACGAGCACAACGTTAATGTTTTACACACAACTGACAAACTATTTTTAAGCGTCTTTACAGTTATTTGCTGAGAGAAATTTTTCCTAGCGAAGATTTTGACTTCTCTTGCGTGATGATAAGGGATGTGGGGGAGGACCCTCTCTCTCCGGCGTTGCGTGACATAGAGACAGAGGGAGAGAGAGAGAGGGGGGGGGGGGGGGGGGGCAGAACTGCACAAGACACACGGTGGTTACGCCTTCTTTGTGTGGTATGTTGGTGTAGAGGCGAAGCGCTGAAGGTCAACAACTTCCTTTACGACTAAGTTCAAGAAACGAGTGTTACCCCGTCGCCAATTTTTAATCCATGTTTAGGGAGGAGGGAGATTTTCCCCCAAGTACCTCTCCCCTCTCGGCGGGATTGGAAAGACAAACATTATCTTTATCAAGGCGCACGTACAAGAAATTCGCATTCAAAATAGTAGAGTCAAAATCAAAATTAGCAAATCCTCTTTCTTTTCTTTTGAAAATATATTCAGAAATACAAAATTCGCAGATCACAGTGTATTTTTTTGCGGGCGGGAATTTGTTACGTAATAAATAGAAAGGCGGGAAAATGTCATCACGTGAAAAATCATCCGAGGTGGATTTAACCAATCAGTGACCGCCACGTCACTAGGCTTTGAATGACATCGTTTGTTGTTTTTGTAGTTTGTTCAGTTCGCTCTTCAAAGGCAAACTGTTCAGGATGAACTCAAAATTTAATAAGAAAACATCAGGGAAATTATTTTACACAACACAGGGATTCATCTCTTTTTACTCAGGAATATGCTAAGGAGTTGTTCGAAGCTCAAGGAAACATCATTTATAAGGATATTTCACGAAAGCCCAAAGCTCCGCAGGATTTGATTTGTATGGCGAGTGTTCTTGGAAAATTGAAAACAAGCTCATGCTATTTACGCGATGAAAATCATGCAATGGACACTTATGCTATACAGTGGAGAAAAGCGAAGTGTTTATCTGTAAGGAAAATTTGTTTGGTGTTGCTTTCAACCGTTGTCTCGAAGATACAATTAGGGACTTTAAGATAGGTCACTACGGTAGGCTGGGACGGTTGGATGGGTATACGGGCGGCCTGGGGCCATGACGGTAAGAAGCCGCGAAAATTTTCAATTTAAGATCGGACAACAAAACAGAGGACGGTGAAGTCATGTGCGAAACTCGCTTGTCATTTCTTTCGCAGAAGGCTCAATTACTGAAGAAGAGTTTCTTGTTTTATACGAAGAATACCAATCAGAAGAATAAGGGTACAAATTAAAGCTAGCTAGCTAGTTTTCAAAACTGTAGTCGATGTTTTTATTTGAACTTTCCTTTCCTAAGCCAACACCTTTTGAGTTAAAGAAATCTTTTCTTGATAAAAAATGCAGTTTTAAGTTATAAAAAGACGGCTACAATCATCACTGTTAGGCCCAGTTGAAACGTCGAACTTCTCATGTGCCGAATTAAAACTAAAGCACAAATTACTAAAATTTATTTTCACTTGTTTCAAGCATTCTAGACCATTGAACATCCTGAACATCCTGAAAATGAATCGAGTTCGACTACACTTTAAGTTCGACGCCTGAGTCAACCTCGAACCATTTAGGTATTAAGTTCGGTACATGAAAAGATGAACGTTTGAACTGGGCCTTACCTCTCTTTTCGGCAATTTTCCTCCGCCATTGCGGACGACACTGGGTAGAAAACAAGCAGTCGCCATGCGGCCGCGAGCTAAGTTATGAATGAACTAGACATTTTCGCTTTTTTTTTCATTTCACCGATAGGTAAATCAATGTAAACACAAGCCAACGCGTATTTAACCTAGTGGCTACTCAGTTTTAGAAGAAAAGTGACAATAAGTATGCATGAACTCTTATCGGTTTCACCGTTGTCTTCACGACGAGAAACCCGGCGAAAACATACCGTCCCAGAAGGACGACGGTAAAAGGTCACGCGTTTTTTGCGTGACGTGACATCTATCTAACCGTCCCAGGCGACCGTAGTGACCTATCTTAAAGTCCCTATTTTTTTGTGCGGGTTGTTATTTCAAAAACCAACCATGGCTTCACCGAACTGCAAGGACCAGTATTTACCAAAGAAACGCTCAAGAACTAACAAAAGAACAGCTATAAAAAAGACTTGTTTGTTTTCTGGACTTTCAAAGGAACTTCACTTGACTTAAACTGATTTTATAGGAGCCCTGGACGATAAATGTGAAACTGTGAGTTCAATGTGTTTACTCTTTGCTCATTTGTTTGAATTGAACATGAACTGAACATCTTTCATTTGCTTTTATGATTGTTGTTTGTTACTTTATGAAAAAGTATGAATTAAAATTGATTCAGAAATTAATACTGTGGAAATTATATGATTTTGTTTTGCTGGAAGTTCTTGTTTTCACCCAATAATTTCACCTTATGGCTGCTTCAACATACAAAATTTCTCTTCTTGTGTTCAACTCCATGTTTTAATATCAGCTGAAGTTACTTGTTCTTAACGTTCTCAGTTAAAACATTTTATGGAGTTAGTTTAATCAGTTGAAAGAAATGAACTTGAAATGATACTTTGAATCTGCTAAAGTTTGTGATTTGATTTCAAAAGCAAATCTCGTGTTTTGTCGAGTATAAAAATGACAAAGAAAGGAAAATGGCGAAAGGCAAGAGCTGAGTAGAAATAAACTGTAAACAAAGAATAAAGAAACAAATTGCGATAAAAGTGGAAAACTTACGTGGTAGTATGACCGCAGTTCAGTGATGTTTCCGTGCTGCTGTACAGCTGATGTGAGATTCATCACCTGCTGTGGAGTCATCTTCACTCCGTAAAGGTGCAGTCTCTCCAGGTGAGGAGCGCAGCTGAGATGTTTTATCAAGCTGTCGACTCCTGCACCCAGAAGAGGATTGTATGACATGTTGAGCCACTTCAAGTTTGGAAGATCTTGTTTAAATACTCTGCTGATGAACTCCACAGCAGGTGATGATGTTACATTGATACGTTCGAGTAATAATATCTCCAGTTTGTGTGTTGTTGGGATGCTCCTCAGTAGAGACTCTGTTACCTCAGCATCAAACACTTCACCGGGTTCACCCCAAACCCATATCGCGTGTGGAGCGGTGATAAACGGCATGATCTCAATCAGCTGTTCCACATCTGACCTGTTCACATCACCAGCTTCAATCCTCCGAACCCTGGAGAGACCATGACGCTTTGAACAACAGCTGCTGCTCTCTTCACTTGACTCATCACCATTCATGTTTGTCTTCTTTGTTGTCTCTTCTAAACTAACTAACGTCTTTACCATTTTATATGGAAGAGGTTTTACAATTTTAGTAAAATAAAGGTGAGTGTTGTTTTCTTCTTTCATTAAAAAAAACTCGTCAACACTACGCCATGGAAATACATTCAAAAATTCTGATGCTTTCTGTTCTCCTGTTCTACTAACTATAACAGCGTTTAATTGCTGTGCTAAAGTTATTAAATTATTATAACTTTGCTCTGTATACTGGTTGCTATAAGAGAAAAATATGTACATAAGTGAAGCGGTAGTTTTAACAAAATTTTCCTTTGCTGCAATATTCAGCTGGTCAGGATTTATTAAAAAAACACCTCCTAGATTAGAAAGAAAATTGGGGAAAAGTTCTGTTCTCGTGTCTGCTGAGCAGTAGAAGAATAACTGTGTAGACAGAGTTAAAAGATTTTCTTGTTCATGAGACAAATCGTTGACTGACGGTGCTTCGTTGTCGAAGCTGTACTCTCCGTCTTCCTTCGCCGCCATTTCCAACAGATGAATCAAGATCTCGCGCGCGGCTTCTTCTGACATTTCAGCAGCAAATTTTAAAACTTCATTCAACTTGAAGATCTTTTCAATTGAGTCGACTTTGAAAAGGGAACTGTTTTTACTTTCTTGAGATAACAGTTCTTCTTTTAGAAATAAAGAAGCCAAAAACTCCTGCATGGATTTGTGAATGAAGTGCACGGCTTTGCACGGGTTAAGAGCGGACATGTTTAGCAGCTGAAACAACCCGGCCTCGATCAGTTTCTCAGTCAAAACGTGATCCGGCAGTTTACTGAGAGGAAAATAAAGTAAATCTTGTAGAAGTGCGTCAAAGGCTAGTTCTCCTACTTTACAGAGTTCTTGTTTGTGATCGTCAACTTTTTCCGCCGGCTTTTTTTGTTTTTCCGACATGTGATTAAACATGGTCTGTAGAAACTGAAGGTACACCATCACCCGTGATGAAGGTAGTCCTTCACGATCCTTTTCCTTCCAAATTAAAGACAGCATTAAAAGTACAATAGGTATTTTTGCTACGTCCTCCAGACTTTGTTGTTTCAAATACCTTAAAAACTCTTTAACATCTTGATCATTTTTCAAGAATCTACGGGCGAACTCTTCTTGTCGCTCACGGTCGAAACCGTCGATCTCAAATTGAGCATCGCTGGAACTTTTCAATCCCTCTCCTTTCATGTCTCTAGACGTCATAATAACACAACAATCCCTCAACTGCTTTTTCTCCCAGATTTGAAGAACAGGTGATTGGTTTGCTGCGCTGTGTGCGTACTCATCGTAGCCGTCCAAAATAAGCAACACGTTTTCTTGGTGGCGACGAACGTAATCGTACAGGTTTTCAGTGGAAACTGGGCCATCACTCGCGAGAAGATTAGCATCCTTCAGAATGGCAGGGACGTCGTTGAGGTCGCAAACATCACGTAATTTGACCAAAAGTACGAGATCAAATCTTCCTGTTGTTCCTTTAAATCTGTGCTGGGACCAGTCGAATGTAGCTTTCTGCGTAAAAACGGTCTTGCCGATACCTGGTCGTCCGTGAACCAAAATGCGCTTGCGCGTATGATGAAGTCTTCCGCCGTCAAAAATGTCGGTGTACCGTTTAAGTTGTTTTTGTGTTACTCCGCTGGGCTTCTTCTCATCCATAAGCCAAGACAAGTGGGTGTAAATTTCATCGATATGAACGGCAGAGCTTTGGTCCCACGGAACGATTTTGACTTTGCTGTTGGTTTCATAAATTGATCGCAGCTGTTTCTGGCACTCCTCGAGGCAACGAGAATCTGTTGAGGAAAGTTTTACGTTCCTTTTCAGGGAGGTAGTTGACGCACAAAATATAGGCCCTTATTTATATAAAATGATCAGATCACCAAATATAAATAAAATTTCCATATTTAAAAACAAATTATCCTCAACTCATGATACACCAACAGAAGTGTAAGTAACAGTGCATGTAGATATCAGGGCCCAAAGACACCAGAATATAGTGTAGGAATATAAATACTACGGTCAAAAATAGAAGGAATGCTCTTTATTAATTTAATTTATTAATTCATTTATCTATTCCATTTTCTTCTTTTTCGCCTGCTTACACACTGACTTTAATATGGATGGGGAGTTAACGAGAAAATCTAACAGTTTATTTAGCTTCCCAGCTCGCACTTATTATTTCTCTTATATTATAAAGTTATAACCTAGCACAAATTTCAGTTATTAAAAAGTTAAAAATGTAATTTCACTGTGAGGTAAATAAAGAATCATTAATTATCACAATTACAAATTTTGAATATGGCGGGATGGGCAGCCTTGGCCGGGTTGAGTGCTAAAAATAATTCTTATTTTTTATAACTGGCCTCGAGGATTAACGCTGGTTAAAAATACCTTTGCAAAATTCTAACAGAAAAATTGAATGAAAAGAAGAATTTGACGTTTGAAGTATCACATCATGCTTCTTCTTTGCTACTTTTTTTTAAATAAATATAACAACTGCGACAATAAAGATCATTTTGTATTGCAATAATTACTACAAATGATAAAAGTCATTTTCATATTAAAATAAGCGTGTTTAATCTACTGTATGTCTTGTACCATTTCTGATTTATTGGATATAATAGTACCTGGCAACTCCTGCTTAGTGGCCATAGAGCTAGAGGGCTGTTTCCCTGCTGACAGGTCTGTGAGTAAAACAAAATAGAATAAAAATTTTAAAAATATTTGGAGAAAATGTTTATCAATCTGTCAGTTTTTTTACTACTCACATTTTAGTTTCTGGGTCTGAATAATAAAGTTTCAATAACAAAAAGCACTGAGCAGCTTGTGTTCGAACTGAAAGCTTACACCTTAGCTTTTACTGAATTGTTCACTAAATGATGTCTGGTCGCAGTGTGCACAATTTTAGACAATAAATTTATGTTTTAAACTTGGTTATGTAGGATTTCAGCTGTACACTGAGTTGATTCCGAAAGGCATCTAGTATGCAGTTGCAGTTCAAAAACATTTTCAAAACAGGAAAAAAAAAACTAAAATATTTCCTGGGCCTTTCAAAAGCATAGTAATCAACCAGAGAGAGGGTAGAGTTCTAGAATGATCTCAAAGCAGAAAATAAAGCCTGCAATGCAGAGAGCTTACTGGTTAGGGTTCAGGGCTATTACCATGGTTTTAAGTTGCCGCGTAGGGAATAGAACATCCTGAAAATTCTTTCAGTCCTATTTTCCTATTATTTCCTATTAAAGTGACCAAGGGTCATGCTCATAGCAGCCAGGAGAAATCCATGCTTGTTAACCCTTACTGAAATCCCTGTAAAGTTGGTTGCCATTGTTCTCAGCAAGTGGGGGAAGGCGAGGGAGAAGGAGATACTACCCTATTAAACAACTGAGGTGCTACTCAAATAAAAAATTCAAAAAGTATCCCTAAATGGTACAGGAATCATCCTTTGTCAGCATGGAAGAAATTCATTTTAAGCTCTATAAAAGAGTCCTCCTTTTTTTTTTTTTGAACTGCTTTCCAAAAAATATTAAAGATAACAGGAGTACTTGTCAAAAAAAAATAAATAATAATAATAATAAAAATCATACCTAGAGGGTAGGAGAATCTTACTTTGTGGGCATGGCAGAAATTCACTTTCCCTCCGTGAGATACAAAAGGAGGAGATACCCCTCTATAGATATAAATGGGGAGCTTAAAAAACAACAACAACAGAAACAAACAAACAAAAAAACAAAACCAAAAAAAAAAACAGGGGTTTTGTAAAAAAAAAATCAAAAGTACCCCTACAAAGTAACAGAATCTAGCTTTGTGGGCGTGTAGGAAATTAATTTAATGCCTAAGAAGTATCAAAAATTACTTGAGAAACAAAATAATTCCCACCCAACCTTACAGGCCCCTAACAGATACCACTGAAGCTCTAAACAGGAGTCATTTTAGACTTTAGGTTCCTAAGTATGCACTTACCCAGTACCAACCCACAAATCTTACTGCCTAAAATAGTATGATGAGCAGACAGTCAATTTTATCAGGAAACATCTCCCTCCTGTCCTTCTGACCAATTTCTTCACATTTTTCTGACAATTTTTCTTTTACCTATTTTATAGTTTCCAACAGTTGTGAGTTGACAAAGAAAATGTTGAACTCTACCCTTTTTAAAGTTTATTATAAAAAGAGATTAATTACAGTCAAACCAGGTCAAGCGTTCTCGTCGCTAACGAACTAATGAATTCATTCACGGAAAAGTGATTTCGTTTGTTGATTCAATAATCCATTCATAAAATGAACAATCCAATAGTCATATTTAGCCTCGATTCCATAATCGAATGTTGATTCGATTACTGTTTTTTGAAAAATTACACTTTCCACAAGTTGACCTCAGAATTTTGTTTTTTCCTCTTTTTTTTTTTCTGAGAGTCAAGCGCTGGCGAGTTCTGAAGTTCAAACCCAAACAAACTGTTACATGTACGCCAGTTTGCTGCCAATAATCAGTGCAACAGACCTAGGCCTGACCTCTTAGAAAACACGACGGTCAAACTGAGGTCAGTGTATGTGCGGTGATTGGTGGATTTCGATCCTCTGCCTTTGTCAGTTTCTTTGCGTTTGCGGTCTGTCTATTCTAGCTGTTATTTTGATTAAAGGCAATGAAAAACGCAATCGTAAACGGCAGGAAAAGGGAAGCAAATAAGATTGAACACAACAGACAAGAATAAAGAACAGGTAGATTTTGTTCATAAACCAAATCAACATTTGATTATTGAATCGAGGTACAATTTGACCGTTGGATTATTCATTTTATGAATGGATTATTGAATCAACAAACGAAATCATTTTTCCATTAATGAATTCATTAGTTTGTTAGCGACGGGAACGCTTGACCTGGTTTGACTGTAATGACGTTTGAAAAATGTGGCTGAGTATTTTAAATCAACCTCAGTACTTAACCAAAAACACTTCTGCAAAAATGTGAAGATTTAATTATGATATGGTTTGATTAAAGAGCATATTGTCACCTACCTTCATAATGAGGCCATTGTTCAAACACAAATGGATCCTTCAACATGTTGGACACAAGAGAAGCTGCCATTATGCATGCATGACTCTCCCAAGAATTTTCTGCAGGATTGGTACCATCGGCAAAGTGAGAAATACCTTTTACAATCACCCATTCAATCTTAAGATCATGTGCGGCAGCAAAAAGGCCTGGAAAAAACAACAACAAATCACTAAAAATTCAAGATGCAAACAGATCCACCAGTGAGCATCACAGCCAGGGTTGATCAAGATGTGACAACATAAACAATATTATTTACCATGCAAACAGGTAGGCAGAATATAGTAATAGTGATTTTAAAAGGCAGATATAAATCAGCATATTTAAAAAATTAAAAAAACAGGACAAACAAACTAAAAACCAGCTTATGCATTAGGATGTTCATAGAATTTAACTATCCTTTTGTATTTTATCCAAAGGAAAACGCTACATAAACTACTGTCCTCCGATCAATTTTTTATGCATAATTTAGTATAGAAGATACAGCAAGTTATACAAACATAAACATCATTGTTCAAACATATAATAGATCTTAAAAAATCAGATTGAAAACAGGATCACAAAGGATCATAACCAGCACCCATTTACACACCTGGATGGAGGAAGGAAACAGCAAAGTGCAGCAAGGTCTTAACCTGGACCCTCTAGATCTAAACTTTGAGATGTACACCATGGGCCCCCACTCCTCTCGTAAGAAAATGTAACAAGAGAGGAATGATGTCATTTAACAGGGAATAAATATCTTACCTTCACCACCAAATGCTAATGCAGTAGCTTCAGTAAAATGTGATGCGTTTTGCTGTTTAGCACTGACTGGGTTTATGCCACTTAGAATCTCTCCATTACAGCAGACCTGAACTTTATGATCTTCTGGATTTCTTAATGGAGGAATCCAACCATGATCTGCAGGCCTGACGAGGCGCAAAATATCTCTACTCACTGGGGTTTTGAATGATTCAGTTGTAAGCTTAGAGGATACCACCACATCACCTAGCTGTAACTTGGTGACTTCTGCGTTCAACCCACCACAGCAGCCAACATAGAAAACAGCTTTGGGTCTCAGTTCCACCACAGCATTCTTAACAGTGACCAGCGAGCCATCTGGAGCCGAAGAGCCTTCAGAACATGTCATCAAAGCAACTTTTAGGGGCACATCTCCATTTTCACCCATGTTCCCAAAGTACACATATCCAAGGTTCTTGAGGTAGCTTTTAAAGGAATTTCTCAAGTATGCATAACAGGCTAGGAACTCACAGTCCTTTACTGTCAACAAAAGAATGTCAGTTGGAAGATGGACTTCATTCCAAGGTTTGAATGTGTTAGGAAGATCACTTTTCTTGGGAAGTTCTAGGGTGAGTGCAGGTGGAACATCAGCCATATTCTTATGAGCACTATCTCCTTTTCCTATTAAGCTCTTGATGCTGTGCCACCGCGTCTAGATTAACAATTTCCCTAAAATGTCAAACAGCAAGATCACAAATTAAATTAAAGTTGCACAATGTTAGAAAGATAAGATTATTAACAAAAATCTCTTCCTCTCACAGATAATTGTTTTGTTAAACCTCCTGTAACTATACACCCTTAGGACCAGAAAGTGTGTTTGCTTAGGAAAGGCATCCACTTAGGGTCATTCCGCTCAAAAAGAACCTATATAGACTGACTTCCCTCTAAGTGAAATTCAATAGGAAACACCGCCAACTGGTTAGCTCAGTTGGTAGAGCACCGGACTGCCTTGTGGGAGGCCTCAGGTTCGAGCGCCAGACCAGACCAAAACTCAGGAGAACATGCTGCCTTTGCAATGACACCTGCAATGGTAAGATGTTCCTGTCTTCTCGGATAAGGACAATTAATCATAGGCCACGTCTCCTGCACCTTCAATGTTATATAGTCTGCAACTAAAAAGTTAAAGAACCCACACACTTGTTGTAACGAGTAGGGAACGGAGTTCCCAGTGTAGTGGTCTGGCCTTGTTTCGCGGGTTGGTGCTTCACACGGGGTTAACCTCATTGCACCTTTCCCCCTTTGAACAGAATTGTCCGAGAAAAATGAGTACGAGTATGAATAGGTCAGTTGCATGATGACGTCATTTCACTACAACTACCAGCATCCCTCAGTTTGCTGTTTTCTTATGCAAATTAGGACGTAATTGTTTATTTAAACCTCAGTGGGATAGAGAAATTTAAATAAGAAAGCAAAAACAAAAGGAATTCTGGAAGTTGTAGTCAAATATTGTCATCATGAAAATGGCCTCTTCGTACCTAGCCTCAAGGATCGATTTTTCGTTCATTATTGCATGTTTTTGTAATACATTAATGACTTGTGTAATGTGTCAAAGGCCTTGGATTTCATACTTTTTGCCGATGATACCAACATTATTTTTTTCTCATAACGACCCACATCAACTGATGGAAATTGTGAATATGAATTGAAGAAACTATCAAGCTGGTTTCAGGCTAATAAGCTTTCTATTAACATAAAAAAATCAAATTTTATTCTATTTAAAACAAAACAAAACAGGCAAAAGCTTGACTTACATTTTTCAATTCATGATATTGAAATAGATTGTGTAAATGAAGTTCTGTTCTTGGGAGTTATACTTGATGAACACTTATTTTGGAAATCTCAAATACAGAACGTAGCAAGAAAAGTCTCAAAATCAGTAGGCATTATTTAAAAATCAAGTTTCTGCCTTAATAAGACCTCTTCATGTATTCTCTATTAAAGTTTAGTTTATCCTTATTTACATCAGAAACGGGTTATTAGAATAGTTTCCAGAAGTTCTTTTGATTCACGTGCCAATCCTGTTTTTGGAACCTTACGAATTCTAAAAGTTAAAGATATTATCAAACTCCAAATAGGTAAAGTTACATGTACCTTCTTCCAGTTTCAATGACATGTTTTTGCTTAACTGTGATGTACATTCACATAACACTAGAAGTAAGAATTCCTTCTGTTTGCCCTACCGCAGGACAAATGTAAGGAAATTTTCACTTCGTTTTCAAGGGCCCAAAATATGTACTTCCCTTAGCTCTGAAATTCAGAATGATGCTGCTTTGTTTAGTTCTAAACTTAAGTCATTTTTTCTTGGTATAAACACAATTAAGCTCTCCTAATGCTAGTGTGTAGTTTTTCGCTTCTTTCACTTTTTTTTTCTCCTTTGTTCTTGCATTATTTTTTCTCACCTTTTCTTTCTCGTTTTTGCACTTACACGTGCAGCCTTTTCTATTTTTATCCTAATTAATGATTATTTTCTATGTTCCAAAAAAAAGGGTACTTAGAGTTAAATTGCAGATGTCAGTATTGTAATAAAATTATTAATTAGATAACATAAATTTAAAGGTGGCCCTAAAAACCTGTGGTAGGGCGTTTTTTTTGTTTTTGTGTTTTTTTTTTTCAGGGAAAGGGGAAAAAAAGAACTCCTGATACATTTACTTTACGAGTCGTCTGCCACCCCCTATTTAAGGTGTCTGTCAACAATTGTGTTATCGTGTCAGATTTTACCGGAAATTCAAGTGGTTTGTGACAAACGCAGCTATTATTAAAATGTACTTATCTACTTTCCAGTCAAGCGGTGAATGCAGTTAAGTTCATACAGTAGTCGTCAACAAAAACATCACAGATTTTAAAGACCAAGTTAGTGATGTTGTTATTGCGAATCTGCCTTATCGTTGCCATGTGATACCTTTGTTCAAACCGTCACATCAAACAAATTAATAATTCAATGAAAACAATAGTGGAACAATAGAATTCTGTATTTACTGGAAGTGGTCAAAAGTATAGGAATTGATTCTGTGGCAACAAATCTTTCATGGTCTTTCATCTGTTTGCAAAAAGGCAAGTTTAAAATTGTCATAATATTATTTTTTTACACACTTTCACACAGTTGAACTTGATCGGAAATCAAAGAAAACAATTCTACCTGGTACTAGCAAGAAAGCGTCAAAGAAGAAATGGCTGACATCCATACTGGTGACAAGTAACAACGAGTCCTCATCTCAGCTGTCAAGTCTTTCTCTGTTCATTCTTTACTTGATTCATTAAAAGAAGTACAGTTTTTTTCTTTTAAGACCTAGCTTTAAAACCTGAGCTTGCCATTAAAAGAATTCCTCGATCATCTTGTGGTTTCTGTCATGAAGAGACGAAAGTGACAAAACCTATCCAATAGCTCCGGAAGTCAGATATGTTGCTTGACCAGTTGGTGCAGGGCTCCGAAGGATCTTTTGTTTTTTGACCAATCAGACAGAAGTCTAGATGCTGGACTATGGGCAGACGACGAGTAAACTAAATGTATCAGGCATCCGTCCTTTTGTGAAAATCACAACACTACTATGGGTTGTATCTAAGCGTGGACACGAGACAAAAAAACATGTTCTAACAGAAGGGTGCCAGACGCGATGTGTTTTTCTGCCAAACATTTGAAGTTTGACAGCTGTTAAAGCAAACTGTTGCACCAAAGGTAAGTAGTTTATATGTTTTTGACCAGCACATTCTATTTATATTTCATTTTTCTCAACTTTCAGGCATATTTATCACTCAGAAACAGCATACTTTCCTCCAGAAATTATTCTTTATGCCTAAGAACTTTTGCAAAGAATATTTTGTTGGGCAAAAACAAATTAATTTGACAACAGCTGCCTACTCCAAACTTCAATAAAGTTTGCAACGGACGGTAAGTGAGAATAAGTTACAAGATATTTGCATTTCTTTCCCATCCCATTACCTTACTTCTGGTTATTTGCTTTGAGCTCCCGATAACTCGGACTGTTTTTGATTTCCCTTGAAGGTTCAAGTTATCAGGAGTCGACTGTATGATGGGTGCAAATTTAATACCACTCTCTTAAAGTATCCTTTGCCAATTTATGCTCAATTACAATTTCTTCAATTTGCACAGCCGAAATAAAATTCAAAGAAAAATGCAATGTAGCAAGCACTCTTGCATATTGAGGAATGTTTTCTCTCTATGCTACACTCAGTAACAATCTTTTACTTAGTCATCATGCACTGTTTCCTTAGAGGTTGTTGCCAAGTTTACAAAACCTAAAGCAAAAATTATTTCTTCAATAACACTGACATTCTTTTTCCTTATGTTTGACATATCTCCATCACTGAGAATTTGTTCATTTTTTGTCTGCAATTACATAGCAGGAGCACTAGAATTTGTTGACAGCACAATTATTTTTTTAAATTCAACTTTGTGAATAAGCATTTTGTGAACATGTAGTACGGTAAAACTAGTTTATTCTCCTATGTGTTTTGTTTAGGCAAGATACACTTCTCCATGCTGCTCACGAAGTTTATTTTAAACAATTTCCAATATTTTGCTCTTCCCCTTCAAGGAGCACCTCAACTTCATTTTTAATGTCGGCAGGCTAGCTGAGGTTTAAAATCTCTAATAACTTTCCCTGCCAGCAAATCGCCAGGATATTTTTGAGGACTAACAAAAGCAGAGTCTTTCATTCTACTTGTATAGCACATCACATAAAAGAGAACTCAGACTGTAGAGAAATACCATTTTAGATTGGTATTGTAAGAGAATACCTTTGTTTGTTAAAATGAAATTAATTCCATCAGTAGTCTTTAACTCCAAGTCATACCAACTGTCTCGGTCAGCCATGCAGTTTCACTGAAATAAATGGCAAAAAGTAAGGCAGGGCATGGGGTGGGGAGGGGATGGGATTTGATTGTGTGTTGGACCTGGGGTGGGGCATTAGAATGATCTTGTTCTCCTGGGGGAGGGGATATTTGAATCTTTCTTTTTTCAATGTGCACTAGGATCAACTAAACGTTTAATAAACTGCTGTATCAAAGTAAACGGAAGCTCCATTTTCAAAACAGAAAACTCCATCAGGTTGAAAACATTCAGAGAGGTTTAATTTTGCCTTTAAAGGCCCACTGCCAACCTTGATCCATTGCGCCAGAAAACAGAGTTCCCCGACTTTTTAAAAAATTCCCTGACTTTCCCCTGACCTTGAAACATTTTTGTTTTTCCCTGACTTATCCCTGACTGTAGCAACCCTGATAAAACTTATCAGCTCTAGGAAATTTTGGCGCATTTGACTGGAATGATTTGCTTGTGGGCATGGAATTTGACAACAAATTTTGGAAAAATGTCACATCCCCACACCATGCCCTGCCTCCCTGCCTCCCCCCCCCGCCCCCAACACTCCCTTTACTTTGATAGATAATGTGGTCCCTTTTCAACTTACTCCGGGTAGGGATATTTGGACACAATTGGTACATTTTTGTCAGGGATTAACCGTAATTCAAATTTTAATAAATTTTGACTTACACATTATCAGAAAGTAACAAATCGATATTTTCGATACTCAATTAAAATCAATAGTAATCAATCAAAATCAATCATAATTTATCGATTAATATCGAAAATCGATGGAAATCGATCGGTCAAGTTTTTGTGATTATCATCTTCTGCAATTAAACGATTGATTTTATCGATTTTGATTGAAAAATATCGAAAAAGATAAAAGTGGGCAAAGCCAAGTTGGCTGATTCTTTTTTCTGTTGTGTTTAGTCCATCGTCACTCGCTAGAACATTACTGATAAACAGCAACTCGTAACTGATATCAAAGTCAATAAACATATCCATAACACTTTATTCGCTTTATTGATATTGACCCTATGAATTTGTATGTCACTACAGGGTACTCAGGGGTACTGCATGTACTCAAGTCAATAGGAAACACAACCATAAGAGCAATAATGTAATGTGACTCGTGTCATTTTCCGTCATGATGTCATGCTCCTTTCAACAAAATCTTTAGTTCTACCAATCAATGAGTCAACAGACGTACCGCTCGCTAGTTCAGCTTCGAATGGAAAAAAAATTGGGGAACTCCAGCCAAATTTGTGATTATCGATTTTTATCGATTATTATAACTAATCAATCGACAAATATCGAGTATTGCCGAGTACTACGTCCTGATAAAGGTCTGAATTAACTGGTGTTTAACACCAAGTCAGACCAATAATTCACATTAATAATTGTAGAAAGAGAAAGAATATAGGCTGCTAAAGCAAGAATTCCTCTTAGAATGAACATTTATAGATTCATAGTAAGCAAAAACAGCTGCGTCTACTGAGGTCAAGAAGCTTACCTAACGTTGATTCAGTGTAGACTATTGTTCAGTTATGAAGAAGCTTCAAAAGCCTGGAATAAACAATAACCACATTGATCAACCTTTATAGATGAAGCATTACCTTTTACCATTACCTTTTGAATGCAATTAAGCTAAGCAACTTAAAAACACAAACAAACAAACAAACTGACCTCCAATTCACTGCGGAGAAGAAGCTGCCAGAAAAATTGTCACATGTACTTTTCACTCTTAGGTCCCAGTACTTTGCTCGGTTGATCTGCAAAAAAATTGGAATGCGATAAGGGAAAACTAAATGAGGAAATTGGATCGAATTATATGTCAATTATCGGGAGAAGCGATAAATAGGTTAGTAGAATTTCTATGGTATCAATAAGAGTAATGTCAGAGTTATAACTTGTTATCTAAATATAATATGACTAAATATTCGTAAAATTTAGCTCTATTGGCGAAAGATTTTATGGATCATGTGGGTATTGAAAAACACTGAATGCGTCGTGTTGATTCTTTAGATGATTCTCTTCTCTTAAGCTGCTCATAAAATGGGTACCTTTCCCATCAGAAATAAACAGCTGAAGGTAAAATGTTGATAAGTACAAACCTCTTGACTTTCCAGGAGCAAATGTCTAGAAAAAAAGGGACAGAAGAACTGATAAGTAAAGATAAGTAAGGTCTCGGGGGGTACTGTCATATATGAGCTGAATTCTATGAGGAAAATACTCAGTTTATTATTTTTTTATGCAGAGATCGCACAAATTCGTAACGAGGACTTATATAAATAGTCTTTCCTGAGTTCCTGGGGATATAGTTTAACTCAGTTCATGAACAATCTGAGTAGTTTAAAATCTTAAACAAACCTGTTAATGATCTCCGATGTAGCTAAACGGCTTCGACAAGCTTTGACAGGGGCTGAATAAAAATGCAACCTACTTTAATTCACACTCAGTCCCTGTCAAAAAAAAAACAGAAAAAGACTGACAAGATAATCAGCAGAACTTTGTGTGAACAAAGTCATGTCAGAGTTTAGAGACATTTGTAAAAAAAGACCAATCTACCAAGAATGACTGAGTCCAGAATTTTCAAAGTAAGTAATTCACTGAATTAAGTAACGCATAAGTGAACATCACTTATCCACCCTCATGTTGTCACATTGCTGTATTTTATTTGCAACACAATTGATCAAAGACTATTGATATCTGTTTTGATTAAAAGAAGTGGCAGCTTTGTTGATTTTCGATGATTTGCGTTCAGAAGGAAACAGAAGTCTGTTTAACCGACTGAGAACATCATAAACTTATTGAAAGACTTGGACGTTCACGACGGTCATCGATCTTCAGCTGCTAATTTTATTAATTGTACTGATCATCGTTTCACAGAAAAATTCCTTTGCAAGTTGAAGTTATTGAGTTCAAGAAGAAGCATCCTAGAAAGGTTCATGCAGTGTTGACTCAATATAACAGAATCAGTTTTGTGTTAGAGGCTTGCAAGTTTGTTAACACTTTCATTTCCTTATCATTAATGTCGCCATTTACTCCTAAAGCATCCACTGCAGATACTATCTAGTGACAAAACAAGTAGTCACAAATAGAGAAGTAATTCCGTGGCGTTCATTCTCTGCTTATTCATTACTGCCTTAAACTTTAAAGTTTCTAAACTCACAAAAGTAGACATTCGAATTTCAGAAAGTCTGCTTACCGACGTTATTGGGCGATCCAAATGTATGGCTAAACATAAATGAGGAATGTGTAAATCAAGAACCAGCGATAATACTAAGGTACCCGATTTCTCCTTTCTTTGGTTTAAGACAAATTAAGACCTGGAAAACCGAACAGTTAGGCTGGCATCGGAGACGTTGAAGCTCTTTCCCATCTGACTCGGAAGTGAGACATATGTACAAGATGATGCAGTTTAGTCAAATATCTAGGGGTCGCCGGTTTAAGGTGCGGTGTTTTATGCATTAATTAAATATATTTACATTGAATGACGTCAACGTCTGAGCTGGAATCACGCGATATTTTGGACAGAAACAACCGATCATTATTGAAAGCTATTCGACTGTGCACACAACGTTATATAATATTATGCTAAAGAAAGAGTAATTTTAAGTGGTATACTTTTCAGGTATTGATGATGCATGACCAGTGGGGGGTAGCAGTGTATCATTATAGCAATAAAAAATTCACCGTAATACCACACGGTACACTTGTTTTGTTTTTTGATCATGGCAAGTGCCATACAGCTTTTTAAAATCCTATATAAAACATAACACAAACCTGTTCATGAAGTGTGGTTAAGACTTGAAGAAAACGAAGTGAATGACAAGGGCGGGGGGGGGGGTGGTACTCTCTCGGGTAAATGCAGCTTTATCAGGGTATGTCAGATGTTTTTAGCCTTTTAGGCTTTTGTGAAATTGCGAAAAGATTTTTTTAAAATTTTGGTCTTTAATAGGGAATGGTTTGCTCAAAAATTAGACATGTATGGTTAGCAACCGCAACATTTCTCTTCTATCCGACGTCTTGGGCAGACGTTGACTGTGATTCATTTGAAGCTCTTTTGCAAAGTAGTAACAAATCAATCAGCTACTGGAAAGCTAACAAAGTGCATTAAGGTGCCCGTGCTGTAACTGTATGGTAAGAAACAGGCCATTAAGTTTTGAGTCAGGTCTGAAATGTAGTGGAAAAAATCTCATAATTAGGGTGAATTCGTCAATCTGACCAAATCTCCGTTTTCTCGGTTACAGATAAAACATATTTATTGATTCATTGAAGATATTTTAGGGTTTTGGTTTTGTAGCTTTTTTGCGTCATTTTTGTAATTAAGGGTAATCCGGGGGGGTCCAGCCCGTCAGGGGGGTGTTCCAGGGTATTCCAGGGTGTCCTAAGGGTGTTGCAGGCCTGTTTCTGGTTTTACAGACAGCCATTGTACTCTGAGCCGCTACCAGTTTTCTTCATTTTGTTTTACAATGTAAAACCGTGTGGCAGTAATTAATTTCGCGAATAAGGTGGACCAAGTATTTTTCCAGACTCCACTGTAATTTCAATTAACTGATGCAACGGAGCGGATAACAAACATATCTAGAAACGTTTTATGCAACATGGTTCTTCAAACAGCATTGCAAAAATCCTAATCCCGTGGGAAAAACGGACTAATTTACCAAGAATGAATCCAGAATTGAAACACGCTATTAAATCAGTTAAATTTGTAAAGTAAGGAGTTGACTGAATTAAGTGACGCATAAATGGACATCAATTTTTCACCTTTATGTTGTCAATGCTGCATTTTATTTGCAACACAATTGATTGGAGACAATTGATATATGTTTTAATTAAAAGAACTTGCAGCTTTGTTGATTTGCGCTCCGAACGAAACAGAAGTCTGTTAAAGACTGAGAACAGTATTAAAGCCGAACTTATTGAAAGACTTGGACGTTTCTAAATTGTATATATATTTTGATGTAATTTATGTTAGTTTGATTCTTAAACACACGACCCCACAATCTTTTATAGCTTTAAAAATTATAGTGTTTAAATAAAGGTTATTTATGTATGTATGTACGGTCACTACGGTCACCGATCTTCAGCTGCTAATTTTAATTCGTCTTTTCAAAGAAAAATTCTTTTGCAGTTTGAAGTTAATGAGTTCGAGAAGAAGTATCATGAAAAGTTGCATGCAATGTTGGACAGAATCAGCTTTGTTAGAAGCTTGCAAGTTTGTTAAGACATTCATTTCCTTCATTAATGTTGCGATTTACCTGGCCTAAAGAATACACCGTGGGTACTATGTAATGACAAAAAAGAGCCACAAATAAAGAAGTAATTCCGTGGCGTTCATTCTCTCCTTATTCATTACTTCCTTAAACTTTAAAGTTTGTAAAGAGAACATTCGAGTTTGAGAAAGTCTGCTCTTACCGGCGTCACTGGGCGATCCAAATGTATGGCTATACATAAATGACGAATGGGTACATGAAGAACCAGCGATAATACTAAGGTACCCGATTTCTCCTTCTTTGATTGTTGAAGACAAATTAAACCTTGGAAAACCGACCAGTTAGCATGTCATTGGAGAGATTGAAGCTCTTTCCCATCTGCCTGGGTAACCGAGACATATGTCAGGAAGAAGATTTAGTGGGTGCTGTTTTATGGTGCGGTGTTTTATGCAGTAATTATATTGAAATTGAATGACGTCAACATCTAGGCCGGAATCACGGGATATTTTGGAGCAAAACAACGGATCGTTATTGAAAGCTATTCAACTGTGCACATAATGTTATGTAATGTTATGCTAAAGAAAGAGTAAGTTTAAGTGACACACTTTTCAGGTGTTGGCCAGTGGGGGTAGCAATGTATCCCGTCATACTTTAAGTTCTCCCAAACACCGAGAGCAATAAGCAACGCAGTACGAAAGGGTTTTTTGGGTTTTAAGTGCGTTAAACTCTTAAGAAAATGAAGTGAATGACGATAAGTCCCTTAATGCTATTCTTTCCTGTGAAAAAAGCCACATGATTTAAAGCCATTTTGAAGTATTACCGCTGTGACCCGTCTTAGAAGGAGAATCATATCATTGATTTTGTGGATTTCATTACAACATCTGAAATTGCGCGATGTTTATAACTAAGCAGCCAGACAAGGAAGGGTGGGTGGGGTGGGGAGGGGGGGTATGTCAGTTGTTTTAGCCTTTTAGGCTTTTGTAAAATTGCGAATAGATTTTATAAATTTTGGTCTTAATAACAGGGAATGGTTTACTCTAAAATTAGGCATGTTAGAAACCTCTGCATTTCTCTTCCATTCGACATTTGGGGCAGAACTTGATGACTGTAATCAATTTACAGCTCTTCCAGACCTCTCAAGTCTCACGGTTTTGAGGACAATCTCACGGTTTCACGATGGGACACAAAAATCTTACGGTAAACAGATTCACAAGCCGATGGAATACACTTTTTGAATATTTTCATTTTTGCCTCGTAAAATGGATTTTCAGGCGTCAATTCTGTAGAAATCCTACCCTGGGTGCCGGAGGCTTTTCATGCGCGGTTTCCGGTTTCGGTCTTGTCTTAAAAAGTGACCCGCGCGAAAAGCTTCGCCGCTCGTGTCTTCGGCCGGCGGCCGACGAAACGAAGCTCCCCGTCCGCACGCGAAAAAAAAACCTCTGGTACCAAGGGTATAGAAATCCACGATTCTAAGGCATATTTATATTTAAATTTTTCTGTTATAAGTAGTAAGCTTACTAACGTAGAAATCCTATTAAAATATTAACCTTCCCATGTTGTTTTCCATTGGCATAGTTTCCTTCGTAAATATCACCATTTAGTAGAACAGTTTTTCCATATCCATGCCTTTCTCCGAGTTCGTTTCTCTCTCCTTCGTATTCCTGTTTTTAATCAAAGGTCACGGATCTTAAGCTTAATTACGTTTAGGTAAGACTTCACGAGAGTTCTTGTAAATTAACCCAACCTGTTTTTTCGATTTGTTTGTTTGCTTTTTACACAATCTTGGCTCTCAGCTGGAGTTGATCGTGCTTTCAGTCCAGCACACCACAAGTGAGGCCGAGATCTGCAATTTTTCACCCCTATAAAAGCGAGAAGAAGAGTATCCCGGTATTTTTCTTGGGGAGTTCCCCCATCCCCCCTCCCCGAGTGCCTTTCCCTTCATCCCAGACCCTGTCAACATCTGCCCCCCGGGGGGTACTGCCATATATGGGCTATATAGGTATGTGCTACTGTGAAGGGTATGGTTTTCAAGCAGTTTACTCTAGGATAGGGTATATAAATCAGAGCGTTTGGGTCTAGAATAGGGTATCATTTTTCAGGAAACTGATCAGTTTATTGAAGATCTTATCTAGACTAGGGCAACAGCTACTATAGGATAGGGGGGATTTGGGGAGTTTACTCTAGTATAGGGTAGCAAAATTTAGCTAAACTAGCTCTGGTATAGGTTAAGAGTTCCAGGGTCCCAGCGGCACATCCCCACCCAGAAATTCCTAAAGTACCCCCCCCCCCCCCCCCCCGGGGCATCTGCCTCGCATAAATTCAACTGTTTCTCGGAAGAACAGGAACGTTCTCAGCTCCCAATGGAATCGACCCATGACCTTGATCCGGATTACTGGTAAGGGTTCTCTGGATTCCTGTTTCTAGAACAAAACAGAACAGAACTGGTTTATAATCCACAGAGCGCCTGATAGCACATATGGTGCTTTTTCAATCCTCAAATTATAGCCTGCAAAGCAGGCGTGGAATTTTTAGGGTTGAGGGAGAAATTCCGAGGAAGCGCACGTAACCGAAGCCTGGAAAGAAATGGGTCTCAATTAAGCTGAATTGATGTCATTTTATAAGATTTCCTTTGACGCAAAGCATGCTATCCCATAGTGATACATAAACGTAGTAAGAGTTCATTAACTGGAGCAAAAGTTCCTGTTTTATCTGAAAATGTTTTCCAACGTTTCGGGCCAGGCTCTTCATCAGTGGCATTGCAAGTACGTTAGAACCAGTGCAAGGTTTGTATCTACGCTTATGAAGTGAAACTTAAAAACTTTTTTGTGCACGGGGGCTCTGCGCGCAATCTAGAGGAAACGGAAGGCGCATCACCAGGCGCACCCGTTGCGCGTTTTCCCTGCAGAGCAAGAGCGTCGTTAATGGCGTGACTAACCATGTAAAATACACAGCGGCAGGAAAACCAGGCAAGTTGTTCTCGATGCTCCGAAGGTGTTCGCCAAAACGTTGTCTTTTTCTGTCGGAGATTATTCGGAAATAAAACTTTCAACAGGCAAATAACTCCTATAATGAACATCGTATAAGAACAGATTTCAATGAATGATTCTTTTAAAATCAATTAGTGTAAGGCTGAAATTTTTAAACAAATTTTATTTAGATAAATTGGAAAAAAACATTGCACGGGCGACGTGATTAAACGTGTTGTTATAAGGAGACATCTACAGACGTATAGTCTTGACCTTAAAAGAAAGCACACTTATATACATTAGGAAATAAGCACGTAATTCTTTGTTCAATTATAGGACTGCTTTCAAAGCGTTGTTTTCCATCTAATTACTTGCCAATATTGTTATTGTAGAATAATTAAAGTACTCGCTAAGTGAATGAAAACAGCGTACAAATTGGTCAGGTTGCTAAGGCGGGGAACTGACTGACTGGCGGGAAAACTGGCAATTAGACGAAATCGTGGAAAAGTGCACATGAGAGAAACTAGCCTTAACCAACCAATCAGAGCAAAGCGCGGCAACCGCGAGCAACGCATCACTGATATAGGCTTTGCTTCTGATTGGCTAATGGAGGGTATGAACTTTTTCACTGTTTCTACACGAAGAAACTACTAAACAATTTCGAAAGGTTCACTTCAGAGTAACCATTAGCAGTAAGGACTTTGGAAATCACTGAGTGCACAGCTTTGTAAAATGACTTCGTAGTCTGTGTTACGCCCACAGCTAAAAAAAAGAACAGACGAAAAGAATTTGAACAGATTGTTTAAAGGTCAAATCAAATAAATGAGTAAATAATAATAATAATAATAATAATAATAATAATAAAGATTTTTTTTATTCTATGGTGTGGACAAAAGTTGCACTTTCTACAACTTCCTTGGAAACATTTAATATTTGTTTTGCCAGCGGAAGCACAAGTTCCTTGCCTCGTACCCAGGTGCGTTCTGGCGGATTGGAGAGCGACTGGATCATAGTATCATGGGAAAGGCGTTCACCCTTCCCAGCGCCCTTTGCGTCAACGCTAAACGTTCCCATGGTTCATTGCGCGATACTCTCGCTTGAAGTCGCGTGTTCCGTTTTCCAAACACACTTGAGACGCCTAAGAACGGGGCAGACAAGTTCCCACGTCCAACGCAAACACAGGCACAGAGATACAAAAGTGCACTTGATCATTCTGTAACCCAACATGACAGTTGAGCACTTTCCACCTGGCATTTGTGCTTGGGTTTGAGTTGTTCCCGTTCACACGCGTGAAAAGCGAACGCAAGCAGAAACGTAAGTGTTGACGAAAGAAATGGGCGCTCGGGTTTACGTCAACCCTTGAAGGTTAAGTTGTCCTTCTACCTGCCCAAAGCAAGAACAAACTATTTTAAGCATAGTTTTGCTTTTGCGGCTGTTGAGCTTTGGGGTTCCCTCCCTTCTTGGTCAAAAAAAGAGACTTTTCTGCAAAATTCAAGGCGAAGATCAGGCCGTACATACTATCTCAGTCAACCATTATAAATTCTCTCCTTTCATAGTTTATATAGTGTGCGATCTCTTCTTAGCCGCTTTAGTTTTAGATATTAACCTATTTTTATGTAATATGATTTCTTAAGCACGGCTTTTGAGAAGAACAGATACTTTATCGTAAAGTTTTTTGATGAAACTACCGTGGGTAAATAACGTTTTCACTCACACTCGGCACTTACTCAAAATACTGACCTGTTTTTGCATTTTTCACGGCGTGATCGAAGTCAAACAAGCGGGAGAAATACAATAGCTGAGTGTACAGCGCTGTGTCGGAGTACTGAAAACAAAACAAATTGTCAACCACTGAAGGAGCTGGACCACGAAATGTTAAATTGTTGGGGCCACGCACGCAGATTACACATGGTCTTCAAAGTCTTACGGGTTGTATCCTTCCCACGATGCACTGCAGGTCCTAACATTGTTGGGAGTTGTTGCATCCGTGTGCACTCCACTGCAAACACGGAGGTTAAAAACTCCAAACATTGTTGACCTCGTCCGTTTGAACATAGTTTTAGCTGATAATACCGTCAGAGTCAAAGAAACATTTTGCACGGTCATAGTTGTCTTTGTTTTAGTTTTATACTCACCACTGCATGCAAGTGGGCCCTGAAGCATTGTGGGCACATAGGGGCGCCTCGTTGACGTGTCAGGGGTACTTGACGTGTGATGTAACCACAGGACAGGTCCTCGCATTTCTGCCAACCCTGTGCGATTAGTTATAATGTGGGTTAGTTTTGATTCCTAAGTCATCAAAGCCGGATAAAAATCAACAACAAAATAACAAGGAATTTTTAAACAAAGAGACTTTTCACAGCCATCTTCGTATTGTTACTTAAGAGAACGCACAAACTTGTTTAGGCAAGGTTAAGAAACAATTCTTGTACAATTTAAGGTCAAGGGTCAAAATTGGGAAAACAAAACATACGGCTAAAAACGACTTTTACTAACTGATGGAAATATCCTTAACATTGGCATCATTATCAAACCCCTCTCGGGTACAACACTTGCTGATGGTCGCATTCTTGCTGCTCGAACAAAGGTCGCATTTGAGGATGTATTATCCATTTAAGCAAGAAGTGCATATAAACAGGTAGAGGTATAAAAATCCTCCGTAGTTTACGTCGGTAGCTCATATTTACCCCCTCTCCCCATCAGTGTTCCGTTTTACAGGTATTTAAAGCTACTTAAAGCTACAAGGAAAGGAAAGAAAATGAAAGAAGGATTTGGGGTCACATTTGGGAATCGAACTCTGACCCTCCTGCTCAGAAGGTCGTGCACTAACCGACTAAGTGCTAATTCTTGATCCTTGGTGTATAGCCCACAAAAAAGAGCCGTACGAGTTGCTTTGTTATTTTTATTACAGTGGAACTTCGATTTAACGAACCTCTATATAACGAAGTCCTCGGTATAAAGAACGATTTTCATCAGCCCGGCCAAAATTATAGTAAAATGTATGGAACAGAAACTCGATTTAACGAAATCGTCGTTATAACGAACACAATCTAGAAACGCAAACGTAAAATATACCTCGATATAACGAATAAATGTCAGCATGTGACCGAAAGATAGCTAAAGATGAATGCGAAAGGATAAGACTTGTGTCGAGGTGATAACGAGGTTTTCGATGTAACGAACAACTTTCCCCTGTCCCTTGGCACTTATTTAATTAAATCGAGGTTCCGCTGTATACAATGGCAGTTGCAAAAAGTGAGCACTTAAATTGCTTCAGTTACCATGTAGTATTCCTTGATGTGTCTGCGCATGGCAACGTTCAACTGGTTGGAAACTGCGCCCGCGCTGTACTGGTTGTTACATCCGGGACATGTATCGTTGACTGCTCGTGCGTTCGACTACAAAAAAAATTGGTGCGGAGTGTTAATTTAAGACCTAAAACTTTATACGTTCAATTTTCCGACCTCATCTCACTAAACGAATTTTAAAAAGTTTAAACTAAGAGCTTTAAGTTTCCATAAATTCTGTAACTACGAATATATCTCCAAAAATGTTGTGCACTTGTGGTTTTTCAACTATAGCAACCTTGTAATGTGCTTCGTTTGGTTGCTTCAATTAAAACAACAATAAAAATAAGTTTTAAAAGCTTGTTAAATCTGTTTTTGAACTGTTATGTCCTTTTTCCCTACTGGTAATCCTTACCAAAGCATAAACTACATCTATGTGCTTAACTTTATACCCCTGAATAGTGTGAATTATACGTTCTATGACTGAAGGAAATAATATCATTTGATGTTAAACTGTAAATGAACATTAACTGTTAAAAGTGTACTTACGGCGCCTTTAAAGAGGAGTTCGAGGGTCGTTTCTTGACCACAGCTGGAGCGTTTACACTTGACTATAAATCGCTCACAATCCTTGAGAAACAAGTAAGGTACAGATTAGGGTTAGGTTTTCTAGTTGTGTTTTTACCTATTCACCATTTTCACAAAGACCATAATGCAACTTGTTTACCCCCCCGCCCTCAAATTTTGTGTTCCGGTCTTCTGGATTTTAGAACATGCCGATTTGTCATGGACACAATCCACTTTACGTTAAAATGAAACGTCTCGGTGTTATTTAACCTCCATTTCCAGAACATTTCTTTCACCTTAATTCCCAGATTGAGTGATCGAGACGGAGGCGGTTCTAACTTTTGAGTCTGTGGATGAAATCCTATGGTGTTACCATTCAAATGAAATCTCTTCAGCAGTACTTTCACATGGTACTATATATTTAGTATGTAGTTCTAACTTTTGAGTGTGTGGATGAAATCCTATGGTGTTACCATTCAAATGAAACCTCTTCAGCAGTAATTTCACATGGTATCATTTATTTAGTATGTAGTTCTAACTTCTAACTTCCTTTCATTTATTTTATTTTATTTCATTATTCTTTTTAGGCTAATGATTACTTTAATTAAATATTTACTTTCTTCTATCTCGGAGATATTAGCTTTAAGAGCTACACTGTAAATCTGAGGATAAATAAAGCTGATGATGTATGATACTGATGATGATTTGAATCTGTAGACAAAATCTTATGGTGTTACTATTCAAATGAAACCTCTTCAGTATTCTCATTTGATGCTATCTGGTTTTCACCATTTAACAAAATCAAATTGAGAAATTTTGTCGAATTTTGACTTTGATCACCTCTGGCGGGGGGGCGGGGGGGAAGAGTGTTAACATTTATACCGACCTTAAACCTTTCCTCGTCTGTCATCTGAGCCTGGCCACCAAGCAACGCGTCATTTTCATCATCATGAAGGGAAGAGCTGCCACGATAACCAGAAGGATCCAGGCCTGCGCGGCGAATAAAAAATTGGTGATAAACTTTTTAAACATTCAGTTTCACGGGAATCTCAATGAACAGTAAAGACCAGTTAATTCGACTACGGTCACGGAAATCTCGTCGTCTTTACAGGGTTGTCGTATAACGATGCTGATTGTTGAAAAGAAAAACCAACAACATCAACAAAATTCAGTGCAGCGGTTTGAATGTTAAGAAATAAAGAAAATAAGGACAAACGAACTGTCGCAAGGAACACAAATTGACATTGCTCTTGTAAATCACGCATTGTTCGCGCAACCAACAGATTTGAAGGTTGTGCTGACTTCCAAAATTAACTGTATGCTCTGAACCAATGAGACGATAGATAGCAAGTGGAGAACTTAAGAAAAACTGCTTCCGGTGTAGGAGTAGAGGCAAATTGTCCGTGCCAGAAGCCACAAATACGGATAGACCGCCTTTGAGTTTTTACCCTAACGAAAGAGCTAGCCGAGGCTTCTAGGGAGAATAAAACTGTGATATCAGGTCATCTCGTTATTGCAATATACAAGAAAACACTAAAGAAGTTAATACTTTAAACAGACTTAATCAGTAGACACATTTTGTTTAGATACATTGCAAGCAGTTTTCTAGCCGCGGAGTTAAATCGCCTATTCACTTACCTAAACACTGGGCAATATGAGCTGCATCGGTGCCGTCGATGGGATCGCACAAACGAGCTACAACCGGGTGAACCTGATTAACGAGATAGTATTTCACATCTAGGATATAAATACGTCAAGGAGTGAAAAACAACTGACTTGCATTGGTAATTAATACCCTGGGAATTATGCATATAAGACTTAAAAAAAGAAGCTACCACTGTTTTAATCCACCACTCTTCTCGAGGTCGCGGAAGGTAAGAGACTGTTCGTCCACCCTCCCACCTAACGAATAGGTCGGAGTTGATCCTGCCCGAGTTTGCTTTCGCCCAGTTTTAGGCTTATTCGCACACTTTGTTATCATGTCATAAATAACAATAGAATATCCAGGGTAGAACCGACCCTCGTCTTTAAGCACCCATCGTAGCCTGAGAAAACAGCAGACATTTCGTGATGCCACCAACGACGTCTGAGGGACGAGCGCAGAGATTTCATGCTAAGGACGCGTTGCTAACCAGATCTGGGTACTGCTTCTGATTGGTTGGAAATTTACTTCATACAGCAGGGACCGCGCAGCAAGTTTTCGAGTGGGGGGGCTAAAGAAGAATGCGTGAAGGAAAATTTTTTTTGGGGGGGGGGGGGGCGGGGGGGCATGCTTCTGGATTTCTATTCAATTTCTCTAAAGTGACGGAGAATGCGAATAACGATAAAACTATTGATTTTTTCCACGTCTTCGGTGATGTTGCTATCAGGTCTGAAAATTCACCATCACTAAATTGAAATATCATAGATTGTTATGTTATACTACTGATATCAACCTTTAATTACTATAAATAAGCCAGAAATCCAACGATTTTGCTTGAGCTGCCTTGAACTCAAGGCTGTATAATTACTGAACAATTATTGCACGAGGCTGAGTATGATATGAAGGATAACACCCTCCGAGATCTGTATATCTTCATATCATACGAAAGCCGAGTTCAAACTTGCAATTGGAATGCTCAACGAGCCGTGAACCCTGACATCAAAAGACGGACTTCGCGCTGATCGAGCTAAAATCAGGACGCACAATAACAAGAGAAACAATAACTTCATGATCTTCCAAAAATCAAGGTTGAAACTAATAAACAATTTGTTTGAGAATCGCCTTATAAACTAAACCCAGTTATTACTTTGGATCGAAATTGACCAATTACGAAACAAAGCGTTTTCCTGAGATGTCCGCAGGAAAAAGAAGCCATTTAAAAGACGTTTACCTCTGCTAGGTTAGAAGCGAAAAAATATTTTACAATTGTAACGACTGATGCTTCATTCTGTCTATTAATCTGCGCGTTTGTCTTTGCCAGTAACTCTGGTCACTTTCGAATTAACGATTTTTTGCTATTTTCACTCCGTTACTTTTGTTAAATTATTTCTTTTTAATTTATTTTTATTCTTGCAAAAAAGTGGGGGGGCTAAAGGCCCCCCAGCCCCTCCCTCTGCGCGGTCCCTGTACAGTCAGAAGCTAGATCTGGGTAATGACACGTCATTAGTATGGAATTTCTGCGCTCGTTTCTTCTGACGTCATTTCGCGCGAAAAACAGTGGTGTCGTCTCGAAAAGTGTCTTTTTTTGGTTTTGTTCTTAATAACGGTAATATATTTAAAGGATACCGATCTTGAGTGTTTCAGACTTGCAGAACTCGTCCGGATGATACGCTCGCTGACTTGCAGCTAAGGTGGAACCGTCCTAAGGGAAACAGTTTGGAAAAAAAATTTAACTACGCGATTGGTAAAATTCCAGGGTTTCCTTCTTTGTTTAATGTTGAGCGATATCCTATGGGACCTTTGCAGCTAGCCATTCACGTGGTACAAAACCGCCATGTTGAAGAGCAAAGGTCGCACTGGGACAAGACAAACAATCTTGTCCCAATGAGTGTCTTGCTATCCCGCGAGGCGGTTTTCTACCACGTGAATGAAGAGCCTATTCACCATTTGCACATCTTGTTTGCCCCTCCACCAGAACAATTTGCATAACGTTTGTTTTCAATTTCTCCTGGGCATTACAGTGGTCCCAAGAGAATTGAAGACAATGCTTATGCAAATTTTTTTTTTGGGGGGGGGGGGGGGGGCAAACGAGGTGTATTATGGGAGATGTAAAAATGGAACTCAGAGAACTCTGCGTTAATTAAGGGAGCTGGGGTGGAGAACTTGTCTGTGACGTCATCTCAGGAGAATTGATTTTTTTTGCCTGCAATTTGTACCTGAGCCTTCTCCTCAAGTTCAAGTAAAATCGTTTAATCTTTCTCCAAGAATTACTTAACCAGCCTCGAGGAATGCAGGGCAAGTTTACGTTGAGTGTCTTTGTTCATTGTTATTACGTCACTTGATGACCGTAATTTCTGTGACACTATCATCATAGAATAAATAGCCATTCACCACTTTACAAACTAGAGGGGGACTGGAGCCGAAATCTGTCTGTGATCGTTACTAGGGACGCACCATAGTAACAGTTCCAGAAGTCTTTGCCAAAGTAAACTCGGTCCAGTTTCTCCCTCGTTTCTAAAGTAGCGAATTCGCGAAATTCCACAGGAGAAAATTCATTCTTCACGTGACTTAGTCCGTAAGGCGAGGGAGTCACATTTGATAGACAAGGCCACGACTCTTGATTGAACCTAAACCTAAACCGCCGTGACGAATTGTTGTAATCTTTATCTAAACGGAGTTTTGAAAACGTCACCGCCAAATGGACTTAGCTGAGTCGATCCTCATCTCCAAAGTAACCATTATAAAAACTAGGGGTACAACCATTGCTTTTTTCTCTTCTTCTCCTTTCTTCCTCCTCGCTCTTGCTTTTTCTCCTTTCCTTTTCCTTCGTTAGTGTGATTTTGGTGCTTCTCGGGCCCAAGGAACCTGCCTTTTGACGCCTTTTCGCTCAAATGACGGCAAATTTCGTTAGGTTGGTTTTCAAAAATTTGGCTAGATATCCTAAAAAGTTTTTATTTTCTTTTTATGTTGTACGTCATTTCCGCCTCTCCCTTTTAGACAATTTTTATTGCGACATTCTCCATCTATATAATATTGTAATTCCTATCATAATTCAGTAACATCTGCAAAACTTGAAGAAGGCTGGTATCTCCAGCCGAAATATTGTTATAAAAAGGAAATGCACGTTGTTATGATCAGCTTTGCAGTAGTATTTGGACTTCTCGTTGTTTTGTTCGAATTCCCGAAAGCCAGCAAAATAAGCACACAGTTTGTACTTACGTCGCAAATGACGTATGGGATAGTGTCACCAGGGTTCACTTTTCTTCCCTTGCTGAGCGTGCGCAGAGCAACGTTAACATGAGCCAGTGATTTCTTGTCCGGGTAGTCATGGGGAGATTTGGTTAGTTGCTGCAATTAAATGATAACCACGTGTCAAAACGGCACACAGTTTGTTCAGGAAACAAGCCCTTCTGAGAAAATTAAGGCGTTAAATCTGGAAAAAGTACTCTACAAAATACCGACCTTTCGGCTAAAACTGCATTTTTTCTCATTTTCTCAGTTATTGGTCTAGGGTGGGGTGGGAGGGGGGTGGGTGAATGACGCGATATACATCCAGCGCCCACCCTACACTATACCATGACAGTCACGTGTTGTAGGGCCCAGGTCTAGCACCTCGATCTAGGCAATTTTCGCTTTCATTGTAGGCGGCGTTACCTAGTAAAGAGAGCTGTGGTTGTAGTTTTTTAGTTATCATTCTCAAAACCGTAAAATATACAAAAAGATTATAAGTCAGAGTCAAAGTTTTTTGTTTATTTTTCAAGTTTATGACTTAAACAAAGGATATCAAACCTTATTAATGACGAACTTCTGAATGTCGACCTTTCCCTCCGCAACGTTTTCTCCAACTGACGAATGAGAAAAAAAATCAAAACCATAAAACACAGGAAAAATCACAGGAAAGAAAGTCAGAAAAAAGAAGGAAAACAGATTTTAAGCTTAATGAAGGCAGGGACATCTATTTGATAACATTTTCTCTTCCCCTGCCTGGGAAACATCAAACCATACTTATTAGAGGAGACTGGTTATGAAAAGCGGCAAACATCAATGATAAAAACAACAGTGCTGCAGTTTATGTTGGAAGTACCGTGAAAGTGCACAATCCTTTGTTTTCTGTTGGCAAATTGTTACGGAATAAATTAATGCAACGTTTTTATTGGTCAATACAATCAAAATGATAGGAATTCTTTTGAACGTTGTGCACTTTCAGGTCCACAAAAACATAGAACAAAGGATTCTGACGGGTTTCATAACCATTCCACTCAATTAACTATGATCAAACTTACAAAACAGAACAGCGTAGTTATTACACTCATAACAGCTGGAACGTAACGACCCGGAACATATTTTTCCACATTTTGTACATGAGGCCGTTACCTGGCGCAAAGGTTCCCGCGCTTGCCAACAGACGCAGGTTTTTCGCGCCTTTTCTAGCCTGCGTGGCAGGCGTTAATTGGGGAAGGGGAAGAGGGAACTCGGGCGCGCGAGGAGGGCGAAATAGTGAGCGCCTGCAATGACGCTTTAAGCTCATGTTCCCTACTTACCCTCCTCGCGCGCCCCTCGCGCCCAAATTCACGTCTTCTCTTCCCCTATAAACGCCTGCCACTCAGGAGCGTACCTTTTTCCGCGAGGTGAGCCAAACGTGATGGTCTATAAGAGGTCTATTCGAAGAGGACAGACGGCAAATTGTTGTTACTGGTAAGATGCTGGTAAGTCGTAACTGTTTATCAGTGCGATGCACAAAATGTTATAGGGTTAAGTGTCGAAAAAAAAGATTCCACCAAGTCATTGTTCAAACAGTCATAAACGTTAACACGAATGGTAGCCACAAGGCAGCCGCCATACCTGACATGAGGTAATCATGAATGTTTTCCACAATAGTCTCGCGGGCTTGTGAAGAAAGGATTTGAGCCAGCACATAGCTACAATAGAGTGTTGCAAAATATTTAGTAACAAATTATATGGCATTCAGAGTTAAAATTCAATTTTGTCCCTTGCTTATTTGCATGACGCTTTCCACAAAGGAATTCAACTTGTTGTCTTTCGTTTCGGTTCTTTTTCTAACACTTGTTTGGCTCTTTCTCCCACTGATTTTTTCTAAGCCCACGGCACTGTTCTCTTTTCAATTTGGTCTCGTTCAACAATCGATGATATATTGAAGATCTTTTTCAGACTGTTGTAACTTTACAAAACAATAATGGGTCATTTTTGAGTTACCTCAAGCCTCTGTTTCAAAGCGAGGCTAAGTGCGAAACCATTAACATGAACATGATTTTTAATTCTCATGTAAATTTAACTCATTTTCACATAAAAGGTTTTACACTGAGCCTCACTTCGAAATACAGAGTTTTTGGAACTGGAAACAGCCTATTTAATTGATGGAATAAGAGCTTACTTCCCAGCATCCTTTGCGAGGTCGCACCAGTCCCTTCTCACAATATCCAGACCCTTCATTTCTTTCACTTCATTAAGGGTGCCTGAAAAGATGAAATATATTCGTATCGATGAGAGTGAAAAAAAAAAAAGCTTACAAAAACACTTGATTATTAACTTACCATCCTCATTTTCAGAAATACTGATGGCAGCATACCTTTAAAAAGAGCATATAAAGATGAGTGCTAGAAGCACACGCAAAAAAGATCAAAAAAAGAAGAGAAACGTGATCAATTTATGATGCTGTCTTCTCCGTCGTATAGTACTTACTTCTTCTTTTTTAGTAGAAGCATGGACTTGAAAATGCCATCAATGTCGATCTCAAGTAATCTGTAAAGCTTGTTCATCTCATTTTTCACCTAAAATACAAAAACAAGGCCACCGTTACAATAAAGTTTTATAAATAAATAATGCTTTAAAGGAAGCACGTCCACTTAGTAGTTCACTTCTTCGTCTACCTGATTCCTCGTCCAATTTGAATTTAGAAATGTTAGTTTTGACGAGAGGGGAAAACCGGAGCACCCGCAGAAAAACCTCGACGTCAGGATTTGAACCCGGGCTACACTGGTGGGGGGCCCATTGGTGCTTCTTCCTTGCTCCCGAAAAAGATAACTGTAAAGTGCAAGCTTGATCAATTAAGTGTTCCTTTTTCCTTGTACTGCAGACATAAACGTAGATCACTTGATACGCTAATTCGAGGCTGGGCGCTAATTCAAGGTTGGGCGCTTATTCGAATAAAAAGGTAATTTCTTATTAATTTTCAAGTTAGGACCATTTTTATAAGAACCTTCTTGGCCTTGCCTCGAAAAACGTAGGTTCTTATACGCGGGTTTTTACTGTATCGCTCCTATGATTTAACCCCTTTGAAGACCTGAAAGTACACGCACCTTGTTGCCTATCTTGCGGACTTCAGCGAGATCATTAGAATTCGTGTTGATCATGATGGAGTCTGTGTCACCGTAAATCACATCAAGACCCATCTACAAACAATATAAACAATCAGTTAATAACATGAGAACAGTTTGGAAACTGCCTACCCACCCCTCCCCTAAGCCAACATTTTGCCCTTAGTAAGAAGTAAGTGTTAATGTTGGCTTAGGGGAGGGGTAAGTGGGCAGTTTCCCAGAAACGTGTGATGATCCCAAAGGTTTATTGATCAAAAGTCCAGACACCATGGAAGAACTAGTTATAGGCATTACAGAAGAACTTTAACTCTTCAGTGCTCTAATAAAGCTGAACTAATTTTTCTTTCTAAAAATACATATGTTTGGCTAAGTCACCAATATTGTGGTCAGACTCGGTCAAGAACGCACTGCGCATCTTTACAGAAAATTGTCCATTGTAGGCGCATGATTCGAAGGTAGACTGTTTACTGCCGTTCACTGCAATAATAGGAAGTTTTAGCAACGACGACGGCGGTGGCAACGAGAACGTCTGACGTTCTCGTTGACATCGCCGTCGTCGTCGCCTAGCGACCTTAAGCAACGACGAGGACCACATCAACGAGAACGGCATAAAATCAATAGCTTTAGGGCCTGTTTACAGGGGGGTGGGGGACCCCAGGGAGGTGAGGTTACCCGCCTGTCCATATAATCTCTCATTTTAATTTGATCACGTTTACTTGATAGGTGGGTAACCCGCCGCATGTTACCTCACCTACCTGGGTTCCCCCACCTCCATGTAAACAGGCTCTTAGATTGGCAAAACAACAACTCTGAGCGTGATCAAGCTTTTTTGTGCATTTTTTTGCCGTCGCTGCACGACTACAAAGTGAAAGTGCATGATTTCACGTTTTGTCTAGGACGGGAACACAAGACAACAACTTTCTTTTTCTTTTCCTGAACTTTGGTACAGTTCTTTGGAATTCAACTCCGAAAAAAATCGCCAAAATTTTAAAAAAATTAAGAGTTGGAATAAGAGCGATGAAGTTTGAAGCAGTGCGGATTCACTTTTCGGGTGAAATTTTCGCTGCCGTTGCGGTCTTCGTTGCTTAAACTCCCTAATTATATTCTGTTGGTGCGGCAATTTACTTCCGCCCAAAATAGATAAACATTTTATTCATCAGCATGAAAGTGTAGGGCCAGTTATTTAAACGAAAATTAGCCAGTGTTTAACAAAACCGCGTTCTAAGCCATTTTCAGTTTGCCGAACGCTTTAATCTAAGCACCATCTATCGTGAACAATTTCATGAAAGCTTATGGCTTAGACTAGAAAAGCATTTTTCTTCTTAAAATAATCCACTAAGGAAGGGATCTGGAGGTGCAAAGATCTCCTAAACCGCGGTCTAAGTTAGACTTCGTTTAAATAACCGACCAGTAGTCTTTGGCATCAACTTCGTCCGGACATAATTTCAGCCAACAAATAATGTTGTCTGATGATGGACTGCTATTTGAGAAAGTCTCTTACGTTTTGAACAAGTTCCTTGGTTTTCATCAAAATCTATAATGATAAAGAAATGTGTAAAATAAAATAAATTAGTAACATTAGTTTGTAAACGACAGTATTCACTATCCATGGAACCCTGTAACTGACAGGGTCCCATCGACAGGGCCAAAGACAGTGCCCGTATAGAGAGGAGAAGTGTGACGTTACGTTACCATGGTAGCACTATTTCTGGTTGACAACAAAACCAACGACGACGGTGACGGCAAGAAGAACGGCAAAAAGTAATATGTTTATATTAACAAACAACAACTTTGCAGGTGAATCACGCTATTTTGTACATTTCCTTGCCACGGTTGCACCACTACGACATGAAACTTCCTAATTTCACGAGCCCGCTTCATGGAGTAATATACGTGAACACAACACAAAAATTGTCGCTTCCTTTTTCGAAACTTAGATAATGATAGATACGGCCCAAAGAAAATTTCGCCAGGATTTGCCAAATTAAATGAAACTGAATAAGATCGGTGAAGTTTGAAATAGTGCGAACAGATTTTTAAGTGACTTTATCGGTTTGTTGTCATCCAAAAATTTTGCTACCATGACAACGTGACTTAAATTCCTACGCTTTACAGACGCCCGCTTAATACGGACTCCTCGTTATTATGGACAGTTTTCCTTGTCCCGGGGGAACGTAAGCCCTCACATTTTCTCAAAATTCAACCCGGTTAATACGTCTAATACGGACAGCCCTTTAAGTGCCCATATTTGCAGGGTTTGACCGTACTTTAAGCGTGAAAGAGGTATCCCTTTCTGAAGGAGCCTTCCCGTATAGGCCATTATAGGGAGGGCCCCTCCCCCGGGGGGCAAACCTATCAAATGTATCAAAAACTATAGATAAGATAAAACGGGCGACCACATGACCTCCTCTGGCAATAAAAAGATCACTAACGTCTTCGATTTTGAAAGAAAATGCCATGGCAAAACAAAAGGTCTTTGATATTGTTTACTTTCCGGAAGATTTCAACTTCTAAATTTGCATTTAATAAGTCAGGTAAAGAGACACAAGGTATAATAAATGAATTTAAAATAGTTACCCATCACGGAGCATGAAGAATCGTTTACTGATATTTTATCGATTTGCTGTAAAATCTTTGCTCAAGAAAGCTGGAGATGAAGGCAATTTTAAAGGTTTTTGAAAAGTGAAACAAAGCACAATGGTATAACTCATACGAGCACTCTGAACTTTTCTCGTGACAATAATGGAATTTGGTCGAGTTCTTTTGAAAGGCAATTAAACTTTAATTGCGAAATGTTCAATTGATCGAGTCGTGCAAATAAATAACAAGGGGATTAAATATTTCATTGACACTGGTGCAATGATTAACTGTTACAACGCGTACAGTTGACAAAAAATATCGGGTATGCAACAAAAGCGAGGAGCTGAAAAGGTATCCGTTTAATCAACAGAAAAGGCTGTAGAAGGCACGAAGTCCTTGAGTGGCACTTGAAGAAGCAGATGGTTTGAAAGTATCTAAAAATATTTTATCGCTACCATGTTGCATCGACGCTATACGTCCATAGCGGAGGAACCCGAAAGTGGAGAAACCAGCTTACCTGAAGGTAAGAGAAGTGGTAGGCTTATTTCTGTCGCTACTGTAGGACTTAGTTTACGGTAAAGCCTCCTGTATTTTAGGGCAATAGCTAGAAAAAGTCACCGACTGACTAACAAAGTTGTGGACGACGGTACATTCAATTAACCCGTGCCTCGTTTTACGGTATTTTCAAGCTACACAAGAACGAAAGACGTCGAGAAAAGGTTTTGAGGTCAAACCAGAGAATAGAATTCGGGACCTCAGTCTCGTACAGAAGGCCGCGCACTAAGCAACTGTGCTACTCCTACTCCGATAAACAAACAGTATTCATATCTGGGTTAAGATACAGCTCATGACTGTATAGCGATGAATTTCTAGGAACTGTAGGTTTATACTCTCGAGCAGTCGGTGCTTCCCTGTGGTGATGTGCCACTCGGGTTTCCAAAACAGTTTTAAGACTTCATGATTAAGGGAGTTCTTCGATGTTTGAACCTCGGAACAAGAAAAAAGGCGTGAAAACATAAAACCTTTGTTAACCCTTAAAGGGCTCCACTGAGATCAGCATGCAATTCTCCACACTCTGTTTCGTACATTTCCTATGTTATTAATGTAGAGAATTTGTTTTAATAATCAAGACTTTTTTCAGTTGTTGATTATTTCTGTTTTCTCATGACCTTTAAGTTTGAGAAGTAGTACTATTTCATGAAACTAAATTCCTTTCAGTAGATATTAAGCAAATAACGTTTTTGGAAAAGCTGGAAAAACGAAGGTTCTTAGAAGCGGGGTTTACTGTACTGTAACACTGCATACCAATGTTTAAAAGTCAAATGTTGTTATCTAAGTGAAAAACTGGTTTACATTTCAAGGTATGACAAACGCATGTAAATAAACTTACTTTAATTTTTATTTCAGTGTTTGCTTACTTATTTTTATATTTCAGAGAGAAATATCAAAGAAACAACAGACGACAAAAATCTCAGTTTTACGAAAACGCGAAACAGCGAGTCCTCCAGCCGACAATCAGCGACGAGTGCCCGACTGTCGACCTCGGAACTCACCGAAAACACACTGGACGAATCGGAAAGCGATCGGCTTTCGTTGTCAGAGGACGAAGATTTATTCGCCGAAGAAGCCGAAAACAAGTCCCAAAGAAAAGACAAACGGGCGTCAAGTAAACAAAGCAACAGTTACCTACACCGAGCGTCGAAATACGAAGAAGAGATCTTGAAGTCAGTGAAATTAACTCCTGATCAAATTCGTGAGATAAAGGAAGCCTTCCATGTTTTTGATAACAATGGCGACGGATGTATTACCGCCACAGAACTGAAAAAACTGGTCACCTCGCTTGGTTATAATATAACAGAAGCAGAACTTATGGACATGATGAACCAAATAGGTAAACTGAAGTAAGAAGGTTGCGCCAGTTCTCTGTCGTTATCTTCATAAAACGCTTTGAGTAACCTCGTTCATATTTTGGGGAAAAAAAGTACATAAAATACTGAAATAGGAAAACTTAGGCAATGTTTACAAAAACCATACTGGACAGGGATTCTGTTCACACATAAGAACTGTGATTTCTACGCGATTTCTCTGACTGAGCGAATCTGCGCCGCGCGGATCTGTAAATTGGAGAGTCACATATCGGATAGTGTTCACAGTATACCGTATAACCTTTTTTGTCGACACAAAAAGCTCTTCGGTATAGTGTAAACATGGCCTTACAGGAAAAAAAACCGCGCCAACATGAATGCTTACCAACACTGAACGACCAAAATGTCCAACCATCGGGTTCGGGGGTGGGGGAGGGAAAAGACCCCCCTCTCTGCTTATCACGGAGCTTGTTCGCAGGCGTAATTTTTGTCCCTTAACGAGCCACGGCGTGTCTCTATTGTTTCGTCAGAATATTTATCTCGGACTAATTCGCAACCAATCCCTCTTTTTTTCCATATCTGTCGATGAGATGTGGGTACTCTTAAGATTTGATTTTAAGTTTAAAATATGTTCTTGATGTTTCGTTTTTAGATGCAGACGGTAACGGCGCCATTGACTTCCCAGAATTCCTCGCATTGATGACAAAAAATCTAGAAGACTGTGATCCGGAAGACATTTTACTGGAATCTTTCAAGGTGTTCGACAGGGACGGCAGTGGTTTCATAGGCGTTACTGAACTCGACCGAGTCTTCAAGCTGCTCGGTCAAGACTTCAAGGATTACGAGATCGAGGCCATGATAAAGGCCGCTGACGCCGATGGCGACGGGCTCGTAGGTTGGGAAGACTTCACAAAAATGATGAACGTTTAAATGGATTGGACATTGGGGGAGTCTCGAGAAGTAACGCGAGAGCCGCACGCGAAAGGAAACTCGGGCGCGAGGGCGCGTTGTTTCGCGTTTCGCTTCGCTCGCCATAACGGGAGAGCTTGCTAGGATACTAGGCAAGCATATTACAACGAAAAAAACGACGTGACCTTGGAGCTTAAGTTATTACATACTACTGAAGTATTATGGAAAAAAGTATAAGATACTAAACAAAATTAAAATATGTCGAATATGTAGAAATCTGTGTACTTTCTAGCCAGCAAACTAGCCTGAAATATTTCGTCAGCTTTCAGGTTTATTTTCCAAAGGGATCAAAACCGATTTTTTTTTTCAGATTTCAATGGAAACGACGAAACAAATAAAATTGCTCCCTGCGTGGAAAACATTCATTGGGATTTCCTAAAAAATTCCTTCCACTACTTCTTTCTTGGCGAAGGGGAAGGGGAGGGGGGGGGAGCGTTGCGTTTCGCGAGGAGACAAAAAGGGTTGCGCGGGGGACTAGGGTAAACGTCATTAAAAGAATTTTTCACAACTGACGATTTGACTTACGTTAAGAATAATTCCGAGCAACTTTTTGTTGAAAAATGGCGAAGACAAGTTTTGAACGCTTAAAACTTTTGTTTAATTACTATAAAGTCCCAAAACAATGAATCTAAATCTAAAGCATATCTAGTAAGCATCAAATTTTAAACGCTGAAAACAACCCTTTTCTTTCGTTTTACAGCTGTGTACTATTCTAAAAAAATTCCAACGATATTGGCTACGTGACCAATTTTCATTTAATTATCTTTTATTTTGCCACCAGCTTTAACTCTTAAAAGAAACAATTCAATTTTCATAAGCTTGAAAACAAAAGCGAAGTAATGATGAAAGGCCAAAATCAGTACTTAGCCCACCTTCGGATCCAAGTAATTAACCTTCTTTTAAAAACCTGCATGTAAATCAGACGAACTAGGTCATCTTTTGTTGGCTTGACAATAGAATACGATGTTAACAATGTGCATCTCGTTAAATGCGAAACTCGTTTTGCGAATAAGACCAGTCGCCTTCTACACGAATAAAAAGAAATTCAGATAAAGCAGAGCTTGTACTGAGGGCGATGTAGCACTCGTAATAGCTTTACGTTTTTGGCGATAGCCTCAAAATGTCAGTATTCAACAACCAACGACAAGCGAACATAAGAGTGGTTTTTCGCAAATTTGACAAAGATTCCGACGGATTTATAACTGTTAAAGACCTCATTAGCGTTTTCAGGGAACTTGGCGAGGATGTCAGAGAAGATGAACTGAGAGAGCACTTTCATAACGCAGGTAGGGGACATGGATGTGAAAAAAGGAATTTCGATAAGTATGATCTTTTACTGCGGCGTAAAAAGATGCAAGTGAAAGGTGTAAGCGGTAACTGGTTACTCCTCAGCAAACCACATTATCGGAATCTTCTATCACGTTCTGATAACTATTAGGTCTACAAAGAAATGTAGCAAGTTTTTAAAGTTAGACACTAGTTAAAAGCTCACAGTTTAGCAATTCCACTGACTGATTACTCTTTTGACCCTTACATAGTACACAACCGTGAGAGAGTAATTCAGGACTTCACTAGATAGAGACTTTTTCATCGGCCTTGGATCATTACTTTTAAATAAATCATTTCGATCTCTTATTAAATCCTCTATCACACCCATTTCTTGTAATTACAAATGTAGGAGGGTCAAATAGGATAAACTACATCTCACCTACCAATATTAGAGCCAATGTTGAAACTTACCCTCCCCAGCTACATAAATTACTGCAATTCTCTCCCCATTCCATCCCTGACATTTTATGCCCCCCCCTCCCCCCCGCTCGAGGTTCACGTATTTCTAGTTATTTTTAAATAAATCATTTCGATACTTAGCATTAAACTGTAATGGTTCACAGTGATATGCCATCGAGTCAACTCGTCGCGTGAACAAGCTTACTTTTTCTCGTTTATTTTCAGGCCTGGGATACCGACCAAACACGCTTATATCTTATGACATTTTTCAGCAGATATCCAAAAAAATCCTGCGTGAATCGAGAAAGGAACGACGTCTTAAAAGGGTGTTTCAAGAGTTCGACGCGGAAAAGAAAGGCTACATCGAAGGGCATGGGATAAGACGGGTTCTTCGAAGACTTCACATTGATCATACAGAGTCAGATATAGACTTAATGATGAAAATGGCAGATACAAAGGGGGACGGAAGGGTAGATTTTGAAGAATTTCTCCAGATTTTCAACGACTCAGATGATATTTAAGAATTTCGCCATACTATTGCTGCGGCTAGTGCAGAAAAAAACAAATATGTTTATTTTTAGTTGTTGATCGAGTTAATCAGATTGTCAAAAGGTGGGCAATTGTTTTCAATTCCAGATCAAGTTGTGTTCATTTTGGGGATTATACATGGGAAATTTGATTTCTCTAACGTTCAAAATTCTTTAATAGTTTGACTTGTCGTAAGATCTCTTAAGCTGTGAATGTTCAGGTAATCCGACTAAAATAAAACAGTTTAAACAAAGTTGGATAAACAAACCGAGCAAAACTTTTAAAAGGAGTCAGAATTTTAAGGGAAGTACAATAAAAAAGCTACAGAAATAATGAAAAAAATAATAATATGTAAACGTCTATAGCACTCCGCTCTCATCAATTAATTTTTTATGGCCCTGAAAAATCAAGTGTCCTACGACTTGGGGTCAATCAAAACTTTTATGCTTTCAGATGCGAAGATGTGATGCCGCCTTCGACAACTTGAAATTAGTATAAGGCAGAGTTACGCAGGTGGTTTCCACACAACGAAAAACTATTTTTTTCTAATTTTTTTTAAAAATAATTTTGCAAAAAAGTCATCGCACTCAATTCATAAATAATGATAGACAGCTGGCATACTTTCTTCTCAAATGAAAAAAGTAAATTTGCAACAACGTTTGATAGAAAAACAAAATAGAGAAGGAAATAACTCAGCAGGCATTTACAGTCCGTCAGTGGTCACAAGTACTTTTTTATGTCATTTCAAAACAAATGGATGAAAAAAGAAACAAAGCTCTTATAGCAACTACTTGACGTCATTTCAACCGCAATATTTTTCTTCACGTAACAGGGCAACTAGCCTCCCACGCAGGCGTTTTTAGGGGAGCTCGTAGAAGAAATACGAGCTCCCCTAAAAACGCCTGCGTGGGAGGCTACATAGCAACAAGAAACAGCATGGCCAGGGGACCGTAGAAGCGAGGTTGTAAGAGAAAGACCAATCAGAACACAAATAAATAAGCAACCCGTGAAAAGCGCGGGAAAATCTATTGGTGAGGGTTTTACCAAAGTCCAAGGCTTTAACAATACTCCCGACATCACTGGCTGTTCAGCTATCTCACCTATCAAATAGAAACTCGAGAAATTCCTCAGCGAAAATTAGCGATTCTCCCTTTTGTCGGGTCTCAGATAGCGGTTATAGTTCTGGCATTCCACGCGCGTTTCGTGGTACGACTTGCGGGCAAGTCTAAAGTTCGCGCAATGTAGAAATTGCTGTGGACACATTACCTACTGTCTCAATAGAGACTTAAAGATACACCGTTTCCGTGTACGGCAACGAGTGAATAACCCTTACCCCTAGCCGTAAAGACGGGTTATACTGTCTCATACCCTGAAGGAAACGCCGACTAGGCTACCGGGTAAAGTTACTGTAATAGACCTCAGATAAGCCGTTTTCGAAGCACTGTAAAGTCGGGCAAATTACCCTTACCCCTACCCCCAGAGGTAAACACAGGTGTAACAACTCTTACCCCAGAGAAACGCCTAACCATCCGGGTTAAGCGTTAGGACCAGTAAACACCGATTATTTAGATCATAGTCCCCTTTTCTAGTATAAACAGACGATAAAAACGACGGTGCATCTTACAGTTCCTTGTCATGTTTTCTAGCGAGGGAACGTACGTCTACCTAAGACTCGTGCACTGTCGTTGTCCTTAATTGTCCGCTTTTTTTTCGCCTCCATTATTTTCCCTTTCGCGATTGCATGTTAATGTAGAGCAGTAGAACCTCGATATAATGAACGTCTATATAACGAAGTCCTTGGTATAACGAACGATTTACTTTACCCCAGTAATAGTAAAATACCGTAAATCCTCTATTAAGCCCCCCCTCTCAAATAAGCCCCCCCTTTTCAGAGGAGGAAAGTTAATAAGCCCCCCCCCTCCCCCAATCCTTATTCTTCACAAAACAATTAACGATTAACGTGGCTGACTGATCAGTTATGGTTTATTCAGGCTGGAAGTTTACATTGTTTTTGGTCTTTGGCCGCATAACCTCCAACTTCGTGTCCTTAACTTTCTCAACTTTGCGCTCTGGTTCTCTGTGGAGAATTGTCACCATTTTCTTATAGTATTATAGTATCATAAATTTCAAGGCTGTTTATATAAAACATTTAAATGTAAGAGATAAAAAATGTAAATATAACAGGAGTTTTCCAGAGGTTTTCGTTCGTAAGTTGTGTACGACAAATCAATACAAGTAACCATTCTCATAAATATTACCTAAGAACATGAGGCCGAAAGCACATTTTTGAAGAATAAGAATTTTGTTTTTGTTACTTTTAGGCTCCCACAAGTGAATTAAATACTTTTGACAGTGACTGTCATTGTACAATGCGTAAGTCTACTCTGTCTCATACCACGGTATTTTTGCTACAGGTGATGCGTTTCGCTAAATTAAAGAAGCCCCCCCGTCTCTCTATTAAGCCCCCCCTCAAAAGTGCTTGAAAAAAATAAGCCCCTGGGGGGCTTAATAGAGGATTTACGGTATAAGAAAAAGTACCTCGATATAACGAAACCTCGTTATAGCGAACAAATTTGCCAGCCCCTTGGCACTTCGTTATATCGAGGTTTCACTGTATCGTTTTATACGGCAAACTTAGTAAATAAACAAATAAACAACAAGTCTAATGGTTGTTAAGATTTGCTTGTCTTACCTCTCGCCCTTTGCTTGTTACGAGAGCGGCCAGAGGTTTGGCGTAGAAACGAGAATGTGAAAATCCTAAGCAACCATACATACTGGAAAAAAACGAAGCGGATGAATAAAGGTGATGTTTCACCAGACGACTCGCAACGACGAATTTTAGCACAACACAGCGTTGCAACATTGTTTTGAATGCCTGCAACATTGTTCCAACATCGCAAAGCTGTGTTGCACTAAAAGTCGTCGTTGCGAATCGTCCCGTGTAACTTTCAGGAACATTTAATTTTCTGGCTATTTGCTATCTTTGGAGGCTTAGTTTACCTCATATTAAGTACATTTAGTCTGTATACCAGACCAACGTGAAAAAACGTTGAATAAAAAGACCCCAAAAAGATACTTTTTGACAAAAACAGTTGAAAAGTACACTGACTTGCATTATGGTTTAATTTATAGACGAACGACACCTTTCCGTTATATCTACATCTCATTTACCTGTTGGCAGTTAATTTCAAAGCTTTCTGTCTGATATCGTACTGAAACAAAAACAAAGATCTTGGTTATAAACAGGTTCCCAGAGAAATCTACTTGCGGGTGAGAGGTGGGGGGATTAACCCTGCGTGCTAGATCTCTAAACTGTAAAATAAGGGAAGACTACTAAAGCCTATGACTCACTGTTCAATGTCGTTTAACCACTAGTTGCTCAACAAATGACGAACGATGTCGTCGCTTGTTGAACGAGTAGAAATAAATTACCCACTCGAAAAAGATTGACTGTCTTGCGCTACAGTTGCTCCGGTATTTTTTTCAGTTTCCATAAGATACATTTCTACCTGATGTTGGCTAACATCAACTTACTTGAATATATTGATCTGATTCTCGATTGTGGTTCTTCATCATGCCCTTCACCTGCAAAAAAAAAGCTTGCGTTGAACAAGAAATATTGTTACATAGCTGGAAATTTCTTCCAAACAGCGTGCGCTCTCATTGGTTACTTCGAGGTCACATGACATCTAACAATAAAACTGTTTCCCGCCAAAATCTCTAGGCGGGCAACGTTGCAAAATCTATGAAGTCAGAGGGTAACAGTGCACTGTTACCTGCGGATGTTGACCGACGACCGCAGTTACATCCACAGACGGAACTCTTAATCTCGTTTAGTCAGCCTTTCTTACGCTATCACCGTGCGAGCTCACAAGGTAGGCCTTGTTTGTATGTAATTAAAATAAAGCTGTGAAATGAATTAATCAGCATGTCACGATTCAATCACTTTTTCAAGTGATTGAAGAGGCTATTTGAAGCTATTCAATTTACTTTCCTTTTAAACAGCTAAAACGTACATCAACTGAATTCAAATGGTCCAGTTTTGTTATTTAGGCAACGAAACTGTGTGCTTCCTGTCATCTGTTGCTACTGACGGCAAGAATATACAGTGGAACCCCGCTTAATACGGACACTCCGTTATTGCGGACAGTTTTTCTTGTACCTAGCCCTTACATTTTCTCTAAATTCAACTCGCTTAATAAGGACACTTTTTATTGTCCCCTTAGCGTCCATAAAGTGGTTTGGCTGTATAAGGATTGAAACTTTTCAAGTTTTAATGCTATGCATGCAAAAACCACCAAAAAATTATGGCAAGTGCTGCCTAATGGCATTTTTTATAATAGAGCGATTTTCGTATGTCCTCGAAGTGAAAACGCGCGAACAAAACAAGCACAACAAACGTAAGGAAATAGGGCGATTTGATTGGTTTATCGAACAGATACAAACGCGGGTGGCTTTTGGTTGGATAAGCGAACGCTCGCGTGAAAAAACTTCATGCTCGAGAACTTTCTAGAAATCAATCGATACTTCGCTTTGACGTCATACTGCAACACGATTGGCCAATCGAACAGTGCCTTCTCCATATTAAGGTTTTCTTTGGCGGGAAAACAAAGAGGCCATGTTTTGATCTCTTCATCCATTGGCTGATAAAACAAATAACGAACACTTACCGAAACCATTTTTCAAGGTCATACGAAAATCGCTCTATCTTCTTCATTACACTACAGGAGCATTTTATGTATGGGTTAAGGCACTAAACAATGACTTTATCACATGATTGACCTAAAACACTCGCAATATCCTGGTGACAGAACACCTTAAAGTTAGAAACGCAGATACCAACCTGTCTTCTTCGTTCTACCAGTTTTCTGATCTCCGTTGGAAGGATACCAGGCTCTAAATCTGGATCAGGTAACTCAACAACTTCATTCTCGTCAGCCTGTCGGAATAAAATTAACTACTTTTCAAATTTTCGCCTCTACAGTACAGAAAATCACAAGGCTTTTAGGAAGAATACTCTCCTAAGAGAGCATGTAAGTACTGGTAAAGAATAATAAATCGAGAAACATTGTCCGTGTGATTGTTGAAATGTTGTTTCTAATATTGTCAACAAAAGTGACAATAAATGGTGAAAGTGCTTTTCGAACCTATCAAAACAAGGAGGCAGGGCGGTTCGTGTGGTCTTACTTGAAGAGGTCTTACATACTGACTTTTTTACGCAATTACACACCCCATTACAAGCAAGAAAGTGCTGAAAATTTTCTCGCAATGGTCACACGTACGAATTTCATCTACAAACTCAGTCGTTTCAGCCATCTGGTACGGCATAGTAAGTACAGTCGACTCTCTCTTAACGGACACCTCTCTAAGACGGACACTTAGTGCCGGTCCCAAAGGTGTCCGTCTTAGAGAAAGTTGACTGTACTACCCAGTGGTTTTTAAATTTCAACGGGGACCAGACAAGGATTTCAACCATAGGTTCAAAAGTTATAAACGTCTTGTACAACACAATAAACAAAACCACAGGAAAGTACTACTCAGGGGATTTTACTAAAACGGTCACACTTTTTATAAATTAGCATTTCATCCATACTGCACACTGCCGCTACATCTTCGTGTATTATAAGGTGTAAAAACTCTTGGCTTAAACCTGATAATACACTCCAGCTCGTTTTATAAACAGTACTAAAAGAACAGAAACTAATGAAATCAATTAACTCACTCCACTGATAGAGCCAGAGGTTGTTCTACTGATAGTAGTGAAACAAATGTTATATTCCTGAATGATGGACGGGTACAAACTGTTGAAATCCAGCAGCAAAATGTGTTTGTCGTAGAAACCTAGAAAAAGTACATTATATGAGAAACGTGATTCACGCGAGTAACATCACGACCTATTTAGAATTTGTTGCACACCTGAATGATGATCGACATCCTGTGAAGTGAGAACTATGATTTTTACAAACGTCCCACGCGATTTGTTACTTAACTATCGTGAAAAAAAATAACTCAGTGGTCCACAGGGGAAGCAATGAATTTTAACATACCCATTCCAATAGAGGGGGTTAAATCATGATTTTCAAATGCAAATTAAAAATAAGTAAATAAATTCACGATGACAACTTTGTTTCTTGCACCCGGTAGCCTCATTGTAGAGATAAGGCGTCTGTTAGAAAGCCGCACTTTATTCCTCTTCAGTCCATCTGAACTCCCCCCCCCCCCCCGCCCCAGACTAATAACGGCACAAGTCAGATAGACCAAAAAACCCACTCTTTTTCAAATCGTGCAATGGTGATTCTTTTCGTTTTCCCCACTAAGTAACTCGGAACCTGGAACAGACTAAGCTAAATACCTTTCTTGGGATCTAACACAAGACCACCGGCGTAAGCTGGTTTTCTTCTGCCTTTCTTTGCGCTTCGTGTCTGTTCCTCTTCATCGTGCTCTGCCTCAACCTATAAATGAACGGAAAACGTATTATGATTCGACCCCCCAAGAAAACTCTCTTTTTAAAAAGATTGTCAAAGCAAGCCGCGAGAGAACGCGCGAGTGAGCGGTATCCGTCTCGCGTGCCACTCGCCCGTGACCTTTCACGAAAGCCGCCAAATGGAGTGCTTGTTCACAGACTAGAGTTCAAGGCGCTTAATAGAAATAAGCCAGAATTTTTCTGGGAAAACGCAGAGACGCTTCGACAGTTTGTAAAATTAACAGCGGTACTGAATATTGTCTTAATTCTCACCACTTGTTTTTTGCCGTAGCTTTTGTCAGGGCAGATGAAATTCCTGTGGAATAAAATAAAAATATAAATCTGACTTAAAAGTCTTTAATACATCTCACTGATGCTTAATGTAACTTTGCAACTGTGTTTTTCATGGCTGCACTAGGTAATCGACTGAAAAAAAAAATTATCCCAGTTTCTCAACAGATCATAATAAAACCAACCTCAACCGCAAATTATCCGCACAAAATTTCCCCAACCCTCGTTCACAGGGTCTTCTCCTTACTCGTGGGAACGAGGTTGAAGATTTCCCGCGCTTCGCGCCGATCACCCGCATTTGGTTCGAGATTCTTGAAAACTACCAACCTACCCCTCCCCCAACCCAACATTTTGCCCTCGCAAGAAGTATGAGTTAAAATTGGATTAGGGGAGGGGTAGGTGGGTTAGTTTCCCAGAATCATATACTGCTCCCAAATTGACATTTGATTGTTTGCCTTTGTGGTGACGGGTTGGCGTGATCACTGTTGTTCTGGGTTTAGGACTTTTGAAAAAGAACCTGCCTCGAAACTGAGCAGTAAAAAGTCTTACTTTTCGTTGAAGGCATGAAGTAAAAGAAATTCGTTTCTTTCTGATCGACCGCCAAGAAGAGTGCGGGCCTGAAAATCAAGCAAGATTATTGGTCATTGATTGTAATTTCAAGTTTCAATATTTTCAAACGGTAATTATGCATAAAAATTGAAGAGAATTTGAAGACTCACCATAACATTTCCAGCAATAGTCGTTATCTGTAGAGCCAGTGGTAAAACCTAGAAATATAAATGATTTAGAAAAAGTTGTAAACGTATTTGCGTTAAGATTTGATAGGATCGGCTTTCATTAGATTCAATCAGCCTGTGATTTAACTGGTCAGAGTAACGACTTACTTATGGTTTAGCCTGGGTTTAACCACCTTAACCACACTTAACTTGCCTGAAACAGGCAAATGTGATTTATGACATTATCGTAGTCGAAAACCTCCGTTTTCGTCCGTCCACACGTAAACGAGAAGCCAACGTTTGCAAAAATCTCCACCTCGCAGAGCGTTTTCGAAAAAAAACCATGCGTTTTCGGGGCCTTTTTCACCGGATACGTGTGGACGGTAGGCCAAACTGGAGGGAAAATATATCCGTTTACAAACAAAAACGGACACGTGTGGACGGGGCTTTTATTTCAGTTGGGGGACAAAGCGAAGAATTAAAATGACAGGAGTTAGAAAAATTTGATTATGTGACAGGAGGTCTAAGGAGAGTGGAAATCACATTTTAAGGGAAAAAACCAAGACTTACGTTCAAATCGTACATGATCCTTAATGACAGCAAAGCGTCCATCTGAAAAAACCAAACAGGAAATGCATGAGATACACACACACAATTACATGACCAAAGGTGAACAATGACACATATTGATCAGCACTTACCGAAGTCAGTTCAAACATGTGAAGCAGTTCGTGAGAAGAACTGAAGAAAAAAATAAAGAAACTTTAAATTATTAACTAAAACGACTTCTTAAAAAATTACTACCCAAAACGAACCATTTATCCACCAAAAAAAGTGTTGATCTCTTAGACATCAGTCAACATGGAGGAACACTTTCTAACATTCGTGAGCAAAAATGTGACGTACGATGCAAGAACATTTGGCTACGACTAAAGATTTTCCTTGATTACTTACTTAAACTTGTTTGGAATTTCATCTTGGTCGATTTCTTCTCTTCTGGACTGAAGGACAGCCCACGATAGTGCTAGAAAAAAATGGGAGAAAGAGAAGCGTGTATAAAACTCAGTAATTTGGATGTTAAAAAAGGGCGAGTCACGTTAAAACTGAGGATGCGCTTAGCATTTTACGCGCGCGACAAGGCGTTTTACCCGCGGCTCGGGAAAAGGCAACAAGTTTACCTCGGGGAAAAATAAAAATGATCGTTTCATCCCGTAATCAGTTTACCCGCGTCAAATGTTGTCCTTGCGACGAGTGTTGTCCATCATACGAAAAAGTAAACCAAGGAAACTTTAAAAAGTTCAAGAGAAACAAACCACGATCGCTACCGAGTAGTTTATCTTGGGCTTTTGTGTTCAACGATAAAATACCCGTCAAAGTGTCATGTCTGTAAAGTAGCTAATTAGCTAAGAACACTGACCACGTTAAATAAAGGGTATTGTATTGTATTGTATTAGAAAGAGACGTTATGAAATTTCCCGCGTAAAAGGTGCTCAGTACGCGGCGACGAAGTACCGCGGGAAACAAACATGAGTGTGATCGCTTTTACCTCTGTATATATAACAACTAAGTGAGTGTAACCACGACCAATAAAAGCGCTGGTAATAGTAGGCCGATGCTGTGGTTTAACTAAGCCAAATGCGGAAGGCTCACTATTGAAAGCGCTGGTAGTAGTAGACTCCTTGTGTGGTTTAACTAAGCTAAATGCAGAAGGCATACCTGTTAAATCATAACTCTTGCATCTGATAAGCTCCTTGGAGGAGATCTTGACATCGCAGACCATACGCCCACTGGTAATGCAGCGATCAAGGTTACCACCCTTGCCAAACCCGCCACTCTGGAAAAAAGATTAAAAGTATTGAAAATAACACACTATTATTCGAGGCGTTTAGCGAAGGATAGCACGTCTCTTAAGTTACGTTTAGGCTGTAAAAATTGCCGCATCTTTCAGTAAAAAATCTTTAGAGAAACTGAATCGATATTGGGGATATATGTTCATACTATATCGGAGAGCTTTTGCGCCGGCACGAAAACCATAGCGGACAGGGATTCTGTTCACGCATAAGAACAATGTTTCGAGGGAAGCTGCGCGGCGCCGAACTCTAACGTGGAGAGACACATATCGGATAAGTGTTCCGGGTATAGAGTGAACAAAGCCTAAAGGTGATGTCACACGGTACGATTCGCAACGACGATTTTTAGCTCAACACATCGTTGCAATGTTAGAACAATGTTGTAACTATTCGAAACAATGTCGCAACATCGTTGCAAGGCTGTCACAGCGTTACAACAATGTTGCGGTCCACAACGACGATTTTTAGCTCAACACATCTTTGCAACGTTAGAACAATTTTGTAACTATTCGAAACAATGTCGCAACTAGGGGTGTGACGTGAGGATTCATATTCCTTGCGATTCAATTCGATTTCGATTATTGTCTTTCGATTACGATTATTTCGATTCGATTACGTAAATGTTTCTTAATTCTTATAACATAACGTATAATGTTAACAACATGCAACCCTAAACCCTCAATTTGAGAATAGTAACAGGGACAGGAGGATTCACAGTCGCTTGGTTCGTCGACATGTTTGAGAACCTGACAAAGATGGTTTGCCTCATTTGGAAATTCTCAAGGGGTGGTTGAAGGACAGCATTTTTACCAGGCAATACAAAATGGCACACGAACTGCTATCGTCTTTGCTCGTCAATCAAAAACGCACATTTTAAAGACTTCTGGATTCTGATTTTACAATATAATAACTCTCTGAGGGCAAGGTATGCAAAAATCCAAGCAAAATCGAAATATACTCAATATCATCGTCTGGAATCCGATGGCGGGAGACAAACAATCTGGCATTTTCAAAGCTTCTTACCGAGAGTTTTGGCATTATGGTTCTCTTGAGTCGCCCAAGACGAGACCAGTGAGGTATCTATATGAAAAAAGGAAACGCGTTAGCATTGTTTAGCGTCGGAAGGAGCAAAAAAAGGACATTTGCCATTTGATAAATCAAAACTGCAACAAGAACTCATCATCCAATTTGTTAATAACTAGAATCATTGTACTTACCTTACAAGCATTAATCCTGTGCAACAAAATATCTAGATCGAATCCATAAATGTCATGACCCTATAATATCAAGAGAGTTCAAACGTTTAGCACTTGGTTTGACATCCTTGGCGCAAAACTTGCATAAAGATTTGCCCTGATCAAATCACTATTCACAAGAATAGTAAAGAACTCTGAGTATGTTCACATGGCAACGGACCAATTTTCAACCCGGCTGAAAAATTTGACCTGACAGTTCCTTCACAAGGGAACGTTCAATACTTCCGTTCTGTTCTCACGGAACTTTGAACGGCTAAACCTCTTAATTTTCGTACGGTTAAGTTGGTTCCGTGTGAACGCATCACCTAAACCCACGAATTTCAGTTCAACCGGTAGAAAATTCAACCGCTGCCGTGTGAACTTAGGCTCAGCTCTAACCTTGGGTGTCTCGATGCGCGCGCTGTACTCCCCACCCGACTTGGGAGGGGAGTACCCGAGCCTAAGGGAGATGGGAGACTGAGCCTAGTGTTAACGTATTAGATAGGGCAATCAACCGCACAAATCTCTATCCAGTGCATAGCGCAATAGGTTTTCCTAAGACATATCCACTGAATAATGCGGATTTATCCAGTGAATAGCACCTTTCAACGTTTGAACAACCGGGGCCGCAACTGTAAAAATAAACGGTACACAATTTACGTTGGAAAACCTTTATTCAACCCTGTTTTTTCAACGAACCAGCACACCTTCAATTCACCACTTTAGACTTACGACATTTAGAGTCGTGTCTTTTTAATTAATTTGAAAAAAAAATCTCGAAGAAGAAATCAGAAGGAGAATGAGAGAGAAAATCATCAGTCAAACAAAAAAAAAGTTGCAAATAAACATACCACCAGCACGTCAGGATCAATTTTGTGAATCTTCGCCATAAATAATTTTTTTTTTTTTTAATTTTTTCTTTCTTTTTTTTGTTGGCTGAAGGAACTGAAGAAAATGCATCAATGCATATCACAGCCATGAATGCAGCGTTAGTGGTTTGCTACAAAGTAGGGTACATTATTTCAATATTTAGCGTCTTGAACCCTGGGATGTCTTTCTAGACTGGAAGCCTTGAACAGGTTGTGGACATTTGTGGTGAGTGGTCTACTTGAGCGGTAATAATGTTTTTAAAAAAATCGTATTCATAAATTCAATGATGTCACTTTCCAAAAGAGCTTGAATTCTGTGTGCGAAGCAAAATGAATTAGGGTCACTAAGAAAAAAATGTATCTTTTCCTGAACAATGTAATGAAATGAACGATGTTTATCTTAAACGGGGTCAGGGATTGAAGGGCTTAGCATAAACCCCTACCTAAACTTCCCTTGAGGGACCCACGGGGGGTTTGAGGGCATTCCTCTTCCAATTTTTTTTCTAAAAGTTATTTTTGGTGATTTTTTCAATGCTGATTTTGCACTTGGACTTAAATGTCTGTTGAATGACGGGTTTGGTAGAAACTGTAGTGCTTATGGTTGAATCGGTGGAAAACACCAAATATTCTCTACCTCTTGCCGATTCAGAAGTCGACTTTACCTTTTTTCTGACAAGATCTTTAAAGTCATACGGGAACATCTGATCATTTGGCTTGCTAACAGCTGAAAAACAAAGATGACCGGTACAAACTCTCGCAGAACTCGTAATTTAAAAAGTAGGCTTTCATTTTCATATCAGTAAGAGTCATTCATGACGCTAGACCTAACGAAACTACGGCGGAGACGGCAATAAAAACACGAAACACAATAGATTTAGAGAGCAAAACAACAACTTGGCACGTGCATCACGCGTTTTTATAAATTTCTTTGCCGTCACTGCACAACTACAATTTTAAGTTGACTTGTCAGCGGAAACGGCAAAACGATTAATTTTACCATCACTAGGGAGCTCAAGCAACAGCGACGGTAATGCTACGAAAACGTGAATTCGCGCTGCCTCAAACTTAATCGCGCTTATTCCATCTCGTTCAGTTTGTCAAATGTTGGCAATTTTTGGGAGTTGAGTTCTGAAGGACTGTACCAAAGTTCAAGAAAAGAAAAAGAAAGTTGTTGTCCTGTATTTCCGTCCTCGACAAAACGTGAAATTAGGCACTTTCACGTCGTAGTCGTGCAACGACGGCTAAGAAATGTACAAAAAAGCGTGATGCACGTGCAGAGTTGTTGTTTTCCTTGTCTAAACCTTTTGCTTTTTTGCCGTTCTCGTTGCCGTCACCGTCGTCGTTGCTTAAGCTCCCTAGCTCTCTGAACTCGGACGCCGTCCATTCTCGTCATTTCCAACTTAGTTTCCCTACTTTCACTTGGTATGAGGGCGATTGTAATGTCACCTGAGCTAACCCAAGCCTGCAAATAACAGCCAGTCATCGGTCAAACGACCGACAAATTTTGGATTTTGACGGGCTAAAGCTTGGCCTGGTCTGTCACTCTCTCTTCCTTTTTTCCTTTTCTGACCTACCAGACTGGTGTTTTGACCCGCAAAACCTGGTCCTTGTCCAGTCACATGACCACCCTACAGCCAAAAGTTATTTGCAGGCTTGTAACCATGAGGTACTTCATTTAACTTACCACAAAAGTGATATTGGAATTTCTGTTTTGGAGCAGCCTTATCTAAGGACACGTCATGGTGAACCAGAGCTGACACAGCCAAGATCTAAACCACAACAGAGAATAAAAAGTCAAATGACCTGGAAATTCTTCTCACCAGAACTGGGAAGGGTTTCCCCGGGGGGAAGGACTCCCATATGAAAGCAGCGGGGATGCTCATCGTCTCGCTTAGGGGTGTAAATTTCGGGTTTTAGTCTCAGTTAGGGTGTTCTGGACAAAACGCCATTATGTTTAGCCGTAAAGGTCTCTGTTAGTGTTGCACGCGAACAAATATTAACAAACTAAATATTTTTAATTCGTTTTATATTTTCTCGATTCATGTAATCAAAGTTTAAAATGGTCTCACTTAGGGGTCCAAAAAAGGTTGGGCCACGCCCAGATTGGTCACCAATAGGGGTTTAATTCAAAGTTTCGGACGAGCATTCTTTCCTATGGGAGTCTCCCCCACCCGCCGAGGCTTTGACCCTTGTTTTAAGAGAGGGGTAAGTATTGAAGCCCGTCTTCAGCGAGAACCAGGTTCTTAAGCAGCACCTCTTCTTAGAAAAAACGTTCACTATACAAGAACTTGTTGATTGTTAATCCCAAATCACAAGCCCTGGTCCAAAGACAATTCATCTTCCCAGGAAGCCCAACAATTGAGGTAATCCAACTTCACAGGCAGCCCATCTCTGGCATTGCTGAAGGTATTCTTAACAGGCATCCCATTAATGCATTTCAGAAAGTAAAACGTGACATTTTTAGGGCTTGATTTTACTCATTGCTTACCTCATGGGTGTGAGTCTTGGTGTTTAACATGGTCCTAAAACTAAGGCTCATAACAACCTACACAAAACATAATAATGAGAATGATATTGATACTGATAATGATGTAGACATATTAAATTCTGCAAGCAGAATACTGCAATGCTGATCATACTACGTGAAAGTTAACTCTGCAAGACATCAACATGACACTGAAAGAACTCAAAACAGAGTGTGATTGTAGCTATAGACAGCTGTTTCACCCTTCTTGGGGCTCTTCAGTATGGCCCAACACACAGAGAAAGCTCTGATGAAAAATATCGGCACACTCTGATTTTAAGCCCTGACCTAGAACACCCACAGAATCACGCTACACCACGTGTCTTCTAGGAAGCAAGAGTCCAAGTGTCAAGTTGATGTCTCGCAAAGAAAATAAATAATTGGTCAAAGCCAACCTAAATGATAATGATATTGGTAATGATAATGATATTGATTTTGTTAATGACAATGACATCGATATTGATAATGATATTGATAATGATAATGACATTGATAATGATATTGATAATGATAATGATATTGATAATGATATTGATGATGATAATGATAATGATAATGATAATGATATTGATAATAATAATGATAATGATAATGATAATGATAATGATATTGATATTGATAATGATAATGATAATGATATTGATATTGATAATGATAATGATATTGATAATGACAATGAAAACCAGCAGCACTAGGTGTTAGCATGCATCCCTCTTCTTTATTTGCTCACCAATTTTGCTGTTACAATCTTACCATAGGCGGAGGAGGACTTTGTTCACTTGCTACTTCAACATGATCAGGTTTTGTGACTACAGCCTGCAAAATAGTAATAATGATGTTACACTTAATGAAAACAAAATAATGAAAAAAAAGTATTGTCCAGATACTAAACAAAAAATTTCCTACCTCAACTTTACACCAACTAACAGGTTGCTGAGGGAGCTCTGATGAAGGCAAAAAATTATCTGTTTGAGTTTTTTTTCCAGTGTTGTACATACAGTCAACAACAACATACAACTCAGTACAAGGAAAACTTAGGGACAAGAATAAAATAGTAATTTTTTCATTGCTGAGTATTGACAATTATTGTGTTGAGGTGTGGGTATTTTATGGGTGCTTTTTTTATTACATCATATGGTACAGGGCTGTGCTCTAGCAGAGCCCGGTGGCCCCTGGCGCCTAACGTTTGCCCTTGGGCGACTAGAAAATCTCAAATCATATTATACAAATCATATGCTGGGCACCCTAGATTTTACAGTTTTAGAGCACTGGGCTCCCTTCAATTTTCCTTAGAGCACAGCCTTGTGGTAATTCCACCAAATGCAAAGAAACTGTTCACAACCATATTAAGGCCATCATGAAGGAGCAGGGACCAGGGATTTCCCCTGGCAACTATGAGCATGACACCTGGCTTCTTTCATAGCAAACAAAAGGAAAAGAAAACCAAAAGAACTTCTGAGCTGTTCAATATCTGGCAACTTTTGACATCTACAGCTGTAGCCCCTGCTTATCTTTAAAACAAGTACCATTACTTGATATCACAAGTGTCAACAGTCTTCCCTATTACGCTAGTAGCTAGTTTGTACATCAATAATACAATGGTGCATACTGAGGTTTTATTAACCATTTGACTTATGAGGCATCTTAATATTGAGCCAACAAGGACCTTTCATCTTCCGACTCAGGAGAAGGAGTTCAAGGCTGAAATTAGAAAGCAAAAAGATTCCTTTAAAGAGAAATAACTCCAGATCACCAAACCAAACTCCATTCTGATGAAATTATAAATGTTTACCACTTTCAGAAAGGCAATAGAAGATTGCAAATCTAGGAAACAGTTGATTTCATGATAATGTCTTCTTTAATGTTTAAATTCTACAGCTTTAAGATCTAAGCAGTTATATTTCATCATTATTTCTTTGTTGCTTTCCAACATTCACTATCTACTTATAACTTTAGCAAGTTCACTTGTCAAAGTCAAAAAACATTAACCCTTTAAGTGCCAATAGTGACCAAGATCAATTTTCTCCTAACAATACCACACACTGTCAACAGATAAGTTATGAGAATTAATAAAGTGATCACCCAAGAAAAAATGCCTTGATCTTTTATCAAATTCTCTCAACTCATGCTTCAAGGAAATGTATGGAGATCAGTTCGGAGTATTTGTATGTGGATACTGGGGCTTAAAGGGTTAATTTCGAATCATTACCTTGATGTATTGGTACCAAACACATGACTGAATGTTTGACCAGTGAGATCAGATGGTAACTGAGGATAATCCGCCTGTCATGAATAATGTTGTCACAAATTAACTCCTTTTTTCATCAACACTTTCACCCCCCTCCCCCCCCCCTCCCCTAGTACCCTTACTGGGGAAGCAGCGTGGCCAAGTTGTCTTTAGATCAGACTCCCAATCCGTCAGTCCCGAGGTTCGAGTGCCACTTTGGCCACTTGCAGGATTAAATCCTGCAAGTGGCCAAATTTTGTTCTTGGTCGTCCCGAGTTCAAATCTTCAGCCACGTTTGTAAATAGCCAACTGGTTGCCTCCTCCAAGTTTTTTTTTATAATTTCCTGTTATGTTCTATTTGCATTATTTGTTTCAGAATTATTTGAGTGGCGTGCCTGTAAACTAGCTGGATAAGCTAAGTGCACTTTCCACTATAAACAAACCTTTAAACCTTTTTTAAGCCTTTACAGCTTAGAGCCCATCCTGGCACCTTCCCTTCTCAAGTCTACCCTTTCTGTCTTTATCAAATTCAAAGAGCCAATTACTTTTACCAAGTGACCTTTGTTAAAAACACTTCCAGCAAACAAATTATCACCTACAAAATCATATGACCTTTTGGAGTTACATTCAGGGAACGCATTTCCAACACTAAAGCAACAACAGAGACAGTGGGGAACCCCCTCAAGTATTCAGGTCACGCCCTGGATATTGCCGCCTCTTCCTCCTCAATATTTGCAAGGGAAGATGACATGTTTAAATTAAGTGTCATGGACAACACTGAAATCAGTTGTTGGGTTCTAACATTTATTATGCCAGTTACGAGCTTCCATGATCTACGGAACTGTTTGTCACCTGATTCACAGTATAAATCACTTGAAAAAAGAAAGAAAGATTAAACCTGACCCTCCTTCCCTTTCACTTTCACCCCCCTCTCCCCCCCCCCCCCCCCCAACTCCCCTAGTACCCTTACTGGGGAAACAGCGTGGCCAAGTTGTCTTTGCATCAGACTCCCAATCCGTCAGTCCCGAGGTTCGAGTCCCACTTTGGCCACTTGCTGGATTTGTTCTTGGTTGTCCCAAGTTCAAATCCCAAGCCACGCTTGTAAATAGCCAACTGGTTGCCTCCTCCAAGTTTTTTTTTTATTCCTGTTATGTTCTATTTGCATTATTTGTTTCAGAATTATTTGAGTGGAGCGCCTGTAAACTAGCTGGATAAGCTAAGTGCACTTTCCACTATAAACAAACCTTTAAACCTTTTTTAAGCCTTAACAACTTAGAGCCCATCCTGGCACCTTCCCTTCTCAAATTCAAAGAGCCAAAATCTTTCAACAAGTGACCTTTGTTAAAAACACTTCCAGCAACCAAATTATCACCTACTAAATCACATGACCTTTTGGAGTTAGATTCAGGGAACACATTTCCAACACTAAAGCAACAACAAAGACAGTGGGGGAACCCCCTCAAGTATTCATGACACGCCCTGGATATCACCTCCTCCTCAATAATTGCAAGGGAAGATAACATGTTTAAATTAAGTGTCATGGACAACATTGAAATCCAACATTGAATATGCCAGTTATGAGATTCCATGATCTATGGAACTGTTCATCACTTGATTCACAGTATAAATCACTTGAAAAAAAGAGAAACATAAAAAATTCACTCACTTGATAAAGACTCCAAGATGGAATGGAAAGTTTGTGTCTTAAGAAAGGTTTTTCATTAAGCAGGGTTGTCATTAAGAGCCGGGGGCCAGGGATTTTCCCCGGCTACTAAGAGAGTGGTCCCCGGCTACTTTTATTGGAAAATACAAGAAAAATAGAACCAAAATAAATTCCTAGCCATTTGATTCCCCGCCTACTTGTTGTATTTACCCGGCAACTTGAAATCTTAATGACAACCCTGTTAAGTCTAAAAGCTCGTTTATGTGTGTTCTGTTATAACCTAAAATTAATCATCTCTCACCGAATATTTGACTTCCAAGTACTCTGATGTCACAGGAACATCTTGAATCTCAAATGCATAAGCCTTTTGGACTTTCTAGAGACATAAGTTACACACACTCATCAACAGAACTGCATAAAAGTGACATCAAAATTATTAAACAATCTGAATTACCCTAGATATATGAACTTCATGATCTTGTGCTTTGTTGCAATCTTATCATTAAACTCCTGACAAAGAAATAACAAGAAAGTGATAAAATTTAGCACCCTCAATGTCATGGCTATTGTACTATGATCACCATGGGAAGACTAAAAAGTGACCAACATCAATTTTCTCCTAACGAGATCATTGCACCATCAAGAGAAAACATCAAGAAAATTAATAACTTCTTAAGGTAAAACCCTTTTATCTTTTACTCTCTCTCTCTCTCTCTCTCTCAAGTAATTCTTTGATGGAATATATGGAGATCAGTAGAGAGAATTTTGTATGAGGAGATCGGTGAACCTCAATACCCATTTTAATATGTGGAAGTTGGCCGCCAAGGGTGAGGGTGGGGGAGAGGGGTATTAGTCAAGAGAGCACCATGCTTTACTAGTAAAATTTAAAGGAGGGGGGTTAAATATCAGGGGGGGAATTATTAGAAGGACTACAGCAGCAGATCCAGAAAATTCAGAAAGGAGTGGGCAGGACACTTAACAGCTCTATTCTAGATACTTTTTATTTTTCTGAGACGAAATTCTATAAAAATAATATTAATTTTCAAAGGAAAAGGGGTGGTCGCGGCCCCCTTGGTTCACCCCTAAATCTGCCTATGGAATACAGTAATCAGAATGACTATGATTAAAATCAAATCATTATTTTTTTTTACCTGGTAAACATCAATAAACCCAACAGGCTCATCAGTTTCAGAACAATCAACTTCAAGCTTCTAAATGATACAAAGTACAAAAACATCAATTAATTTAGTACATTGTTGGAACAGGTACAGATAATATTTGAAAAGACATGCAAGAAGAACTCAACAACTGCAGCAATGTTTTTACATCCATCCTCTCAACTTTTCTCTTGGGAGAATAAATATTTGTCTCTCAATGTTCTTGACTGCCACTGAACAGCTAATACGAAAAAAGATAAATTTTTAATTAGCGGTTGCAAGTCCACTAAGTGTCCTTCTGGTTTCCCATGTGGGATTTCCGAACTTATTTAAAGAGAAAAACAAAATGCAGATAAACAGTAATCACCTCACATATGCTTTTGCAGCTTCAATCCAAACCTTTCCAAAAAGGTATACAGTACCTGTAGGATAGAGAATAATTCACAGATCATTCAAAACTTACAGGGAACCTAGTGATTTTCTTAATAATTCAACTGTCAAGCAACCTTGACCAACTCTACCTGGTTGTTTGAATCTGTCTTCATAATTGCATCAAACCAGTAGAATTTAAGGAATTTTTCCCCTGAGAGGAGAAAGAAAAGATGATCCTTGTAAGAACAATTGGAGTGGGCAACAAATTTAGTACTTAAAAATTTGGCCAGAACTGGCATCACTAGTCAGACATTCTTGCAAGATTCCCTAGTTTCTTTCTGTGTTCCTTTTATATGTTGGCCTTTATCAAGCCTTTCTATCAAAATGTTAGCTCTAGCAGAGATTTTTGCACTGTGGATGAAATCCCGTCTGACTGTTCAACCTCTTAAGCAGTACTTTTACATAGGGTTGCTAGTTTTCCATCTTCCTGGAAAGCGAAATGTCAGGAGTCTTCTTGAATTTTTATTTTGCCCATCTTGAGAGCATAACTGGAGGAGGCCTACATTTTCACTTTTTAATAATTTCAAGCTTGAAACTTGTTGATTGCTGATATGTTCACTAACCATCTACTTCTTTGAGTGGAAGAGAAGACGAATCCACATTAACATCTATCAAAACCTACAGTAGCACATAAAAAGAGAAAAAAAATTACAATGTAAGCAGTTAAACCCTGTTAATACAGGCACTGAGGGGGCCATAGAAAGTGACCGTATTAACAGGTTGAAATTAGAGAAGACGTAAGGGCTTTCATTCGCCAGGGGCAAAACAAACTGTCCGTAATAACAAGGTGTCCACATTAAGCAGGTGTCCATTATGCAGGGTTTGACTGTATGCAACTTAAACAAAATTTGTTTAAAACGAACAGGAAACAAATTAAAGCTATACCATACTTTTCTTAGTCTCCCTCGCATTTTTTTTTTTGGATGTCACGCAATGCTTCCCTAAAAGTTCTTTTGGGGGAGCGTTATGTGACATCCAAAAAACGGCTGCGAGGGAGACTATACTTTTCTCCGTATTGTGATGAAGTAATACAGAGAGGGGCTTCTCATTCTGGAGAAAGAGATATGATGTCATTTTTATATAATTCAAAAAAGACGCTTGACTTCTTGTGCAATGAAAGGCAGGGAGGTGACTAAGAACAAAACACATTTACAAGAATCTTTTGACAGTTTTATACCTCTTGTTGTTGTGAATCTTCATTTCCTAAGATAGTTTCCCATCCTGAATCACCAGGAAGTTCTGTTGTTCTGCAAAGATCCATGTACTTACAATTGCTAAATTACGTTTTTTCATGATATCAAGATATTTTGAGGGCTAGACTGCAGAGAAAGCGTAATTTTTCAGCATTTTTAGGCGAGGAAAGGCAAGCGCAAGGCAGGGGTGGAATGCAAAGCCTCCCACCATCACTTTATTACAGATAATTAAATAAAAAGGAAATCATTATTATTTAGCAAACTAGGAATATCCAAAAATGTCCAGCAGTGCTGTAGACAGTAGTTTTGTCTGACTGTGCCCAAAACACAAGAAAAGAACCCCTAAATCAGCCAGTTATTTCCTGAAAGCGGTTATGAAAACCAAATGGTACAAAGGTATCAGCTCAACTAGCTGTAACGATAATCATTTCTTTGTTCAACAAAAATTATCTGCTGACAAGATCCAACAGGTTCCAGTGACTTTGCTTCAAAACACATGTGACCACACCCTTCCCTTGACTTCAAAACACAAACATGACAATTATTACCTCCAGCCCCAACAAGGTTAAAAAGTCATATGATAATAATGCATTATTATTTCTCAGAAATATTTAAATTGTTTAGTGATGTCAATGAATGGCAAAATAAATATCATAATAGAATTGCATACTCCTGTGGCATAGTGCATCTTCTGTCATTTGGTTTCTCACTGGCCTCAACCTGAGAGGATAATTAAAGAAAAGTATATGAAGTACTTCTGATTGTTGAATAGATAGAGAAGTGAGTCAAGAGATAAACAAAATTTGACTGTAAAATAAAGATGATCTTAAAAAGTTGGTCAGAGACTGAGAAGAATGATTAATTTTTTAATTTTACAATTTCTTGGAAAAGATGAATTCAGTAACTTAAAAAGTTTTTTGGTTTAAGTTTAAGGGAGTCTAAACTAAATTGTATGAAAACAATGGTTGCTTAAGCCTGAACCTGCTACTTAGATTATTTTGAACAGGTTGGTGTCCTACAAAACAAGGTTAACCTGGTATTGAATCAATATGTTTAAGCAATATAGAATCGATATAGTAGGGTACCTTGATGAATAACCTGGTATTGAATCAGTATTGAATCAATATAGTAAAGTACCTTGATGTGAGGTTTTACATCATGATTCTTTTCTGCATTTGATAAAGCCTGGAGAGTTTCTTCATTGCCAAGATCATTGTCATTATCAAAGTCATCAAAACCAGCATCATACTCTGGCATGTCATCATATGAAGCAGGAACATCTAGCAGAGATTTTTCTGTTATTTACACATGTATGATTATAATTAAACTAAACCATGTTTTATGACAGCTCAGAAAAAGTTATTAGCATTGGCTGACATAATGGCCAATACTCGGTCAGTGTAATGCTTGACTATCTGTTGACATGTCAGTTAAGTCTTGGCTAATAATTATGTTGGTTGACATAAGTTATACCCGTTCATCAGACAGGTTGACATATCAGCCGACGCACAGCAGACACTCAGTCAACATGTTGGATGACACACCAGCTGACATGTGTGCCACGAATCGGCAAAACACATTGGCTGAGTGGTGGTTCATATGTGCACAACACGTCTATGTTGGTGACCAGTCCAAAGAATGTCAGCTCATAGTGATGACCAATACTGATCTTCCTAACTGTGCCTAAAGATCCAATTTTACTTGCCCAGGGGAGTTCCATGGTTGTCTTAGTCTGTTTCATTATGCAAAGAGGACTTGACTGGGCTGCCCATGAGGCAAGTCAACAAGGAAAGTTACTTATAACTAGCAGGACTAATTTCCCGCCCTGCGAGTGTACACTTTGCCTTTAATAATCTGATGACAAAATTCTCTCTAAGGTTTTCATGCCAAACTACAAAGTATAAACAAAACAAGATGCTTTGGGTCATTGTAAGTATAAAGCCAGAACAATAATGTTTACAATGTTTACAATTAACGTAAAGTTATTGTATTTGTTGCGAAAAAGGTAAAAGAAATTTGCCGTATTTGCGAACCCTGGACCCTACATCTACCCACCCAACCGTTTGTCAACATCACAGGGCAACTGTGAAACATCACACTTTCTAGCTACTGTGTAGTGTAGGAGCCCCCAACCCATGTTTCACTCGATATCTTTATAAAGCTATTTTACACTGTAGCAGAGGTAAAATGATTTAGAAGTGCACTTTTGCTGTTAACGCTTGTCGCTGAAGTTTAAGCACAAAGGCGATGAACTTCTCACCATCATCAATGACCCAGTCCTCTTCCTGTCGCTTACGGACAATGTCTGAGTATTCATCTTCATTTACCACCTGATAAACATCAGCCACTTCACCAACCTTGAATAAAAGAATGAAAGCATGGTCTATAGCTACATGCATACATCAATACCACGTCAGCTTTCGGGCGAAAACATGATATCTTCACATGTGAAAATAACAAGTTATCTTCACGTGTGAAAAGATCACCGCTACTGTGGCTACATGATAAATCACGCCTTTCAAAGCAAAAAAATATTAAAGTAAAATGGTTTGGTATTTCATTGATGTTTATTTTAAGCCTGGGGGGGGGACTCCCATATGAAACAGACGGGGATGCTCGTCGTCTCGCTTAGGGGTGTAAATTTTGGATTTTGGTCTCGCTTAGGGTGTTCCGGGCAAAGTGCCAATATTTTAAGCCGCCAGGGTCTCGTTCAGGGTTCTGCGAAGAAACACAGAATTACGCGAAGAGAAATAGAAGTCAAATTTTCTTTTTAACTTGTTTTGTTTACCGCATTACCTTTGTGATTATAAATCAAGTGCCAAAGAGACAATGCATGAACATGATGAAGAACTTGAGATTTATGACAATGCTTTTAAGAACTACTTTTAGATAAAAGCATTCGATGATTATGTCTTTATATCATTAAAACTCATTGCATGTTGTATTTGAGTGTTTTTAAGCGGTCTCTTTTAGGGGTCAAAATTTGCTTAAGCCACGCCCAGATTGGTCTCCCTTAGGGGTCACAAAAAGCTTGAACCACGCCCAGATGGTCTCCTTTAGGGGTTAAATTCAAGATTTCCGACGAGCATCCCCGTCTGTTTCATATGGGAGTCCCCCCCCCCGGGATTTTAAGGTGGCTCGACTGGATTTTTTTGGCAGGATACCTCCCACGTTTGAGCATTAACCACGTCGGCATGAGTAAAGATATGGGAAAAAGGTTACCACAACTGTATTATATAAAGATGAAAATATCTTATGATCTGGGTTTTATTGCAATTGGAGTCGCCACGGCAACATAATGACACCATTACGCTTTTTATTTATCTTTGTGTTTCTCTGTACCAGGAGTTTTTTGAAGAAACCGCTCAAGGGAGTATGTACCTGCCATATAATTGCCTCCATTATGGCAAAGTTTAAACAAATTCTATGAGAGCGTTTTCGAAATATTTTGACACACAGATTTAACAATCATAAAAACAGTGAAATAGCATGCTATCCACACAATTCACTAATATTTTAAGAAACTGATAAGGTTTGGAAACGCGGCTTCATACCATAGTGGTTTGATTCCATTGAAAACTGCATACAAAATGAGAGGGGAATTGCTCTGAGCTATCGCGAGTGAGAAGAATTTTATTAACTTGCATTCACCTGCTTTTGATACAGATTTTGGAAATAATTTGTTCCATGCTTACAAGTTTTGCATTTTTCAAAAAACCGCTCAATAATTTTTTTTATAAATTCGACAATCTCGAGATCAATCGTCAATAAATATTCCTTGCAAGTTTCAAGAACATTGAAAACAGGGAAGGCTTTTAAATAGGGACTCAAATATAACCAATTTTCCCCCCAGATTTTGTGTTTATAAGTAAGCATCCTCTTTATGCACTGGCATTGTTTTCAAGTTTCATATGCATGTGCACAACTAGCAAAAGATATAAATTTGCATCTAAAAGAACTCTCAATTACTTTCCGAAGAAATATCAGGAATATGCTAATAATTGGCTTGCGTCACCGATTGCAATGACAGCCGAAACGGTGAACATCATCGCTCATCATGTAGGATGCAATACTCTCATACTTAATTATCTTACTCGGGTTATAATATCACAGAAACTCTTACAAAGAATTGCTCTAATGTTATAATGTATCACTAATCTCTTTACCCGGTAACTAGAATATTCCGGACATTTAACCGAGGGTCCTTTTTGATGCAAATTCTATCTTTTTGCCACTCCTCCTGGTTCCCCTTAGTTCCTAGTGACTGGGGGATAGGGGCCTCACCCCTGGAGACTGATCAGGACTCCTGTCCAGGGTGGCTACCCCTGGTATCACTCAATCTTGTCTCCCCCCCCCCCCCCCTGGAGGGCTTCTCTCCTGGTCCCGTTACCCCTATAGTTAAGTGCTTCCCTGCCACCAGAATTTTGCCAATTACTTTTGTGTGTTTTCTGTGTACCACTGCCAATTGGAAAGTTTATTAAGGCACAATTCAGTCCAAATTTCTCTGAACATTTTGATTAACTCTAGAGCCTGATGACTTTAAATATTTTTAAAAGAAAGTGTTACTTTCAATGTGTTATTTTTGCAGATTACCGGGTACCTTTTTGTAGGTTAATGCATTTTACCCGTGAAAATAAAAACATTTCTCTATGAGGAAAGCATATTGCACCATAACAGAAGAAATTGCTTCCCTTCTTAGCCTGATCATTACTTAACAGCACTTTTGGAGGCCATTTTCATCATTAGCATGGTGATGATCGTGGCGAGGGGAAGGGTTGGGGCATGGTATTTTGTGCACATTTATGGGAGATGGAATGAGAGGGCAGGAACAAAAATCACACCATTTAAGATTATAAATGAAGGGGTTGGGGGCTTAGAGACAACACAAAGGAAAAATTACATCGAAAATAATTCTCATTCCCCATCTACATAAATAATATTATGAGCCCTCCTTTTTTAAATGAATGAATGACTGAATGATCAAATGATTGATTGAATGATTGACTGACTGACTGTATGACCATTTGATTGACTACCTATAGCCTTGACTGACAGAACAGACTGATATTACTTCCAACATTCAGTAAGTTTCTCATTTGATAGAATCACTGTTTGTTTCACGATGGAATGAATGAATAACTGACTGCAGTTTCATTAACTTAATTTTTTTTAGTACAGTCAGTCCAGGTCAAGCATACCCCCAAGATTGCTTTTAGGAAAGATTATTTGAAAAATGAAACCATCAGTTGTTGCCGCAACCATCATCAAATTCAAATCTGCATTCCTGCATGAATTTAATTTTATTGTCTACAAGGCTCAAAATTTGTGCATTCATGGGCATAAAGGCTGTCTGCATGAGGTATTCGACAACATGTTTCAATATGCTAGTAATATCCATTGCTACAACACGAGATATACAGCTAAGAAAAATATTTATAAGATGAGTGTACGAACAAACGTAGCTAGGCAAAAAATCAATCTCTTTTATAGCTACAGACATTTGGAAGGACCTTCCAACTCATTTAAAAAACTCAAGTTTGTCTGCATTTCCAATGAAATTATACACTATCTACTCTCAGAATAACAAATGAAATACGCTACCTGCGTGGCATCACGATTTTGGTTGGGCACGCAACGTAATAAAGGCGTGTGAGGACAGAGAGACAGCAAGGAGATTGGGGCGGGAGCAATGAGAAACCGCCTGCATGGACAGGTGGCCTTTTTGAGTAGTCCGAATGCCTGCATACGGATTGTTCCATTTGGATCAGAATGTTCACCCGCCAATCAACTATTTGGTAATCTCCTATGGGAGAGTTCCAACTGACTGAACCATAATCTTCTCCGCAAAACAGAATCAACATATCAAAGAAGTGTTAACAGGGGCGTTGTCAGTCTTGAATATTCGGTGGAAAAACAGGGCAATTTTATTGAAGCCTGAACAGGAAATGGCCATTTAAAGTCTTCTTCATAGATGAGAAGTTATGGCAGTTTTGTCCTCATCGAAAACCTGTATGATCACAATTTTGCCTCTTTCGTAAACGTTGTCACTGAGCTGTACAGCAATGGAGCTTAAATTTGCTTTGAGGAAGTCCAGGCACCTCAACTTTCTCTATTGTATTTGAGAATAATGCACTACATCAAACAGTGTCAGTGATTGGGGGCGACGAATCGCACACAGTAGAAGAAAGAAGCACAGCATAATTCTGAATACTTTGTGTAGCTTAAGTTTAAGCTGCAACGTAAATCTGAAGACTGCCCTATCCGCAAAAATTCAACATTCTACAAACAACACTTAAAAGCCAGCCGGGCGCAGCATCAAAACATAGCTGGAAATTATTCTTTCTTCTTTGTTTTTTTTTCTTCTTATTGTATTTCTTTTGATTTTACCTGCTAGCTACATGTAGAGCCTAAATTGTTCAGGGAGCTAAGAAGAAAACCAACTGGTTCATTTAGCTTCCTAGCTTCCACATGATTTTCATTACATTTAATTTATCTTCTATTGGAAGTAAATTTACCAGATTGTAATATCAACCATGTACATGGACTAAAGCATAAAGATCATTCATCATTCTTTTTAAATAAATTATTGGTTTTTGATTTTTCATGAAATTTCATCCTCACGAAATTAAGTGAGAATAAGGTGCTAATATTTTTTCTCTGGCATTTTATCAAGGGTGCATTAAATCAAGTAAATATGGTACATATATGTCACACATACTTTAATCTTTAATCTTTAATCACAGTTCGTAACCATACATAACTGATACAAATGAGCTAATACTAACATATACAATCGAACAAAAATACAAAAATGGTTAACAGGACGGTAGTAGGGGGAAACCAAATTCCCATGCTGAGACATATCCTCCTTACTACTTTACTACTGTAAAAAAAAATAGAAGAGTTGTTTACCTTGTCCTCAGAGCTGCCTTTTCTTGCTGATCTCGTTTTCTGATTATATTACATTGTCTTGCAGTTTGCCTTGCTGTTCCTCTTCATCAAGATTCTACAATACATGTATGTAACAATGCAGTCCGTCATTGAGAGAAAATCACATTGACAAAAATTACATTAACATATTGCAACTTTTTTAAGGTTAGAACTTGTATAAGACAGCCCTGGCGGTGAAAAAAAACAAGAAAACTTTCTTGTTTAACAATTTAATCATATCATTTTTAAAGACAGTCCATAATTTATTGAGCAATACAGCATTCTACACAGGATACGTGAAAGACGCTAGGGTTAAATAATGACATTTGCAACTCAATCTCTCTTTTGAGGGTTTGTACAGATTTTTGGATCCAAAATTCTTTTCTGCATGTGTAGCCATCATGAGTTGTAATTAAGGAAGCCTTATGTTATAAGCCCTGTGGTTTCTATTAAAGGCTTCCTCGCAAATTTTGTTCTGTAGTGTATTTTAATTTTTTCCTTTTTTCTTTATAAATTTTGCATGGCAAAATAAATAAATAAAATAAATGAAGGGTACCATTTATCAAAAAAAAGGTATACGAAAGGGGTACCTTTTCTGTCCAAAATGGTATATAAAAGGGTAAGGGGTTGGACCATGTTACAGACTCCGTCACCCTCCCCCCCCCCCCCCCCACCCCTGTCTAAGATTTTGTTCAGTTCTTCTCCTATAGGAGGCCATTACCACCAAAAATACAATTATGTCAAATAGCACAGACAAAATACAAATGGTCTAGTGATGAATTACAAAATGGTTCAAATAATAAAGGAATGATCATTCTTAAAATAAAAATAGTCGGGTTGTTTTGTGTGAAATGGTTCACCTAAACTACAAACGATTTGGTCAGATGAGAATTAGGTTGTTTAATGGTACAGCTGTAGATGTTAAAACAATACCGCAAAACAAGAATAGGTTTGTTTAAATTATAATCCATTCATATACCATGTGCAAAATGACTGAGCTTGATAACAAACGGTCGGCTTCTCTGTTCGTGATGGTTTGAGTAAAGTAAGAAGTCACTCAAACATTTACAAGTGGTTTGAGGCATATGCAAATGATTCAATGTGATGTCAAATGATTTAATCGAGAGGCAAATGGTTTAAGGCATACACGAGTAATAATAATTCAATGTGATGTCGAATGATTGTCAAATGATTGTATAAATAAAGTTATCCTATCTATCCTTCTATCTGAGGGCTGGTCGTTCATTTGATGTGAAGGGGGCGGGGGGTAGCTATTTTGAGAAAGCTGAGATTATTTTAAAGCTTCCCCCCCCCAAATTCATCCTAGCTTTTTAGAAATGACCCCAACTCATTCTCTCTTGCCCGCCCCCCCATAAATTTTACATTTTGTGAATGTGATTCCCCCCACCTCCCCCGCATATTCTAGCTATAAATCGTGCTGAGGTTCACTGTGTAGTGCCTTTTTAAATAAGATGATGACAGACAAATCCTGCTGTTTTATCCAAGACAAAAATATAGACATAAATAACAAAACAGCAGAGAGAAAAGCAACTTGAGGTTTCCTGATATTTCGGAAGTCGTGTGTGAGATTGACCTGCACTTACGACCGCATGACGTGTATTCTATACCTGCCAAATTTCATGTTTCACCTTAATTTGTACCAGATCTGCTTGATTTACTTGATGATTTAAGCCATACACTTAATCCTTTACCATACTCTTAAATTTAAGCTTAAGTTTAACTTAAGCTACTAAAACATAAGCTTACCTCACAAGACCCGCACCAGATTTTTCAAGACTTCCCCCATGGCACGTGCGAGAATTTTTAGATCATGAATAAAGCCAAGTGTTGACGAGTAAGTAAAAGAACTGCTGAAGCTCAAATCCGAGTTCCAGAAGTCTAATTATGTTACTTTTGATCTCATTTACTACACACGCGTTCTGTCTGGTCAATACTTCGTCGCCAAGTCGCCATATTGGTTTCGTTTAGAACCCAGTCTCTCGATTGGCGCGTGCGTCTCGAGCGCGGGCTTTCGCAGTATAATTCGTAAAACGCTCTCAATGTTCCTCAATAGAGTCGGGAGAAAAATGGTTTTCATGCCTATTACTTGTTCATGAACTTTCGCGATTTATGGGTGAGGTAAATAGTAAATATTACTTCTAACAGTGACAAGTACTCTGAACTGAGTAATGAAACCAGCACAGTGTGGAATGTGAGTGCTGAAACCCATCTGAGATTATGGAACGCAAAATATGGTTCGCGCATGCCTAGGAATCGAAACACGATCTTTAATGTGAAAGTAATCCACTACCCTTACCACTGTGAGCCTTTAAGTAAAATAGGCAGGCTATCTCTCATTAGCATTGAATTGAACCTATTCCAGGGGCTAGAGTCCGTGGTTCATTCAGTCAGACGGCTAAGCCATGATGATTGGTTTGTCGCTGTGGACTTGCTGATATTTCATATTTTGATGATCCCTAATAAGGACGCCCTTGGGTCGAGACAGGGTGATATGGCTTTGCTCATGCGTTAGGTACTGCCCAGGAACGCAACTAGATACCTTCTGATTTTCTGTCACTATTTTCAGGAGAACCTTAAGCAGGGACGTTTTTGAGCGACGTACGTCAACCGGAAGTGGACTTTTTGCACTCTTGAGCCGTGATTTTCAACAAATTTGGGTGCAAATCTTTTCTTTAAGAGTAAAAACACTTAGCAATACAAATTTGGTGGTGCCAAGGCATATTAAAAAGAAAAAGGCTTACTTCTGGTTGACAAGCGTCGTTCAAAAACGTCGCTGCTTAAACACCCTATTAACTTCGAATGTGATGACTATGAATGGGACTCCGATTATGGTAATCACCGGAGTGAGATTGTTATTGTTTTTGATTTGTATGAAGGACACAGGGGTGTGATTTTTGAATAAAAATTCAGGGAAATATAGTGACGTTCATCCCTAAAGGTTTGACAACCAGGTATAAAAAGAGTACAAAGCGACATATTGAGTTGGGAGAATTCCCCCGGCCCAACCCCTGCCGTGGTTTCATGAGGACAAGATGTAAAAAGCCCAGTTTCTCTAAGATGTTTGCTCATCTTGTTTTCGTTACTTTCTGAAAAACTTTCAGGGGGTTTTCTCTCCTCTCCACCATTACTGTGGCCTGGCACCGGGAGGCTGAGCCCGCAATACAAGGAACTAAGATCTGAAGAGGGTGTAGATTGAGAAACCATTAGTTGACTATCGTCTTATGTTCTCATAAAAACAGGCAAATATCAAGAAAGCAGTTTCATTTACTTTATAAGCAATATAGGATGTGTATTTACAGACTGAAGTAATAAAAAATACCAGCAAGTAATGGAAACATCCGACTGAAACAGGCAAACCAACCAATTCCTCTAACTACCATAGCGACAATTAGCTAGAGACGGTTTTATCTCCGGCACACATGGTTCGTACAACTCCAGACAAACACATTTCCAACGACTTTTCAAGGATTTTTCAAGGACAAATTTCAGTTTTCAAGGACTAAGATTTATTTAATAAATCGACATTCTTTAACCCCCTCTGATCACCTTATTGGCAAAAACACGTCATGGAACCATTTACCTATTTTACTTCTTCGGCCATCATGGATCACGATATTTTTACTACTTTTCCGCAACGAGGCTTTGCAAAATGACTGTGTATGACTCAGTTGCAATTGCATCTGAGATACAGAAATAGCATTTGAAATAAAGAAACAGAAATAAAATATTGTTCATGCACAAAATGTCTTTACGTTACCCGTGAGTTTTACAGGTTCTTACACCGAGGATGAGCCAAATGTTCCTCGGCAAAATAATCTAATTCAACAGAAAAAAGTTGTCTGGCGTAGACAAGGTTGTGAATTTCAAGGACTTTTAGAGACAAGACCTAATAAAGAAATCAAGTACTTTTCAAGGACCTAAACCGAATTCAAGGACTTTTCAAGACGACTAGTAAAATTCAAGACCTTTTCAAGATTGTACGAACCATGGGCACAGAAACAGACCTCACTCATTATTTCATCTTTGCACGCGCTTTACCGCTGTGAGGATCACGTGGTATTTCAGGGGGTAAAACGGTCGAGTTTGTTTATTTTCTCAAAACGAAACGATGATGCAAAATGCACGGTTCGAGTTTCCTCAAGTTTTACGTCATTATTGATACCGTGAGGACATCTGGGTGCCTAACCCTAACTAAACAATACTAAAACAATTGAAAGAATGGCAAGTCATTGTTTCCTGCGACCAATTAGGAGAGACCTTCCGAGCAGCTCCTACACTACTCCTTTTGTCCTGTGACCAGGTGTTCTGTACCTGCCACATCTACAGTCGCCACTGCATCCAAAGAAGTAACAATGATCATTTCCACCCATAATTTGCCATTATCGTCTTTAACATGAAAAATTATCAATTTTCTGCGATCGCGTGACCGCGACCCTGAGAAACCACGTGACGTCGCTTTAATCCCACCAGTAACGTGACGCGAAGACTTGTCACGTGACCTCTAGCGGTTAGAGGTTCGCCGTAAACTCGGATCTAAAACTCGAAACTGTCAAACACAAAGGATCGTGGAACAGAAAATTACAAAATGACTTGAAATCCGCTAAAATGTAACCTCGTTCCTACAGGGCTCGATCTTAATTTTCAGTTCAATGGCAAAGCTTTGCTTGTAAGAATTTTTCTACTAGCAAAAGCAGTAAATTCACAGGCTATTGTTTGTCTTCGAGGTCGAGAACCATCTCAAAAATGTAGGGTTTCTTAGACAGTCTAGAAGGATAAAGCTGAAAAGCCGGCTTACTCACCTAGTGGAACCGAGTATAAATCACGGTGCCGGGCTAAAATGTACATTGTAATATAGTAAATAAAACAAATGAGCAGTGGCTGAAATGCCACCCGTTCCTCTCGTACAATCAGTCAATGTATGCATTGTTTTTTAGCCACAAAATGGTAAAGATTCTTCAACAACGATCATCTTCTCTCTCAAATTTCCACTCGAGAAATGCTTACTCGCCAATTTTTGCTAGAGGATTTTCTTTCGAGCCCCGTAATCCTGGGAGCTCTGCTTTGCGCAAGTGGTGACACACGATTCTTAAACGCTTCCGAGTTTTCTTCTGTTTTTGGGAAGTGGATTTGTCATTTTCTGTTCCAGTTCGCCACTTGAAGTCTAATTTATTGAGCACCACGACTCTCTCAACTCTTTCAGTTACCACAAAACGCAATTGGCCATTTCCGAGTTTCAAAACCTCTCAGTTTCGAAACGAGGCCAATTTCAAAACCTTTCTTGTGAAAATGAAGTTTATTTGTATGAGAATAAAAAATTATTTTCATATCGATGGCTTTACACTTAGCCTCGCTTTGAAATACAGGCTTGAAAATGACCGATTGAAGACAAAAATCTGACAGTAGTCAAAATAACCTCAGGAGCTTGTTTTCAAACAGAAACTGCTGTTTTTATAGTTTAGTCTTCAAGGCTTGATAATTCTTAAGATTGCTGTTTAACTAGCACAATAATTTACATGATAATACAGCAGGAACATCTCTTTCTTCTTCGAAACTCTGATGCCCTTTCATGAGTCTACAAAATAAAAACACAATCACAATCACACACAACGTAGTTGACTACACGCAAATAAGGAAATACTCCGTTAAAAAGGCCTTGAAGCTTAAGTATTTCCAGCCTTAAGTTTAAAGATGCACTCGGCTACGTCGGAGGGAAACATATTATATGGAAGAATTTCGTTGCAGTATTTCAGGATTTTAGGGGAATGAATTCAGTGTTCAGTGTTGGAAATCACTGTAAGATTTGTAATGTAGAGGCCTTATTGTAAACAAAAGCTTCCGAGTGTGTTTGATCATCTCCGGCGGACAAAAACACTAAAAGTCTTAATAATATTTTCGTTTAAGATGAAATACAATAAAATAGAGTAAATAAAATTAAACAAAGTCACAAACTCCCTTAACAAAAGACAAAACAATACTTAAAACCACCCACCTCCTTGAGGTAAATTTGGACGTGTACACATTTAGGTACAAAGGGATTGCAGAACATAAACAAAGGATATTTTAAGTGAGCAACGAAGGGTGCCGGGTTGACAAAAACTTTGACAAGATGTACTAAATTCAAAACAGGCCGCACGCACCGACTGTTAAGATCATTAAATCAATACTTGGCCTAATAAGAAGTACAGTGTCTGATGGGAAAATTCAGCCGGGAACTGAGTTCTGCTAAAGGGGTGAGATAATTACATGGTGTGAAACCCTTATATTAGTGACTGGACTTGCTGCAGAACACTGTATGTAACCATCCGAACTACCAGATGGAGAGTTATCGATCACTTCATCGGAGTTACGAGAACAAAACGAACTCCTTTTTTAAATTATAGATAACATGTCTGTTTCTACTTTCTTTGCTGATCTACTAAATGTTACTACTTGGCACAAAATGTCAGTGATATCTTCCCTAAACAGCTTGAATGACGATTTTAAAACATAGGAGAAACAGGGCAGGAAGGCACAAAACAGGTCGCCCTAGTCTCAAGACACAGAAAGAAAGTGTATAGAACGTCCTACACATTGGTCCAGCGTTGCCTTACAAGGACTTCACAAATCTCGCTTCCCAGGGGGTACTCCGGGTAATTCTCGGTGGGGGTGTGCCGCCTAGTTCTCCAAATCCTGACCCTATTTCAGACCAAAAAGTGTCACTTTCCACACCCGTTTTAAGACCTGACATTTAGGAAGAAATTATGTCAGAATTACAGTCAACCGGCCCTTTATAGCGGAAACTATAGGGACCTCAAATTACGTTCCTCATCAGCGAGACTCCGTAATAGCGGGAGTTTATTTAAGTCAAACGTCTGTAATTTGTTTTGCCGGGGAATTTAGTTGCTGTCCGTATTATCGGGGCGTCCGCAAGGCGAGAGTTGACTGTACGTATATTGCTTATATAAGGAAGTACCCCCCCGCCCCCCCCTAGGTTTCGCTTAACATCCCTTGCCCTTACAAGTATACCATACAGAAGTTACTTTTTTGTAAGCGATCTAACCACATTTTTTTACACTGGCTCCAGAGGTCCGTTCTCAGGAATTAGGTAAGAAAAAAATCCTCTGGCACCCAGGGTAACATTTTTCATGAATTTGAAGGAACGCAATCGAGAGTTTCTATCAACAGGTCCGATGGTTTGAAGTTTAAGAAATACAGAATACCAGATCGGACAGAGCGGTTGAAATGGAGCCTAGGACTACACTTTACTAATTCCCTGCTATACGGGGCTTTTAACAAACTACTTGGCCCGGGGAGCGGGAAAATTAGCGGCGTTTTAACCCCAAACCAATGTTAAATTCCCCGCTAAGTCCCGGGGGTCGGGGGGGCGGAGTTTCAAATGACTGATGCATAAACTTAAACAAGCGAAGCTGGTGACTAACCTGTTCCTGTTCAATCTCTTTTTTAGATGATGAATAAGCTTATTAATTTAAATGTAACCCACATATAAGAACCTGCCTGATCTAGTTTGGCCAACCTGGTTCTTGTATTGCTGGGTAATAAAGAAGCAAATTTCTGCCAGCAGGTTATTAAGCCAGTAGGTTCTTACACGCGGGTTTTTACTGTATTAAAAACTAACTCAGTATCACCAACTCGGAAATCCTCCGTAATGGAGACTTGTAAATAAAGGCTCCTGAGCGTATTTGATTATCTCTGACGGACAGGAAACCCCTAAATTGAACTGTTCACACAAACACTGAAAGTCTTACTAAATATTTAATAAAGAAACTTTCACAAAATAGTTGAGTGATGACTAACCAGCCTTTTCCAGTAGTTCTCTGATGGCCATCTATGTTTAGGTTTGGGGTTCCCTTCACGATCCTGCAACAAAATACAAAACAATACTCAGTAAAACTACTCATCTCCTTCAGTTTTAGTAAAGTTTGGACGTGTACACATTTCAAAACCTTCCTTTTAAATCCCATGCGATTACACTGACCAACGAAAGACAATTGTTAATATGAAAACAACTTTGAAAAGATGTACCAAGTTCAAAAAAAGCCTCGCGTGCCGAAAGCAAAGATCAACAGGCAAAACTGGGCCTATATAATAAAAGACAGTTTGTGACTGCATGTGGCTATTGTTTTAGTTTTGTAGAATATATTGTAATAAAAAAGGAATGAAAATTGTAGGAAACGATATCTATAAATATACTATCTTTGCTCTGGAAAGTATATATTTAACAAACAACATCAACCAAACAAATAAGCAAACAAAACGAAAACGAAAACGAAACAAAAAAGAGAAAGACAGAAGAAAAAAAGAAAGGGTACTGAGCAGGATTCGAACCCGGCACCTTGTCAAAAATTATACGAGCACAAGGTTAATGTTTTAAAAACAACTGACAAACTATTTTTAAGCGTCTTTACAGTTATTTGATGAGAGAAATTTTTCCTCACGAAGATTTTGACTTCTCTTGCGTGATGATAAGGGATGTGGGGGAGGACCCTCTCTCTCCGGCGTTGCGTGACATAAAGAGAGAGGGGGGAGGGGGCCAGAACTGCACTAGACACACGGTGGTTACGCCTTCTTTTTGTGGTATGTTGGTGTAGAGGCGAAGCGCTGAAGGTCAAAAAACGTCCTTTACGACTAAGTTCAAGAAAAGAGTGTTACCCCGTCGCCAATTTTTAAACCAAGTTTAGGGAGGAGGGAGATTTACCCCCCTGTACCTCTCCCCTCTCAGCGGGATTGGAAAGAGAAACATTATCTTTATCAAGGCGCACGTACAAGAAATTCGCATTCAAAATAGTAGAATCAAAATCAAAATTAGCAAATCCTTTTTCTTTCCTTTTGAAAATATATTCAGCCTTACAAAATTCGCAGATCACAGTGTATTTTTTTGCGGGCGGGAATTTGTTACGTAATAAAACGAAAGGCGGGAAAATGTCATCACGTGAAAAATCATCCGAGGTGGACTTAACCAATCAGCTTCTGTCACGTCACTAGGCTTTGATTGACATCGTTTGTTGTTTTTGTAGTTTGTTCAGTTCGCTCTTCAACGGCAAACTGTTCAGGATGAACTCAAAATTTAATAAGAAAACATCAAGGAAATGTTACATAAGACAGGGATTCATCTCTTTTTACTCAGGAATATGCTAAGGAGTTTTTCGAAGCTCAAGGAAACATCATTTATAAGGATATTTCACGAAAGCCCAAAGCTCCGCAGGATTTGATTTGTATGGGAGTGTTCTTGGAAAATTGAAAAAAACCTCATGCTATTTACGCGATGAAAATCATGCAACGGACACTTATGCTATATAGTGGAGAACAGCGAAGTGTTTATCCTTAAGGAAAATTTCTTTGGTGTTGCTTTCAACCGTTGTCTCGAAGATACAATTTTTTTGTGCGGGTTGTTATTTCAAAAACCAACGCTTCACCGAACTGCAAGGACCAAAGAAACGCTCGAGAACTAACAAAGGAACAGCTATAAAAAAGACTTGTCTGTTTTCTGGACTTTCAGAAGAACTTCACTTGACTTAAACTGTTTTTATAGGAGCCTTGGACGATAAATGTGAAAATGTGAGTTCAATGTGTTTACTCTTCATTTTTTAATAACAAACTAAGCTCAATTGTTTGAATTGAACATGAACTGAACATCTTTCATTTGCTTTTATGATTGTCGTTTGTTACTTTATGAAAAGGTATGAATTAAAATTGATTCAGAAATTAATACTGTGGAAATTATGTGTTTTTGTTTTGCTAAAAGTTCATGTTTTCACCCAATAATATGACCTTATGGCTGCTTGAAGATACGAAATTTCTCTTCTTGTGTTCAACTCCATGTTTTAATATCAGCTAAAGTTACTTGTTCTTAACGTTCTCAGTTAAAACATTTTATGGAGTTAGTTTAATCAGTTGAAAGAAATGAATTTGAAATGATACTTTGAATCTGCTAAAGTTTGTGATTTGATTTCAAAAGCAAATCTCGTGTTTTGTCGAGTATAAAAATGACAAAGAAAGGAAAATGGCGAAAGGCAAGAGCTGAGTAGAAATAAACTGTAAACAAAGAATAAAGAAACAAATTGCGATAAAATTGGAAAACTTACGTGGTATTCTGACCACAGTTCAGTGTTGTTTCCGTGCTGCTGTACAGCTGATGTGAGATTCATCACCTGCTGTGGAGTCATCTTCACTCGTTTAAGCCACAGTTCCTCCAGGTGAGGAGCGCAGCTGAGATGTTTTATCAAACTGTCGACTCCTTCACCCAGAAGAGGATTGCCTGACATGTCGAGCGACTTCAAGTTTGGAAGATCTTGTTCAAATACTCTGCTGATGAACTCCACAGCAGGTGATGATGTTACATTGATACGCCAGAGTGATAATCTCTCCAGTTTGTGTGTTGTTGGGATGCTCCTCAGTAGAGACTCTGTTACCTCAGCATCAAACACTTCACCGGGTTTACCCACAACCGATATCACGTGTGGAGCGGTGATAAACGGCATCATCTCAATCAGCTGTTCCACATCTGACCTGTTCACATGCCAAGCTCCAATCCTCCGAACCCTGGAGAGACCATGACGCTTTGAACAACAGCTGCTGCTGTTCTCTTCACTTGACTCATCACCATTCATGTTTGTCTTCTTTGTTGTCTCTTCTAAACTAACTAACGTCTTTACCATTTTATATGGAAGAGGAATGTTACTATATGTATCTTTTACAATTTGAGTAAAATAAAGGTGAGTGTTGTTTTCTTCTTTCATTAAAAAAAACTCGTCAACACTACGCCATGGAAATACATTCAAAAATTCTGATGCTTTTTGTTCTCCTGTTCTACTAACTATAACAGCGTTTAATTGCTGTGTTAAACAAATTAAATTATTATAACTTTGCTCTGTATAGTGGTCGCTATCAGAGAAAAATATGTACATAAGTGAAGCGGTAGTTTTCACAAAATTTTCCTTTGCTGCAATATTCAGCTGGTCAGAATTAAAAATAAAAACACCTCCTAGACTGGAAAGAAAAGTGGGGACAAGTTCTGTTCTCGTGTCTGCTGAGCAGTAGAAGAATAACTGTGTACATAGAGTTAAAAGATTTTTGTGTGTTTCTGACAAATCTTCGACTGACGGTGCTTGGTTGTCGAAGCTGTACTCTCCGTCTTCCTTCGCCGCCATTTCCAACAGATGAATCAAGATCTCGCACGCGGCTTCTTCTGACATTTCAGCAGCAAATTTAAAAACTTCATTCAACTTGAAGATCTTTTCAATTGAGTCGACTTTGAAAAGGGAATTGTTTTTACTTTCTTGAGATAACAGTTCTTCTTTTAGAAATAAAGAAGCCAAAAACTCCTGCAGGGATTTGTGAATGAAGTGCACGGCTTTGCACCGCTTGTGAGCTGTCATGTTTAGGAGCTGAAACAACCCGGCCTCGATCAGTTTCTCGGTCAAAACCTGATCCGACAGTTTACTGACAGGAAAATAAAGTAAATCTTGCAGAAGTGAGTCAAAGGCTAACTCTCCTAATTTACAGAGTTCTTGTTTGTGGTTGTCAATTTTTTCCGCCGGCTTTTCCTGTTTCTCCGACATGTGATCAAACAAAGTCTGAATGAACTGAAAATATATCATCGGCCGTGATGAAGGTAGTCCTTCACGATCCTTCTCTTTCCAAACCAACAACAACATTAACAGCAAAATAGGTATTTTTGCTACGTCCTTTAGGTCTTGTTGATCTAAGTATCGAAAAAATTCGTTAACATCTTGATCATCTTTCAAGAATCTACGGGCGAACTCTTCCTGTCGCTCACGGTCGAAACCGTCGATCTCAAATTGAGCATCGCTGGAAGTTTTCAAATCCTCCCCTTTCATGTCTCTAGACGTTATAATAACACAACAATCCCTCAACTGCTTTTTCTGCCAGATTCTAAGAACAGGAGATTGCCTTTCTGCGCTGTGTACGTATTCATCGTAGCCGTCCAAAATAAGCAACACGTTTTCTTGGTGGCGACGAACGTAATCGTACAGGTTGTTAGTGGAAATTTGGCCATCACTGGCGAGAAGATTAGCATTGCTTAGAATGCCTGGGACATCGTTGAGGTCGCAAACATCGCGTAATTTGACCAAAAGTACAAGATCAAATCTTCCTAACTTTCCTTTACATCTGGGCTGGGACCAGTCGAATGTAGCTTTCTGCGTAAAAACGGTCTTGCCGATACCTGGTCGTCCGTGGACCAAAATGCGCTTGGGCGTATGATGAAGTCTTCCGCCGTCAAAAATGTCGGTGTAGTGTTCAAGCTCCTTCTGTGTTAGTCCGCTGGGCTTCTTCTCATCCATAAGCCAAGACAACTGGGTGTAAATTTCATCGATATGAACGGCAGAGCTTTCGTCCCACGGAACGATTTTGACTTTGCTGTTGGTTTCATAAATTGATCGCAGTTGTTTCTGGCACTCCTCGAGGCAACGAGAATCTGTTGAGGAAAAAAATTTACGTTCCTAGTTTTAAAGAATTGTTCGTTAACAACTTGATATCGTAATAGGCGAGGAAAGTTAAAGGGAGGTAGTTAACGCACAAAATATAGGCCCTCATATATGTAAACTGATCAGATCACCAAATATAAATAAAATTTCCATATTTAAAAACAAATTATCCTCAACTCTTGATACACCAACAGAAATGTAATTAACAGTGCATGTATATATCAGGGCTCTAAAACACCAGAATATAGTGTAGGAATATAAACACTATGATCAAACGTTGAAGGAATGCTCTTTATTAATTCAATTTATTAATTCATTTATCTATTCAGTTTTCTCTTTTTTTCACCTGCTTACAGACTGACTTTAATTGGATGGGGAGCTTACTAGAAAATCTAACAGTTTATTTAGCTTCCCAGCTCGCACTTATTATTTCTCTTATATTATAAAGTTATAACCTAGCAGAAATTTCAGTTATAAAAAAGTTAAAAATGTAATTTCACCGTGAGCTAAAGAAAGAATTATTAATTATTACAATTACAAATTATGAATATGGCGGAATGGGCAGCCTTGGCCGAGTAACATTTCTATGTAAATGTCTTTGAAGACTATATCAGTAAAGCAACTGTAAAGGGGCATTACCCCACAAAGAGAGGTTCAGGGAGGAGACATCGATAGAGGGCTACCTCTCCAAAGCCGTTAGTGATGTTTGTGGTTGAGTGCTAAATATAATTCTTATTTTTTATAACTGGCCTCGAGGATTAACACAGCTTAAAAAAACCTTAGCAAAATTCTAACAGAAAAATTGAATGGGAAAAAGAATTTGATGCTCGAAGTATCACATCATACTTCTTCTTTGCTACTTATTTTTGAAATAAATATGAACAACTGCGACAATAAAGATCACTTTGTGTTGCAATATAACAAATCATAAAAGTCATTTTGATATGAAAGTAAGCGTTTTTAATCTACTGTATGTCTGGTACCATTTCTGCTTTATTGGATATAATAGTACCTGGTAACTCCTCCTTAGTGGCCATAGAGCTAGAGGGCTGTTTCCTTGCTGACAGGTCTGCAAGTTAAACAAAATAGAATAAAAATTGAAGGGAGACATTTAAAACATGGGTTGTTCAAAAGTATTTGGGCAAAATGTTTATCAATCTGTCAGTTTTTTTACTACTCACATTTTAGTTTCTGAGGCTGAATAATAAAGTTTCAATAACAAAAAGCACTGAGCAGCTTGTCTTGGGGCTGAAAGCTTACATCTTAGCTTTTACTGAATTGTGGGTGATACTGACATTTTAATTCACTAAATGATGTCTGCTTGCAGTGTGCACAATTTTAGACAATAAATTTATGTTTTAAACTTGGTTATGCAGGATTTTAGCTGCACACTGAGTTGATTCTGAAAGGGATCTAAGTAAGCAGTTGCAGTTCAAAAACATTTGCAAAACAGGAAAAAAAATATATATATATTTCCTGGGCCTTTCTAACCAATCAGAGGGTAGAGTTCTAGAAAGATCTAAAACCAGAACATAAAGCCAGTGGAGCAGAGAGCTTACTGGTTAGAGTTCAAGGCTGTCACTATGGTTTCAAGTTTCAGAGCAGGCAATAGAACATCCTGGAAATTCTTTCTATTTTCCTTTTATTTCCTATGAATAAAGTAACCAGGGGTCATGCTCATAGCAGCCAGGGGAAATCCACGCCTCCTGGCCATTAGTGACAGCCCTGTAAAGTTGGTCGCTAGTGTCATCAGGGCATGGTGGGGGAGGAGGCCGTGGGGGGGGGGGGGGAGAAGGATATACTACCCTATTAAACAACTGTGGTGCTAGTCAAATAGAAAATTCAAAAGTATCCCCAGAAGGTATCGGAATCTTGCTTTGTTAGCATAGCCAAAAAGAGGAGGACATACTTCCCTGACAAAGTTTAGTAGATGGTTGCTGTCAGGGAGCTGTTGTGATTCTCATATACAATGAATTAGTAATCTCTTATTCACCTGTAACAGAACTTGTGCTTGGGCCATCTTGCTCAACCCTTCCAGATATAGATGGACCTTGAAATACAACAACAAATAATTAGTCATTTCACCAGTGTCTTGTTCACAACTTATGTTCTTAAATGAATTGCTTTTTTGGAGACAATGAACTGGATCAAATGCTTTTTGTCTCGCTGTAGGTGATTCATGAATCTTTTAATAAATCTTCAAAATAAACCATTTTTTGAATTTTCCTGAGCTGTTTGTAATTTTAATATAATCTAACAATGAGTACCGGCATCTTTATACCAATCACATATACCACACCATGGTTGCACTCATGAAACAAACTCAAGTTCAAGTTCAAGTTTAGTGTTTACGGGCGACATCATAAACAGCAGCTGGAACTTGAGTTGCAGGGACCACATCCCCTGCTCTTTATGAACTAACAGTGTGTGGGTTCTTTAATGTCTTACAGAATTTTTATATACAGGTATGATGGTTATTATGATTTACAAGTATTGTCCTTAATGGCCAGAAGACTAGAAAGTCTAACCAACTGCAGCTGTCATAAAAAAGGTCGCACTTTCTTCACAGTTACGTATATTTAGCTTCCCAGCTCGCACTTATTATTTCTCTTATAACCTAGCACAAATTTCAGTTATAAAAAAGTTAAAAATGTAACTTCACCGTGAGCTAAATAAAGAATCATTAATTATTACAATTACAAATTATGAATATGGCGGGATGGGAAGCCTTGGCCGAGTAACATTTATATGTAAATGTCTTTGAAGACTGCACCGGTAAAGCAAGTGAAAGGGGCGTTACCCCACAAAGAGAGGTTCAGGGAGGAGACACCAATAGAGCCCGCTACCTCTCCAAAGCCGTTAGTGACGTTTGTGGTTGAGTGCTAAAAATAATTCTTATATTTTATAACTGGCCTCAAGGATTAACGCAGGTTAAAAATACCTCAGCAAAATTCTAACAGAAAAATTGAATTAGACAAAGAATTTGACGGTTGATTAGTATCACATCATACTTCTTCTTTGCTACTTATTTTTGAAATAAATATAAACAACTGCGACAATAAAGATCATTTTGTGTTGCAATATAACAAACCATAAACGTCATTTTCATATGAAAGAAAACGTTTTTAATCTACTGTATAACTGGTACCATTTCTGCTTTATTGGATATAATAGTACCTGGTGACACCTCCTCAGTGGCCGTAGAGCTAGAGGGCTGTTTCCTTGTTGACAAATCTGCCAGTTAAACAAAATAGAAAAGAAATTGAAGTGAGACATTTAAAACATGGGTTATTCAAAAGTATTTGGGGAAAATGTTTATCAATCTGTCAGTTTTTTTACTACTCACATTTTAGTTTCTGGGACTGAATAATTAAGTTTCAATAACAAAAAGCACTGAGCAGCTTGTCTTGGGACTGAAAGCTTACAATAATATCTTAGCTTTTACTGAATTGTGGGTGATACTGACATTTTAATTCACTAAATGATGTCTGTTCGCAGTGTGCACAATTTTAGACAATAAATTTATGTTTTAAACTTGGTTTAAATGCAGGATTTCAGCTGCACACTGAGTTGATTCTGAAAGGGATCTAGTAAGCAGTTGCAGTTCAAAAACATTTTCACAACAGGAAAAGAAAACCAAAATATTTCCTGGGCCTTTCCAACCAATCAGAGGGTAGAGTTCTATAATGATCTAAAACCAGAACATAAATCCAGTAGAGCAGAGAGCTTACTGGTTAGAGGTCAAGGCTGTCACTATGGTTTCAAGTTTCAGAGCAGGGAATAGAACATCCTGGAAATTCTTTCGGTCCTATTTTCCTTTTATTTCCTATGAATAAAGTAACCAGGGGTCATGCTCATAGCAGCCAGGGGAAATCCACACCTCCCGGCCCTTACTGACAGCCCTGTAAAGTTGGTCGCTAGTACCGTCAGGGCATGGTGAGGGGAGGGGGGGCAGGGTGGAGAAGGATATACTACCCTATTAAACAACTGTGGTGCTAGTCAAATAGAAAATTCAAAAGTATCCCCAGAAGGTATCAGAATCTTGCTTTGTCAGCATGGCCAACAAGAGGAGGACATACTTCCCTGCTGTGAACCTTGTAGAATTAATAGATAGAACACAAAGTTTAGTAGCTGGTTACTGTCAGGGAGCTGTTGTGATTCTCATATACAATGAATTAGTAATCTCTTATTCACCTGTAACAAAACTCATGCTTGGGCCAGCTTGCTCATCCCTTTGAGATATAGATGGACCTTGAAATACAACAACAAATAATTAGTCATTTCACCAGTGTCTTGATGTTCACAACTTATGTTGTTAAATGAATTGCTTTTTTGGAGACAATGAACTGGATCAAATGCTTTTGTTTTGCTGTGGGAGATTCATGAATCTTTTAATAAATCTTCAAAATAAACCATTTTTTGAATTTTCCTCAGCTGTTTGTAATTTTAACATAATTTAACAATAATCATGAGTACCGGCATCTTTATACCAAATGACAAAATGTGTACATGACATACCATACCATGGTTGCACTGGATGAAACAAACTCAAGTTCAAGTTCAAGTTCAAGTTTAGTGTTTACTGGTGACATCATAAACAGCAGCTGGAACTTGAGTTGCAGGGACCATGTCCCCTGCTCTTTATGAACTAACAGTGTGTGGGTTCTTTAATGTCTTACGGAATTTTTATATACAGGTATGATCATGTTATTATGATTTACAAGTATTGTCCTTAATGGCCAGAAGACTAGAAAGTCTAACCAATTGCAGCTGTCATAAAAAAGGTCGCACTTTCTTCACAGTTACGTATATTTAGCTTCGCAGCTCGCACTTATATATTATTTCTCTTATACTATAAAGTTATAACCTAGCACAAATTTCAGTTATAAAAAAGCTGAAAATGTAATTTCACCGTGAGCTAATTAAATAAAGAATCATTAATTATTACAATTACAAATTATGAATATGGCGGGATGGGCAGCCTTGGCTGAGTAACATTTATATGTAAATGTCTTTGAAGACTGCATCAGTAAAGCAAGTGAAAGGGGCGTTACCCCACAAAGAGAGGTTCAGGGAGGAGACACCAATAGAGGGCTATCTGTCCAAAGCCGTTAGTGACATTTGTGGTTGAGTGCTAAAAATAATTCTTATTTTTTATAACTGCCCGTGGCCTCGAGGATTAATGCAGGTTAAAAATACCTCAGCAAAATTCTAACAGAAAAATTGAATTATGAGAGAAAGAATTTGATGCTTGAAGTATCACATCATACTTCTTCTTTGCTACTTATTTTTGAAATAAATATAAATGACTGCGACAATAAAGATCACTTTGTGTTGCAATATAACAAACCATAAAAGTTATTTTCATATGAAAGTGAGCGTTTTTAAGCTACTGTATGTCTGGTACCATTTCTACTTTATTGGATATAACAGTACCTTGTAACTCCTCCTTAGTGGCCGTAGAGCTAGAGGGCTGTTTCCCTGCTGATGGGTCTGCGAGTTAAACAAAATAGAAAAGAAATTGAAGTGAGACATTTAAAACATGGGTTGTTCAAAAGTATTTGGGGAAAATGTTTATCAATCTGTCAGTTTTTTTAACTACTCACATTTTAGTTTCTGGGACTGAATAATAAAGTTTCAATATAACAAAAAGCATTGAGCAGCTTGTCTTGGGACTGAAAGCTTACATCTTAGCTTTTACTGAATTGTGGGTGATACTGACATTTTAATTCACTAAATGATGTCTGGTTGCAGTGTGCACAATTTTAGACAATAAATTTATGTTTTAAACTTGGTTATGCAGGATTTCAACTGCACACTGAGTTGATTCTGAAAGGGATCTAAGTAAGCAGTTGCAGTTCAAAAACATTTTCAAAACAGGAAAAAAATATATATATATATATATATATATTTCCTGGGCCTTTCCAACCAATCAGAGGGTAGAGTTCTCGAAAGATCTAAAACCAGAACATAAAGAGAGTGGAGAAGAGAGCTTACTGGTTACTAGTTCAAGACTGTCATAGCCTGTGTACAGACGTCCCCCCTCCCTCAGAAAAGATCGGGAGAAGAGCAAGTAAGACATGCTAGAAATTTACGGTCATCAAGTACCATAAATCTAGTTATTCCCTATGCCTCGGACACTTTTCAGTATAGCGCGGCAGCCCTCTTCAATTCTCTGCCATCCAATGTTAAATGCTGTGATAATTTTAAATCCTTCAGTAAGCAAACATTATGTATTTTAAGGGAGTGTTGCCGGAAGAGGGCTCAATAATTTCTTGCATAGTTTTAAATAATGTATATATTGTATTAATTATTTTTACTTTTTATTACCTAGCTTTTTTTACAAATTCATAATTCAGATTCATGTATTTTTTTCCTTTTAAATTCCTTATTTTAATCTTATATCAGGCAAAGAGCCATACAATGGATGTACTGATATTAAACCGTTATTATTATTATTATTATTATTATTATTATTATTATTATTATTATATGTAAATGTCTTTGAAGACTGCATCGGTAAAGAAAGTGAAAGGGGCGTTACCCCACAAAGAGAGGTTCAGGGAGGAGACACCAATAGAGGGCTAGCTGTCCAAAGCCGTTAGTGACGTTTGTGGTTGAGTGCTAAAAATAATTCTTATTTTTTATAACTGGCCTCGAGGATTAATGCAAGTTAAAAATACCTTAGCAAAATTCTAACAGAAAAATTGAATGAGAAAAAGAATTTGGTACTTGAAGTATCAATTCATACTTGTTTGCTACTTATTTCTGAAAAAAATATAAACAACTGTGACAATAAAGATCATTTTGTATTGCAATATAACAAACGATAAAAGTCATTTTCATATTCAAGCAAGCGTTTTTAATCTACTGTATGTCTGGTACCATTTCTGCTTTATTGATAGAATAGTACCTGGTGACTCCTCCTTTGTGGCCGTAGAGCTAGAGGGCTGTTTCCCTGCTGACAGGTCTGTGAGTAAAACAAAATAGAATAAAAATTGAAGCGAGACATTTAAAACAATAGTTATTCTAAAGCAATGGGGATGTTCATCAATATGTCAGTTTTTTTACTGCTCACGTAGTTTTTGGGTCTGAATAATAAAGTTTTTATAACAAAAAGCACTGAGCAGCTTGTCTTGGGACTGAAAGTTTTACTGAATTGTGGGTGATACTGACATTTTAATTCACTAAATGATGTCTGGTCGCAGTGTGCACAATTTTAGACAATAAATTTATGTTTTAAACTTGGTTATGCATGATTTCAGCTGCACACAGGAAAAAAAAACAAAGCAAAATGTTTCCTGGGCCTTTCCAACCAATCAGAGGGTAGAGTTCTAGAATGATCTAATACCAGAACATAAAGCCACTAGAGCAGAGAGCTTGCTGGTTAGAGTTCAAGGCTGTCACTATGGTTTCAAGTTTCAGAGCAGGGAATGGAACATCCTGAAAATTCTTTCGGTCCTATTTTCCTTTTATTTCCTATGAATGTAACCAAGGGTCATGCTCATAGCAGCCAGGGGAAATCCACGCCTCCCGGCCCTTAGTGACAGCCCTGTAAAGTTGGTCACTAGTGTCCTCAGGGCGTGGTGGGGGAACGCGAGGGAGAAGGATATACTACCCTATTAAACAACTGTGGTGCTCATCAAATAAAAAATTCAAAAAGTATCCCCAGAAGGTATCGGAATTTTGCTTTGTCAGCATGGAAGAAATTCATTTTTTTAAGATCTATAAGAGGTACCAAAAAGAGGGGGAGATACTTCCCTGCTATGAACCTTGTAGAATTAATAGATAGAAGACAAAGTTTAGTAGCTGGTTACTGTCAAGGAGCTGTTGTGATTCTCACATACAATGAATTAGTAATCTCTTATTCACCTGTAACAGAACTTGTGCTTGGGCCAGCTTGCTCACCCCTTCCAGATGGACCTTGAAATACAACAACAAATAATTAGTCATTTCACCAGTATCTTGTTCACAACTATGTTGTTAAATGAATTGCTTTTTTGGAGACAATGAACTGGATCAAATGCTTTTTGTCTTGCTGTAGGAGATTCATGAATCTTTTAATAAATCTTCAAAATAAACCATTTTTTGAATTTTTCTCAGCTGTTTGCAATTTTAATATAATTTAACAATGAGTACCGGCATCTTTATACCAATGACAAAATATGTACATGACATACCATATCATGGTTGCACTCATGAAACAAACTCAAGTTCAAGCTCATGTTTAATGTTTACTGATGACATTATAAACAGCAGGAACTTGAGTTGCAGGGACCACATCCCCTGGTCTTTATGAACTAACAGTGTGTGGGTTCTTTAATGTGTCATGGAATGTTTATATACATGTATGATGGTTATTATGATTTACAAGTATTGTCCTTGATGGCCAGAAGACTAGAAAGTCTAACCGTTTGCAGCTGTCATAAAAAAGGTAGCACTTTCTTCACAGTTACGTTTATTTAAAGATCCTGATCTTACAGCTGTACAACCTCTTGCTTAACAGACTAATTTCCCAATTGAGCTACAGACTCTGAGAGTAACTGGGCAGTGGATCAGCTCCCCTAAGGGGAAAGAAAAACTCCACCTCAGAATTCCAAAGACCCTCCAAAAGACCCTCGTAGGTATTAATTACTTGGAATTGTTCTTAATCTCCAAGAATATCTACATGAAACATGAATGTCAAAATATTATTTCACAACTTTTGTTACCTGGGTGTCTTGGGTTTAATATCTTTAATGCAACATTTTTTGCCACCTCCCCTAAAGAAGGCTCATCCATTCTACAATTGAACCAAGATTAAAATTTATGCATCAGAAAATAGTAGTTTCGTGAGGCCAACATACACTTCTCCAGCTGCTCACTAAGTTTATTTTAAACATATTTGCAGTATTTTGCTGTTCCCCTAGAACGAGTATCTCAACTTCATTTTGAATGTCAGCAAACTAGCTGTGGTCCAAAATCTCCAAATTATAATCTCCAAATTATAACTTTCCCAAACCCTCGATGACTCGAACTCTCGATAACTTGAACTCCCGCTAACTCAAATCAATTTTAGTTTCCCCTCAGGTCATTTTCTATATAATTTTACCCTTGATAACTCGAAACATGTTTTGAGCCCTTAAAAAGTTGGGAAAAAAGCTGTCTACTGGCATCCGAAACATTGAATTTTGGATTTCCTATTGACATGTTATAGGAGTATAGTTTACTAGTGGAGGCTGATGTTAATTGTCACAGGCTAACGTGAAGCATCTTTTCTTCTCAAAACAGTAAAACGCATGCTCTATTTAGGTTATGTTTTGTTACATTACATTCTGATTTATAATCTAAAAGTATCTTTTAATTTTCACTTGACATTTCTACGATTAAATGTGATTAAAATGTTCACTGTGCAGTAAAAACTGTGCCGTAAAAACTTCACAAAGACAGTTGCAATGTGTTTTCAAGCATTAAATTTGTACAGTTTAATAAAATTCATCAGCAAATGTTAAACCAGTGAAACATTTTTCAAGTTCTGTATGCTATTTGTGCCATCAAGCACTTCACAAAGACATTCCAATGTGAACTTTTTTGCATAAGAATACTAATTATAAAATACTTTGTATTGCTGTTAATGTTAGTTTATAGAGCTCTTGTTCAGTCCATTCATTAGTCTTGATTTCAGTGGCTACTGCTAAACACAGAAATACTGGCAATTTTCCAGTTAAAGAAAGATTGAACTTTTCATTGAAATTTTGTAGTTGTTGTTGACTCGAAAGCAATTATAAGCTTTACAATAAAAACACTTAAATGTTATATTAATAGTTAAAGTCCTATAAAGAGTGTATTTATCAAGCAAATAAGCTAGCAAACTTTCTTTAGCATAGAGTAATTAAGGTAGTCTTCTTTTATAGAAAAAATCCACAAAACAATGCTTCCTAATTTTAATAAACGGAGAAAAACAAATTAGCAACCCCCCTTTCTTCTGTCAAAAATTTTGGTAAACCCCCCTTGTCCCTTGCCAAAAAATTTGAGATCCCCCCCAAAAATACTCTCCCTCCCCTCCCCCCGTGGTATACATAATGAATGCAGCCTAAAAGAGGATTCAGACTGTAGAGGAATACCATTATAGATAAGTGTTGTAAGGGAATACCTTTGTTCAGTAAAATGAAATTCTGTCAGTCCTTCACTCTAAGGCGTGCCAACTGTCTCGGTTAACCAGTGTAACTGAAATAAATGGCAAAAAGTAATACTTTAAGACAAAAACAGAAATGAAGTCAAGATAGTCTTCCACAGAGTTCCATACATTTTATTGTGTATAAAATGTTTTGACACTATTCATAAACTGTTTTAGTGAAATTAAGTATGAGATTGTTAAATGCATATAAATGTATTGGGTTGTATGGAAGTATTACCCAAATGAACTTGTCAAGACACTGGGTAGAGGATCGCTAATGTATGAAATGACAGACACCTGTCATGAATTTTTAGAGGGTAACTTAGGGGAGCAGGGATTTGGTTTGTGAGAGAGAAGAATGTGTTTATCAAACTGCTGATAAAAAGCGAATTCTTTAGTCTCAAGACAACTGTTTTTGCTTTGTAATTTCATCTTTAATTGAACATGATAACTCTCCTGAAAATGAAAGGCTGGTTTATAACTGTATAGGTGATGCAAATGTAAATGCAAGTACAGTGAGATATGCATGTGCAGTATCCTGTATCATAACTTTATTGATTAGGGTTAGGAAACTGAGTTAATCAAGTTCGATTTAAATCATTTTACTGAGGTCAAGAAGCTTACCTTACGTTGATTCAGTGTAGACCATTGTTCAGTTATGAAGAAGCTTCAAAAGTCTGGAATAAACAATAACCACATTGATCAACCATTATAGATGAAGCATTACCTTTTGAATGTAATTACGCTAAGCAACTGAAAAAAAGAAGCTAACTGACCTCGCAATTCATTGTTAAGAAGAAGCTGCCAGAACAATTGTCACATGTAATTTCACTCTTAGGTCCCAGTATTTTGCTCGGTTGATCTGCAAAAAAGTTGGAATGTCGATAAAGGAAAACTAAATGAGGAAATTGGATCGACTTATGTCAATTATCGGGAGAAGCGATAAATAGGTTAGTACAATTTCTATTGTATCAATAAGAGTAGCATCAAAGGTATAACTTGTTATCTAAATAATTTGAGCCTTCCGTAAAATTTAGCTCTATTGGCGGACGGTTTTATGGATCATTTTTGTATTGAAAAGCACTGAATACGTCAGGTTGATTCTTTAGATGCTTCTTTTCTCTTAAGCTGCTCATGAAATAGGTAAGTTAAACTTTCCGATCAAAAATCTACAGCTGAAGGTAAAATGTTCGTGAATGTTGATAAGTACAAACCTCTTGACTTTCCAGGAGCAAGTGTCTAATGTAGAGAGGGGAAAAAGGGACAGAAGAACTGATAAGTAAAGATAAGCAAGGTCTCGGGGGGTACTGTCATATATGAGCTGAATTTTATGAGGAAAATATTCAGTTTATCATTTTCTTTATGCAGAGATCGCACAAATTCGCAACGAGGAATTATATAAATAGTCTTTCCTGAGTTCCTCGGGAAATAGTTCTAACTCAGTTCATGTAGCTAAACGGCTTCAACAAGCT
>OZ037783.1:30697625-30777625 GCA_964035525.1 Porites cylindrica
ATAAAGAAGGAAAGAGTAATTTTAAGTCACACACTTTTCAGGTGTTGGCCAGTGGGGGTAGCAGCGTATCATTATACCCATAAGAATTTCTCCCAAACACCGTGTAAAATACACAGCGGCAGGAAAACCAGGCAAGTTGTTCTCGATGCTCCGAAGGTGCTCGCCAAAACGTTGTCTTTGTCTGTCAGAGATTATTCGGAAATAAAACTTTTAACAGGCAAACAACTCCTATAATGAACATCCTGTAAGAACAGATTTCAATGAATGATTCTTTTAAAATCAATTAGTGTAAGGCTGAAATTTTTAAACAAATTTTATTTAGACAAATTGGAAAAAAACATTGCACGGGCGACGTGATTAAACGTGCTGTTATAAGGAGACATCTACAGACGTATAGTCTTGACCTTAAAAGAAAGCACACTTATATACATTAGGAAATAAGCACGTAATTCTTTGTTCAATTATAGGATTGCTTTCAAAGCGTTGTTTTCCATCTAATTACTTGCCAATATTGTTATTGTAGAATAATTAAAGTACTCGCTAAGTGAATGAAAACAGCGTACAAATTGGTCAGGTTGCTAAGGCGGGGAACTGACTGACTGGCGGGAAAACTGGCAATAAGACGAAAGCGTGGGAGAGTGCACATTAGGAAAACTAGCCTCAACAAACCAATCAGAGCAAAGCGGGGCAACCGCGCGCAACGCATCACTGATATGGGCTTTGCTTCTGATTGGCTAATGGAGGGTATGAACTTTTTCACTGTTTCTACACGAAGAAACTACTAAACAATTTCGAAAGGTTCACTTCAGAGTAACCATTAGCAGTTAGGACTTTGGAAATCACTGAGTGCACAGCTTTGTAAAATGACTTCGTAGTCTGTGTTACGCCCACAGCTGAAAAAAGAACAGACGAAAAGAATTTGAACAGATTGTTTAAAGGTCAAATCAAATAAATGAGTAAATAATAATAATAATAATAATAATAATAATAATAATAATAATAATAATAATAATAATAATAATAATAATAATAATAATAATAATAATAAACATTTTTTTATTCTGTGGTGTGGATAAAAATTGTGCTTTCTACAACTTCCTTGGAAACATTTAATATTTGTTTTGCCAGCGGAAGCACAAGTTTCTTGCCTCGTACCCAGGCGCGTTCTAGCGGATTGGAGAGCGACTGGATCATGGTATTATGGGAAAGGCGTTCACCCTTTCCAACGTCCTTTGCGTCAACGCTCAACGTTCCCATGGTTCATTGTGCGATACTCTCGCTCGAAGTCGCGTGTTCCGTTTTCCCAACACACTTGAGACGCCTAGGAACGAGGCAGACAAGTCCCCACGTTCAGCGCAAACACAGGCACAGACATACAAAAAGGCACGTGATCATTCTGTAACCCAACATGACAGTTGAGCCCTTTCCACCTTGCAATTGTGCTTGCGTTTGAGTTGTCCCCGTTCAAACGCGTAAAAAGCGAACGTAAGGAGAAACGTAAGCCTTGACGCAAGAAATGGGCGCTCGGGTTTACGTCAACCCTTGAAGGTTAAGTTGTCCTTCTACCTGCCCAAAGCAAGAACAAACTATTTTAAGAATAGTTTTGCTTTTGCGGCTGTTGAGCTATGGGGTTCCCTCCCTTCTTGTTCAAAGAAAGAGACTTTTCTGCAAAATTCAAGGCGAGGATCAAGTCGTACATACTATCTCAGTCAACCATTATAAATTCTCTCCTTTCTTAGTTTATAGAGTGCGCGATCTCTTCTTAGCCGCTTTAGTTTTAGATATAAACATATTTTTATGTAATTGAATTTCTTAAGCGCGGCTTTCGAGAAGAACAGATAGTTTACCGTAAAGGTATCTGATGAAACTACCGTGGGTAAATAACGTTTTCACTCACACTCGGCACTTACTCAAAATACTGACCTGTTTTTGAATTTTTCACCGCGTGATCGAAGTCAAACAAGCGGGAGAAGTACAATAGTTGAGTGTACAGTGCTGTGTCGGAGAACTGAAAACAAAACAATTTGGCAACCACTAAAGGAGTTAGGCCACGAAATGTTAAATAAATAAATACTTAAATAAATAAATAAGTAATGGTAACAGGACTGAGTGAAGTCCAATTCGGTCTGTAATCATACGATTAACAAAATCGGATGACCGCGTAGCGGGAGTACGAGTTGTTTAATCACGAGTATGATTACAGACCGAATTGGACGACACGAAGTTCTGTTACCAATTTATCATAATTTTGACAAAATTTGTGATATATAAGGCTCTTTCGTTTAATCAAACACAAGAAATTCCACGATCTTTTTCTCTAGCAGTGAAAACAAGCCATTTAATCGCGCGCGTGATGGCGCGTACTGTCCAATAGGCTGATTTAGCGACAGAACGGGAACGTCACTTGACTACGGGAAATCGCGCGGAAAAGACTAAACTCGACTTCTGGTGCCCAATTTACCGCTCAGCCTTTGGTCAAGCCAGTTGTTTGATTTGCGCGCACCACTGTCACCCTACCTTCCCGTTCTGTTGCTAAATCAGCCTAATTATTTACGCACGACGCGTACTGTCCTATTAAGGCTGAAATCAGTGCAGTTGATAGCCAATCAGATTTGAGAATTTTATTATAGTTATGATTAATAAATCAATAATAAAATTAAATAAATAAATAATGATTTGGAGATAGCACATCCACAAGGCGGTTCTTCGTCTACCTGATTCCTGGTGGAATTGGTATTTGGAGATGTTGGTTTTTGAGGAGAGGGGAAAAGCGGCCTACCTAGAGAAAAACCTCTCAGAGTGAACTCAACTCACATTATGGCATCGACGCCGGGATTTTAACCCGGGCCACATTGGTGGGAGGCGAGCGCTCTCATCACTCCGCCATCCCTTGCTCCGCGTTCAAACGGACGCAACCTTGTTGGCCAACAAAGTTTTGAGCCAACAACTCCCAAGATTTCTTTTACTTTGTGATCGCCCAAGCGTAGCGCAACAATGTTGGATCCGTTTGCAAACCTCTTCCAACATTAATTGTTGGGGCCACGCACGCAGATTACACATGGTCTTCAAAGTCTTCTGGGTTGTATCCTTCCCACGATGCACTGCAGGTCCTAACATTGTTGGGAGTTGTTGCATCCGTGTGCATACCACTGCAAACACAGACGCAACAACTCCCAACATTGTTGACCCTGTCCGTTTGTACATAGTTTTAGCTGATAATACCAACAGAGTCAAAGAAAAATTTTACACGGTCATGGTTGTCTTTGTTTTAGTTTTATACTCACCACTGGATGCAAGTGGGCCCTGAAGCATTGTGGGCACATAGGGGCGCCTCATTGACGTGTCAGGGGTACTTGACGTGTGCTGTAACCACAGGACGGGTCCTCGCATTTCTGCCAACCCTGTACGATTAATTATAATGTGGGTTAGGGTAAGGTCGAAAGAAGAATTTGGGGTCACATCTGGGAATCAAACTCGGAACCTCCCGCAAAGAAGGCCGTGCACTAACCGATTAAGTACTGATACTTGCTCCATGCTGTATAGCCTACAAAAAAGCCATACGAGTTGCTTTGTTATTTTGATTATAACAATTGCAGTTGCAAAGAGTGAAGACTTCAGTTACCATGTAGTATTCCTTGATGTGTCTGCGCATGGCAACGTTCAACTGGTTGAAAACTGCTCCTGCGCTGTACTGACTGTTACATCCTGGACATGTATCGTTGACTGCCAGTGCGTTCGACTGCAAAAAAATTGGTACAAAGTATTTATTTAAGACCTAAATCTTTATACCTTATTGTATGACCAAGTCATTTCTCATCCTGTGTTTGGTCAATTTTCGTTCCTTATCTTACTAATGTTGTGCACTTGTGGGTTTTCAACTATAGCAACCTTGTAATGTGCTTCGTTGTTTGCTTCAATTAAAGCAACAACAACAAGAGACATTAAAAATTGTTCTAAAAGCCTGTAAAATCCTGTTTTGAACTGTCATGTACTTTTGCCTTATTGGTAATCCTTTACTCGGAGCTCAAGGCATGGGATCGACAACGCTGGTTTTCGAAAATGGAAAATTGCGGATTTGACTTTAATTCACAGATCCCTGTTCAGCTATAACTCATGCATTGAATGTGCTTAACTTTATACCCCTGAACAGTGTAAATTATAAGCTCTATGACTGAAGGAAATAATATCATTTGATGTTAAACTGTGAATGAACATTAACCCTTTAAACCCCGATATCCACATACAAATTCTCCAAACTGATCTCCATACATTTTCTAAAAGAATTAATTAAGAGAATTTGATAAAAGGTCATGGTATTTTCTCTTTAGTGATCATTCTATTAATTCCCATAACTTTATCTCTTTATCTCTTTGGATGTTGTTAGGAGAAAAGTGTTGTTGGTCACTATTGGCACTTATAAAGGGTTAACTGTTAAAAGTGTACTTACGGCGCTTTTAAACAGGAGTTTGAGGGTCGTTTCTTGACCACAGCTGGAGCGTTTACACTTGACTATAAATCGCTCACAATCCTTGAGAAACAAGTAAGGTACAGATTAGAGTTAGGGTTTCTATTTGTGTTTTTACCTACTCACCATTTTCACAAAGACCATGATGCACCTTGTTTACCCCCCGCCCTCAAATTTTTTGTTCCGGTCTTGTGGATTTTAGAACATGCCGATTGTCATAGACACAATCCACTTTACGTTAAAACGAAACGTCTCAGTGTTATTTAACCTCCATTTCCAGAACATTTCTTTCACCTTAATTCCCAGATTGAGTAATGGAGACGGAGGCGGTTCTAACTTTTCAATCTGTGGATAAAATCCTATGGTGTTACTATTCGAATGAAACCTCTTCAGCAGTACTTTTCACTTGGTACTTTATATTTAGTATGTAGTTCTAACTTTTGAGTCTGTGGATAAAATCCTATGGTGTTACCATTCAAATGAAACCTCTTCAGCAATACTTTCACGTTGTACTATATATTTCGTATGTAGTTCTAACTTTTGAGTCTGTGGATGAAATCCTATGGTGTTACCATTCAAATGAAACCTCTTCAGCGGTAATTTCACACGGTACTATTTATTTAGTATGTAGTTCTAACATTGAACTTCTAACTTCCTTTCATTTATCTTATTTTATTTCATTATTCTTTTTAGGCTAATGATTACTTTAATTAAATATTTATTTTCTTCTATCTCGGAGATATTAGCTTTAACAGCTACACTGTAAATCTGAGGATAAATAAAGGTGAAGATGTATGATACTGATGATGATTTGAATCTGTAAACAAAATCCTATGGTGTTACTATTCAAAAGAAACCTCTTCAGTATTCTCATATGCTGCTACTGGTTTTCATCACTTAACAAAATTAAATTGGGAAATTTTGTCGAATTTTGACGTTGATCACATCTGGGAGGGAAAGTGTTAATAGTTAACCGACCTTAAACCTTTCCTCGTCTATCATCTGAGCCTGGCCACCAAGCAACGCGTCATTTCCATCATCATGAAGAGCAGAGCTGCCACGATAACAAGAAGGGTCCAGGCCTGCGCAACGAAAAAAAAAATGGTGATAAACTTTTAATAAGATTGAAAAATCCAAATTGAGGTGCCAGAAAACTATTAATTCACCAAAAAAAGTATTTTGAAAGAAATAACTTTGCAAAGATTGATTTGCAAACGCCATAGCTCGCACAGCTCGCGCAGACGCAACAACAACTACAACTCACATCTCTTTTCCCTACTATCGGTTAACAAATTCACAAGTTTTCTCTTAAATTTACGTAATAAAACACATGGTTAACGCTTCATCGTGTATTGTTGAGTTATGGATGCACTTGGGAGACGTCTTGGAAGGATTGTTAAGCTAACAAGAACTCGAGGTATAGTTTATTGACGTCATCAGCGTGCTCAATGGGAATATGAAGCACGCTCGCCCTATTGAATTTCAATAGGTGAATACATTCTTAATCTAGTTATGTTATAACGACAAAAGAACCATCGCGCGGAACACAATTTGACGTTGCTATTGGAAATCATGCATTGCGCGCAAAACAGGTTGCGCTGACGTCCAAAATTAACTGTAGCTAGGCTCTGAACCAATGAGATGATAGATAGCAAGTAGAGAACTTAAAGAAAAACTCCTTCCGATGAAGGGACAGAGGCAAATTCTTTGTGCCAGAAGCCGTAAATACGGATAGAACACCTTTGAGTTTTTGCCCTAAAGAAAGGGCTAGGCTTCTAGGGAGAATAAAACTGTGATATCAGGTCATTTTGTTGTTGCAATTTACAAGAAAACACTAAAGGAGTGAAAATACTTTAAACAGACCTAATCAGTGGACACATTTTGTTTAGATAGGAACAGTTTTCTAGCGGGCGGAGTTAAATCGCCCATTTACTTACCTAAGCACTGGGCAATATGAGCTGCATCTGTGCCGTCGATGGGATCGCACAAACGAGCTACAACCGGGTGAACCTGATTAGCGAGATAGTATTTCACATCTAGGATATAAATTCGTCAAGGAGTGAAAAACTGATTGATAATGATCCATGTGAGGAAAGAACGCAGAAATTCCATACTGATGACGCAATGCCAACCAGATCTGAGTGTAAAGCTTCTGATTGGTTAGAACCTTGCTTCATTCAAATGTCAAAGGCACTAACAGATCTGGATACTGACACGTCACAAGAGCCATAGCCATAATTATGACTCTTGCACGTCATCAGTAAGGCTGCGCTCGTTCCTGTGACGTCATTTCGCGGGGGAAACCAGTGATGGCCTCGCGAAATGTCGGCTTTTTTCTCACGCTACATCAGCTGCTGCTAGATGAGGGAAGCTTGCGTCTTTTTTTTTTTAATAACGTTTATTTATTTAAAGGATACCGATCTTGAGTGTTTCAGATTTGCAGAACTCGTCCGGATGATAAGCTCGCTGACTTGCAGCTAAGGTGGAACCGTCCTGAAAGAATTGAACAGCAGAGGAAAAAAACAACTGAGCGAGTGGCATAATTTCCGCGTTTCTTTCTTTGCAGTGTGTTTGATCATCTCCGACGGACAGAAACACTAAAAGTCTTCATAATATTTTCGTTTAAGATGAAATACATTAAAATACAGAGGTAAAATGGGAAAAATGGTCACCAGAGCTGCCTCCCTGTCAGGGTTTTTGCTATTTTTTGTGACGTGTCACGCTGCAAGAGATGTATCGCAATGTCACGCAATATGTATATTTTTAACCCGGGGGGACTCCCATATGAAAGGGGCGGGGATGCTGGAAATTTTGAATTAGACCTCCTTAAGAAGACCAACCTGGAGGTGGGCCAACCTTTCTTTGACCCTAAAAGAGACCGTTTTGTCACAATGGTCTTTAGGTATTGATGTTATAGAAAAATTTGATTGAATTGAGTAAATAAAACGAACTGACAAAATATATATCTTCGTGTACAACCATAAAAGAGACCTTTACGGCTAAATACAATGACGTTTTGCCCAGAACACCCTAAAAGAGACCAAAATCCGAAATTTACACCCCTAAGAGAGATGACAAGCATCCCCGCTGCTTTCATATGGGAGTCCCCCGGGTTACTTGTTTACATCTAAGTACCATCAGCGCGATTTCGTAGTTTTCTTTACTGCGCTTTTTACAAACATGTGAACTCTAAAGTTCAAAAGTCGCCTTCACAATTGCGTTTTTCGATACCGTCAATCATAATTACGATCACAAGCAACGAACCTTGAAACACAGACACACACAAAACGGATCGAAATCCACCAATCACCAATCGCAAACCATGACCTTTTGAACCTGTTAAAGGTTAAACCTCTTGTTTCCTAAGAGGTCCGTTAATATGATTGACGGCAGCGGTTGGCTTTTGAACTTCAGAATTCACATGTTTGTGAAAAGCGCAGTAATAAAAGACGTAATCATCATAAAACCGCTAATAATAGCTCTGCTCTTGACGAAGATTGCCCTTTTTTGGCGCTAATGCCTTTTAGAAAATGTCTAAAACTTCTTTGGGGGGCGGGGGGCTCTATGACCGCTTCCGACTTCCCTGGCTACAAACAACAATTACCCGGCAACTTGAAATCTTAGTGACAACCCTGGCTACAAAACAAGGCTCTACAGACTATAAAAAATAAAAATGTCATTTTCTGTTATTTGAATTTTTCCAAAGGGGTTTTTATATGAAACTAGAACCACTACGTGGAACTTACCGGGGCCCAGTGGGACACGGGATTGCATAGATATAGTTTACCTCTCGCACCCCTCCCCCCTCCTCTGCGGAGGCTAATACTTAGTCTGAATTAACTCATGCAGAAGAAAAGCAACAAAATGCATGAGAAAGGAGGATGTTGTTGGAAGTTTGTTCAGTGTTATTACAGCTAACGGTCTGTGTTATAGTAATGTTTTTAGTAACACTGTGATGTCAATAAGTGTGATCTGTATAAGGTTTTCATTTGTTTTTAAGTTTGAGTGAAAAAGCAAAAATCACTGACAGTTTTGGGTTGAATGGTAATGACAAAGTTTGCAAAGAAGTTTGTTACAGAATTATCACAATTTCACATTTTCTCAAGTACGTTATCATCAGGTTTATCATTGAGATTTATTAATCACATTTATCTATTTTTTGCGAAAACACTGTGAATTTGAAATGATAACAGACATAAGACATTTTTGAAATAGATCTTTGTGGTCATGGATTGTTGTCTTGCACTGTAAAAAATGTCATCCAGTGTTATATATAGACATAATAAAATGCTTATTTATTGATGACTGAGTATCATTTGTTAATTCATTGTACATTGAAATGGAGGCACTTGATTGTAAGGCAGTGGTTGATACATAGTAGCATTCATCAATATGACCTATAATAATTGTAGAGGAAGTATTTCTTTCCTGAACTGGGTAAACAGTAGTATATCTGCAACTGCTTGAATGATAAGTGCATCAGCCCATGTACCTTGAATACACATATTATTCAGATATCTTAGCCGTGAATTTTCGGTATTGCTCTCAATAAATCTCTCTGGATTGTCTCTTATAAATTGAACCCCAGCAGTACGTATATGCATATGATGGTTGCTATTGTCATATAATTGATGTGATACAGATCTAAAGAAACAATCACCTACACCGCCAACATCTATTGATTGTAAACAAAGTGCACCTAATCTTGACTGCATCAAATTCTCAGAGGAAACAGGAGAGATCAACTGCATTGTTGAGCTGTGATTTTGCATAGAAGGTCTAATTATTACTTCATGATGATCAGTGTTGTATTGAGTAGTTTGAAATTCACATAATTGGTCATATGACTCACACAATTGCAAGAAAACAATGATAAATATCGACGTGCTTTACATTTTAGTTTCATTATCCTGTGATAATGCCTGCTAAAGAAAGACAACAAATAAGCTTTCTTGGGTATAGCCATTTTATTTAAGTTAATTGTCTTTGGATCGCGTTTGTTATTACATTTGTATCGTGCATGATAAAGTTTTCTCACCTTATTAACATGGCGATGGAGCTTTGAAGACTTCGGTATGTCAATCATTGAAATCTTTTTGAAGACAAATTTTGATAAGTGTTCGCTTTGATTCTCGATAAATTTCACGATGGAAGGTTCACTCAATTTCTCGATAAGTTTCACGATGGAAGGTTCACTCTTAGGAGATCGCTCGTAAATTTGTCTCTCCAAATATTCACTCTTAAATTTTCGCTCATAAACTAGTGCATCGTAAAGGTTGGGGAACGTGTCGTTCCCCAAAAAACTATAATCTTTCTCTTGACTGTCCTCCATGCCTCGTTCTTTTCAAAATGGCGGATAAGATTTCAATGAGCCAGCGATATATCTCAGTCAGCGATATATCCCTAACAATGTAACGTTGAAAAAACGGACCGTCTGCATTTTAAGACCGGTGCCAGCCTTCGGCTGGGCCCCGGTAACTAGGGTATCCAAAAGATAGTTATGCTGCAGCACATTCTGTTGATACTGCCATTAGTTAGGCAGTGATCCATCCGCTTCAGGGTTCGTACAAAAAATGCAACCATTTTTTAAGGACTTTTCAAGGACCACATTAGATTTTCAAGGACCACCTACTAGGAACATAACTTCCGCTCATCCCCCCCCCCTCTACTTTTTCTTTTCTCACTGGAACCTTTGTTTGCTCTGTAATTTACATGTTGTACTCCCTATGGTCATTATATATTTAGCCCAAACAGAATGTATAATAGTATACCAAACAGATCATTATTTTATTCCTCTGCTAGCCTGCAGTGCAGGCGTTTTCATCGGGCACGCGAATGGTTTTGCTCGCGAAAGCGCCATGTTGAAACTCCCGGAGAGAGGAGGAAATGGGGCGAGTCACGTGCATCTTGATCAATGTATCTGTACAACATTAATCATTTATATTATGGTATTACACCAGACTTGGTCGCATTCCTTCATTAGGTCCTGAAATGTGGAACTACTGTCTTTCTTTCCCTTAAAAAAAGTCATAGGGAAGTGCAACCCCTGGCTGCACTTTAACGCACAGTAAGGCTTAGCCCTTGGAGACAGGTCCGGAAAAATATCCACTCCAGGGTGTGGACCCCTGGTCCCACCTGATCTGTACTCCACCCAGGAGGGCCACCCTCCTGGTTCCCCTTAGTTCCTAGTGACTGGGGGATAGGGGCCTCACTCCCGGAGACTGATCAGGACTCCTGTCCAGGGTGGCTACCCCTGGTATCACTCAATCTTGTCTTCCCCCCAGGAGGGCTTCTCTCCTGGTCCCCTTACCCCTATAGTTAAGTGCTTCCCTGCCAACAGAATTTTCCCAATTACTTTTGTGTTTTCTGTGTGCATCTACATGCAGAACCTTTATGCGTAACCACTGCCAACTGGAAAGTTTATTAAGGTACAATTCAGTCCAAATTTCTCTGAACATTTTGATTAACTCTAGAGCCTGATGACTTCAAATATTTTTAAAAGAATGTGTTACTTTCAATGTTTTATTTTTGCAGACTACCTTTTTGTAGGTTAATGCATTCTACGTGTGAAAATAAAAACATTTCTCTATGAGGAAAGTATATTGCACTATAACAGAAGAAATTGCTTCCCTTCTTAGCCAGATCATTACTTAACAGCACTTTTGGAGGCCATTTTCATCATTAGCATGGTGATGATCGTGGGGGTGGGTGGGGGGTTGGGGCATGGTATTTTGTGCACATTTATGGGAGATGGAATGAGGGGGTAGGAACAAAAATCACACCATTCAAGATTATAAATGAAGGGGGTGGGGGCTTAGAGACAACACAAAGGAAAAATTACATCTAAAATATTTCTCATTCCCCATCTACATAAAAAATATTATGAGCCCTCCTTTATTAAATGAATGAATGACTGAATGATGAAATGATTGATTGAATGATTGACTGACTGATTGTATGACCATTTGATTGACTACCTATAGCCTTGACTGACAGAACAGACTGATTACTTCCAACATTCAGTAAGTTTCTCATTTGATAGAATCAGTGTTTGTTTCACGATGGAATGAATAAATAACTGACTGTTTCATTAACTTAATTTTTTTAAGTACAGTCAGTCCAGGTCAAGCATACCCCCAAGAATGCTTTAAGGAAAGATTATTTGAAAAATGAAACCATTAGTTGTTGCCGCAACCAGTATCAAATTCAAATCTGCATTCCTGCATGAATTTAATATTTATTGTCTACAAGGCTCAAAATTTGTGCATTCATGGCATAAAGGCTGTCTGCGTGAGGTATTCGAACACATGTTTCAATATGCTGGTAATATCCGTTGCTACAACACAAGATATACAGCTGAGAAAAATATTTATAAGATGAGTGTACGAACAAACGTAGCTAGGCAAAAAATCAATCTCTTTTATAGCTACAGACATTTGGAAGGACCTTCCAACTCATTTAAAAAACTCAAGTTTGTCTGCATTTCCAATGAAATTATACACTATCTACTCTCAGAATAACAAATGAAATATGCTACCTGGGTGGCATCACGATTTTGGTTGGGCACGCAACGTAATAAAGGCGTGTGAGGACAGAGAAACAGCAAGGAGATTGGGGCGGGAGCAATGAGAAACCGCCTGCATGGACAGGTGGCCTTTTTGAGTAGTCCGAATGCCTGCGTACGGATCGTTCCATTTGGATCAGAATGTTCACCCGCCAATCAAATATTTGGTAATCTCCTATGGGAGAGTTCCAACTGACTGAACCATAATCTTCTCCGCAAAACAGAATCAACATATCAAAGAAGTGTTAACAGGGGCGTTGTCAGTCTTGAATATTCGATGGAAAAACAGGGCAATTTTATTGAAGCCTGAACAGGAAATGGCCATTTAAAGTCTTCTTCATAGATGAGAAGTTATGGCAGTTTTGTCCTCATCGAAAACCTGTATGATCACAATTTCGCCTCTTTCGTAAACGTTGTCACTGAGCTGTACAGCAATGGAGCTTAAATTTGCTTTGAGGAAGTCCAGGCACCTCAACTTTCTCTATTACTTGGTGTTTGAGAATAATGCACTACATCAAACAGTGTCAGTGATTGGGGGCGACGAATCGCACACAGTAGAAGAAAGAAGCACAGCATAATTCTGAATACTTTGTGTAGCTTAAGTTTAAGCTGCAACGTAAATCTGAAGATTGCCCTATCCGCAAAAATTCAACATTCTACAAACAACACTTAAAAGCCAGCCAGGCCCAGCATCAAAACATAGCTGGAAATTATTCTTCCTTCTTTGTTTTTTTTTCTCCTTATTGTATTTCTTTTGATTTTACCTGCTAGCTACATGTAGAGCCTAAATTGTTCAGGGAGCTAAGAAGAAAACCAACTGGTTCATTTAGCTTCCTAGCTTGCACATGATTTTCATTACATTTAATTTATCTTCTATTGGAAGTAAATTTACCAGATTGTAATATCAACCATGTACATTGACAAAAGCATAAAGATCATTCATCATTCTTTTTAAATAAATTATTGGTTTTTGATTTTTCATGAAATTTCATCCTCACGAAATTAAGTGAGAATAATGTGCTAACATTTTTTCTCTGGCATTTTATCAAGGGTGCATGAAATCAAGTAAATATGGTACATGTATGTCACACATATTACTGTAAAAAAAAATAGAAGAGTAACTGTTGTTTACCTTGTCCTCAGAGCTGCCTTTTCTTGCTGATCTCGTTTTCTGATTATATTACATTGTCTTGCAGTTTGCCTTGCTGTTCCTCTTCATCAAGATTCTACAATACATGTATGTAACAATGCAGTCTGTCATTGAAAGAAAATCACATTGACAAAAATTACGTTAATATATTGCAACTTTTTTAAGGTTAGAACTTGTACAAGACAGCCCTGGCAGTGAAAAAAAAACAAGAAAACTTTCTTGTTTAACAATTTAATCATATCATTTTTAAAGACAGTCCATATTTTATTAAGCAATACAGCATTCTACACAGGATACGTGAAAGACGCTAGGGTTAAATAATGACATTTGCAACTCAATCTCTCTTTTGAGGGTTTGTACAGATTTTTGGATCCAATATTCAAGATTTTTTCCAGACTTTTCTGCATGTGTAGCCATCATGAGTTGTAATTGATGTTATAAGCTCTGTGGTTTCTATTAAAGGCTTCCTCGCCAATTTTGTTCTGTAGTGTATTTTAATTTTTTCCTTTTTTCTTTGTACATTTTGTGTGGCAAAATAAATAAATAAAATAAATGAAAGGTACCATTTATCAAAAAAAGGTATACGAAAGGGGTACATTTTCTGTCCAAAATGGTATATAAAAGGGTAAGGGGTTGGATCATGTTACAGAGTCCACCACCCCCACCCCCCTGTATAAAATTTTGCTCAGTTCTTCTCCTATGGGCAGCTGTTACCGCCAAAAATACAATCAAGTCAAATAGCACGGACAAAATACAAATGCTCTAGTGATGAATTACGAAATGGTTCAAATAATAAAGGAATGATCATTCTTAAAATAAAATAGTCGGGTTGTTTTGTGTGAAATGGTTCACCTAAACTACAAACGATTTCGTCAGATGAGAATTAAGCTGTTCACTGGTACAGCTGTAGATGTTAAAACAATACCACCAAACAAGAATAGGTTTGTTTAACTTCTCCCTCAATGTTTTTTGCCCCAAAAAGTCAAATCATGCACAAATAAAAAGTTGAAATTACAATGTAATTTCCCAGAGCATTGAAACAATGATGTCTCTGCAGCTGGGTGAAACATTTTCTGGTTTTAAGCTACAAAGACCAGTCCAATGGTTCCTCCAGACCAAAAACCCTCTGCATTGTTTTTTTTTTTTTTGCTTTAAATTGTTGAGCACTGGCTTACAATTCCTTTTCTTAATTTTTTTTTTTAAATTTGGCAACAAAAACATTCCTATATATGGCCCATAACTAAGGAACATTATGTTAGACCCCACATAGACTATAGCTAGACAACTCCAGTCTTGACTTGTCCATTTCACTCTTGTATTTTTGGTGGTTTCGGCGCCAACAATAATGTCAAGTGAAACCATTTTATTTCACGTATCACCATTTGTTTCATCATACCTCCACTTCAGTTGTGATTAAATCATTTGACTTAACATTGAATCATTTGCGTATGACTTGAACCATTTGTAAATGTTTGTGTGAATTCTTACTTTACTCAAACTATTATGCAACAGAACAGCTGACCGTTGGTTATCAAGCTCGATCATGTCGCACATGGTATATTGATGGATTATTACTTAACCAAACTGAATCTTGTTTGGCGGTATTGTTTTAACATCTACGAGTGAACAGCTTCTCATGTGACCAAAATCGTTTGTAGTTTACATGTAGGTGAACCATTTCACGCAAAACAACCAGACTATTTTTATCTTAAGAATGATCATTTCTTTATTATTTAAACCATTTCATAATTCATCACTAAACCATTTGCATTTTGTCTGTGCTATTTGACATGATTGTATGTTTAGTGGTAACAGCTGCCCATATTCTCATCCCCCCCCCCCCCCCCGCCCCCACCAAGGTGAAATCAGCTTGCCCAAAAGGTAACATAATATTGGTGAAGTTTATGAGCTGAGATCTGTGAAGAGTTTACACTTCTATGTGTAGCCCACTATAACACATTTTGGTGATGCATGTCCTCGAGGCAAGAGCTCTTGTTTTTTACCATTTATGTGCAGCACGCGTATTTTACAAAAATGCCAGACAACTCTGAAATTAAGGGATCAGGGTTACAAAACTGAGTGACTCAAGCAGGGTGTCCACTGGATTGGTTGCTCAAAAAAAATAGGAAAATAGGAAATTTGGAATTGAGAAAATAGGAAAAATAGGAAACTTTGTATTAAAAAATAGGAGAAAAATAGGAAAATCAATAGTACTTTCGTCAACATAGATAGCCTCCCTGCAACCCCATCAGGGCTATAATAAAGGCCACGAGCCTGTACGTTCGCAGGATTAGACCAATTTCTGCAGCTTAGAAGGAGGGTAAAAGATCAGTAACATTTAGTTTTTTGGCTCAGTTACACTGTAATCAGGATGACATTCTTGACTAAAGGTTGAGCGCAGTTCTATAATCAAAGGGGATCATATGACAATTCCCTTCTAGTTGGCCGCAAATCTTTGAAAAGCTTCAAAGAGTAAAATTTCTTGGGATAGAAATTTCTTACTATTGCGTTGTCATTAAAGGATATTGAACTAAAAAATCCCATGAAAGATTTCCTTCCATTAATCTACAATCGGTAGCTGGTTGAGAATATGATTGTTTGAGTCGAAAGACCGCATAGTTTTGAGAACCAAACCAGGCTTTCCGCAGTGTATGCAAAATGACACTAATCTATTTGGTACCAGATTGTAAGTGTGTTATGGTTAAGTTCTAAGAGGAACGTAACACTCTTCTTAGCTATGACTGGGAGAACGGTTTCGGAACCAAAATATTGGATCCTTCATCAGTTGCTTAGGTATAGCTGTTAACAAGAGCTCACCAAGAGAGCTAGTGCCATAAACTAAACTTGAGTCTGTTCTTTTCATGTAGCATACAGAATCCAGCTAGTGATTAGTTCTTTAAACAAAAAGCTGATTGGATGATTTATCTGATCTGTGTTGTGAAAGGGCAACTTGATCATGTTTTCAGTTTCAAAGATGAAAATAAAAGGGAGCGAGACTTCAAAATGGGCGATTCCAGAAAATATCCATACCATACCACGGACGGCTTTAAGGATTTCCGAAGGGGAGGGGGGATTCACGATTATGGAATTCTGAAGGCATGGGGGGGTATTTACGATTTGAAATCCGAAGGTATGGGGGAATTCCACAGGTGGGATTTCTGGAGTAGAAAGTGTAGAGTAAGTTCCTGGAAAACGCTATTGTTGTGGACTTTTATAGTTCGTAAATAAACCACGAACGTATGACCGCGGAAGCAGAAGACAAGCATCGATAGATCAGACACGTGTTTACGCTCATAACTTATAGAAGTGAATAGTAAAACGTTGGTTTCACATTTACCTTGATGAATTTCTTGTCACGTGAATAAAAACTGAAAATGTATCTTTTAATACCGCTTGCAAATTTCTTGTTACTCCCGTCCGTAGCCTGTTCCAGGCTCCGAGATAGTGGTGAAAGTCGTTCAGTAATAAGAAATGCGAAAAACGCGCGAGGGCTGGGGAGAGACAGGGCGGCGGAGACTGCTAAGCTTATTCCGCTATTACCAAGGGAGAAACTACGCGCTCCAGTCAAAGACTCACACTATTTTAGGAGAAACACTATTAAGCTGGAATTTACTAAGTCACAATGCAATTCTCCTTAGTTGATGTAGCTTAAGTTTAAGCTGCACTTCATTCTTATAATTCTGGATCTGTAAATCACTATCCGTGATAATTTAACATTCTGCAAAGAAAACTAACGAGCTGGGCCCAGCGTGATACAACATTGCAGAAAAATATTACATTAGTTCACGGACTGAAGAAAATCACTTAGTTACTCAGATCCAGAAGGCACTTTGGAGAAAATTAAAACCCTTATTCAGCCGCAATAAAAAGGCTACGCTTCAAATTAGAGGTCAAAGAAAATGCTCTCTCATCAGAGGGCAAATCCTGCCGACCAGAAACAAATGCCACAGTACTCCGCAGTAAATCGATATGTGTGCCATGACCTCTCAGCCGTTAAAGTCACATTTGCTCAGTGACAATGTAGAACCTTCCAGAGCATAACCTACCCAACAGAGGAAAAAACCTACCGCCCCCTTTTATTGCTATAAACTAGAGCCAAAAAAACGGGTGTTCTCACAGGATAAAGAATTCGAGGACATAAATTTCCACACATCGCACAAGGAGTTCGCGTCGCGTGCAATGCTCACGCAAGAAACTTGAGAATGATTGTAGCTAACTGAAGTGTTAACAGTTTTGACAGCCGAATCCAGACGCGACAAAAATGGGCGGAAGAGGGTCGTTAAAGAAATGCTAACAGGCTCTCTCTCCCATTTTTCCCGCCGCCACCGCCCCCTTTCCCAAGTCGTGCGCGTCTTAATTTCACTTTTAATAAGTTCCCACTACGTACACTATCTGAGAGCCTGGCACAGGCTATCCCGTCCGAAACTGTCCGATAAACAGTAAAAAACCCGCACCAGTCCCTCACTTCCAAGAACGCCTGTCAGATTAGAACGCTTTTCGTGCGCACTACATGACGTATAAAACGACGCAACACGACTCGACGGTATTTTTGACCGCCAAAAGATGTTAACAGTCTGTTTGAGCTATTTTCCTTTGTAAACGTCAAAACAGCACAAGAAAACAAAGAGGAGTAAAATTACCTTAAGTGGTGTTTATTTTTATAGCCAAATTCGGACTTAAAAAGGAGTTTGCACGGCCTGGCAACTAGCGTAGGTTTTTCTTGTCACTGAAGAGTAAAGCTTGTCACCTGGCGCCGCTAGATCACAGCCTTGAGGAGGCATAAATTCATGTTCGTTTGTTCTTATAGGTGTTGCTAAGTCGAAAATGTACTTCCAAAAAAAACCGGAAATTCTGAAGGGGAGGGGGGGTTCACGACTATGGAATTCTGAGGGCATGGGGGGGTAGCGCATTTTGGAATTTCCGAAGGCAAGCGGGGGTTAAAACATGGAAGCCGTCCGTGGTTGGGTATGGATATTTTCTGGAATTGCCCAATAATTATTACATCATAAAGTGTACAGAGACTGAAATGCAGTTTCAGTGGGCTATGCACAATATTATTCAATAGTCATGACAAATATAACATTTCATACAATACATGTACATGTAGGTGCACTAGAAAATTATACAAAAAGTAACAATAATAATTATTGTTACTTTTTGTATAATTTAGAATAATATTTACAATATTATTGTAACAAAGTTGTTAACAGAACTCTAATGGGCAATAGAGGTCATGGAAAGAAAAAATGTAACTATTATTTTTACTAATATTAGAACATCAAAGTCAACATACTACTTGCTTTATGATAAATTTCACTCTAAAACACAATACAACTATAATTCCATTTTCAATTTTTTTTGCAAATTTTGGCTTCACCAACTAAAAAATGGGGAAAATAGGCAGTTTTTGTTTAAAAATAGGAGAAAATAGGAATATGCTCAAAAAATAGGAAAAAATTTGAACTGGACACCCTGCTCAAGTTCCAGGTTAGTTTGCCCAGTATACTAGGACCTTCAATGGAACCTGATTCACACTGTTTCCTGACCCTAATCACTAAACTTCAGAGTCATTTGGCATTAAGTGGCCCTTCAGTGTTCTGCAAAATACCCCTATGATCGATATATGTGCATCAAAGGTATATGTAAGCAAACGAATGGCTAACGATTTTTAAGCATTTTTTCCCATATTTTCTGCAAAATGAAGCTGTAATCTAGGGACGGCTCTGGTAAGCAGACAATGACAGAGGCCTTGTGCGTGTCCGCTAATTTCAGGTGCCAGGTACAAAACAAAGGTCACAGGTCAGATCACAAGTGCAGGCTAGAATACAGGTCACCAAGCAACACCTTGTTAAGCTGTAAAGGGGAGGCAGTATGAATGAAGGGAAACAAGCCAATACGTAAAAAAAGTGGTTTAAAAAGAACAAAACAAAATACCGTAAAGGAAAAAATACCTTGGCCAACAGTTGAACACGGACCACCTACATGTAAAGACATCTCCTAGTCTCATATGCCACATTATTACCAAATATTAATTAGCAAGGCAAATTATTATATTTGAAGCATTTTACCCATGAAATTCTGCCAGTAAAATTTACTGGCAGAATTTCATGGCATTTAATGCTGTCTGAAGCTGGTGGAACTGTATTTATCAAGTATTCAAAGATATATACGAAGAAACTAAGCAGGGTTTAAAATTGGTAAAAGCCCTACTTTAACTCATTTTATCGCATTCAAAGAATTTGTTATGGCCGACAGCCTATAAGTGTCTCGTAAACTGCTGCAAAGTCTCTCACTGTCAGCCTTGTAGAGCTGCAGGTCCCTGCATTTGCATGAGGAGAATTGGTCGCAATCAACCAGCTGTAAAAATTTTAGACATTTTTTCACAGAGGAAGTAAAGTATCGGCCTTTCGTTGCACCCAGTAGAAGTGATGTTGCTTGGAAACCTTGAATATTATACAACTAGACATCACAATCAATGACGTCACTGCAACTACCTTCCAAAGCCGACTCATGTTTCTGCCTCGCTATGTGATCCATACAGCTTATTCTAGTTTGCAAAACGAAATGAAACGAAACAAAATATATGGGGTAGGGAGAAAAAATACTTATTATCCTAAACACAGTTTCAGACAACACTGACGATGTGTTTGAAAGTTAATGTTAATGGAAAATGACGGATTTATACCTATTTCGCAAAGTAGTAATTTTCCCACAATTACTATTCTGTGAAATGGCGTTTTTTCACCTTTATTTAGTAAATATGTCCTTTTCATCAGAAACAAAATGTGTCCACCAATAAAATGATCAATATTTCTAAGAGTCTGGTCACCTCTCATTTTATTGACCGTACTAGAACTCGTTTCGCAAAGTAGTAATTTTGCCACAATTACTATTTTGCGAAATGGCGTTTTTTCACTTTTATTTAGCAAATATGTCCTTTTCGTCCGAAACAAAATGTGTCCACCAATAAAATGATCAATATTTCTAAGAGTCTGGTCACCTCTGATTTTTTTTACCATACTAAAACTCGTTTCACAAAGTAGTAATTTTGCCAAATTTACTATTTTGCAAAATGGCGTTTTTTCACATTTATTTAGCAAATATGTCCAAAGGAAAATTGCTTCCGTCCATTCTTTTCGTCAGACTTTTTTTAGCTGTCGTGAATTGAATTATTTGTAAAGGGAAGCGAAAAATTCAGCTCCAAATTGACGAGTTTTGGTGGGCTTTGGAACGCGAAATCTGAAAACAGATTTCACCGCCGAGAAATCCGGCCTCAGGATGGATTTCAATTAAGAAATCCAAATCCGGATTTTGTGGATCTCCTTTTTACCGTTCGATTGGGAAATCTGAAAAAGGATTTGTAAAACTGTTCTCGTGAACAGCAGTCTTGTTTTTGTTAATTCTACGTGCACGTGCAAGACTGCTGTTAGTAAGGACAGTTTTTCAAATCCTTTGTCGGATTTCCCAATCAAATAAATATCCAACTTTAAGTCTCTTTTTTGAGAGAAAGATTGCTAAATCAGTGCCGTAGCAAGGTTAGATTTATTGAGGGAGGCCAATCACGAGCGCCGAAGCCGCGGGCTGCTATGGAAGTCCGGGGCCATACTCCCTTCCGAAGATTTTGAAATATAGGGTCTCTGAAATAGCATTTTCATCCTTGCGACAGCATTAGTTTCCCATTTAAGAAGTGTACTTTGTTCAATATCCACTTGATTTTTCTTTGTTGAAGCCATAAATAAATAATTTTCACGCTTTATCAAACCGAAATGAACACATTAAACTGACCATTGAACCAGGGAGGATAATTTATAATTTATTCGCCCTGATTGAACCGAAGAGCAGCGTGAACGTAGGTACTTCATGTATGGGGACATATATTGTACCAACTTTACCTACTTAACTTATGCCTTCAATCTTTCTGTGAAGAGCATGGCCGCTGACCAAATTAAACATGCCTGTCAAAATTATTGGGCGGACTTAAGCCCTCCCGGCCCCTCCCCATGCTACGGCACTGTAAATAAAGATAGAAAGGACCAGGGAGACTGTCATCACCTGCTACAAATGTAAGTTTCAGCAACCTAAATTTTAACAAAGATTAGAGTTTTCTGTACCATTCTCCAGCCATAAAGAAGCACCCTGCTTTAAATCTTTGAACTTGAAATTTTTAAAGCTAAAGTTTGGTAAATTAATTGGCCTTTAGCCAGACATTGCAAACTGGACGTCCAGTATGTATGTTTTCCTATAAAAATAAACATAATTACTACTTTCGTTTCGGACGAAAAGGACATTGTTAAAAAAAGGTGAAAACATGCCATTTCGCAAAATAGTAATTCTGGCAAAATTACTACTTTGTGAAACGAGTTCTAGTACGGTCAATAAAATGAGAGGTGACAAGGCTCTTGGAAATATTGATCACTTTATTGGTGGACACATTTTGTTTCGGACAAAAAGGACATATTTTCTGAATAAAAGTGAAAAAACACCACTTTGCAAAATAGGAATTCTGGCAAAATTACTACTTTGCGAAACGAGTTCTAGTACGGTCAATAAAATGAGAGGTGACCAGGCTCTTGGAAACATTGATCATTTTATTGGTGGACACATTTTGTTTCGGACGAAAAGGGCATATTTGCTAAATAAAGGTGAAATCGCAAAATAGTAATTGTGGCCAAATTACTACTTTGCAAGATAGGTAAAAATCCGTCATTTTCCGTTAACTATTACTTCCAAACACATTGTGATAGTGTTGTCTTAAACTGTGTTTAGGTAGGCTCGATTTCCACCGTCTCCCGGGTCCGGTCTTTGATCGGGGGATGAGTGTGGGCTCATTTTCCCGAACAGCGGCTGGTAATCGAGCCTATGTTTAGGATACTAAGCATTCTTTATCCCTACCCCATATATTTCTTTTCGTTTCGTTTCGTTTCGTTTCGCAAAATAGAATAAGCCGATCCATACACATCAATTTCACAACTGATACAAAGATCGCCAACAGAAAAAACTCTCTTCATGAGCTTATTTCAGTTATTTATCAACATAGCAATGACCTAGCCTGTACTTGTGACCGTGACGTGTATTTCTGTACCTTCCAAATTTCATGTTTCACCTTAATTTGTAACAGTTCTGCTGGATTTACTTGATGATTTAAGCCATAAACTTAATCCTTTACCATAGCTAGTCTCAAATTTTTAAGCTTAAGTTTAACTTAAGCTACTTAAACATAAGCTTACCTCACAAGACCGGCGCCAGATTTTTCACGACTTCCCCCATGGCACGTGCGAGAATTTTAAGATCATAAATAAAGCCAAGTGTTGACGAGTAAGTAAAAGAACTGCTGAAGCACAAATCCGAGTTCCAGAAGTCTAATTATGTTACTTTTGATCTAGTTTACTACACACGTGTTCTGTCTGGTCAGTAATCCGTCAGCACATTCCGACGTTTCGGAGCTAGGTTTCGTTTAATTTAGAACCCAGTCTCTCGATTGACCCGTGCATTTCGCGCGCGGGCTTTCGCAGTGCTCGTAAAACGCGCTCAATATAGTCAGGAGAAAAATGGTTTTCATGCCTATTACTTGTTCAGGAACTTTCGCGATTTATGGGTGAGGTAAATAGTAAATCTTACTTCTAACAGTGACAAGTTCTCTGATCTGAGTAATGAAACCAGCACAGTGTGGAATGTGAGTGCTGAAACCCATCTGAGATTATGGAACGCAAAATATGGTTCGCGCATGCCCGGGAATCGAAGCCCGATCTTTAATGTGAAAGTAATCCACTACAATTGTGAGCCCTTAAGTGAAATAGGCAGGCTATCTCTCATTAGCATTGAATTAAACCTATTCCAGGAGCTAGAGTCCGTGGTTCATTGAGTCAGACGGCTAAACCATGATGATTGGTTTGTCGCTGTGGACTTGCTGATATTTCATATTTTGATGATCCCAAATAAGGACGCCCTTGGGTCGAGACTGGGTGATATGGCTTTGCTAATGCGTTAGGTACTGCCCAAGAACGCAACTAGATACCTTCTGATCTTTTCCAGTAACGTGTAGTTCCATCGAAATAATTGTACCATCGCGTGTGATACTCGCGCACAATTTTGATGAGGGCGCCGCACAAAGAATAAACAAACAAAATGGTGCTGGAAATAACCTTCATGTGAGGACAATAAATTCCATTTTCTGTCACTATTTTCAGGAGAACCTTAAGCAAGGACGTTTTTGAGCGACGTACGTCAACCGGAAGTGGACTTTTAGAACTCTTGAGCCGTGATTTTGAACAAATTTGGGAGCAAATTGTTTCTTTAAGAGTAAAAACACTTAGCAATACAAATTTGGTGGTGCAAAGGCATATTAAAAAGAAAAAGGCTTACTTCTGGTTGACAAGCGTTGTTCAAAAACGTCGCTGCTTAAACACCCTATTAACTTCGAATGTGATGACTATGAATGGGACTCCGATTATGGTAATCACCGGAGTGAGATTGTTATTGTTTTTTATTTGTATGAATGACACAGGGGCGTGATTTTTGAATAAAAATTCAGGGAAATATAATGACGTTCATCCCTAAAAGTTTGACAACCAGGTATAAAAAGAATACAAAGCGACCTATTGAGTTAGGAGAATTGCCCCTGCTGAACCCCTGCCGTGGTTTCATAAGGACAAGATGTAAAAAAACCTAGTTTCTCTAATACGCTTTCCTGTAATATGTTTGCGCATCTCATTTTCCTTACTTTCTGAAAAACAATGAAAAGTTTTTCTCTCCTCTCTACCATTACTGCGGCCTGGCACCGGGACGCTGAGCCCGCAATACAAGGATCTAAGAACTGGAGAGGGTGTAGATTGAGAAACCATTGGTTGACTATAGTTTTATTTTCTCATAAAAACAGGCAAATATCGAGAATCGCTTTCATTTAATTAATAAGCAATGTATGATGTATATTTACAGACTGAAGTAATAATAAATACCAGTTGGTAATGGAAACATCTGACTGAAAACAGGCAAACCAAAGCGACAATTAGCTAGAGACGGTTTTATCCCCGGCACACATGGTTCGTACAACTTTAGACAAACACATTTCCAAGAACTTTTCAAGGATTTTTTAAGGACAATTTTCAGTTTTCAAGGACTAAGATTTATTTAATAAATCGACTTTCTGCAACAAGGCTTTGCAAAATGACTGTATGCGACAGCTGCAATTGCATCTGAGGTACAGAAATAGCATTTGAAATAAAGAAACAAAATATTGTTCATGCACAAAATGTCTTTACGTTACCCGTGAATTTTACAGGTTTTACACCGAGGGTGAGCCACATGTTCAACGGCAAAATAATCTAATTTAACAGAAAAAAGTTGTCGGGCGTAAACAAGGTTGTGAATTTCAAGGACTTTTCAAGACAAGACCTAATAAAGAAATCAAGTACTTTTCAAGGACCTAAACCGAATTCAAGGACTTTTCAAGACGACTAGTAAAATTAAAGACCTTTTCAAGATTGTACGAACCATGGGCACAGAAACAGACCTCATTCATTATTTTACTACGATGCCCGTCATCTTTGCACGCGCTTTACTGCCGTGAGGATTGATCGGATAACAGCAAAGTCACGTGATATTTCAGGGGGTAAAACGGTCCAGTTTGTTTATTTTCTCAAAACGAAACGATGACACAGTTCGCGTTTCGTCAAGTTTTACGTCATTATTGATTGCTGTGAGGACATCTGGGTGCCTAACCCTAACTAAACAATACTAAAACAATTGAAAGAATGGCATGTCATTGTTTCCTGCGACCAATTAGGAGAGACCTTCCGAGCAGCTCCTACACTACTCCTTTTGTCCTGTGATCATGTGTTCTGTACCTGCCACATCTACAGTCGCCATTGCATCCAAAGAAGTAACAATGATCATTTCCACCCATAATTTGCCATTATCGTCTTTAAGGTGAAAAATTATAAATTTTCTCCGCTCACGCGACCGCGACCCTGAGAAACCACGTGACGTCGCTTTAATCCCACCAGTAACGTGACGCGAAAGACTTGTCACGTGACCTCCAGCGCTGAGAGGTTCGCGGTAAACTCGGATCTAAAACTCGATACTGTCAAACACAAAGGATCGTGGAACAGAAAATTACAAAATGACTTGAAATCCGCTAAAATGTAACCTCGTTCCTACAGGGCTCGATCTTAATTTTCAGTTCAATGGCAAAGCTTTGCTTGTAAGAATTTTTCTACTAGCAAAAGCAGTAAATTCACAGGCTATTGTTTGTCTTCGAGGTCGAAAACCATCTCAAAAATGTAGGGTTTCTTAGACAGTCTAGAAGGATAAAGCTGAAAAACCCGGCTTACTCACATAGTGGAACCGAGTATAAATCACGGTGCCGAGCTAAAATGTACATTGTAATGTTGTAAATACAACAAATGAGCAGTGGCTGACATGCCACCCGTTCCTCTCGTACAATCAGTCAATGTATGCATTGGTTTTTAGCCAAAAATGGTAAAGATTCTTCAACAACGATCATCTTCTCTCTCAAATTTCCACTCGAGAAATGCTTACTCGCCAATTATTGCTAGAGGATTTTCTTTTGACTGGCAACTTCGGAAAACCACTCGGTTTTTGCGAGTTTGCGAGTGCTAATATCGAGCCCTGTAATCCTGGGAGGCCTGCTTTGCGCAAGTGGTGAAACACGATTCTTGAACGCTTCCGAGTTTTCTTCTGTTTTTGGGAAGTGGATTTGTGATTTTCTGTTTCAGTTCGCCACTCGAAGTCTAATTTATTGAGTACCACGACTCTCTCAACTCTTTCAGTTACCGCAAAACGCAATTGGCCATTTCCGAGTTCCAAAAACTCTCACTTTCGAAACGAGGCCAAGTTTAAAACCTTTCTTGTGAAAATGAAGTTTATTTGTATGAGAATAAAAAAATATTTTCATATCAATGGCTTTACACTTAGCCTCGCTTTGAAACTGAGGCTTGAAAATGATCGATTGAAGACAAAAATCTGAAAGTCGTCAAAATAACCTCAGGACCTTGTTTTCAAACAGAAACTGCTGTTTTTATAGTTTAGTCGTCAAGGCTTGACAATTCTTAAGATTGCTGTTTAACTACCACAGTAATTTACATGATAATACAGCAGGAACATCTCTCGCTCTACAAAATAAAAACACAATCACAATCACACACAACGTAGTTAACTACACGCAAATAAGGAAATACTCCGTTAAAAAGGCCTTGAAGCTTAAGTATTTCCAGCCTTAATTTTAAAGATGCACCCGGTACGTCGGAGGGAAACATATTATATGGAAGAATTTCGTTGGAGTATTTCAGGATTTTAGGGGAATGAATGCAGTGTTCAGTGTTGGAAATCATTGTAAGACTTGTAATGTAGAGGCCTTATTATAAACAAAAGCTTCGAGTGTGTTTGATCATCTCCGGCGTACAGAAACACTTAAAATCTTAATAATATTCTCGTTTAAGATGAAATACAATAAAATACAGTAAATAAATTTAAACAAAGTTTAACAAAATCCCTTAACAAAATCCAAACAATACTTAAAACCATCCACCTCCTTGAGGTAAATTTGGACGTGTACACATTTCAAAGCCTTCATTTAGGTACAATGGGATTACAGAACATAAACAAAGGATATTTTAAGTGAGCAACGAAAAAAAGGGTGCCGGGTTGACAAAAACTTTGACAAGTTGTACTAAATTCAAAACAGGCCGCACGTACCGACTGTGTAGATCATTAAATCAATACCTGGCCTAATAAGAAGTACAGTGTCTTATGGGCAAATTTAGCCGGAAACTGAGGTCTGCTAAAGGGGTGAGATAATTACAAGGTGCAAAACCCTTATATTAGTGACTGGATTTGCTGCAAAACACTGTAACCATCGGAACCAGATGGAGAGTTATCGATCACTCTATCGGAGTTACGAGAACAAAACGAACTCCTTTTTTAAATCATAGATAAGGTGTCTGTTTCTAATTTCTTTGCTGATCTACCAATTGTTAAACAAAACTCTTTTTTCGACAGTCTATAGGTCTACCTGACACAAAATGTCAGTGATATCTTCCCTAAACAGCTTAAAAAGGGAATCAAGGCGGGGAAATTAACAAAATACCTGTTTTATCCATGTCACGAGCGGGGATTTTAAACAGTAATACGAATTTTCGGGAGCGGGAATTTAACACGAGTGACTGAAGGAAAAGCCTCGTTTCTCAAAGTTTTGTATGGCGGCAGAAGAGAGATGATGCCGCAGAGAATGATAATATTAAAACATAGGAGAAACAGGGCAGGAACGCACAAAACAGGTTGCCCTAGTCTCAAGACACAGGGAGAAAGTGTATGGAACGTCCTACACATTGGTCGAGCGTTGCCTTACAAGGACTTCACAAATCTAATTTGAGTCTCATTTGTTCACCTCGTACGTAAACGACGATAAAATAATCCCAAAAGCCCTTCCTAAGTTTCCCGATTCCTCTCCCATTACTTTCACGATTAGAAAATTGGAGAAAGACAGAGCCGTTTCGCTTCCCAGGGGGTACTCCGGGTAATTCTCGGTGGAGGTGTGCCGCCTAGTTCTCCAAATCCTGACCCTATTTCAGACCAAAAAGTGTCATTTTCCACACCTTTTTTCAGACCTGACCTCTAAAATCCACACCCTTTTTCAGACCTGACATTTAGGCAGAAATTATGTGAGAACTACAGTCAACCGGCCCTTTATAGCGGACACTGTAGGGACCTCAAATTAGTATCCTCATTACCGAGAGTCCGTAATAGTGAAGACGCACCGGCAACATCGCAGAAAGACGGACGATTCGCATCGGCTTCAACCTCGACGAGTGGCGTCGCTTGACTATTTTGCGTAGAACGAGGCATGACGGAAAAATGCTAATGAAAAATGCTAATGAATCCGCAAAGATTCGCTCACAGAAGCAGTGATCGCAACGATCGCTAGCAAGCAAGGCTGTACGTAATTTGCCCCTGCGAACTCCAAAGGGGCGCCCCCACGGATCATGTGCAAACTGGGCGAGACCGCTGGCAGCATTAGCTCGAGATTAACCTTGCCTAAATTACATTTAGCCACATTTAAACGTCTGTAATTTGTTTCTGCCGGGGAATTTAGCTGTTGTCCGTATTATCGGGGTGTTCGGAAGGCGAGAATTGACTGTACCTATATGGCTTATATAAGGAAGTACCCCCCCCGGTTTCGCTTAAGATCCCTTGCCCTTACAAGTATACCATACAGAACTTACTTTTTTGTAAGCGATCTAATCACATTTTTCTACAGTGGCTTTAGAGGTCCGTTCTCAGGAATTAGGTAAGAAAAAAATCCTCTGGCACCCAGGATAACATTTTTCATGAATTTAAAGGAACGCAATCGAGAGTTCTATTAACAGGTCCGATGGTTTGAATTTTAAGAAATACAGATACCAGATCGGACAGAGAGTTTGAAATCGAGCCTAGAACTACACTTCACTAATTCCCTGCTATACGGAGCTTTTAACAAACTACTTGGCCCGGGGAGCGGGAAAATTGGCGGTGTTATAACACCAAACCAATGTTAAATTCCCCGCTAAGTCCCGGGGGTCGGGGGGCCGGAGTTTCAAATGACTGATGCATAAACTTAAACAAACGAAGCTGGTGACTAATCTGTTCCTGTTCAATCTCTTTTTTAGAAGATGAATAAGCTTATTAATTTAAATGTAACCAACAGATAAGAAACTGCTTTATCTCGTTTGGCCAACCTGGTTCTTATATTGTTGGCTATTAAAGAAGCAAATTTCTTACAGCAGGTTATTAAGCTACTTACGTTCTTACACGCGGGTTTTTACTGTATTAAAAACTATCTCAGTAACACCAACTCGGAAATCCTCCGTAATGGAGACTTATAAATGAAGGCTCCCGAGCGTATTTGATTATCTCTGACGGGCAGGAAACCCCTAAATTGAACTGTTCACACAAACACTGAAAGCCTTAGTAAATGATATTTAATAAATAAACTTTCACAAAATAGTTGAGTGATGACTAACCTGCTCCTGTTCATGCGCTGATTCAGGTAATGAATTAGGAAAGAGGTGAGGGTACCGACTTTTCCAGTAGATCTCTGATGGCCATTCATCTTCAGGTTTGAGGTTCCCTTCAAAATCCTGCAACAAAATACAACTAATACTTAAAACTACTCATCTCCTCATCTCCTTTCAGTAAAGTGTGGACGTGTACCCATTTCAAAACCTTCATTTTATCGAATTTTAAGTCCCGTGCGATTACACTGACCAACGAAAGACAATTGTTAATATGAAAACAAAATTGACAAGATGTACTAAGTTCAAAAAGAGACTCGCGTGCCGAAAGCAAAGATCAATAGTCAAAACTTGACCTATATAATAAAAGGCAGTTTGTAACTGCATGTGGCTACTGTTTTAGTTTTGTAGAATATATCGCAATAAAAAAGGAATGCAAATTGTAGGAAACGATAGAAATTCAGATTGTTTATCCATAAATATACTATCTTTGCTCTAGAAGGTATATATTTAACAAACAACAACAACAAAAGAAATAAGCAAACAAAACAAGAACGAAAAGGAAACAAAAAAGAGAAAGACAGAAGGAAAAAACAAGGGTACTGAGCAGGATTCGAACCCGGCACCTTGTCAAAAATTATACGAGCACAAGGTTAATGTGTTAAAAACAACTCACAAACTATTCTTAAGCGTCTTTACAGTTATTTGCTGAGAGAAATGTTTCCTAGCGAAGATTTTGACTTCTCTTCCGTGATGATAAGGGATGTGGGGGAGGGGACCCTCTCTCTCCGGCGTTGTGTGACATAGAGAGAGAGAGAGAGAGAGAGAGAGAGAGAGAGAGAGAGAGAGAGAGAGAGGCCAGAACTGCACTAGACACACGGTGGTTACGCCTTCTTTGTGTGGTATGTTGGTGTAGAGGTGAAGCGCTGAAGGTCAAAAAACTTCCTTAACGACTAAGTTCAAGAAACGAGTGTTACCCGTCGCCAATTTTTAAACCAAGTTTAGGGAGGAGGGAGATTTACCCCACTGTACCTCTCCCCTCTCAGCGGGATTGGAAAGAGAAACATCTTTATCAAGGGGCACGTACAAGAAATTCGCATTCAAAATAGTAGAATCAAAATCAAAATTAGCAAATCCTTTTTCTTTCCTCTTGAAAATATATTCTGCCTTACAAAATTCGCAGATCGCAGTGTATTTTTTGGGGGGCGGGAATTTGTTACGTAATAAAACGAAAGGCAGGAAAATGTCATCACGTGAAAAATCATCCGAGGTAGATTTAACCAATCAGCTGCCGCCACGTCACTAAGCTTCGAATGACATCGTTTGTTGTTTTGTAGTTTGTTCAGTTCGCTCTTCAACGGCAAACTGTTCAGGATGAATTCAAAATTTAATAAGAAAACATCAAGGAAATGATACTGGCAAAAGACAGGGATTTATCTCTTTTTACTCAGGAATATGCTAAGGAGTTGTTCGAAGGTCAAGGAAACATTATTTATAAGGATATTTCACGAAAGTCCAAAGCTCCGCATGAGGATTTGATTTGTACGGCGAGTGTTGAAAACAAGCTCATGCTATTTACGCGATGAAAATCATGCAATGGACACTTGTGCTATACAGTGGAGAACAGCGAAGGGTTTATAGTTGTAAAGAAAATTTTTTTGGTGTTGCTTTCAACCGTTGTCTCGGAGATACAATTTTTTTGTGCGGGTTGTTATTTCAAAAACCAACGCTTCACCGAACTGCAAGGACCAGTATTTACCAAAGAAACGCTCAAGAACTAACAAAAGAACAGCTATAAAAAAGACTTGTTTGTTTTTTGGACTTTCAAAGGAACTTCACTTGACTTAAACTGATTTTATAGGAGCCTTGGACGATAAATGTGAAACTGTGAGTTTAATGTGTTTACTCTTTGCTCATTCGTTTGAATTGAACATGAACTGAACATCTTTCATTTGCTTTTATGGTTGTTGTTTGTTACTTTATGAAAAAGTATGAATTAAAATTGATTTAGAAATTAATACTGTCGAAATTATATGATTTTGTTTTGCTAAAAATTCTTGTTTTCACCCAATAATATCATCTTATGGCTGCTTGAAGATACGAAATCTCTCTTTTTGTTTTCAACTCCATGTTTTAATATCAGCTGAAGTTACTTGTTCTTAACGTTCTCAGTTAAAACATTTTATGGAGTTAGTTTAATCAGTTGAAAGAAATGAATTTGAAATGATACTTTGAATCTGCTAAAGTTTGTGATTTGATTTCAAAAGCAAATCTCGTGTTTTGTCGAGTATAAAAATGACAAAGAAAGGAAAATGGCGAAAGGCAAGAGCTGAGTAGAAATAAACTGTAAACAAAGAATAAAGAAACAAATTGCGATAAAATTGGAAAACTTACGTGGTAGGATGACAGCAGTTTAGCGATGTTTCCGTGCCGCTGTACAGCTGATGTGAGATTCATCACCTGCTGTGGAGTCATCTTCACTCGTGTAAGGTACAGTGTCTCTAGGTGAGGAGCGCAGCTGAGATGTTTTATCAAGCTGCTGACTCCTGCACCCAGAAGAGGATTGTATGACATGTTGAGCTCCTTCAAGTTTGGAAGATCTTGTTGAAATACTCTGCTGATGAACTCCACAGCAGGTGATGATGTTACATTGATCTCCCAGAGTGTTAATCTCTCCAGTTTGTGTGTTGTTGGGATGCTCCTCAGTAGAGACTCTGTTACCTCAGCATCAAACACTTCACCGTCTTCACCCCAAACCCATATCACGTGTGGAGCGGTGATAAACGGCATCATCTCAATCATCAGTTCCACATCTGACCTGTTCACCCACTCAGCTCTAATCCTCCGAACCCTGGAGAGACCATGACTCTTTAAACAACAGCTGCTGCTGCTCTCTTCACTTGACACACCACCATTCATGTTTGTCTTCTTTGTTGTCTCTTCTAAACTAACTAACGTCTTTACCATTTTAAAAGGAAGAGGAATCCCATAATATGTACTTCTTACAATTTTATAGAAATAAAGGTGAGTGTTGTTTTCTTCTTTCATTAAAAAAAATTCGTCAACACTACGCCATGGAAATACACTCAAAAATTCTGATGCTTTCTGTTCTCCTGTTCTACTAACTATAACAGCGTTTAATTGCTGTGCTAAAGTTATTAAATTATTATAACTTTGCTCTGTATACTGGTCGCCTTGAGAGAAAAATATGTACATAAGTGAAGCGGTAGTTTTAACAAAATTTTCCTTTACTACAATATTCAGCTGGTCAGGATTTAAAATGAACAAAACACCTCCTAGATTAGAAAGAAAAGTGGGGAAAAGTTCTGATCTCGTGTCTGCTGAGCAGTAGAAGAATAACTGTGTACATAGAGTTAAAAGATTTCTTTTTTCTTCTGACAAATCTAACACTGACGGTGTTTCTTTGTCGAAGCTGTACTCTCCGTCTTCCTTCGCCGCCATTTCCAACAGATATATCAAGATCTCGCGCGCGGCTTCTTCTGTCATTTCAGCAGCAAATTTAAAAACTTCATTCATCTTGAAGATCCTTTCAATTGAGTCGACTTTGAAAAGGGAATTGTTTTTACCTTCTTGGGATAACAGTTCTTCTTTTAGAAATAAAGAAGCCAAAAACTCCTGCATGGATTTGTGAATGAAGTGCACGACTTGGCACCGCTTGTGAGCTGTCATGTTTAGGAGCTGAAACAACCCAGCCTCGATCAGTTTCTCGGTCAAAACCTGATCCGACAGTTTACTGACAGGAAAACAAAGTAAATCTTGTAGAAGTGCGTCAAAGGCTAATTCTCCTAATTTACAGAGTTCTTGTTTGTGGTCGTCAACTTTTTCCGCCGGCTTTTCTTGTTTCTCCGACATATGATCAAACAAAGCCTGAATGAACTGAAAATATATCATCGGCCGTGATGAAGGTAGTCCTTCACGATCCTTCTCTTTCCAAACCCACAACAACATCAAAAGTAAAATAGGTATTTTTGCTACGTCCGTTAGGTCTTGTTGCTTTAAGTATCGGAAAAATTCTCTCACATCTTGGTCATCTTTCAAGAATCTACGGGCGAACTCTTCTTGTCGCTTACGGTCAAAACCGTCGATCTCAAATTGAGCATCGCTGGAACTTTTCAATCCCTCTCCTTTCATGTCTCTAGATGTTATAATAACACAACAATCCCTCAACTGCTTTTTCTCCCAGATTTGAAGAACAGGTGATTGCCTTTCTGCGCTGTGTACGTATTCATCGTAGCCGTCCAAGATAAGCAACACTTTTTGTTGATGGCGAAGAACGTAATCGTACAGGTTGTCAGCGGAAACTCGGCCATCACTTGCGAGAAGATTAGCATTGCTCAGAATGGCTGGGACATCGTTAAGGTCGCAAACATCGCGTAATTTGACCAAAAGTACAAGATCAAATCTTCCTATTTTTCCTTCAAATCTGTGCTGGGACCAGTCGAATGTAGCTTTCTGCGTAAAAACTGTCTTGCCGATACCTGGTCGTCCGTAGACCAAAATGCGCTTCGGCGTATGATGAAGTCTTCCGCCGTCAAAAATGTCGGTGTAGTGTTTAAGTTCCTTCTGTGTTACACCGCTGGGCTTCTTCTCATCCATAAGCCAAGACAACTGGGTGTAAATTTCATCGATATGAACGGCAGAGCTTTGCTCCCACGGAACGATTTTGACTTTGCTGTTGGTTTCATAAATTGATCGCAGATGTTTCTGGCACTCCTTGAGGCAGAGAGAATCTGTTAAAGAAAATTTTACGTTCCTTTTTGTTAAAGAATTGTTCTTTTATAACTTGATATCTTAATAGGTGAGGAAATTTAAAGGGTGGTAGTTGATACACAAATTATATAAACTGATCAGATCACCAAATATAAATAAAATGTCCATATTTAAAAACAAATTATCCTCAACTCATGATACACCAACAGAAATGTAAGTAACAGTGCATATAGATATCAGGGCTCTAAAACACCAGAATATAGTGTAGGAATATAAATACAACGGTCAAACGTAGAAGGAATGCTCTTTTTTAATTGAATTTATTAATTCATACATCTAATCTATTTTCTTCTTTTTCACCTGCTTACACACTGACTTTAATTAGATGGGGAGCTAACTAGAAAATCTAACAGTTTATTTAGCTTCCCAGCTCGCAATTATTATTTCTCTTACATTATAAAGTTATAACCCAGCACAAATTTCATTTATGTAAATTTAAAAATGTAATTTCACCATGAGCTAAATATAGAATTATTAAATATTGAAATTACAATAATTTATGAATATGGCGGGATGGGCAGTCTTGGCCGAGTAACATGTAGATGTAAATATCTTTGAAGACTGCATCAGTAAAGCAAGTGTAAAGGGGCGTTACCACACAAAGAGAGGTTCAGGGAGGAGACACCGATAGAGGGCTACCTCTCCAAAGCCGTTAGTGACGTTTGTGGTTGAGTGCTAAAAATAATTCTTATTTTTTATAACGGGCCTCGAGGATTAACGCCGGTTAAACATACCTTAGCAAAATTCTAACAGAAAAAATGAATGAGAAAAAGAATTTGACGCTTGAAGTATCACATCATACTTCTTCTTTGCTACTTTTTCTTAAAATAAATATAAACAACTGCGACAATAAAGATCATTTTGTACTGCAATAAAACAAACGATAAAAGTCATTTTCATATTAAAGTACGTGTTTTTAATCTACTGTATGTCTGGTACCATTTCTGCTTTATTGGATATAATAGTACCTGGTAACACCTCCTTAGTGGCCGTAGAGCTAGAGGGCTGTTTCCTTGCTGACGGGTCTGTGAGTTAAACAAAATAGAATAAAAATTGAAGTGAGACATTTAAAACATGGATTGTTCAAAAGTATTTGGGGAAAATGTTTATCAATCTGTCAGTTTTTTTACTACTCACACTTTAGTTTCTGGGACTGAATAACAAAGTTTCAATAACAAAAAGCACTGAGCAGCTTGTCTTGGGACTGAAAGCTTACATCTTAGCTTTTACTGAATTGTGGGTGATACTGACATTTTAATTCACTAAATGATGTCTGGTCGCAGTGTGCACAATTTTAGACAATAAATTTATGTTCTAAACTTGGTTATGCAGGATTTCAGCTGCACACTGAGTTGATTCTGAAACGGATCTAGTAAGCAGTTGCAGTTCAAAAACATTTTCAAAACAGGAAAAAAAACCCAAATATTTCTTGGGCCCTTCCAATCAATCAGAGGGTAGAGTTCTAGAATGATCTAAAACCAGAACATAAAGCCAGTAGAGCAGAGAGCTTACTGGTTAGAGTTCAAGGCTGTCACTGTGGTTTCAAGATTCAGAGCAGGGAATGGAACATCCTGAAAATTCTTTTGGTCCTATTTTCCTTTTATTTCCTATGAATAAAGTAACCAGGGGTCATGCTCATAGCAGCCAGGGGAAATCCACACTTCCCGGCCCTTAGTGACAGCCCTGTAAAGTTGGTCGCTAGTGTCATCAGGGCATCTTGGGGGGAGGTGGGCGGGGTGGAGAAGGATATACTACCCTATTAAACAACTGTGGTGCTAGTCAAATAAAAAATTCAAAAGTATCCCCAGAAGGTATCGGAATCTTGCTTTGTCAGCATTGAAGAAATTCATTTTAAGATCTATAAGAGGTACCAAAAAGAGGAGGAGATACTTCCCCGCTGTGAACTTTGAAGAATTAATAGATAGAAGACAAAGTTTAGTAGCTGGTTACTGTCAGGGAGCTGTTGTGATTCTCATATACAATGAATTAGTAATCTCTTATTCACCTGTAACAAAACTTGTGCTTGCGCCAGCTTGCTCAACCCTTCCAGATGGACCTTGAAATACAACAACAAATAATTAGTCATTTCACCAGTGTCTTGTTCACAACTTATGTTGTTAAATGAATTGCTTTTTTGCAGACAATGAACTGGATCAAATGCTTTTTGTCTTGCTGTAGGAGATTCATGAATCTTTTAACAAGTCTTCAAAATAAACCATTTTTTGAATTTTCCTCAGCTATTTGTAATTTTAATATAATTTAACAATGAGTACCGGCATCTTTAAACCAAATGACAAAATGTGTACATGACACAGCATACCATGGTTGAACTCATGTAACAAACTCAAGTTCAAGTTCAAGCTTATTGTTTACTGGCAACATTTTGAACTGCAGGAACTTGAGTTGCAGGGACCACGTCCTCTGCTCTTTATGAATTAACAGTGTGGTTATTATGATTTATTGTACTTAAATGGCCAGAAGACTAGAAAGTGACTAACCGTTTGCAGCTGTCATTGAAAAGTAGCACTTTCTTCACAGTTACATTTATTTAAAGATCCTGATTTGTTGGTTCAGAGTTTGAACTTACAGCTGTACAAGCTCTAGCTCGACAGACCAATTTTCCAATTGAGCTACAGAGTAACTGGGCAGTGGGTCAGCTCCCCTAAGGGGAAAGAAACACTCCACCTCAGAATTCCAAAGACCTTCCGAAAGACCCTCGTAGGTATTAATTACTTGGAATTGTTCTTAATCTCCAAGAATATCTACATGAAACATGAATGTCAAAATATTATTTTACAACTTTCTTTACCTTGGGTTTTTGGTTTTCCTTTCTGCAATGGCTTTAATGCAGCAGTTAGAAACTGCTGCCTCCAAGGAATATTCTTCTTAGATCGGTCTTTATCCATCTTTAAACCAAGATTAAAATTTATGCATCAGAAAATAGTAGTTTAGTGAGGCCAACATACACTTCTCCATGCCGCTCACTAAGTTTATTTTAAACAATTTCCAATATTTTGCTGTTCCCCTACAAGGAGTATCTCAACTTCATTTGTAATGAAAGCAAACCAGCTGTGGTCCAAAATCTCCAAATTATAACTTTCCCTGCCAGCAAATGGCCAGGATACTTTTGAGGACTTCACTAACAAAAGAAAGTCTTTCATTCTACTTGTATAACAAACACATCACATAAGGTTTCATTAATTATGTATATAGCAGGGGGGTGGGGGGGGGGGGGGGGGTAGAGGATATTTTTTAAAAGGGCAAAATGTTTTAAGATCAGCCCCACCAAATCATACAGAATTTTTTGACAGCCTCCCTTCTTGACCAAAACAAAAATTGGCAACCCCCCCCCCCCCCCCACCCATTCTTGACGAGGAAAGTAAAATATAGGCAATATGATGAAATGGTGGAGAGATCATTATTTAAATAGAAAACTAAAAACAAAAGGTAACCAAAGGGTCACAGATTTTTGTGAAATAAAAATATGCCAAGAAGAGGATATAAAGGTACAAAGCACTCAAAGCACTTCAGTAACTGAGAGAACTGACTATCATTAGTGGGGATGCCCTTGAACATGTAGGTTGTGCTGTTCATAATTTAGGGAAGCCAAGTGTTGTTGATGTCCAACAGTGTTGAACAATGATGATGATGATGATGATGGTGGAAATGAAGAGGGTGCTGAGAGTTTTGGCGACAATGATGAAGTTTAGAACATGCCCTCACAAAGACAGTTGCAATGTGTTTTCAAGCATTAAATTTGTACAGTTTAATAACTTTCATCAGCAAATGTTTAACTGGTGACATGTTTTTCAAGTTGTGTATGCGGTCAGTATAAAAGAACGACTGCGGACTACAGACTGCGGACTGGGTATAAAATATGGACTAGGTATAAAATGCGGACTGGAAAATACAGACTGGGTGAAACTGCAAAAAGCGTAAAGTCTCTTGGCCTTAAAGACAACTCCACGAACCAAATAAGAATGAAGATTTATTCAGAGCACATACAAACGGCGTGGGTTGAAACTAAAACGGTAAAAGAGTAAAAAAGTTACAAGTTGCGACTAAAGTAAATAAGAGTAAAGAAATAACAAAACTGCAAAGCGAGGACTGTGAAATACACTTACATTGTTTCGGCCAGAGAAAACTGCTGAAGCGGACTGCGAATAACGCGAAGCTAGGGACTAGCAAGAAACTAAAACAGAACTGCGCTAAGCGCGAACCAAAAATGAACTGCCCAAACTGTACTGCAAAATTACGATATATGAAAAATACGCTAGAACATGCGGAAAACAAAACTATAGAAACTTAGAAAGGCGCTAATGAAGATGAAACAGCAAAGAAACGCTAACGAGGGCGCGAAAACTGACAAAAAGGAAAAAACACCTAAATTAACGCAAAAAAAAGACTAAACAAAAGGACGAAAAGAAGTATAAACTAATTTGCGTACGCAAAGGAAAAACAAATTACACAAGAACGAATAATAGGAAAAATGTTACACTTGGATCTTACACTGGGTATAAAACATTGGCTAGGTATAAAACATGGACTGCGGACTGGGTATAAAATACAGACTACGGACTACTTTGGTAAAAACTGTGCTAATTGGTTCTAGGTAAGGAAAAATAAGATCAAAAGATCACTAAATAGCAAGACACGTGAGTTAAAGTTGTATATACTCCTATAAATTCTTGGTGGAGGTGTGCCGCCCGGTTCTCTGAATCAGGAGCCTGATCAAAATGCTATTTTCTTCACCCATTTTTAGACCTAGTCTCAGTCTTTAACAATCATGAAGGGGATCAGGACCCGGGGGGTACTCCCTTATATAAGCCATATAGGTATGTACCGCCCAAAGGGTAGGGTTTTGGGGCCTTTTTAGTCCGAAAACACTTTGCCCATTTTGGTCTGGAATCGGGTATGATTTTCAAGGGAGCTACAGGAGCGTACATGAATGGATAAATTTATCGTTTCAATTCCAAATGAATAAGCATGAAATAGAAATATGCGAATTCGAAATGCATTTGGAGAATTTTTTTGTTTACGCTCTAACTTGGTAATGATGACATAATTTCTGCCTAATTAGACCTAACCTGTTCCAGGCTCCGAGGTAGTTGGGTCCACTGTATTGAGAAGGCACGAACACAAAATAAAACGGGAGAAAACTGGGGAGTCTCCCCAACTATCTGAGAGCCTGGAACAGGCTAAATTAGGCCAGGTCCGAAAATGGGTATGGATTTTAGAGATTTGGTCTGAAAATGGGTGTGGAAAATGGCATTGTTTGGTCTGAAATAAGGTCAGGATTTGGAGAACCAGGCAGCACACCCCCACCAAGAATTTCCAGTAGTACTCCCCTTCGGGGGTCAGGAGCAGGGTGTAATTCATGTCATCACAATCATTGCTTAGAATATAATGTTGAATGATTCATTTCGGTTATTATTCATGTATTTGAGTAATCCCTCCTCCCTAAATACTGCTTTTGTACATCGCACAATGCCCCTACATTGACCTTCTCGTCTGAGTTCTTCATTCAGTCCTCATATTCCCAAGGCTTTATTTGAAACGGAATTGTGGCATCTATAAGAATTTTACTGATCTGACTAACACCAATACCATTTTTTTTGATTCGGTGCTTCTTATTGGTTTAAAACTGTAAATTGAAATCTCTTCTAACTCCTTCTTTTTATAAAATTCAGAGTTTAATTTCAGTTGCCTCGAGTACCGGCATAATAATAAATTATAACCTTCCTTGTCCATTGGGAGAATAGACTACGGGAACAGCTAAAGGAATGTTAAAGCCGGGACTACTGTTTTTGCTTGTCCGCTTTGCGTTTCTCTCAGTTTTACCTTCCTAAAGCTGTTATTATATACCTAGTCCATAGTCCACGTTTTATACTTAGTCCGTGTTTTATACTCAGTCCGTAGTCTGCATTTTATTCCTAGTCTGTGTTTTATACCCAGTTCGCAGTCCGTGGTTCCCAGTCCGTGTTTTATACTGACCGGTTGTGTATGCTATTTGAGCCATCAAGCACTTCAAGACATTCCAATGTGAACTTTTTTGCATAGGAATTAAATTATAAAATACTTTGTATGGCTGTTATGTTAGTTTATAGAGCTCCATGCAGTTAAGTCCATTTATTAGTCTTGATTTCAGTGGCTACTGCTAAACACAGAAATAATGGCAATTTTCCAGTTAAAGAAAGTTTGAACTTTTCATTGAAATTTTGTAGTTGTTATTGACTCGAAAGCAATTAGCTTTACCATGAAAACACTTCACCGTTATATTAATAATAGTTTAAGTCCTACAAAGAGTATTATTTCTCAAGCAAATAAGCTAGCAAACTTTCTTTAAGCATAGAGTAATTAAGGTAGTCTTCTTTTATAAAAAAAAATCCACAAAACAATGCTTCCTAATTTTAATAACTGGAGAAAAACAAATCAGCAACCCCCGTTTCTTCTGTCAAAAATTTTGGTAACCCCCCTTGTCCCTTGCCAAAAAATTTAAGATCCCCATCAAAAATCCTCTCCCCCCCCCCCCACCCCTGTGGTATACATAATGAATGCAGCCTAAAAGAGGATTCAGACTGTAGAGGAATACCATTATAGATTAGTATTGTAAGGGAATACCTTTGTTTGTTAAAATGAAATTCTGTCAGTCCTTCACTCTAAGGCGTGCCAACTGTCTCGGTTAACCAGTTTAACTGAAATAAATGGCAAAAAGTAATATTTTAAGACAAAAACAGACAAGACAGTTAGTTTTCCACAGAGTTCCATACATTTTATTGTGTATTAAATGTTTTGACACTATTCATAAACTGTTTTAGTGAAATTAAGTATGAGATTGTTAAATGCATATAAATGTATGGGGTTGTATGGAAGTCTTACCCAAATGAACTTGTCAAGACACTGGGTAGAGGATTGCTGATGTATTAAATGACAGACGTCTGTCATGAACTTTTAGAGGGTAACTTAGGGGAGCAGAGATTTGGTTTGTGTGAGAGAATGTGTTTATCATACTGCTGATAAAAAGCCAACTCTTTAGTCTCAAGACAACAGTTTTTGCTTTGTTATCTTTAATTGAACATGATACCTTTCCTGAAAATGAAAGGCCGGTTTATAACAGTTACTGTACAAGTGATGCAAATGTAAATGCAAGTACAGTGAGATATGCATGTGCAGTATCCTGTATCATAACTTTATTGAGTTAATCAAGTTCCATTTAAATCATTATACCAGACAAACTGACCTGAAAGTTAACTAACTCAGTTTCCTAACCCTAATCAATAAAGTTAAGAGTCATTAGGTGGGGGATCTTATAGGTCTTTGTTTTCAAGACACCTGTTGGCCTTGAATTGCGTGACAAACAAAGTCACAGAGGCTATTAGAAGAGCCAAGAAGAATTTCTTCTACGAATCTTTCAGAGAAAACCGTGGTGACTCTAAGAAGATTTGGTCTGCACTTAAGGATTTATCTGGCCAGAAAAATTATGGGGGTGTCCTATTTGGAGGAGAACGGGTCAATCTATAAATACATGATGAAACTGCAATGGCCAAGGTATTCGCTGAACACTTCATGGGTTTAGCGGATAGACTCACTGACAAAACTGTAGGGCAGTTTGATCCAACAGTACTGAAAGCTCTTGTCGATAAACCCAAGGTTTGTGACTCAAAGCTAGCTTTCCCTCCTATAACCCCAAGCCAAACCCACCAGCTAATAAAGGCTATCCCGTCATGCAAAGTGACTGGCCTAGATGGTGTGAGTACTCGCTTAGAGCAAGGGTGGTGCACTAGTGGTGAGAGCACTTGCCTACCACCAATGTGGCCCGGGTTCAAATCCCAGCGTCGACACCATATGTGGGTTGAGTTTGTTTGTTTGTTGTTGGTTCTCTCCCTTGCTCCGAGAGGTTTTTCTCCAGGTACTCCGGTTTTCCCCTTTCCTAAAAAACCAACATTTCCAAATTCCAATTCGACCAGGAATCAGGTAGGTGAAGAACCACTATGTGGATGTGCTACCTGCAAATCGTTATTCATTTATGCTACAAATATCAGCGACAAAATGAGTTCAGACACTTCACCCTAAAGGGGCTTTTTGGCATTTCCCTGACTTCACAAGGGCAAAATATAGCTTTTCCTCCCCCATCCCCTCCATACAATGTTGTGCCACTGTTCGAGCTACCTTTAGAAAACAACAAACACCCCAACTTTGAATGGAGGGGACAGGGGAGGGGTGTGGATTCTTTTGTTCTCTTTTGTTCTCCCATTTGAGTACAGTTTCTCAACAATTTTGTTGCCGATTGTCAGAATCGCGAAAGTGCCACACAACCTTAAGAAAATTAATTCAATTCATTTCTCTCTGCTGGGATGTAAAACCCCTGGTGGCTTTTTATTTGCTATGTTTAACTTCATCATGCCTATTTTAGAACAATTAGATTAAAATAAGAATATAACGGTTTCGTTATTTTCAGTGCGTGACATTTCGCGTCACACTTAACATGCCTTGACATCGTGTGATGTGGCGCGTTGCACACAATTTTTTATTCTCTCCTTTATTAAAACAAAGTACAAAGTGAATAGGACAGAAAACAAAATAGATTTCTAGGCAATAAAGCAGTTACATCGCTGAAATTACTGTTTAGTACGAATTTCCACGAGTAACCTGGATGAGTACAAAATAAAATAATTAGATTATCTTAAAGAAGAAAGCTGGTTACAGTCTCCTCCTAACCTCATAGTTTCTACTGTAATGTACATTCTTCACAGACTTGTATAAGAATATGGGCAACTAATCTACTGCACAGATGTAGCGATGCTATGCGGCTTTGCTGTGCGTTAGAAGTCGGAACTCGATCACACCCATATATATTGAATGGCCAAACTTCGAATTAAAACTTCGAACTTACTTGGGAGATATTCACAAACAATACATTATTTATCTCCCATCGATTCCTGGCCTGACGACCACACTTAGATACCAGAGGAAAATCAATATTTCAGTACGTGGGTATGGCGCGTAATTATTGGACAATACTATTGAGTACAAAGATTGGCAAAACTAATTTCCCCTTGAAAAGCCGAAGCCGTGATTTTTAGAATGAAAGGTAAGTGTACACTTTTAGAGAGAGCGCTTTCTCGACTCGAAATTTAAAACTTGATCCTTGATCCTCGATCATCGAAACTCGAGACTCGATCCTCAAAAGTTTTGAGAATCGAGAATTGAGTCTCGCGTCTCGAGGATTGAGATGCGGGTGACTGTCAACTTACTTTTGAGCGGTACTGTAGATGCAAAGATAGACCATCTGTTATTAATAATATACAAAACCCCATGTACGATTTCAGTATTTGAAAAGTTATGACTGTTTGTATCAACGCGTATACGAGCTAATACGATATTTTCAGATTTAGCGTAACGGATATATCTCTAGGAGATTTTGTCAAAAGTACAGCTTACTGATACTTTACAGAAGTTGGCTATATATCGAAACTGAATGTGTCTAGGAAACCCAGCCAGCTCAGTTGTCTGGGCTTATTAGTATAGAGGCCCTTGAAATTCGCTTGTTAAGGGCGGATAAATAGTCCCGGCCGGTGAGTAAGTTTATAAGAAACCGATCATTACTTAGAGGGGGGAGGTCCCTTTGACTGTTTTTGCAACAGGGACTGGATTTTCCTCCTCCATCTCCTCCCAAACTTTACCTAATTCATTACTGGCACTGACTCAAAAATTGAACAATATTTCATTCAAAATTCTAGTAAATGCGCATTTGAAACTGCTGGTATGCAGCCATATTTGAATCCCTTGCCGAAACTACCGTAAAATTCCGAAAATAAGCCCCCCCATGTATAAGTCCCACAAACTCGTAACACAAAAAACCCTCTGTGAAATCCCCCCCCCCCCCGAATATAAGCCCCCCTGGTGCTTGTACTTGGAAAATTGCCCTCAAATACAAAGTGAAACAAAGCAAAAACGGTAAATTTCCTTCCAAACTATAAACTACACCGATCAATTTTGAAACGCAAACTTCCCTCCGTACATAAGCCCCTCCGAATATAAGCCACTCCAAACATAAGCCCCTCAAAAAGGGCCTTTGAAAAAAAGTCCCGAGGCTTATTATCGGAATTCTACAGCATGTCACGTTTCAAGATAAATAGCTGGGTAAGAAAGAACATAAAACAAATGTCCAGAGGTAAAGAGTTTGTCCGAGAATCAAAACATCAGCTAAGCAAATTTCACTTTGGGTCAGAAAACCCAAATTTATCAACAAATGTAGGATTATTTTTTCGACCATCTTACAGTGTTTTGTGGCTAATCGTAAAACAATTTGTCTTAGTGCCTTTCTTGGCCATATTGCATCGCATGTTTGGTCTACAAAAAGGGTCGCCCTTAGGACTTGCCACTAGTGTCATCATTTTATTGGTGTAAATATTGGTCTTAAGGTCTAAACACGAATACAGAATTGATTCCTTTCTTAAAACTACTCTAGATTAAATGGGAGTTTATTGCAACCATACCCTATAATCCAAATGACTTTCCTGTGCTCTCCTCGTGTTATCCGCTATCCAAGTTATCCGTGATACTGAAAGAAAGATGTCCCCTTTGGAATAAATAGCTGTTTTAATAATAATAATAATAATAGTAATAATCATAACAATCATTCTTATTATGATTACTATTATTACTATTATAGTGACAAAGATTATGATAATGATAATGATAAATTATCATTATAAATTATCATTGGTTATCAATACGGTTATGGTATTGATAACCCTTTGCGTCCTGGGGAGCTTTTTAACTTTTTAGCAACCAGTTGAGAACTCTGCCATAATACTAAAAGTATTTATTATTACACCATATCCCTGGAATCATGGTGCTTTACTTGAAAATCTCCTTATGTACCCCGAATGAATTTTACCTTCACTTAAAATTCTTCATTATTCCACATTTTACTGGTCCTTTCAGGATCCTCTCCTTTTAAAAAAATGCAGCTTTGCCTTGTTGCCTTTGGACTGTTAGCATGGGATTCAAAATAAGGCCGCATAACAGCAGTTTCTAAAGCACATTTACTGGAATTTTATAGAATCCAGCATTTCAGAAATTGAAATATGGCTCAATTTGTGAGTCAGTGCCAGTAATGAATAAGGTAAAGTTTTGGAGGAGGGCAGCCTAGTTGCTTTTGTAAAAATAGTCAAAAGGATGCCGGGACGGGATAAGATGGGAAGAGAATATGAAAAAAATGTGCTTCACAAGCCCGGTTCACAACGAGGAGGGTCTCGTACTCCATTTGCTCAAGACTTTCCCCTCCCTTTAAGTAATGATTAGTTTATAATAAACGTACTCAGTGGTCGGGACTCTTTATCCACTGGTTGGTTGAAATCATTGTTTTTCGCTGATTTCCACCCTTTCTCGTAAATGTGTAGCCAAGGTTTCATTCAGATTGAATCAAAAAATGACTCATTTAAGATAGAGTCCTTGGTTCAATAATTTTTTGAGAATTTCTGGATGATTCTTTGAATGTTTTCAACGTATAAAAATTAGGGAGGATGTTAAAAATGTTGGAAAAGTTGGAAAATATTGGATTTGGGGGTTGTTATAAATAATATTAAAATATGAAGTGAACAATCAGCAGAAAAATTAATACCAGAGATTCCAACAAGGAGTGCCTCTGATCCCATTAGCAGACTAACTGCTTTATGGGCATACCCTTTCTATCTCTAATTGCTGGAATTGCATTCGGCTTCTGATTGATTTCAGATTTGACGATTTCCGGATGATCCGGATTTCCGCATTTCCGGTTTTCCATATTTCCAGGTTTCAACATTTCCGGTTTACATGTCAACCTGCATTTGACCTTGCAGAACCGGTTGAATAGAAGGTTTATTCGAGGTTGTAGCTCTGAAATCTCAATTTTCTGATCCAAAATGAAACCTGCCTAGTTGATTTTCTGATTCTCAAGGAAACTTTCACCTCTGCACAGTTGTTTTACCGAGCTATTTAGCTCGAAACATGACAAAGTTTCACCTGTTTCAAGCTTTGGATTGTTAGCATGGGATTCAAAAATGGCCACATACCAGCAGTTTCTAAAGCACATTTACTGGAATTTTAAGGAGTCCGGGATCTCAGGGATTGGAATATGGCTCAATTTGTAAGTCAGTGCCAGTAATGAATTAGGTAAGCCGTACTTTCACAAAATTTGCTTGAGATAGATCCGTTATGCTAAATCTGAAAATATCGTATTAGCTCGCATACGCATTGATACAAACGGTCATTACTTTTGAAACACTGAAATCGTACACAGGGTTTTGCATATTATTAATAACAGATGGTCTATCTTTGCGTCTCTTTTGTCTAGAGCTTTCAACTATGTCCCAAACGTCAGAAATAAGCTTTTAAAACAGGGTCATTTTTGGCCTTTGACTCCAAGGTAATTAGTTGGGGTCATATTTTGCTTGATTTCGTCTTTACAGCTAAAGTTAGTGGATAACTATTATTTTCAGGAAAAACTAGAGATGTTTACCTATAAACTGCAAATAAACTATCACTTAATGTCAAGAAAACTAACTATATAATTTTTCATCCTTACTAGAAGCGCTTAAATTATGACGTCAATATTAAAATTCTTGATAGCCGTGTAAATAAATATTTTAACCTTGAACGTAAAGAGTATGTCAAATATCTAGGGGTCATGATTGACAACCATCTTTCATGGAAACATCATATTAACTATGTTGCGCTAAAAATTAGTAGAAACATCGGGATATTATCTAAATTAAGACAGTTTGTTCCTCCTAAGACACTTTTCGGGGTTTACAATTCTTTAATCTTCCCTTATCTTTCTTATGGCCTCGTTGCCTGGGGCCAGGCTGCAAAAACTCATTTGGAGAAACTCCTTACATTACAAAAGAGAGCTGTGCGCCTAATTAACTTCGCACCTTTCTGCTCTCATGCCGTCCCTTACTTTCTTCACTCTAATATAATTTATGCCTATTACAATGCTCTATTTTAAGCTTTCTTCGATGTTAATGTTTGATGTTTACAATAACACTGCCCCTCATAATATTTCACATCTCTTTATTCCTACTCAACAAATCCACTCTTACAGCACTCGCTCCTCCATTACATTAGCCACTCTAGACTAAATCAGAAAAATGATTCGTTTTCTATTATGGGAGCCAAAATTTGGAATAGTATACCCGAAAATTTACGAAATTCTTCAAAATCTCTCTTTAAGGAAAAAGTTCATACAATTCTGTTGAAAATATTTGAAGTTCAGGATAGATATGCTGACCTAAACACGATAATCTCCGATTTTAAAAATATTAGCCCCCGCTTATCTAAATAGCTGCCTCGATTTTCTTATCTCAATTTCTCTCATGACTGACCTTTTTTATTATAAATATGGTACTTTTTCACTTCAACTATTTGTAATAAATCTTAAGCCCTCTACACACCACCTGCCTCGATTAGCCTTGCTATTTGCAGGTGGTGTGATATTTGTATATTTAATGTAAGAAATAAAGATGTTGTTGTTGTTGTTGTTGTAAACAGGTATAAAATTCGTTGGTAGATGGTGTAAATCAAACATTTTACAGCGTCGCAAAAAAATGCCAAATTTACAGTTTTCAAGACGTGCAAAATGGCCGTGGAAGTACAAAATACTCGGCGCCCCCCAGCGCGGCCAGAAAATTATTGTGAATCAAAGCAAACCTATTTTAGTTATAGTCTCGATAAAGCCTTTCAGTTGCCAGAGTTTCAGGCAAAATTATTTTTCATGTAAAATTGAGTGGGCGGTTTTTACTGAGACAGCCTCTTAAGTAATTGGGTGCCCCTGTCAAGAGTACTAAAAATACCACCCCATGCCCCATGCCCCACCCCCTTGCTACAACCCCGGACAAAACCTGTTGAGACAAATCGCGAAAATGCCTATTTTTTCCTGTCATCCCGGCAAAAACTGAAACCGCCGCCCGATTTCCCCCCTCCCCTTGTCCAAAGTTGTTTAGGATAGCATGGCAATTATACACGTTGGTTTTTAGACCAAGGCAACTTTGAATAGGGGGTGGGGAGGGGGTTTACTTTTTGTGTTTAGGGGAGACGGGAGTAGGGCGCAAAAGTTAGAAAATAGATGGAATTGTCTCAACAGTTTTGTCCGGGGTTGTCTGTGAAGGCCAGTTGTTCAAATCGCTGTAACTTCGCAATGTAAGGTCGGAGGGTATTGATTTTTTGCACAGATGTTGTACTTGTCTAAAGCTTTGTGACTACGAAAGAAGGTGTCATAAAAACAATTAGGACGCATTAATTATGCACTTAGAAATTTAGCCATAAATTAGAAACCTTATACCTAAATGAGAAAGAAATCATGCTCTTTACAGAAAAAGTATTGAAATTAATTGTGGTTGGTGGCCACGGTTAAGGAGTTACTGTGTGTCACAAGTATGATATCTTAATAGGAGCCTTACCTCCGGCCTTTTTACCAACGTTAATTGTGCTTACATGTCGAATAAATTAGATAAGACTGGGTATTTATTATATTTGGGCAGCACAACTGTCCTGTTCAAAAATAATAGTGCGTGGTGTGCAGGTCATGCACGAGGACTCAAGAATGCGGCGGAGCAGTTAAAAATAACCCTTAGAGGTAGTGATACTTAGTTGCAGTGACAACTTTCTCCATGTAGTTAGAGTAGAACTGGAAAAGTAAGCTTCACCGAGTTAACAATACCCGCGTTTACCGAGTGTGTAATTAGAACAATTTACAACATATATACCAGATTATCTACTTGACAAAATAATGGAATCCATGCCGATAGAACCGTTAATTCTTCTATGACAACCAAGGCCAAAAGAACAAATATTAATGAAGAACTTCCAAAATGGGTAGAAATAGGATGTGTAGGGAAAGCAATATCTCTTTGATCACAAATACAGTGAAAACATGTTGTCACACGATGGCAGTTCTTTTGTGGCAAAAAACAGCGCACTTCATGACAATTACACCAGTGTCAAAAAGTTTTCCCTTAAGTAAAAAGGTCTTTTTAATGCTTGAAAATCAACAAAAAGGTTCTATATACTACGGAAAATGCTTGAAAGCACCGTAAACGCTTGAAATAAACGATTAACAGGCACGCACATGTTTATTCCAATGGTTAACAACGGTTAACACCGGTTAACAGAATATATTAAAGGAAACTGATAGTCTAACTGTTGTTTTTCTTCAGAAAAGTTGTTAACCGTTGTTAACCGTCGTTAACCGATGTTTCTTTCCTCTGCGGTACTTTATTCGTTAAGTTAACCGTCTGCGAGAAAAACTACTCCGTTTTTGTTGCATAGCAAGCTCATCGAAGCACCTTACACATCAAGGGATTTCCCGTTATTGTTCCCGCGGGATCTGCGTGGAGAAATGAGAGATCCATCATACCACATTCCCGTTCGTACACAATTCCACATTTGCGGTAACTGAGGCAATGTTGTCCTATTAAGTGTAGGATCTTTGCACTACACTTGGCGAACGACGTAATCACTGCTAAGGCAAATTACTCGCGGGATGGAAAAATGAGCCAAATTCGCGTGACTGTAAGTGACCAGATAAGCGCACTAACCTTCCTCTCACCTAGTGATTCATGCGATATTTCCAAGCCTCCTGAAAATGACTCGTCACTATCGGAAGTTCTCGAGAGATCCATTTTGTCTGGCGATTACATATCAATGTCATCATTTGAGCAGGCAAAGCGTCTACGGACACGTAAGCCGTTGAAAGTCATGCCCATGGTAACGTCACAGAGTAAATGTCATTTGACAGATCATGTAATCAGAGTGTTATAACTTCAATTTTTACTGTAAAAATTTTATTTCGCATTCAAAAGAAAAAAAAAGTATGCTGAAACAATGGCTTTTATCAATTTGACCAAAAGAGAGGACTATAACTTGAGGTAATTGCTATGAAAGTTAAAGAATACCGAAAACAGTCCGCAGAGAACCCCGGACAAAACCTGTTGAGACAAATCGTGAAAATGCCTATTTTTTCCTGTCATCCCGGCAAAAATTGAAACCGCCGCCAAATGAATGCCCGATTTCCCCCCTCCCCTTATCCAAAGTTGTTTAGGATAGCATGGCAATTATACACGTTGGTTTTTAGACCAAGGCAACTTTGAATAGGGGGTGGGGAGGGGGTTTACTTTTTGTGTTTAGGGGAGACGGGAGTAGGGCGCAAAAGTTAGAAAATAGATGGAATTGTCTCAACAGTTTTGTCCGGGGTTGTAGCTTTACATTGATAGGTGCATTATTAAAAAAAGAGAAAGGTGGTCCCGTTTCAAATTCCTCAGGGGTAGGGAAGATTTTGGCCTCAAATGGGACATGTTTGTCCCTGGGAGTGGGGAATTTGAATGATACAGTCAAGGGACATCAGTATTTGTCACTTTCAAAAAAGATGTGCAAAATTGTTACCCCCGTTGTGCACACTATCAACAGAAAAACTTGATGCCGGGTGAGCGTTGTTGGTCAATAAAGGCGGGAAAAATTAGCAAAAATAGAAACAAACAGACATCTATATCCGACCATGCCAAGAGCACGAAAAAAATTGTATAGCTCATGGAAGAAAAGAAATAAGAGCTGTTTGTGTTTTGACACCTTGTTTATTCAACATTAAGTTCAAGGTTAAGTTGATACAATATGGTCATATATTTTTTTGTTTTGCTTCTGAGAATTTATTTTCAGCTCTCATGAGTCGAAAAGGTGCTGAACTGTCCACAGAGATGAAAATAAATTATTACTCTGTTGGAATCCATGAAAAACAAAGTGGAACTGTGAAGAATGTTGAACATTCTAAGAACGACTATCACAAGCGTTCTAAGCAAGTACCGAAGAATTGGCACAGTGGAAACTTTGACGTAAAGTGGCAGGAAAAGGAGCTTCACAAATAGAGACAGAAATGCTTTAAAGCATTTGGTTAAAAGTAACAGACGACTTACCATACAGGACATTACTGCAAAGCTAAACGAGTGCAAAACAAAGACTTTCAGCCAGAGAATCGTGGAAAGCTTAAGGGTGTTGCATTCGGGAGGATATAAAAGAAGGTTAGCGAAAAAGAAAATGGTGTCAGTACACATTCAACTCATATTCACTCTGCAATCCATCTGCAATCAGCTGATTGATTTATTTCGTGATCTTGTTTCCGTTGTTTTAAAATACAAAATCAATGCTCGACAAAAAACTTACCTTGGCTTCTCTCCTCTGTAAACCATTCCAGTATTCTTTGATCGCGCTCCGGATACTTCGGCGTGAAGCACCCATCGTCTTCCATTTCGCTGACAATTTAATCTCGCTGTTAAAAAGGTTCGCTTGATCTTTCCTCCAGCGACGGACCATGGACTCACTGATGCCATATTCTCTGGCGATTTCAGAGTTATTTTCAACAGCTTCTGCTTCGGCGACTATTTTAAGTTTAAGCGCGAGGTTGTATGACGTGCGACGAGCCTTGGGCATGATGACAACTTGACTTGAAATAAACGATTGCGAACACCAGATTGTTTGATAGACGCTACGGATGTCTAGGTACTGGTGATGCCGCTTAACAACACAGTTAGTTTTAAATTCATTTTTTGGATCACATTAATTCATCTGAGTTATGATTCATTGCTTTTCAATTGAATAGTTAGTTACGGGTAATATTTATTAATTCGCGTGTGTTTTAATAAATCACCATTGCATCTCTTGTATACGCGTGTTTGTGTTATCGTCTAAGCCTCATTTATGACAATCAATGTGATTTTTTTCCGAAAATGTTACGTTTTCCCGTAGTTAACAATTCAGTCTTGTAATAATGAATGGGTCTCGGCTTATAGCCGGGTGTTTTCGATTTATTTTTGGTTCTCGTTATGCCGAGTCTACACGTTCAAAGTTTGGGGTCTCGGCTTATAGCCAAGATCGGCTTATAGTCGAATAAATACGGTAGTTACGTCCAGGATTTTTTATCATTGTGGTAGGTGGTCACATCATCATAATTCATGAGGTTTTCATGTGCAATTCTACTCAATGAGACAGTCTAACTCTGACGACTTAATTCTGCGTGTTTTAATTTGGTTAAATGTAATTTAACTAAGATAACCACCACGAGCTTAGCGGTCAAGCGGTTCACAAGCGTAGCGGTCAAGCAATTCACAAGCATAGCGGTCAAGCGGTTCACAAGCTTAGCAGTTGAGCGGTCCACAAGTTAAGCGGTCTAGCGGTCCACAAGCTTAGCGGTCAAGCGGTCTACAAGCTTAGCGGTCAAGCGGCCCACGAGCGTAGCGGGCATCCAGCGGTCAATCCCATAAGTGCAGGCTCACATGGTGTGTGGTAGCTTTGTACAGGATCTGCGAGTTGTTCATCGAGCGTTTGTGCAGTGGTCTGTGGAGCGGTTCATTTAGCGTCTTCCCCCCCTCTCATCCCTATTTTTCTTCCTTCCACTGTTTGATCAGTGTGACGGGTGCCTGGAATGGGGGCTCATGGCTGGGTTGCGGGGATTTGCCAGCCATGGGGGCAGTTTTTCTATCTAGGGGCTGGCTGGCCACAGTGGAAGCCCCTGGGTATCCCAGGCACCCACCTTCCACTTAAGCGAGGCAGTTGGTTAAAAAGCTATTGCTTCTTAAAAGACAAGAATTAACCTTTACTTAAGGCATTGGTTACAAAATGAAACAGGTCTTTATACATTCAAGTTACTATTATTACTGTGAAAAGCCAGCATGAGATGTGCACTCACACACCTGGCACGTGAAAGTGTTGGACTGGTTTGTGAGGGAATTCAAGTTATCACACAGTAATGTAGTAAATGGGGTTATAGGTTATAAAAATTTCTCATGCACACAAATTGCACGTCAAGATGTTAGACTTTTCCCCTTTTACAAATTGTACAAGAAAGAACACATATTGTTTACGAGATTACTTTGCTCAATTGATTTTAACAAAACACCTCCTTTTCTAACATCCACAAATATATAATTATACATCACTCAATGTTAAGATTGATACCCTAACATCATTACAGAATTGTCCAATTGGTGAAATCCTGATTTCCACTCATCTTATGTTATTCCACTCAATGAAACAATCTCTAATTATTTCGTCAACTGGCTACTTCCAAGTTTATTTGCTACCGCAAATAAATAATATGCCTTAGTGCAATTCTTCTGAATGACTTTCAATTTTCTCAACAATGCTTGCATGCAAGAATAAAAAATATGGCATTTAAAACTTCCAAAATAGACCAAATAGCTCTTGAATACTGATATAATAGCCTTCTTGGGCATCTCAGGGTCAACGGAAGAGGATTTTTTCACCAAAAGCAAATCTTGAAAAAAGGTTCACCAGACCAGAAATCAAGACGCCACACATGCACAAAAAGCATGTCACAGTCCCTTTAAAATCAATATCTAAATACCAAATAAAATATATTAACACTTCATTTGTAGACCTTAAAAATATGATTTTTTATACGTCACTTTGGAGCGGGTGAAACATAATTCATGTACGTTGTGCCGTTCGCGATAGCTGAGTTGGGTCATAGAGGTCTTGAAACAGCAGCCACACTAAAATATGAACCCTGAAACAGCTGCATCACAGTACTCAGCATTTCAACCATAAAGATATTTAAATGTTATGCTTCTAAACACCTTTAGCCGTAATAAAAGATGACTCAATTGTGAATAACCAAAATGGCAGTCTCGATAAAGTGCCCTTGTTTGACATTTAGTGCAGCAATGTCGTGTTTAGATGTCAAAATCTCATTGGTTCCTAAGCATAAATTCATAGTACCTCAACCTTATTGGCCACTGCAACACACATCCGAACAGACAAAGCCACAAAGCCGTAACGATACGTAAGCTTAGACCACTGACATATGAGCTATTTTTTCAAAATAACTCAAAAACTAATGTTTACCAGACTATTCAAATTTATTACAAAATTACAGCACGCTTGCCTCTAGAAATTATTCTCAATGCCTAAAAATACTTGCAAAGTATACTTTGTTGAGCAAAAACAAATCAAGTCAACAACAGCTGATTACTCCAAACTTTGAATGTTTGGTGGCACAACATGTCATGTTTGCACCCAATAAAATTAATATTAGAACATGGTTTTTCCTCACGTGTACATGCTTAGATGCAACTGATGGTAAGTGAGAATAAGTTACAAGATACTTGCATTTCTTCCCCATCCCATTACCTAAGTTCTGGTTATTTGCTTTGAACTCCCGATAACTTGAACTGATTTTGATTTCCCTTGAATGTTCGAGTTATGGGGAGTCGACAGCATGATGGGTGCAAATTTAATACCACCCTCTTAACGTATCCTTTGCCAGTTTAGGCTCAACTACAATTATTTCTTCAATTCGAAATCAAAATAAAATAATTCAAAGAAAAACCTAATGTAGCACTCGCACTCTTGCATATTGACGAACTGTTTCTCTCTATGCTACACTCAGCAACAATCTTTTACTTAGTCATCATGTACTGTTTCCTTAGAGGTTGTTGCCAAGTTTACAAAACCTAAAGCAAAAGTTATTTCTTTAATAATGTTGACATTATTTTTCCTTATGTTTTACATATCTCCATCACTAAGAATTTGTTCATTTTTTGTCAGCAATTACATAGCAGGAGTACTAGAATTTGTTGACAGCAGAATTATTTTTTTAAATTCAACTTTGTGAATAAGCATTCAGTAAAAATGTAGTACAGTAAGACTAGTTTATTCTCCTACATGTGCTACTCATTAAGTTTATTTTAAACAATTTTCAATATTTTGCTGTTCCCCAACAAGGAGCATCTCAACTTCATTTTTAACGTCAGCAATTAAACTAGCTGTGGACCAAAATCTCTAATAACTTTCCCTGCCAGCAAATCGCCAGGATATTTTTGAGGACTAACAAAAGCAAAGTCTTTCATTCTACTTGTATAACACATCACATAAAAGAGAACTTGGACTGTAGAGAAATACCATTTTAGATTGGTATTGTAAGAGAATACCTTTGTTTGTTAAAATGAAATTAATTCCATCAGTAGTCTTTCACTCCAAGTCATACCAACTGTCTCGGTCAGCCATGCAGTTTTACTGAAATAAATGGCAAAAAGTGAGGCAGGGCATGGGGTGGGGAGGGAAGGAAATTTGATTGTGTGTTGGACCGGGGTGGGGCATTAGAATGATCTTGTTCTCCTGGGGGAGGGGATATTTGAATCTTTCTTTGTTCAATGTGCACTAGGATCAACTAAACGTTTAATAAACTGCTGTATCAAAGTAAACAGAAGCTCTATTTTCAAATCAGAAAACTCCATCAGGTTGAAAACGTTCAGAGAGGATTAATTTTGCCTTTAAAGGCCCACTGCCAACCTTGATGCATTGCGCCAGAAAACAGAGTTCCCTGACTTTGTAAAAAATTCCCTGACTTTTCCCCGACCTTGAAAAATTTTTGTTTTCCCCTGACTTTTCCCTGACTGTAGCAACCCTGATAAAATTTATCAGCTCTAGGAAATTTTGGTGCATTTGACTGGAATGATTTGCATGTGGGCAGAAAAATCACTCCCTTTACATTGATAGGTAACGTGGTCCCTTTTCAACTTACTGGTACTCCGGGTAGGGATATTTGGACACAATTGGTACATTTTTGTCTGGGATTAACCGTAATTCGAATTTTAATAAATTTTGACTTACACATTATCAGAAAGTAACAAATCGATATTTTCGATACTCAATTAAAATCATTAGTAATCAATCAAAATCAATTATAATTTATCGATTAATATCGAAAATCGATGGAAATCGATCGGTCAAGTTTTTGTGATTATCAACTTCTGCAATTAAACGATTGATTTTATCGATTTTGATTGAAAAATATCGAAAAAGATAAAAATGGGCAAAGCCAAGTTGGCTGATTCGTTTTTCTGCTGTGTTTAGTCCATTGTCACTTGCTAGAACATTACTGATAAACAGCAACTCGTAACTGATATCAAAGTCAATAAACATATCCATAACACTTTATTCGCTTTATTGATATCGACCCTACAAATTTGTATGTCACTACAGGGTACTCAGGGGTACTGCATGTACTCAAATCGATAGGAAACACAACCATAAGAGCAATAATGTAACGTAACTCGTGTCATTTTCCGTCATGAGTTCATGCTCCTTTCAGCAAATCTTTAGTTCTACCACTCAGTGAGTCAACAGACGTACCGCTCGTTAGTTCAGCTTCGAATGGAAAAAAAATTGGGGAACTCCAGCCAAATTTGTGATTATCGATTTTTATCGATTATCATAACTAATCAATCGACAAATATCGAGCATTACCGAGTACTACGTCCTGATAAAGGTCTGCATTAACTGGTGTTTAACACCAAGTAGTCAGACCAATACTTCACATTAACTGTAGAAAGAGAAAGAATATAGACTGCTAAAGCAAGAATTCCTCTTAGAATGAACATTTCTAGATTCATAGTAAGCAAAAACAGCTGCGTCTACTGAGGTTGAGAAGCTTACCTAACGTTGATTCAGTGTAGACTATTGTTCAGTTATGAAGAAGCTTCAAAAGCCTGGAATAAACAATTAACCACAGTGATCAAACTTTATAGATGAAGCATTACCTTTTACCATTACCTTTTGGCTAAGCAACTTTTAAAAAAATACAAACAACCAAACAAACTGACCTCCAATTCACTGCAGAGAAGAAGCTGCCAGAAAAATTGTCACATGTACTTTTCACTCTTAGGTCCCAGTACTTTGCTCGGTTGATCTGCAAAAAAATTGGAATGCGATAAGGGAAAACTAAATGAGGAAATTGGATCGAATTATATGTCAATTATCGGGAGAAGCGATAAATAGGTTAGTAGAATTTCTATGGTATTAATAAGAGTAGTATCAGAGTTATAACTTGTTATCTAAATATAATAGGACTAAATATCCGTATGGATCATGTGGGTATTGAAAAACACTGAATGCGTCATGTTGATTCTTTAGATGATTCTCGTCTCTTAACCTGCTCATAAAATGGGTAAGTTAACCTTTCCGATCAAAAATCTACAGCTGAAGGTAAAATATTGATAAGTACAAACCTGTTGACTTTTCAGGAGTAAATGTCTAATGTAGAGAAAAAGAGGGACAGAAGAACTGATAAGTAAAGATAAGCAAGGTCTCGGGGGGGGGGGGGGGGGGTACTGTCATATATGACCTGAATTCTATGAGGAAAATACTCAGTTTATCATTTTTTTATGCAGAGATCGCACAAATTCGCAACAAGGAATTATATAAATAGTCTTTCCAGAGTTCCTCGGGATATAGCTCTAACTCAGTTCATGTAGCTAAACGGCTTCACCAAGCTCCAACAGTGGCTCAGTGAGAATGAATCCTAGTTTAATTCACACTTCCTTGTCGAATAACAGGAAAAAAAAGATTGACCATGATTGGAAGATAAACAGCAGAACTGTGTGTTTAGCGACAATTGTAAAAACGCATTAATCTACCAAGAATGAGTCCAGAATCACGCGATCTAAATTTGCCAAATAAGGGACGCAAAAGTGACAATAAGAAGTTGTAGCTTTGTTGATTTGCGCTTAAAACGAGAAAGAAGTCTGTTAAACCCCTAAAGCATACACTGAAGATACTATCTAGTGACAAAACAAGCCACAAATAGAGAAGTAATTCCGTGGCGTTCATTCTCTGATTATTCCTTTGTGCCTTGAACTTTAAATTTTTGAAAGTGCACCGTAATACCTCAAGTTCTCTTAAACACCCGAGAGCAATAGGAAACGTAGTACGACACGGTACACTTGTTTTGTTTTTTGATCATGGCAAATGCCATCTAGCCATCTAGCTTATCCTACATAAAACATAATACAAACCTGTTCATGAAGTGTGGTTAAGGTCTGAAGAAAATGAAGTGAATGACGACAAGTCCCTTTAACGCGATTCTTTCCTGTGAAATAAGCAACATGATTGTAAGGCATTCTAAAGTATTACCGCTGTGACCAAAGAAGGGGAATCATATCGTTGATTTTGTGGATTTTATTACAACATCTGAAATGACAATCGAGTGACAGGGAATTTACCAGAAAAATGCGCAATCTTTATAACCAAGCAACAAGATAAGGGTCGAAGGGGGGGGGGGGGGGGGGGACTCTCAGGTATATGAAGCTCCAACAGGGTATGTCAATTGACTTTAGCTTTTTTGGCTTTTGTGACTTATTTGTGAAAATGGGAATAGATTTTAAACATTTTGATCTTTCATAGAGAATGGTTTGCTCTTATAATTAGGTATTTAACCACAACATTTCTCTTCTATTCAACATCTCCTGAGAAGAAGTTGACTGTGATTAATTTTAAGTTCTTATGCAAAGTGGTAACAAATCAATCACCTACTGCCTGAGTGAAAGCTAAGAAAATGCATCAGCGTGCCCGCATTTTATCAGTATCGCACAAAATAAGGCAATTAATTCTGCGTCAGGTCTGAAATATAGTGGAAAAAATAAAACATGATTCGGTGAGGAACAGGGAAGAGTCGCACGAAACAGACCCCACACCACCTCCCACAGTTTTCAAGAGTATCCCCCCGGTCTTCACTATTGTATAAGAAGATATGCTCACTTGCTCTTCTGAGTTTCACTCCGTTATCACGTGAACAATTCACTAGGACTTTTACAAAGATAGGATATATCAACTTGTAGACAAAGACATGATTGTGTCTGTGCGTATGCACAAAGTAGACTAAGAGGTCAAGTCATGTATCGCTTTCAAAAATCGCATCCAGTATGTTCACGTGTTCACTTTTTAAGCCTATAATAAAGGTATTTCTTCACAGTAAACTCCTTTGCAGCTCGAACTTAAGTGTAATACGTGAAGAAACTAAAAGTGAAAAAGAAAATAAGTGAACAGACAGGCGTTTTGGCATTGTATTGAGATTGGGCATTAACTTTAATGAGTCATGGGTTGAGCTGTCATTTTGTGAAGGGCTCTTTGAAAAGTTCTCTTTGAATTAAGAAGTCATGCGATGTTACCTGAGAACCACACAATGAAAAACATTTGTATAGTATTTCGATAACATTGTTTGTCAAAATTGTAGTTTCGTTCGCTAATGCCGCTCTCCAGTTCAGTAGTGCGTGCACTGCAAACAAACTGGGGGTGGGCCGGTCAATTCAACATCTGTGTTATGAGCAAATTACAGCTTGATTTGTAACGATAATTTTTTTAACAGGATTCATGCTTTTACTTTCATAGTATTGGGAGGCTGATTTTGATATTAGATCTAAAATGTTTTAAAATATCAGTAGATAAAAATCTCACAAAAACAAGCCTATAGATGCTTCATTCAGTGGCCTGGATACCGAGGGAGCGAATGCCTGCTTGAGGAAATAACAATTTATCTTCAGAGATTTTGCGGATTTCTGCAGAAGGTCAAGAAACCGTTGCCAAGTGACAAGTAATCAATGCAACAAACAGGAATCAGAAGTCATGAAACTACTACAAATGTTTCCGGCTTTAAGGAGAGAATAGAGAGATAGAGTTTATCAGAAGTTGTGAGGATTGAAGTAATAAACTGTGTGGCTTTTGTGGGTTGTTCATCCATCGACGTCAATCGGTCGGGTATTGCAGTCTAGAGCTTTTTAAAGAGTAAATCCTTGGTGACTGCAGTCTGAAGTACCATGAATGTTCTATTTTCAGCGTCAGTAAATGTATTAACTTGCTACAAGTACGAAATGATCGCGTCACAAGCAAGCTGTACACGAAACCGTTACCCCATACAAAAGCCACTCGTGATTCAGCACTAAATGTGTCTGTAAAACTAAGGTGAAAATCAAACACAAACCTGATCGTGAAGAGTTTAAAGAAAATGAAGCGGACGATGGTATGCAAGAGTCCTTCCCGCGATTCTTACTGTGAAGAATTTCAACTTGACTGAAAGGGAATCCTTAACTGTATCACCGCTGTGACCTGTGTCATTTTAAATAAGAAGGGGAAATCCAATCACATCTTTGATTTTGTGGATTTAAATACGATACTTGACAAGGCAAGTGACTGTCACGGAATTTGATGAGAAATTGCGCAATCGCTGTAAGTACGAAAGGAGCCTTTTTGCGATTCTTCCCCCAAGAGATGGGAGCAGGGCTAAGCGTTCCGCCATAATTTGCAGCATCGACTTTTAAGCCTTCAGCAGCAGCTTCAAGCTTTCTGGTTTAAAATAGGCTAGGGTTTGGCTTGATACTGGTTGTTATTTTACAAGACGAAACGTTTTCAATGCGTGTACTGGAACTTTCTCATTTTGAGTCAGTTCCAAAACGAGGTATAGAGTTACACGAGCTTTATGCTTTTCTCTAATGTCAGCGCATATCAAAGCAGTTACGGGAGACACAATACTTGAACAGGGCGTCGAATTTTCGATCAGTTCAGCATCAGAGAAACGAAAATCCCCTAATTTGGTCTAAAATGACTAAAATAGGGTAAAAGTTGCATGAATCCAACCAAATTCTTTGTGAGTCCCACCGCCCTATTTTGCTCCACTTTACATTTAATTTTCCGGCGTCATATTCGTTATCCGCGTTCCAGAGGTCATTTTTTCTTATCTTATTTTCGTGAACCGTAAGCACGGTTTATTTCATCCTAGATATTTCGAGAACGGACCTCTGGAGCCAGGGTACATTGTCATCATCGTGGCTTTTATCTCAAAGGTAGTTTATATCTGCTTCTCAGACATAATTGGTGATTTCCGCTCATGAGAAAAATATAAGCTTCAGAAGTAGACTAAGAGGTCAAGCCATGTATCGTTCACATAAATACTGAACATCCCTCTAATACGTCAAAATTTCACCAGCAAGTTTCTTTGGGTTGAAGTAAAGTTTTAAGACGCGAAGGACGGAGATAAACGTGAATATGAAAATAAGTGAAGTGAAGGGGTGAACTCTCATTTTTCCATTGCACTGAGATTTGGCAGAACTTTAATGAGTGGGTGACGATGTCATTCACGCGATACTTGCCCTATGATCAACACTAAAAAGTTGCCTTATTTCGCTGACATTGTTTGTCAAACAGGCTATCATTTTAGTTCAGTCATTCCTTTTAGACGTTTCACTTGTTGTGCTGCACATGCTTTCACTGCAGTTTGTACCACTAAGATGCAGCATTTTAAATAGCGTTCATGCTTCAGATTCTTTCACGTTCATGTTCCTCAGAAAAAGTCGACATTGTAACAGTTCCATCGGCAAAATATTTCACCTTTAAAGTCTTAACCGAGAAAAGGGAACTGAATATTTGCTCAAAAAACGTACGTTGATGGCCAAACCGAAATGCAATGGGACTTCAAGAACGAACATAAATAATTATTTGGTACCCAATTTCTCTCTCCTCAATTCGGACAGTCTGACAGACAAAAATTAATAATGAAGCTCTCCCTGAACCATCTCAATTCAGTTATGGCTGGTAAACAGGATAGTTTTAGAATTGTGAGAGGTTAAATTCATTCTAGAAAATACAATGCATACGTTATCCTACCATGGGGGAACTAATGTTTCAGTCGAACTCCGAACAATTTACAAGGTCGGAACATGCCTTAAACACGAAAATGATGTTCTTTACAAAACCAACACACGGTATAGTTAATTCATTAAGCCATAAAATCCAATATCGTAAAATCTTAGACAAACCTGTGTTCCAGGGCCCGGGATAAGAGAGGAGAGGTAGTGTTGTATCGAGGGGATACAGTTTAGTGAGTGATTCAGAGGGCGTCTTCAGTTATTGACTTGATGAAGTGAATCACGTGATATTTTTGAAAGAAACAACAGATCATTGTTAGCTAATACAACAAGGCTTCGTTGTTCTGAGGAAAGTAAATTGTCCAAAGAGCAAGAATAGCTAACGTGGCAGGCGTAAAAACTAAAGGGGTAGGGTAGGGGAGGAATGCGACGGAGATGCTTGTCCGGACTAAATTCATCTCCCAAAAAAACCCAAGCTGGGCGCGCGAAGCACAGGCTTTATTTGAACCATTACGTCGACTGAAAACAGACAGCTAAGAGCTATAACGCTATAAGAGCTATATTCTCTGTAAAAAGATGTATTCAACAGAGTTTGACAGCGGATGCTTGGTTTGTTTTATAGAGATAATTTCTTTGGCAGAACCCCAATGAGAGATACCTTTGTATGTATGGCAGACAATCTTGGCTCTCAGCAGCAGTTGATCGTGCTTTCAGTCCTGCACACCACAAGTGAGGCCGAGATCTGCAATTTTTCACTCCTATAAAAGCGAGACGAAGAGTATCCCGGTCTTTTTCTTGGGGATTTCCCCCCTCCCCCCTCCCCGAGTACCTTCCCCTTCATCCCAGACTCTGTCAACATCTGCCTCGCAGGAATTCAAGTGTTTTTCGGAAGAACAGGAACTTTCTCAGCTCCCAATAGGAATCGACCCATGACCTTGATCCGGATTACTGGTAAGGATTCTCTGGATTCCTGTTTCTAGAACAAAACACAACAGAACTTGTTTATAATCCACACAGCGCCTGATAGCACATATGGTAAAAAGATCATAGGGATTACAAAAACTGTACTTTTTCAATCCTCCAATTATAGCCTGCAAAGCAGGCGCCGGTTTTTGGGGCTGAAGGAGAAATTTCGAAGAAGCGCGCATAGTGATACATTAACCAAGTAAATGTTTATTATAAAGTAAAATACGAACAAAAGTTGCTGTTTAAAATGAAGTTGTTTTTCAAACGTTTCGGGCCTGGCTCTTCATCAGTGCTATTGCAAGTACGTTAGAACCGGTGCAAGGTTTTTATTCACTTATGAAGTGAAAATTAAAACCTTTTTAGTGCGCGGGGGCCTTGAACGCAGCCTAAAGGAAACGGAAGGCGCGTTACCAGGTGTTTCCGTTGCGCGTTATCCCCGCGGAGCAAGAGCGTCGTTAATGAAGTGACTAACCGTGTAAAATACACAGCGGCAAAAAAAACAGGCAAGTTCTTCTCGCTGCTCCGAAGGTGCTCGCCAAAACGTTTTCGTTGTCTTTCGGAGAACGGGGAAATAAAACTTTCAACAGGCAAACACCTCAGGAATGAACATCCTATAAGAACGCATTTCAATTATTTTTTAAAATCAATTAGTGTCAGGCTGAAATTTTTAAACAAATTTTATTTGGCTAAATTGGAAAAACATTGCACGGGCTACGTGATTAAACGTGCTAATGTTATAAGGAGACATCTACAGACGTATTAAACAATAGTCTTGACCTTAAAAGAAAGCACACTTATATACATTAGGAAATAAGCACGTAATTCTTTGTTCAATTATAGGATTGCTTTCAAAGCGTTGTTTTCTATCTAATTACTTGCCAATATTGTTATTGTAGAATAATTAAAGTACTCGCTAAGCGAATGAAAACAACGTACAAATTGGTCAGGTTGCTAAGGCGGGGAACTGATTGACTAGCGGGAAAACTGGCAATTAGACGAAATCGTGCAAAAGTGCACATGAGAGAAACTAGCCTTAACCAACCAATCAGAGCAAAGCGCGGCAACCGCGCGCAACGCATCACTGATATGGGCTTTGCTTCTGATTGGCTAATGAGAGGTATAAACTTTTTCATTGTTTCTACACGAAAAAACTACTGAACAATTTCGAAAGGTTCACTTCAGAGTAACCATTAGCATTTAGGACTTTGGTAATCAATGAGTGCACAGCTTCGTAAAATGACTTCGTATTCTGTGTTACGCCCACAGCTAAAAAAGAGAAACAGAGAAAAAGAATTTGAACAGATTGTTTAAAGGTCAAATCAAATAAATGAGTAAATAATAATAATAATAATAATAATAATACTAAACATATTTTTTATTCTATGGTGCGGACAAAAGTTGCACTTTCTTCAACTTCCTTAGAAACATTTAAGTAATGGTCCGTGTAAGAGGTAGGCAGGCGAACGGCAAAAGTGATTAAAAGGTGCTAACTTTTAATCATTAATTTCAATTAAATCAAGCGTTCTGATTGGCCGAAATCCAAAAATCGCCAAAAAAAAAACAGTCAGAAACGTGAAAAACACCTTTTTTTAGCTTTATTTTCCCCATTCCCCTGTCTTATACCTCACGGCCAAGTTTCAGCATTGTTCTATGCGCCAATCAAAAGTTAGAGCGGAAAAACGTGCAACACACGCGACCTTGTTGTGACCCCATCTTAGTGTGACACTTGAGATGTTAGGAAATTTGCCTTTTACCCGAAGAAATCTCGTCAATTTCTTCGTGAAAAATCTGCATTTTTTCTTTATTGAATATTTATCTCAAATTTACTGTATTTTATCATCGGAGTGATCGTCAAAATGCTCTTAAACATGGTTTGCTGCCGTCCTCGACATGCCGAGTCGGGGGGCACTTTAGGAATTTCTGGGTGGGGATGTGCCGCTGGGAGCCTGGAACCCTTAACCTTTACCAGAGCTAGTTCAGCTGAATTTTGCTACCCTATACTAGAGTAAACTCCCCAAATCCCCCTATCCTAGAGAAGCTGTGTACCTAGTCTAGATAAAATCTTCAATCAACTGATCAGTTTCCTGAAAAATGATACCCTATTCTAGAGCCAAACGCTCTGATTTATATACCCTATCCTAGAGTAAACTGCTTGAAAACCATACCCTTCACAGCGGCACATACCTATATAGCCCATATATGGCAGTACCCCCCCCCCCCCCCCCGGGGCCGAGTCGCCATATGGAAATTTGGGCCCGGCGTAGTTGTTTTCGTTGTCAGGCCGGATCAGGAGGAGATCGGAATAATTGTGGAACTAGAAATTGGAGTACAGCTGGGCATAAAAGGAGAAAGCGAAAGATTTGTTGTTTTTACAAGGGTGAATTTATTTCTCGAAGAGATGTAGAACACTTGAGCTTGAGGTAAGCTGAATTCAATAGATTTTCGCACCTCCGCGCGCATTATGTGTTATTCATGTGTTTGCCCTTTTCGAAACTTCCATATTCCGAATCCATGTATCTTTACCCATCTCTCATTCGATTTTTTTCTCTCTAGACTGCTTCATCAAGCGAAATGGAAGTTCGCCGTGGACTTTAAGTTAAAATGAGCGAATTGAAATTTGTGACACGTTTGCACTCAGCTGTGCATTTTGTACCTTTGAGTTCTGAGACGGAGAATACCGAGACGGAAGCCGCTTAGGTATCATAAATAGCTGTCACTGGTGTTTGAGTTTCTCTTGGTACGGAAGATCTAGCGAGCATGACTGTAGCTTGCCTTTATAGTTTCCAAGGACGAGAGAGATTGTAAGAAGGATTTTTATAGAGTAATATCAAAACCTTGAAAACAGATAAACTGTAGGAGAGCTTTTTCTGAAACCCGATTATCCGAACATGCAGGAATTTTCTCTATCTGGGGAACATCATCTTTTTTTCCAAAAGCAGAACATTTAGATAACATTTAGATTTGATTTTGTGTACTTGTTGTTGTTCTGTATGGTGGCCGAATATGAACGCGCGACATTGGCGCGTTCGCCAGATTCGCCACGTGAGAGTGAATAGCCTGTGCCAGGCTCTCAGATAGTATAGTGGGAACGTATTAAAACGAGTAAAGCGAAAATAAGACGCGCACGACTCGGGAAAGGGGGCGGTGGCGGCGGGAAAAATGAGAGAGAGCCGCCGCCCTGTCTCTCCCCAGCCCCCGTGCGGTTTTCGCATTTCTTATTACTGAACGACTTTCCACCACCATCTCGGAGCCTGGAACAGGCTAGAGAGTGAATTGCTGCTGTTTACGATCATGGTTTTGACATTTCGTTTGTGAGAGCCGACGTAAATGTTGGTCCCAACGTCGCTGATTGATGTAACACTGTGCTCGTCTTCGTGTAATTTCATATCAGTTTAACTTCCTCGGGTTTGGCGCATAGAAATCTGTTAAATTTTAGATATGTTATATTTTTCAACATAACAAGGCAATAGACGAAATAAAAAGTTGTTCAAATGAGTCTTAAGCTATCTTAATTCAACTTTAAAATTCAAATTTCGCGTTTTTCGCTGTATTGACCAATCAGAGCATTCAGATTTAATTTGATTAGAGAAATTAGCGCCTGAAAAATAACTGACGCTATTGCTGCGGGCTATTGTTTTTCTGCCTGCTTCTTAGCTGGACAAATATTAAAATATTTGTTTTGCCAGCGGAAGCACAAGTTTCTTGCCTCGTACCCAGGTGCGTTCTAACGGATTGGAGAGCGACTGGATCATGGTATTATGGGAAAGGCGTTCACCCTTTCCAACGTCCTTTGCGTCAACGCTTAACGTTCCCATGGTTCATTGCGCGATACTATCGCTCGAAGTCGCGTGTTCCGTTTTCCAAACACACTTGAGACGCCTAGGAACGAGGCAGACAAGTTCCCACGTCCAGCGCAAACACAGGCACAGAGAAACAAAAGTGCACATGATCATTCTGTAACCCAACATGACAGTTGAGCACTTTCCACCTTGCAACTGTGCTAGCGTTTGAGTTGTCCCCGTTCACACGCGTAAAAAGCGAACTTAAGGGGAAAAGTTGACGCAAGAAATGGGCGCTCGGGTTACGTCAACCCTTGAAGGTTAAGTTGCCCTTCTACCTGCCCAAAGCAAGAACAAACTATTTTAAGAACAGTTTTGCCATTGCGGCTGTTGAGCTTTGGGGTTCCCTCCCTTCTTGTTCAAAGAAAGAGACTTTTCTGCAAAATTCAAGGCGAAGATCAGGTCGCACATACTATCTCAGTCAACCATCATAAATTCTCTACTTTCTTAGTTTATCGAGTGTGCGATCTCTTCTTAGCCGCTTTAGTTTTAGATATAAACATATATTTTTTTTAAGCACGGCTTTTGAGAAGAAAAGATACTTTATCGTAAAGTTATTTGATGAAACTACCGTGGGTAAATAACGTTTTTACTCACACTCGGCACTTACTCAAAATACTGACCTGTTTTTGCATTTTTCACGGCGTGATCGAAGTCAAACAAGCGGGAGAAATACAATAGCTGAGTGTACAGCGCTGTGTCGGAGTACTGAAAACAAAACAAATAGGCAACCACTGAAGGAGCTGGACTACAAAATGTTAAAATTGTTGGGGCCACGCACGCGGATTACACATGGTCTTCAAAGTCTTATGGGTTGTATCCTTCCCACGATGCACTGCAGGTCCTAACATTGTTGGGAGTTGTTGCATCCGTGTGCACTCCACTGCCAACACGGAGGTTAAAAACTCCAAACATTGTTGACCCCGTCCGTTTGAACATAGTTTTAGCTGATAATACAAACAGAGTCAAAGACAAATTTTGCACGGTCATAGTTGTCTCTGTTTTAGTTTTATACTCACCACTGCATGCAAGTGGGCCCTGAAGCATTGTGGGCACATAGGGGCGCCTCGTTGACGTGTCAGGGGTACTTGACGTGTGCTGTAACCACAGGACGGGTCCTCGCATTTCTGCCAACCCTGTGCGATTAGTTATAATGTGGGTTAGTTTTGATTCCTATGTCTTTGAAGCCGGATAAAAATCAACAACAAAATAACAAACGAATTTTTAAACAAAGAGACTGTTCACAGCCATCTTCGTATTGTTACTTAAGAGAACGCACAAACTTGTTTAGGCAAGGTTAAGAAACAATTCTTGTGCAATTTAAGGTCAAGGGTCAAAATTGGGAAAACAAAACATACGGATAAAAAGGTCTATTACTAACTGATGGAAATATCCTTAAGATTAGCATCATTAGCAAACCCCTCTCGTACGACACTTGCTGATGGTTGCATTCTTGCTACTCGAACAAAGGTCGCATTTGAGGATGTATTATCCATTTAAGCGAGAAGTGCATATAAACAGGTAGAGGTATAAAACTCCTCCGTAGCTTACTTAGTTAGCTCACTTTTACTTCCTGGGCCGGGTTGTTCAAAGCAGAGTTAAGTTAACCCAGGGTTAGTGCGAAATTTGATTTCATATATGAAAGCTTGAGAAGCAAATTCAGTTGTATTCTTTTTGCCTACAATTGATGATTGGATGCTCTAAAAAAGAGAGAGAAAATTTCCCGGGAAAATACTTTTGATCAAAAGAAAAAGAAACCCATGTTACGCCGCAAAATGTAACAATTGACGCAAAATGTAACAACTTTTGACGCGAAATGTAACATTAACCCGAAATGTAACAGCTTTTGACGCAAAATGTAACAACTTTTTAACGCGAAATGTAACAACTTTTTGACGCAAAATGAAACAATATTTTTAACGCGAAATGTAACAAGCAAAATGTTACAACCTTGAAGTATCTGAGAGACTTGGACATGAGTCTTGTAGATAAAGTGTAAATTGTCTGGTGGTTACAAAAACAGTTTATTTATAAAGTTTTCTTACAATGTCAAATAAACTTACAAAACGTTTTTCGATAATAGTAACTAAATCCTCAAACAGTCGAACGAATTGTTGTTTTTTTATATCTTTCTGTACTGTATATGTGTGACGCTGAAAAGAAAGTTGGCGTTACAACATCCCGGACGTATTAGATGCGTTAGGATGGTACATTTTTAGCATACTCCCTCTGGGGAGTTGAGCCCGTATGAATTCGAGGTGAGTATCGATTACAGATCATTCTTTTCACACTTTCGTCGAGTGAAGACGCTTTCTGTTTTTATCCGAAGCTGTCTGTTTTTACCCACCTTCTCCCCTTTTCCCTGAAAGGACAGTGTAGCGGAGCAGTCATCCGACTGCGTGAGATAATCAACGGTGTTAAATGGGGGTCGGCATGTTTAAGTTTTAAGGCAGCAGGACTGGGTTGGTATGAAATTTCTCACATTTACTGGAAGTCCGGTAAGAAAAGAGAAATTTCATATCTATCTTATTGACTACGTTCAAAATTTTCTTTTGAAAGGTTACCTTTCTTAACTTTTACTTTTAACTTGCATTTCAATTGCTGATTGGTGCGTGTTTCCTACGGTGTTATTGTTCACATTTCTAGTCATATTCTTTTCGCATAGCTTGGAATATTTTCCATACATTATGTTTAATAAGTTAGCGTTGTTGTTATTGTCCATACTGCTTTTCCAAGGTTATACATGACTTGTAACTTTATCACCTGTTTTACGACCTTTAGTAAGTTTATTTGACATTATAAGAAAACTTTATAAATAAACTGTTTTTGTAACCACGGGACAATTTACACTTTATCTACAAGGCTCATGTCCAAGTCTCTCAGTTATTTCAAGGCTGTAACATTTTGCTTGTTACATTTCGCGTTAGAAATATTGTTTCATTTTGCGTCAAAAGGTTGTTACATTTCGCGTTAAAAAGTTGTTACATTTTGCGTCAAAAGCTGTTACATTTCGAGTCAAAAGTTGTTACATTTCGCGTTAATGTTACATTTTGCGTCAATTGTTACATTTTGCGGCGTAACAACCCAGGTTAAAATTTAACCCTGGGTTAGCGCTAATCGGCCTTCGAACAACTGGGCCCTGCTCTCCATCAGTGCTCCGTTTTAAGGGTTTTTAAAGCTACTTAAAGCTACAAGGAAGGGAAAGAAGTTAAAAGAAGGATTTGGGGTCACATTTGGGAATCGAACTCGGACCCTCTTGCACAGAAGGCCGTGCACTAACCGACTAAGTGCTAATTCTTGCTCCATGCTGTATACCCCACAAAAAAGCCGTACGAGTTGCTTTGTTATTTTTATTACAGTGGAACTTCGATTTAACGAACCTCTAAATAACGAAGTCCTCGGTATAAAGAACGATTTTCATCAGCCCGGCCAAAATTACAGTAAAATGTATGGAACAGAAACTCGATTTAACGAAATCATCGTTATAACGAACACAATCCAGAAACGCAAACGTAAAATATACTTCGATATAACGAATAAATGTCAGCATGTGACCGAAAGATAACTAAAGATGAATGCGAAAGGATAAAACATGTGTCGAGGTGATATCGAGGTTTTCGATATAACGAACCCTCGATATAACGAACAAATTTCCCTAGTCCCTTGTCACTTATTTAAATCGCTGTTCCACTGTATACAACTGCAGTTGCAAAAAGTGAGCACTTCACACAATTGCTTCAGTTACCATGTAGTATTCTTTGATGTGTCTGCGCATGGCAATGTTCAACTGGTTGGAAACTGCGCCCGCGCTGTACTGATTGTTACATCCGGGACATGTATCGTTGACTGCTGGTGCGTTCGACTACAAAAAAATTGGTGCGAAGTATTAATTTAAGACCTAAAACTTTATACGTTCAATGTTCCGACCTTATCTCACTAAACGAATTTTAAAAAGTTTAAACTTTAAAGAGCTTTAAGTTTCCATAAATTCTGTAACCACGAGCGTATCTCCACAAATGTTGTGCACTTGTGGTTTTTCAACTATACAACCTTGTAATGTGCTTCGTTTGGTTGCTTCAATAAAAACAACAATTATAAATGTTTTAAAAGCTTGTTTAATCTGTTTTTGAACTGTTATGTACCTTTCCCCTGTTGGTAATCCTTAATCCAGAGCATAAACTACACCTACCTCTGCTAAAGGCTTGGGATCGACATTGCTGGTTTTCGAAAATGGAAAATTGCGGATTTGACTTTAATTTACAGATCCCTGTTCAGCTATAACTCATGCATTGAATGTGCTTAACCTTATACCCCTGAACAGTGTAAATTATAAGCTCTATGACTGAAGGAAATAATATCATTTGATGTGAAACTGTAAATGAACATTAACTGTTAAAAGTGTACTTACGGCGCCTTTAAAGAGGAGTTCAAGGGTCGTCTCTTGACCACAGCTGGAGCGTTTACACTTGACTATAAATCGCCCACAATCCTTGAGAAAAAAGAAGGTACAGATTAGGGTTAGGCTTTCTATTTGTGTTTTACCTAATCACCTGTTTCACAAAGACCATGATGCCCCTTGTTTATCTGCCGCCCTCAAATTTTGTGTTCCGGTCTTGTGGATTTTAGAGCATGCCGGTTGTCATAGACACAATCCACTTTATGTTAAAACAAAACGTCTCAGTCCAGAACATTTCTTTCACCTTAATTCCCAGATTGAGTGATCGAGACGGAGGCGGTTCTAACTTTTGAGTCTGTGGATAAAATCCTATGGTGTTACCATTCACATGAAATCTCTTCAGCAGTACTTTCACATGGTACTATATATTAAGTATGTAGTTCTAACTTTTGAGTCTGTGGATGAAATCCCATGGTGTTACCATTCAAATGAAACCTCTTCGCAACAGTACTTTCACATGGTGCTATATATTTAGTATGTAGTTCCAACTTCTAACTTCCTTTCATTTATTTTATTTTATTTCATTATTTAATTTAGGCTAATGATTTATTTTCTTCTGTTTCGGAGATATTAGCTTAAAGAGCTACACTGTAAATCTGAGGATAAATAAAGGTGATAATGTATGATGCTGCTGATGATTTGAATCCGTAGACAAAATCCTATGGTGTTACTATTCAAATGAAACCTCTTCAGTATTCTCATATGCTGTTATCTGGTTTTCATAATTTAACAAAATCAAATTGGGAAATTTTGTAAAATTTTGACTTTGATCATTTCTGGGGAGGGGGGGTGGGGGGAGTGTTTATAGTTAAACCGACCTTAAACCTTTCCTCGTCTGTCATCTGAGCCTGGCCACCAAGCAACGCGTCATTTTCATCATCATGAAGGGCAGAGTTGCCACGATAACCAGAAGGATCCAGGCCTGCGCAGCAAAGAAAAAAAAAATGGTGATAAACTTTTTAACCATTCAGTTTCACGGGAATCTCAATGAACAGTAAAAACCCGTTAATTCGACTACGGTCACGGAAATCTCGTCGTCTTTACAGGGTTGTCGTATAACGATGCAGATCGTTGAAAAGAAAAACCAACAACAACAAAATTCAGTGCAGCGGTTTCAATGTTAAGAAATAAAGAAAATAACGACAAACGAACCGTCGCGCGGAACACAAATTGACATTGCTCTTGGAAATCACGCATTGTGCGCTCAACCAACAGATTTGAAGGTTGCGCTGACTTCCAAAATTAACTGTATGCTCTGAACCAATGAGACGATAGATAGCAAGTAGAGAACTTAAGAAAAACTGCTTTCGGTGTAGGACTAGAGGCAAATTGTCCGTGCCAGAAGCCACAAATACGGATAGACCGCCTTTGAGTTTTTACCCTAAAGAAAGAGCTAGCCGAGGCTTCTTGGGAGAATAAAACTGTGATATCAGGTCATTTCGTTATTGCAATATACAAGAAACCACTAAAGGAGTTAAAATACTTTAAACAGACTTAATCAGTACACACATTTTATTTAGATGCATTGCAAGCAGTTTTCTAGCCGCGGAGTTAAATCGGTAATTTACTTACCTAAACACTGGGCAATATGAGCTGCATCGGTGCCGTCGATGGGATCACACAAACGAGCTACAACTGGGTGAACCTGATTAGCGAGATAGTATTTCACATCTAGGATATAAATACGTCAAGGAGTATAAAACAACCGACTTGCATTGGTAACTCGATTTGAATTGGTAATTAATACCCAGGGAATTATGCATATAAGACTTAAAAAAAGAAGCTACCAGTGTTTCAATCGAACACTCTTTTCGAGACCGCGGAAGTCAAGAGACCCTTTGTCCACTCTCCCACCCAACGAATAAGTCGGAGTTGATCCTGCCCGAGTTTGCTTTCGCCCAATTTTAGGCTTATTCCCACACTTTATTATCATTGTCATAAATAACAATAGAATATCCAGGGTAGAACCGACCCTCGTCTTTAAGCACCCATCGTACCCTGAGAAAACAGCAGACATTTCGTGACGCCACTAATGACGTCTGAGGGACGAGCGCAGAGATTTCAGTCGCTAAGGACGCGTTGCTAACCAGATCTGGGTACTGCTTCTGATTGGTTGGAAATTTACTTCATCCAATCAGAAGCTAGATCTGGGTAGTGACACGTCATCAGTATGGAATTTCTGCACTCGTTTCTTCTGACGTCATTTCGCGCGAAAAACAGTGGTGTCGTCGCGAAAAGTGTCTTTTTTTGGTTTTGTTCTTAATAACGGTAATAAATTTAAAGGATACCGATCTTGAGTGTTTCAGATTTGCAGAACTCGTCCGGATGATAAGCTCGCTGACTTGCAGCTAAGGTGGAACCGTCCTAAAGAAAACAGTTTGGAAAAAAAATTATTTGACTAAGCGACTGGTAAAATTCCAGGGTTTCGTTCTTTGTTTAATGTTGAGCGATATCCTACGGGACGTTTGCAGCTGGCCATTCACGTGGTAAAAAACCGCCATGCTGGAGAGCAAAAGTCGCACTAGGACAAGACAAACAATCTTGTCCCAATGAGTCTCTTGCTATCCCGCGAGGCGGTTTTCTACCACGTGAATGAAGAGCCTATTAACCATTTGCACAGCTTGTTTGCCCCTCCACCCCAACAATTTGCATAACGTTTGTTTTCAATTTCTCCTGGGTATTACAGTCGTCCCAAGAGAATTGAAGACAATGCTTATGCAATTTTTTTTTTTTTGGGGGGGGGGGGGGGGTGGGCAAACAAGGTGTATTATGGGAGATGTAAAAATGGAACGCAGAAATCCCTGCGAGTGCGTTAATTAAGGGAGCTGGGGTGGTGAACTTGTCTGTGACGTCATCTCCGGAGAATTCATTTTCGTTAGTGTGATTTTGGAGCTTCTCGGGCCCAAGGAACCTGCCTTTTGACGCCTTTTCGCTCAAATGAGGGCAAATTTCGTTAGGTTGGTTTTCAAAAATTCGGCTAGATATCCTAAAAAGTTTTCATTTTCTGTTTTACGTTGTACGTCATTTCTGCCTCTCCCTTTTAGACAATTTTTATTGCGACATTCTCCATGTATATAATATTGTAATTCCTATCATAATTCAGTAACATCTGTAAACTTGAAGAAGGCTGGTATGGCCAGCGGAAATATTGTTATAAAAAGGCAATACACGTTGTTATGATCAGCTTTGCAGTAGTTTTTGGACTTTTTTGTTCGAATTCCCGAAAGCCGGCAAAATAAGCACAGACTATGTACTTACGTCGCAAATGACGTATGGGATAGTGTCACCAGGGTTCACTTTTCTTCCCTTGCTGAGCATGCGCAAAGCAACGTTAACATGAGCCAGTGATTTCTTGTCCGGGTAGTCATGTGGAGATTTGGTCAATTGCTGCAATTAAATGATAAGTAATATGTAAAAGATTATAAGTCAGTGAAAAGATAAGTCAGTAAAAAGATTATAAGTCAGAGTCAAAGGTTTTTTGTTTATTTTTCAAGTTTATGACTTAGTCAAAGGATATCAAACCTTATTAATGACGAACTTCTGCATGTCGACCTTTCCCTCCGCAACGTTTTCTCCAACTGACGAATGAAAAAAAAAATCAAAACCATAAAACACAGGAAAAATCACAGAAAAAAGAAGGAAAACAGATTATAAGCTTAATGAAGACAGTGACATCTATTTGATAATATTTTATCTTCCCCTGCCTGGGAAACATCAAACTTATAAAACAGAACAGCGTAGTTACCGTATTACACTCATAACAGCTGGAACGTAACGACCCGGAACATATTTTTCCACATTTTGTACATGAGGCCGTTACCTGGCGCAAAGGTTCCCGCGCTTTCCAACAGATGCAGGTTTTTCGCGCCTTTTCTAGCCTGCGTGGCAGGCGTTAATTGGGGAAGGGGAAGAGGGAACTCGGGCGCGCGAGGAGGGCGAAATAGTGAGCGCCTGCAATGACGCTTTAAGCTCATGTTCCCTACTTACCCTCCTCGCGCGCCCCTCGCGCCCAAATTCACGTCTTCTCTTCCCCTATAAACGCCTGCCACTCAGGAGCGTACCTTTTTCCGCGAGGTGAGCCAAACGTGATGGTCTGTAAGAGGTCTATTCGAAGAGGACAGACGGCAAATTGTTGTTACTGGTAAGATGCTGGTAAGTCGTAACTGTTTATCAGTGCGATGCACAAAATGTTATAGGGTTAAGTGTCGAAAAAAAAGATTCCACCAAGTCATTGTTCAAACAGTAATAAACGTTAACACGAATGGTAGCCACAAGGCAGCCGCCATACCTGACATGAGGTAGTCATGAATGTTTTCCACAATAGTCTCGCGGGCTTGCGAAGAAAGGATTTGAGCCAGAACATAGCTACAATAGAGTGTTGCAACATATTTAGTAACAAATTATATGGCTTTCAGAGTAAAAATTCAATTTTGTCCCTTGCTTATTTGCATGACGCTTTCCACAAAGGAATTCAACTTGTTGTCTTTCGTTTCGGTTCTTTTTCTAACACTTGTTTGGCTCTTTTTCCCATTGAGTTTTATTAAGCCCACGGCCGTTCTCTTTTCAAGTTGGTCTCGTTCAAAAATCGATGATATATTGAAGATATTTTTCAGACTGTTGTACCTTTACAAAACAATAATGGGTCATTTTTGAGTTACCTCAAGCCTCTGTTTCAAAGCGAGGCTAAGAGCGAAACCATTAACATGACCATGATTTTTAATTCTCATGTAAATTTAACTCATTTTCACATCAAAGGTTTCACACCTAGCCTCACTTCGACATACAGAGTTTTTGGAACTGGAAACAGCCTATTTAATTCATGGAACAAGCGCTTACTTCCCAGCATCCTTTGCGAGGTCGCACCAGTCCCTTCTCACAATATCCAGCCCCTTCATTTCTTTCACTTCATTAAGGGTGCCTGAAAAGATGAAATATATTCGTATCGATGAGAAGTGAAAAAAAAAAAGCTTACAAAAACACTTGATTATTAACTTACCATCCTCATTTTCCGAAATACTGATGGCAGCATACCTTAAAAAAGAGTATATAAAGATGAGTGCTAGAAGCACATGCAAAAAAGATCAAAAAACGAAGAGAAACGTGATCAATTTATGATGCTGTCTTCTCCGTCGTATAGTACTTACTTCTTCTTTTTTAGTAGAAGCATGGACTTGAAAATGCCATCAATGTCTATCTCAAGTAATCTGTAAAGCTTGTTCACCTCATTTTTCACCTAAAATACAAAAAACAAGGCCACCGTTACAATAAAGTTTTATAAATAAATAATGCTTTAAAGGAAGCACGTCCACTTAGCAGTTCACTTCTTCGTCTACCTGATTCCCCGTCCAATTTGAATTTAGAAATGTTAGTTTTGACGAGAGGGGAAAACCGGAGCACCCGCAGAAAAACCTCGACGTCGGGATTTGAACCCGGGCTACACTGGTGGGAGGCTTAGGCTCTTGCCGATTGTGCTAGCATAATTTTTGGCATAATCTGAGGAATTGAGCATAATTTTTGCCCTTTTTCCAAAAGTAGCACTGCTAGCATAATCCGTATATTTTCTTGTCTTAATAGCACAATTTTAGAATAATTCAAGAAAACGAAGATCTCAGCTACTAAAAACGATAGATTACTATTAACAGTTGCTTCCACTCCTATTTTTCGATTTTTTTTTACTTGTGTTGAGATACCGCGGGAGTTCGATGAAACGGAACCGGAAGTCTGTGTCTCGGTCCCAGACTCCTTAGTCTTTCTCCCAGTGCTCGTTTCAAAATGGCGGCCGCCACGCCAAACCAGTCAAGTGCAGTGAACTTACATCCAGATAGTTTACAAGGTTGCGAGAACAGAGAGGATAGACCAAAGCCTGCACAACTTGCCCGGATATGGCGCCCAGGAAGTGCTGTCAGGTACTTGTTCCTGGATAGCAGATTTATTTGCCGTATAGGCCCAACCACCGGATAAAGTTACCCAGGTTTTGAACAACCGGGCCCAGAACGTCTGGCCAGGGTTAATAAAATACATTTTCAAACTTGTCTTTTGAGTTGTGAAGTTTGTGCACAGAATAATTTTTTAAAAAAGTAGCATAATTTTGAAAAGCGAGCATAATTTGAGCATAATTTGGGCAAAAAACGAGCACTGCCACTAGCATAATATGCCACTTTTACTAGCACAATCGGCAAATGCCTAGGGAGGCTCATTGGTGCTTCTTCCTTGCCCCCGAAAAAGATAACTGTAAAGTGCAAGCTTGATCAATTAAGTGTTCCTTTTTCCTTCTACTGCAGACATAAACGTAGATCATTTGATACGCTAATTCGAGGCTGGGCGCTTATTTGAGGTGGGCGCTAATTCAAGGTTGGGCGCTTATTCGAATAAAAAGGTAATTTCTTATTAATTTTCTAGTTAGCACCATTTTTATAAGAACCTTCTTGGCCTTGCCTCGAAAAACGTAAGTTCTTATCACAGGTAACCCAGGCTCTGTGATAGTACCACAGTACGGTTCCAGTAAAATTACAGTGTTTGTATGGGGTAAAAATATCATCCTAAAATTTCTAGGAAATACTAAATAAAGATCAATGAAACTTACTCTGCAGTTAATTGTTGTTGTCCTTACTGCTCCAACGAAGTTTCGTGATAATTTGCAGTAATTTGTTCAAATTCACTCTATCTACAATAATAATATACAAGGTAGGAAACACGAGGTGCCATTTTCGCCGACATGCTCTCATTCAACACAACTTTTTCCACGAAATTCGAACTCCAACGGAAAATAAACATGCCAGGATCGTAGAAATAGGATAGCAGCAGATATAGAAACCAATGACGCTTTCCCAGATAGAGAAACGAATCCCACAGACTTGGACAAACTCGAAGAATATAATCCAAACACACCGAGAATACGCTCGCCGAAGCAGCCGGGCCAGATCAACGCGCGGCCAAGAAAATGAAGCCTGGGCACTGTACAAAAAAATTCCATCTCGGGAGTCCTGGGGTGACCTTTCTAGGGACCGATACATCATTTGCCCAAGGCCACTCTCCCCTGCTGGAAAAATACTTGATAGAAGGCAATTGTTCTTCCTAGCCAATCACTATGGCCTGTTATAAAGAGATTATTTTCCTCTCGAACTATATTCAGCTCCTGGCGCTGGTCCTCAGAAAGTTTATCAAACATCAGTAGGGCAAGGTTATAAGGGCAAAGGAAAGAACAACGACGGACGATTTACAAAACTTAAAACGAGCAAAAGATATAAGTGAATTATGGCTCTTACCGAGGCATTTGTACAACAGGACCAAATTCAAAGAGAGGTGTATCACGCTGATTCACATATTTAACCGATAGAGCGTTCACTTGTATTGACAAGAAGTCGGCGTGTTACTGCCGCATTAATCGCTAAATATGTTAATCGCGCTAGTTCTTTGTTTACTAGTGCACGTGCCTTTCACATTCGTCTCAGTTATCGCAATTCATATTCTGTCGCAATTTTCTGTATAATTTTTGACATTAGTTTGTAAGCTTCACCGTTTATTTACGATAGTTTCGCTCGAGAGTTCACAGCAACAGTATCTCAGTCATCATCTACCTTTTGTTCAACCTTGTTTTTAGTCCGCCTTGTAAGCATTTCGCGTTGTTATTTCATTAGTTTCATTACTGTTATTTGCATTCCTTAGTAAAAGAAATGGGACGCCTTGTAACTCCGCAGACTCTCCTGATTATATTACTATTTTTTTAGCCATTTAAATTCAGGCGCGTGTGCGGGGTTTGCTCTGGCAAATGGTGATTGGCTAGGAAGAACAATTGCCTTCTATCAAGTATTTTTCCAGCAGGGGAGGGTGGCCTTGGGCAAATGATGTATCGGTCCCTAGAAAGGTCACCCCAGGACTCCCGGGATGGAATTTTTTTGTACAGTGCCCAGGCCTCATTTTCTTGGCCGCGCGTTGATCTGGCCCGGCTGCTTCGGCGAGCGTATTCTCGGTGTGTTTGGATTATATTCTTCGAGTTTGTCCAAGTTTGTGGGATTCGTTTCTCTATCTGGGAAAGCGTCATTGGTTTCTATATCTGCTGCTATCCTATTTCTACGATCCTGGCATGTTTATTTTCCGTTGGAGTTCGAATTTCGTGGAAAAAGTTGTGTTGAATGAGAGCATGTCGGCGAAAATGGCACCTCGTGTTTCCTACCTTGTATATTATTATTGTAGATAGAGTGAATTTGAACAAATTACTGCAAATTATCACGAAACTTCGTTGGAGCAGTAAGGACAACAACAATTAACTGCAGAGTAGGTTTCACTGATCTTTATTTAGTATTTCCTAGAAATTTTAGGATGATATTTTTACCCCATACAAACACTGTAATTTTACTGGAACCGTACTGTGGTACTATCACAGAGCCTGGGTTACCTGTGTTCTTATACGCGGGTTTTTACTGTATCGCTCCTATGATTTAACCCCTTCGAAGACCTGAAAGTACACGCACCTTGTTGCCTATCTTGCGGACTTCACCGAGATCATTAGAATTCGTGTTGATCATAATGGAGTCTGTATCTCCATAAATCACATCAAGACCCATCTACAAACAATATAAACAATCAGTTAATAACATGAGAACAGTTTGGAAACTGCCTACCTACCCCTCCCCTAAGCCAACATTTTGCCCTTGGTAAGAAGTAAGTGTTAATGTTGGCTTAGGGGAGGGGTAAGTGGGCAGTTTCCCAGAAACGTGTGATGATCCCAAAGGTTTATTGATCAAAAGTCCAGACACCATGGAAGAACTAGTTATAGGCATTACAGAAGAACTTTAACTCTTCAGTGCTCTAATAAAGCTGAACTAATTTTTCTTTCTAAAAATACATATGTTCTGCTAAGTCACCAATATTGTGGTCAGACTCGTTCAAGAACGCACTGCGCATCTTTACAGAAAATTGTCCATGTTAGGCGCATGATTCGAAGGTAGACTGTTTACTGCCGTTCACTGCAATAATAGGGAGTTTTAGCAACGACAACGGCGGTGGCAACGAGAACGTCTGACGTTCTCGTTGACATCGCCGTCGTCGTCGCCTAGCGACCTTAAGCAACGACGAGGACCACATCAACGAGAAGGGCATAAAAGCAATAGCTTTAGGGCCTGTTTACAGGGGGGTGGGGGACCCCAGGGAGGTGAGGTTACCCGCCTGTCCATATAATCTCTCATTTTAATTTGATCACGTTTACTTGATAGGTGGGTAACCCGCCGCATGTTACCTCACCTACCTGGGTTCCCCCACCTCCATGTAAACAGGCTCTTAGATTGGCAAAACAACA
>OZ037783.1:30782625-30940125 GCA_964035525.1 Porites cylindrica
ACATAAAACCCTTGATAACCCTTAAAGGGCTCTACGGAGAACAGCATGCAATTCTCCACACTCTGTTTCGTACATTTCCTATGGTATTAATGTAGAGAATTTGTTTTAATAATCAAGACTTTTTTCAGTTGTTGATTATTTCTGTTTTCTCATGACCTTTAAGTTTGAGAAGTAGTACTATTTCATGAAACTATATTCCTTACAGTAGATAATAAGCAAATAACGTTTTTGGAAAAGCTGGAGAAACGAAGGTTTCTTGTAAGCGGGTTTTACTGTACTGTGACACTGCATACCAATGTTTGCAAAGTGTAAATGTTGTTATCTAAGTGAAAAATTGGTTTACATTTCAAGGTATGACAAACGCCCGTAAATAAACTTACTTTAATTTTTATTTTAGTGTTTGCTTATTATTTTATATTTCAGAGAGAAATCTCAAAGAAACAACAGACGACAAAAATCTCAGTTTTACGAAAACGCGAAACAGCGAGTCCTCCAGCCGACAGTCAGCGACAAGTGCCTGATTGTCGACCTCGGAACTCACCGAAAACACACTGGACGAATCGGAAAGCGATCGGCTTTCGTTGTCAGAGGACGAAGATTTATTCGCCGAAGAAGCCGAAAACAAGTCCCAAAGAAAAGACAAGCGGGCGTCAAGTAAACAAAGCAACAGTTACCTACACCGAGCGTCGAAATACGAAGAAGAGATCTTGAAGTCAGTGAAATTAACTCCTGATCAAATTCGTGAGATAAAGGAAGCCTTCCATGTTTTTGATAACAATGGCGACGGATGTATTACCGCCACAGAACTGAAAAAACTGGTCACCTCGCTTGGTTATAATATAACAGAAGCAGAACTTATGGACAGGATGAACCAAATAGGTAAACTGAAGTATGAAGGTTGCGCCAGCTCTCTGTCGTTATCTTCATAAAACGTTTTGAGTAACCTCGTTCATATTTTGGGGAAAAAAAAGTACATAACATACTGAAATAGGAAAACTTAGGTAATGTTTACAATAAAACGGGAAGCTTTTCCGCCGCCACAAAAACCATACTGGACAGGGATTCTGTTCACACATAAGAACAGTGATTTCTACGCGATTTCTCTGACTGAGCGAATCTGCGCCGCGCCGATCTCTAAACTGGAGAGTCACATATCGGATAGTGTTCACAGAATACCGGACAGCCTTTTGTGTCGACACAAAAAGCTCTTCGGTATAGTGTAAACATTGCCTTACAAGAAAAAAAACCGCGCGAATATGAATGCGAACCAACACTGAACGACCAAAATGACCAACCATCGAAGTCAGGGGTGGGGAAGGGAAAAGACCCCCCTCTCTGCTTACCATGAGAGCTTCTTCGCAGGCGTAATTTTCGTCCCTTAACGAGCCACGGCGCGTCTCTATCGTTTCGTCAGAATATTTAACTCGGACTAATTCGCTACCAGTTACATTTTCCGTGTCTGTCGATGAGATCTGGGGACTCTTAAGTTCTGATTTTACGTTTAAAATATGTTCTTGATGTTTCGTTTTTAGATGCAGACAGTAACGGCGCCATTGACTTCCCAGAATTCCTCGCATTGATGACAAAAAATCTAGAAGACTGTGATCCGGAAGATATTTTACTGGAATCTTTCAAGGTGTTCGACAGGGACGGTAGTGGTTTCATAGGCGTTACTGAACTCGACCGAGTCTTCAAGCTGCTCGGTCAAGACTTCAAAGATTACGAGATCGAGGCCATGATAAAGGCCGCTGACGCCGATGGCGACGGGCTCGTAGGTTGGGAAGACTTCACAAAAATGATGAACGTTTGAATGGATTGGACATTTCTGGCCTGCGATCAAGCTCTCCATTTGGGGGAGTCTCTAGAAGTCACGCGAGAGCCGCACGCGAAAGGAGACTCGGGTGCGATGGCGCGTTGTTTCGCGATTCGCTTCGCTCGCCATAACCGGAGAGCTTGCTGGGAGGCAAGGACATTACAACGAATAAACCGACGTGACCTTGGAGCTTAAGTTATTACATACTACTGAAGTATTATGAAAAAAAGTATAAGATACAAAACAAAATTAAAATATGTCGAATATGTAGAACTCTGTGTACTTTCTAGCCAGCAAACTAGCCTGAAATATTTCGTCAGCTTGGAGGTTTATATTTCCAAAGTTATCAAAACCAATTTTTTTTTCAGATTTCAATGGAAACGACGAAACAAATAAAATTGCTCTCTGCGTGGAAAACGTTCATTGGGATTTCCTAAAAAATGCCTTCCACTACTCCTTTCTCGGTGAAGGGGGGGGGGGCGTTGCGTTTCGTGAGGAGACAGAAAGGGTTGCGCGGGAGACTAGGGTAAACGTCATTTAAAGAATTTTTCACAACTGACGATTTGACTTACGTTAAGCATAATTCCGAGCAACTTTTGGTTGAAAAATGGCGAAGACAAATTTTGAACGCTTAAAACTTTTTTTTAATTAGTATAAAGTCCCAAAACAATGAATCTAAATCTAAAGCATATCTAGTAAGCATCAAATTTTAAACGCTGAAAACAACCCTTTTCTTTCGTTTTACAGCTGTGTACTATTCTAAAAAATTCCAACGATATTCGCTACGTGACCAATTTTCATTTAATTATCTTTTATTTTGCCACCAGCTTTAACTCTTAAAAGAAACGATTCCATTTTCATAAGCTTGAAAACAAAAGCGAAGTAATGATGAAAGGCCAAAAACAGTACTTAGCCCACCTTCGGATCCAAGTAATTAACCTTCTTTTAAAAACCTGCATGTAAATCAGACGAATTAGGTCGTGTTTTGTTGGCTTGACAATAGAATACGATGTTAACAATGTGCATCTCGTTAAATGCGAAACTCGTTTTGCGAATAAGACCAGCCGTCTTCTGCACGAGCAAAAAGAAATTCAGATAAAGCAGAGCTTGTGCTGAGGGCGATGTAGCACTCGCAATAGCTGTACGTTTTTGGCGATAGCCTTAAAATGTCAGTATTCAACAACCAACGACAAGCGAACATAAGAGTGGTTTTTCGCAAATTTGACAAAGATTCCGACGGATTTATAACTGTTAAAGACCTCATTAGCGTTTTCTGGGAACTTGGCGAGGATGTCAGAGAAGATGAACTGAGAGAGCACTTTCATAACGCAGGTAGGGGACATGGATGTGAAAAAAAGAATTTCGCTAAGTATGATCTTTTACTGCGGCGTAAAAAGATGCAAATGTAAGGTTAAAGAGGTAACTGGTTACTTCTCAGCAAACCTCATTATCGGAATCTTTTATCACGTTCTGATAACTGTTAGGTCTACAAAGAAATTTCCCAAGTTTTTGATGTTAGACACTAGTTAAAAGCTTGCAATTCTACTGACTGGCTAAGATATTTTGATCCTTACATACAACCGGGAGAGAGTAATCCAGGACTTAACTATATAGAGACTTCTTAATCGACCTTGGATCATTACTTTTAAATAAATCATTTCGATCTCTGATTAAATCCTCTATCACACCCATTTTTTGTAATTACACATGTGGGAGGGTCAAATAGGATAAGCTACATCTCACCTTCCAGTATTAGAGCCAGTGTTGAAACCTACCCTCCCCAGCTACATAATTTATTGCAATTCTCTCCCCCTTCCATCCGTGACATTTTATGCCCTCCCCTCTGAGGTTCACGTATTTCTAGTTATTTTTAAATAAATCATTTCGATATTTAGCATTAAACTGTCATGGTTCACAGTGATATGCCATCGAGTCAACTCGTCGCTTTAACAAGCTTCCTTTTTCTCGTTTATTTTCAGGCCTGGGACACCGACCAAACACGCTTATATCTTATGATATTTTTCAGCAGGTTTCCAAAAAAATCCTGCGTGAATCGAGAAAGGAACGACGTCTTAAAAGAGTGTTTCAAGAGTTCGACGCGGAAAAGAAAGGTTACATCGAAGGGCATGGGATACGGCGGGTTCTTCGAAGACTTCACATTGATCATACAGAGTCAGATATAGACTTAATGATGAAAATGGCAGATACAAAGGGAGATGGAAGGGTAGATTTTGAAGAATTTCTCCAGATTTTCAACGACTCAGATGATATATAAAAATTTCGCCATACTATTGCTGCGGCTAGTGCAGAAAAAAACAAATATGTTTATTTTTAGTTGTTGATCGAGTTAATCAGATTGTCAAAAGGTGGGCAATTGTTTTCAATTCCAGATCAAGTTGTTTCCATTTTGGGGATTATAGACAGGAAATTTGATTTCTCAAACGTTCAAAATTCTTTAATAGTTTGACTTGTCGTGAGATCTCTTAAGCTGTGAACAGTTTAAACAAAGTTGGATTAACAAACCGAACAAAACTTTTGAAAGGAGTCAGAATTTTGTAAGAATAACAACAAAAAGCTACAGAAATAACGAAAACAAAATAATATGTAAACGTCTATAGCACTCCGCTCTAATCAATTTTTAAGCAAAACGAAATTTTCCTTTTATAAGCAAAAAAAATCTAAAAGGTATCTAGAGGCGCATGTCCCTGAAAAATCAAGTGTCCTACGACTTGGGGTAAATCAAAACTTTTATGCTTTCAGATGCGAAGATGTGATGCCGGCTTCGACAACTTGAAATTAGTATAAAGCAGGGTTACGCGAACAAATACAGGTGGTTTCCACATAAGGGAATACTATTTTTTGTTTTTAAAGAATTTTACAACAAAGTCGTCGCACTTAATTCATAAATAATGATAAACAGCTGGCATACTTTCTTCTAAAATGAAAAAAGTAAATTTAAAACAACGTTTGATAGAAAAACAAAATAGGGAAGGAAATAACTCAGCAGGCATTTACAGTCCGTCCGTGGTCACAAGTACTTTTCTATGTCATTGCAAAACAAATGAATGAAAAAAGAAACAAAGCTCTTATAGCAACTACTTGACGTCATTTCAACCGCAATATTTTTCTTCACGTAACATGGCAACAAGAAACAGCATGGCTAGCGGACCGTAGAAGCGAGGTTATAAGAGAAAGACCAATCAGAACACAAATAAATACGCAGCCCGTGAAAAGCGCGGGAAAATCTATTGGTGAGGGTTTTACCAAAGTCCAAGGCCTTAACAATACTCCCGAGATCACTAGCTGTTCAGCTATCTCACCTTTTAAATAGAAACTCGAGAAATTCCTCGGCGAAAATTAGCGATTCTCCGAAATAGGACGGTTCCCTTATGGCAGTTATAGTACTGGCACTCCACGCTCCTTTCGTGGTACGACTTGCGGACAAGTCTAAAGTTCGTGCAATGTAGAATTTGGTGTGGACACAACCTACTGTCTCAATAGAGACCTAAAGATACACCGTTTCTGTGTACGGCGACAGGTAAATTACCCTTACCCCTAGCCGTAAAAGACGGGGTATACTGTCTCATACCCTGAAGGAAACGCCGACTAGGCTACCGGGTAAAGTTACGGTATTAATAGACCTCAGATAAGCCGTTTCCGAAGCACTGTTAAGCCGGGCAAATTACCCTTACCCCTACCCCCAGAGGTAAACACAGGTGTAACAACTCTTACCCCAGAGAAACGGCTAACCATCCGGGTTAAGTGTTAGGACCAATAAACACCGATTACTTAAAGCTACTTAAATCATAGTCCCCTTTTCTAGTATAAACAGACGACAAAAACGACAGTGCATCTTACGGTTCCTTGCCATGTTCTCTAGCGAGGGAACGTACGTCTACCTAAGACTCGTGCTTTTTTATTGTCCTTAATAGACCTTGTCACGGTTTTCAACGCCATCTTGACGATTAGGCAAACGCGTGAAAAATTACAGTGTTTGTATGAGAATCTAATGTCGAATAATTTCCGTAGAACGGCTGTTCTGTAAAAAAAAATATCAATAGTAAACTAAAGCTACAAAAGCAAAGGATTGTCTGGAGGCGTACCTGTGCTTAAATTTCTCCAGAGGCTTGCTTTAGATGTGCCATATATTTGTCTGTAATTTTCCCAGGACGTTCTTACAGACAAATGTGTGGGAAATTTAAAAAGTGGTTCTAGGTCTTCTAGTGCATGCAACACCCTCAAATTTTTTCAGTAGAATCCTCAGGAGTGAAGCTTTGGTTTACAAATTTATATCAGCCGTTCTACGGAAATTATTCGAAATTAGATTCTCATACAAACACTGTAATTTCTCACGCGTTTGCCTACTCTGTCCGTTTTTTTTTTTTCGCCTCCTTTATTTTTCCTTTCGCGATTGCATGTTAATGTAGTGCAGTAGAACCTCGATATAACGAACTCCTCGGTATAACGAACGATTTACTTTACCCCAGCAATGGTAACATATATGGAAAAGTACCTCGATACAGCGAAGCCTCGTTATAGCGAACAAATTTGCCAGTCCCTTGACACTTCGTTAAATCAAGGTTTCACTGTATCGTTTTATACGGCAAACTTAGTAAATAAACAAATAAACAACAAGTCTAATGGTTTTTAAGATTCGCTCGTCTTACCTCTCGCCCTTTGCTTGTTACGAGAGCGGCCAAAGGTTTGGCGTAGAAACGAGAATGTGAAAATCCTAAGCAACCATACATACTGGAAAAAAACGAAGCGGATGAATAAAGGTGATGTTTCACCAGACGACTCGCAACGACGAATTTTAGCACAACACAGCGTTGCAACATCGTTTTGAATGCCTGCAACATTGTTCCAACATCGCAACGCTGCGTTGCACTAATAGTCGTCGTTGCGAATCGTCCCGTGTAACTTTCAGGAACATTTAATTTTCTGGCTATTTGCTATCTTTAGAGGCTTACTTTACCTCATATTAAGTACATTTAGTCTGTACACCAGACTAACGTGAAAAAACGTTGAAGAAAAAGGCCCCAAAAAGATACTTTTTTGCCAGAATAGTTGAAAAGTACACTGACTTGCATTATGTTTTAATTTATAAACGAATGAGACCTTTCCGTTATATCTACATCTCATTTACCTGTTGGCAGTTAATTTCAAAGCTTTCTGTCTGATATCGGACTGAAACAAAAACAAAGATCTTGGTTATAAACAGGTTCCCAGAGAAATCTACTTGCGGGTGAGGGGTTGGGGGGGGGGGGGGTTAACCCTGCGTGCTAGATCTCTAAACTGTAAAATAAGGGAAGACCACTAAAGCCTATGACTCACTGCTCAATATCGTTTAACAATTAACTGCTCAACAAATGACGAACGATGTCGCCGTTTGTTGAACGAGTAGAAATAAATTACCCCTTCGAAAAAGATTGACTGTCTCGCGCTACAGTTGCTCCGGCATTTTTTTCAGTTTCCATAACATACATTTCTAGCTGATGTTGGGTAACATCAACTTACTTGAATATATTGATCTGATTCTCGATTGAGGTTCTTCATCATGCCCTTCACCTGCAAAAAAAAGGCTTGCGTTGAACAAGAAATATTGTTACATAGCTGGAAATTTCTTCCCAACAGCGTGCGCTCTCATTGGTTACTTCGAGGTCACATGACATCTAACAATAAAACTGTTTCCCGCCAAAATCTCTAGGCGGGCAACGTTGCAAAATCTAAGATGTCAGAGGGTAACAGTGCACTGTTACCTGCGGATGTTGACCGACGACCGCAGTTACATCCACAGACGGAACTCTTAATCTCGTTTAGTCAGCCTTTCTTACGCTATCACCGTGCGAGCTCACAAGGGAGGCCTTGTTTGTATGTAATTAAAATAAAGTTGTGAAATGAATTAATCAGCATGTCACGATTCAATCACTTTTTCAAGTGATTAAAGAGGGTATTTGAAGCTATTCAGTTTACTTTCCTTTTAAACAGCTAAAACGTACATCAATTGAATTCAAATGGTCCAGTTTTGTTATTCAGGCAACGAAACTGTGTGCTTCCTGTCATCTGTTGCTACTGACGGCAAGAATATACAGTGGAACCCCGCTTAATACGGACACCCCGTTATTGCGGACAGTTTTTCTTGTACCTAGCCCTTACATTTTCTCTAAATTCAACTCGCTTAATATGGACACTTTTTATTGTCCCCTTAGCGTCCATAAAGTGGTTTGGCTGTATAAGGATTGAAACTTTTCAAGTTTTAATGCTATGCATGCAAAAACCACCAAAAAATTATGGCAAATGCTGCCTCAGTAATGGAATTTTTTTAATAGAGCGATTTTCGTATGTCCTCGAAGTGAAAACACGCGAACAAAACAAGCACAACAAACGTAAGGAAATAGGGCGATTTGATTGGTTTATCGAACAGATACAAACGCGGGTGGCTTTTGGTTGGATAAGCGAACGCTCGCGTGAAAAAACTTCATGCTCGAAGGGCTTTCTAGACATCAATCGATGCTTCGCTTTGACGTCATACTGCATCACGATTAGCCAATCGAACAGTGCCTTCTCCATATTAAGGTTTTCTTTGGCGGGAAAACAAAGAGGCCATGTTTTGATCTCTTCATCCATTGGCTGATAAAACAAATAACGAACACTTACCGAAACCATTTTTCAAGGTCATACGAAAATCGCTATATCTTCTTCATTACACTACAGGAGCATTTTATGTATGGGTTAAGGCACTAAGCAATGACTTTATCACATGACTGACCTAAAACACTCGCAATATCCTGGTGACAGAACACCTTAAAGTTAGAAACGCAGATACCAACCTGTCTTCTTCGTTCTACCAGTTTTCTGATCTCTGTTGGAAGGATTCCAGGCTCTAAATCTGGATCAGGTAACTCAACAACTTCATTCTCGTCAGCCTGCTGGAATAAAATTTCCTTCTTTTCAGGATTTCAACCATAGGTTCAAAAGTTATAAACGTCTCGTACAACACAATAAACAAAACCACAGGAAAGCACTACTCAGGGGATTTCACTAAAAAGGTCACACTTTTTATAAATTAGCATTTCATTCATACCGCACACTGCCGCTACATCTTCGTGTACTATCAGGTGTAAGAACTCTTGGCTTAAACCTGATAATACACTCCAGCTCGTTTTATAAACAGTACTAAAAGAACAGAAACTAATGAAATCAATTAACTCACTCCACTGGTAGAGCCAGAGGTTGTTTTACTGATAGTAGTGAAACAGATGTTGTATTCCTGAATGATGGACGGGTACAAACTGTTGAAATCCAGCAGCAAAATGTGTTTGTCGTAGAAACCTAGAAAAACGTACATTATATGAGAAACGTGATTCACGCGAGTAACATCACGACCTATTTAGAATTTGCTGCACACCTGAATGGTGATCGACATCCTGTGAAGTGAGAACTATGATTTTTAAAAACGTCCCACGCGATTTGTTACTAAACTATTGTGAAAAAAATAACTCAGTGGTCCACAGTTGCAGCAATGAATTTTAACATACCCATTCCAATAAGAGGGGGTTAAATCATGATGTTTAAATGCAAATTAAAAATAAGTAAATAAATTCACGATGACAACTTTGTCTCTTGCACCCGGCAGCCTCATTGTAGAGATAAGACGTCTGTTAGAAAGCCGCACTTTATTCCTCTTCAGTCCATCTGAACTGCTCCCCCCCCCCCCCCCCCCGACCCGGACTAATAACGGCACAAGTCAGATAGACCAAAAAACCCACTCTTTTTCAAATCGTGCAATGGTGCTTCTTTTCGTTTTCCTCACTAAGTAACTTGGAATCTGGAACAGACTAAGCTAAATACCTTTCTTGGGATCTAACACAAGACCACCGGCGTAAGCTGGTTTTCTTCTCCCTTTCTTTGCGCTTCGTGTCTGTTCCTCTTCATCGTGCTCTGCCTCAACCTATAAATGAACGGAAAACGTATTATGATTCGACCCCCCAAGAAAACTCTCTTTTTAAAAAGATGGTCAAAGCAAGCCGCGAGAGAACGCGCGAGTGAGCGGTATCCGTCTCGCGTGCCGCTCGCGCGTGACTTTTCATGAAAGCCGCCAAATGGAGTGCTTGTTCGCAGACTAGAGTGTAAGGGACTGGTCAAAAAGTATAGGGGGGGGTGGGCCGGAGCATTTGGAAATGTGGTTGACAAAAAACACATGACCCACCCCCTCCCTTCGGCACAAAAATGACTGACCCATCCCTAAAGGAAGGTTGGAAATTGCATGACCCACCCCCTAGTTAAAACATGGATGTTTGGTTTCCTCTAAGGCCATCCCCTTTTTTCTCTTCGTTTACCGTCGAATGCGTTTCCTGATATTGGGTCGGTCGGTCGGATTGGAAAAAAAAAAAAAAAACTTAAAAAAAAATCACAAGAAGTCGATAGTAGGCCCTGGTACCCCAGGACGACGTTAAAAGTTAACATTCACATATTTGGATTAACAAAATGTAAAATATACTGTGAAAAATGTTCATGTTTTTGTTCTTGTTTTTCTCTGTGCTGTTACTACGCTCATTTTTCAGATTAAAAGAATTATTTCAAGTCAAAAATGGTGTAACTATGTCGTTACTTTTTTTAAAAAAAAATACCAAAAATTTGGGTCGGTCGGAGGACGGTAAACGGAGAAAAAAAAAAGAGGATGGCCTAACCTTGTTCTGTGCTTGACAAAATTTGCTGAGACACTGCTACAACCAATATCAAAATCACAGAAATCATACCTTTCACTGAAAAGGCAAATGTGAAAAACCGAACATTTCTTGTTTCGATGGACGTTATGAGTCTTGACACAAATATACAGCAAAACGAGGGTACATTGAAATTTTCTGTCACAACGCATATGAAAATTTCTACAAAGATAACCCATTCCTACACATTACTTGCCCGAAATTCTTAGATTAATCCTCAAAGAAAATTTCTTCCACTTCAATGGAAAGCACTACCTACAAAACCATGGGACTGTAATGGGCACAAAGACAGCAGTTTTGATTCCTTTGCCAATATTTTCATGACATATATTGAAACAACAACTCTAAGCAAAACTGTCTTTAGAACAACAGTTTGGAAATGCTACATACACGATATCTTTTCCCTATGGGACATGAGTAAACCAGACATCGAAGCCTTCATTGAACAAGCAAACTTACATCACCCAACTATTAAATTCATGGCCGAAACATTTGACACTGAGATGCAGCGTTTTTAGACACGGTTGTATACAAAGGCACAAGATTCAAGAAAAAAATCTATCCTTGATGCAAAGACACATTTTAAACAAACGGAAACCTTCTTGCACCCACATTTCACCACGTGTCACCCTCCAAGTGTTAAAAAAGGATTTGTCAAAGGAGAAGCCTTGAGAATCCAACGAAAAAACTCCTCAGAAACAACCTTTGAGGAAAATAATTCAAAAAACGCTTGATGGACGGAGGCTACCCACAAACTTTGATAGAAGACCTACTATCAGAAATAAAATTCACAAAAACGAGTCTCAACTCCTAAAACAAAACCTACAAGGAGGAAAAAGATTTATTGCCATTTGTGACACAATACCAACCCTCAGTGTCTACTATAAAGGAAGCTTGAATAATAAAAATGGAATCTTACATAAAACCAACCATAACTTTAATAAATTTTTAAAGAACCACCAATCATGTCCTTACAAAAAAGGAAAATCATTAAAAGACATGCTCGTTAGAGCCAAAAAAAAAGGTTAACGAGGGTTCACGGGATGAGCGGCCTGTCACCCGTTGCATTTTCTCGCACCACAGGTTTGTGAGTGTTTTAGCAATAATTCCAGCTGGCTGTGTTTTATATAACAAGTGTGGTCAACTGTCTGGTTAGTGTAGTTAGTAATAAAATAGGGTGACCCACCCCCTAAGGGTAGCCGCAAATTGCACGACCCACCCCTTGCACAAGGCTCAAAACCTCATGACCCACCCCCTCTCTGCTCCGGCCCACCCCCCCCCCCCCCCCTATACTTTTTGACCAGTCCCTAAGGCGCTTAATAGAAATAAGCCAGAATTTTTCTGGGAAAAAGCAGGGACGCTTCGACAGTTTGTGAAATTAACACGGTACTGAATGTTGTCTTAATTCTCACCACTTGTTTTTTGCCGTAACTTTTGTCAGGGCAGATGAAATTCCTGTGGAATGAAATAAAAATATAAATCTGACTTAAAAAGTCTTTTATACATCTCACTGATGCTTAATGTAACTTTGCAACTGTGTTTTTTATGGCTGCACTAGGTAATCGACTGAAAAAAAAATCATCCCAGTTTCTCAACAGATCATAATAAAACCAACCTCAACCGCAACTTATCCGCACAAAATTTCCCCAACCCTCGTTCACAGGGTCTTCTCCTTACTCGTGGGAACGAGGCTGAAGATTTCCCGCGCTTCGCGCCTATCACCCTCATTTGGTTCGAGATTCTTGAAAACTACCAACCTACCCCTCCCCCAACCCAACATTTTGCCCTCGCAAGAAGTATGAGTTAAAATTGGATTAGGGGAGGGGTAGGTGGGGTAGTTTCCCAGAATCATATACTGCTCCCAAATTGACATTTGATTGTTTGCCTTTGTGGTGAGGGGTTAGCGTGATCACTGTTGTTCTGGGTTTAGGACATTTGAAAAAGAACCTGCTTCGAAACTGAGCAGTAAAAAGTCTTACTTTTCGTTGAAGGCATGAAGTAAAAGAAATTCGTTTCTTTCTGATCGACCGCCAAGAAGAGTACGGGCCTGAAAATAAAGTAAGATTATTTGTCATTGATTGTAATTTCAAGTTTCAATATTTTCAAACGGTAATTGTGCATAAAAATTGAAGAGAATTTGAAGACTCACTATAACATTTCCAGCAATAGTCGTTATCTGTAGAGCCAGTGGTAAAACCTAGAAATATAAATGATTTAGAAAAAGTTGTGAACGTATTTGCGTTAAGATTTGATAGGATCGGGTTTCATTAGATTCAATCAGCCTGTGATTTAACTGGTCAGAGTAACGACTTACTTATGGTTTAGCCTGGGTTTAACCACCTTAACCACACTTAACTTGCCTGGAACAGGCAAATGTGATGTATGACATTATCGTAGTCGAAAACCTCCGTTTCAGTCCGTCCACACGTAAACGAGAAGCCAACGTTTGCAAAAATCTCCACCTCGGAGAGCGTTTACGAAAAAAACATGCGTTTTCGGGGCCGTTTTCACCGGATACGTTGCGACGGTAGGCCAAACTGGAGGGAAAATATATCTGTTTACAAACAAAAACGGACACGTGTGGACGGGGCTTTTATTTCAGTTGGGGGACAAAGCGAAGAATTAAAATGACGGAAGTTCAGTTAGAAAAAATTGATTATGTGACAGGAGGTCTACCGAGAGTGGAAATCACATTTTAAGGAAAAAAAAACCAAGACTTACGTTCAAATCGTACATGATCCTTAGTGACAGCAAAGCGTCCATCTGAAAAAAAAAAAACAGGAAATGCATGAGATAACACACACAATCACAAGACCAAAGATGATCAATGACACACATTGATCAGCACTTACCGAAGTCAGTTCAAACATGTGAAGGAGTTCGTGAGAAGAACTGGAGAAAAAAATAAAGAAAATTTAAATTATTAACTTAAACTACTTCTTAAACAATTACTACTCAAAACAAACCATTTATCCACCAAAAAAAGTGTTGATTGGCTGGACATCGTCAACACGGAGGAACACTTTCTAACATTCGTGAGCTAATGAGACGTACGACGCGAGGACATTTGGCTACGACTAAAGATTTTCCTTGATTACTTACTTAAACTTGTTTGGAATTTCATCTTGGTCAATTTCTTCTCTTCTGGACTGAAGGACACCCCACGATAGAGCTAGAAAAAAATGGGAGAAAGAGAAGCGTGTATAAAACTCAGTAATTTGGATGTTAAAAAAGGGCGAGTCACGTTAAAACTGAGGATGCGCTTAGCATTTTACGCGCGCGACAAGGCGTTTTACCCGCGGCTCGGGAAAAGGCAACAAGTTTACCTCGGGGAAAAATAAAAATGATCGTTTCATCCCGTAATCAGTTTACCCGCGTCAAATGTTGTCCTTGCGACGAGTGTTGTCCATCATACGAAAAAGTAAACCAAGGAAACTTTAGAAAGTTCAAGAGAAGCAAACCACGATCGCTACCGAGTAGTTTATCTTGGGCTTTTTTGTTCAACGATAAACTACCCGTCAAAGTGTCATGTCTGTAAAGTAGCTAATTAGCTACGAACACTGACCACGTTAAATAAAGGGTATTGTGTTGTATTCTATTGTAAAGAGACGCTATGAAATTTCCCGCGTAAAAGATGCTCAGTACGCGGCGACGAAGTACCGCGGGAAACAAACATGAGTGTGACCGTTTTTACCTCTTTATATATAACAACAAAGTGAGTGTAACCACGACCAATAAAAGCGCTGGTAATAGTAGGCCGATGCTGTGGTTTAACTAAGCCAAATGCGGAAGGCTCACCATTGAAAGCGTTGGTAGACGTAGTAGTAGACTCCCTGTGTGGTTTAACTAAGCTAAATGCAGAAGGTATACCTGTTAAATCATAACTCTTGCATCTGATAAGCTCCTTGGAGGAGATCTTGACATCGCAGACCATACGCCCACTGGTAATGCAGCGATCAAGATTACCACCCTTGCCAAACCCGCCACTCTGAAAAAAAGATTGAAAGTATTGAAAAGAACGCGCTGTTATTCGAGGCGTTTAAAGGAGTATAGCACGTCTCTTAAGTTACATTTGGGTTGTGAAAATTGCATCTTTCAGTAAGAAATCTTTCGAGAAACTGAATCGATAATGGGGAGGTAAAGTCTATGTTCAAACACACTATACCAGAAAGCTTTTGCGCCGGCGCAGAAAACACACCGGGTAGGGCTTCTATTCACACATAAGAACGGTGATTTCGGCGCGATTTCTGTAACAGAGCGAAGCTGTGCCGAGCCAACGATCTCTAAAGAGTCACATATCGGTTAAGTGTTCCGGGTATACAGTCAGCTCTCTCTAAGACGGACACTTTTGGGACCGGCACTAAGGGTCCGTCTTAGAGAGATGTCCGTCTTATAGAGAGTCAAATAAAGGGAGTAAAGAGAGGCAGGGACCAACCATAAGTGTCCGTTTTCAATACAGAGGTGTCCGTTAAGAGAGAATCGACTGTAGTGTAAACACAGCCTAATCAACAAGGACGGCGACAGCGACGGCGAGGTCAACGAGAACGGCAGTAAAACAGCAACTTTGCACGTGCATCACGCTTATTTGTACATTTGTTTAGCAACAACGACGGCGACGGCTACGAAAACGTCATCAAAAAAGTGAATTCGCGCTACCTAAAACTTTATCGCGCTTATTCCATCTCGTTTAATTTGTCATATGTGGGCAATTTTTTTTGGAGTTGAATTCTGAAGGACTGTATTAAAGTTCAGGTAAAGAAAAAGGAAGTTGTTGTCTTGTGTTACAGGTCCTCGACAAAACCTGAAATTAGGCACTTGCACGTTGCAGTCGTGCAACGACGGCATTGAAATGTACGAAAAAGCGTGATGTGCGTGCAAAGTTGTTGTTTTGCCAATCTAAACCTATTGCTATTTTGATGTTCTCATTGTCGTCGCTGTCGTTCTTGCTTAAGCTCCCTGTTGAGTAGAATTGCACCATGGGACGTTTTGGGGGACGAATTGTGACCAAGTTTCCTTGGCAACCTCGTAATAGCCAATGAAAGAAGCGATAGCTTCGCCAAAACAGTCCCATAGTGCAATTCGACACAGCACGGACCCAGTCTCAAACGGAAATCAATATGCCCAATGTCAATGACATCGTCTAAAATCCCTGATGGCGGAAGACAAACAACTGGGCTTTTTCGAAGCTTCTTACCGAGAGTTTTGGCATTATGGTTCTTTTGAGTCGTCCAAGACGAGACCAGTGAGGTATCTATATGGAAAAAGGAAAAGCGTTAGCATTGTTTAGCGTCGGAAGGAGCAAAAAAGATTTGCCATTTAATAAATCAGAACTGCTACAAGAACTCATTATTAAATTCGTTAACAATTAGAATCATTGTACTTACCTTACAAGCATTAATCCTGTGCAACAAAAGATCTAGATCGAATCCATAAATGTCATGACCCTATAATACCATAGAAACATTTAGTTAACAATTATTCCTCGAGCCCGAATGGGCTCTGAGTCAATAGCCCGTGAGGCCGAGGGCCGAATGGGCTATTGACTCAGAGGCCATGAGGGCGAGAGGAATAATTGTTTTAATAAAATCCAACTAGTTGGTCAAAAATATCGGGAATAAAAAAAATTTAGCTGGTTAAAGCTAGACTTTCATCCTTTTTTTGCCGCCAAAAAGCCCGCGCTTTTCGCTACTAATGGGCTACAACATATAGCCTAGTAGTAGCTCAACCAATCACAACGTAGCATTGATAATAGACCACTAGTTGGATTTTACTAAAAACGTTTAGCACTTGGTTTGACATAACCCCCCACGCAGACGAGTTCCCCTAAAAACACCTGCGTGGGAGGCTAGCTTTCACATCGATGACGCAAACCTTGTGCTGATCAAATCACTATTCACAAAAATTGTACAGAACTCAGACTATGTTGAACATGGCACCGGACGAATTTTCGACTGGCTGAAAACTTTGACCTGACACTTTGTTCGCACGAGACCGTTCAATATTTTCGCTCTGTTCACACGGAACTTTGAACGGCTAAGCGTCTAAATTTTTGTACCGTTGAGGTTGTTCCGTGTGAACGCAACACCTATATCCACGAATTTTCAACTGGTTTAAAGTTCATCTGCTGCCGTGTGAACACAGCCTCAGTTCTTCAAAAGGTGGATAACGCAATCAACCGCATACAGTACAGCTCAGATAAAAGCGACCAACGCACACGCAAAACACACGCACGCACGTTTTTTTAGCTTTTGCTTTTGTTATTCACTGTTTAATGCTTCATTTTGTTTGCTTTGTTTTCCCAAACAAAAGAAAAGAAGTGCTCCCGAACTACCGATATGAATGAATGGTATTGAATATTCTATTTCTGTCAAAGCTTAGCTTATTGACCGAAAACATACCTTCTGACCACCCAGGAGGTGGATAGCGCAATCAACCGCATAAATCTCTATCCAGTGCATGGCACAATTGGTTTTCTAAAGACAAATCCGCTGAATAGTGATTTATCCAGTGGATACCGCTTTCCAACGTTTGAACAACCGGGGCCTTAACAGTAAAAATAAAAGCTAGGGTACAAAATTTACGTTGGCAAACCTTCATTTAACCCCGTTTTCTAAACGAACCAGCACACCTTCAATTCACCACTTTTGTTTTACGACATTTAGGGTCGTGTCGTTTTAAGACGAAATGAAGATGAAATGCGAAGGAGAATAACTGAGAAAATCATCATTGAGGCAAACAAGGAAAATTTGCAAATAAACATACCACCAGCACGTCAGGATCAATTTTGTGAATCTTTGCCATAAATAAGCCGAGAAGTGCTCTCTCTGATGCAGTGATCTCCATTTTAATTTGCTACAGAAAAAAAAAAACGAAAAGTGTTAACGCAGACACACACAATTTCGTGCACCGTTGCAAGATAGTCCGTGGGGTCAACGTCCCCCTTAAAATTAGTCATCTATCCAAAAGTACCGTATCTATTCGATTAACGCCCCGGGGGCTTATTAAATTTTTAGACCTTGAGAGTGGGCGCTTATTCGAGGCTGGGCGCTTATTAAATTTTCACCATTTTCAGCAAGTGAAGTATGTTTATTTTGCAACAAAACAATAAATGCTAATAACAACACGCGAAAATTAACAAAGCAAGGTTTCTGTAAAATACTCTGAAGAAAACTGCGTCTCCAGGGCAAGTCTCTTATTAGAATTTATTCACTCAAGTGGGTGGGGTGGGGGTGAGCGCTTAATTGAGTTTGATTGGGAGGAGCAGGGGGTGGGTGCTAATTCGAGGCTCGGCGCTTATTACCTTTTTCTGCCCTTAGGATGGGCGCTTACTCGAGGTGGGCACTAATTCGAGGTTGGGCGCTTATTCGAATGAATACGGTAGTTATGATCCTACAACTTTTTCTTTCTTTTTTTTATTGGCCAAAGGAACTGAAGAAAATGCATCAATGCATATCACAGCCATGAATGGAACGTTAATAGTTTGCTACAAATACAGTGTAGTAGTATTTCAATATTTAGCGTCTTGAACACTGGGGTGTCTTTCTGGACTGGAAGTCTTGAACAGGGTGTGGACATTTGTGGTGAGTGGTCTACTTAAGTGGTAATAATCATGTTTTTAAAAAAATCGTATTCATTAATTCAATGATGTCACTTTCTAAAAGAGATTGAATTCTGTATGCGAAGCAAAATGAATTAGGGTCACTAAGAAAAAAATGTGTCTTTTCCTGAACAGTATAGTAAAATGAACGGTGTTTATCTTAAAAAGGGTCAGGGATTGAAGGGCTTAGCATAACTCCCTACCTAAACTTCCCTTGAGCGACCCACGGGGGGATTGAGGGTATGCCTCTTCCCAATTTTTTTTTCTAAAAGTTATTTTTGGTGATTTGTTCAATGCTGATTTTGCGCTTTGACTTAAATGTCTGTTGAATGACGGGTTTGGTAGAAACTGTAGTGCGTATGGTTGTATCGGTGGAAAACACCAAATATTCTCTACCTCTTGCCTATTCAGAAGTCGACTTTACCTTTTTTCTGACAAGATCTTTAAAGTCATACGGGTACATCTGATCATTGGGCTTGCTAACAGCTGAAAAACAAAGATGACCGGTGCAAACTCTCGCAGAACTCGTAATTTAAAAAGTAGGCTTTCATTTTCATATCAGAAAGAGTCATTCATGACGCTAGACCTAACGAAACTACGGCGGCGACGGCAACAAAAACACGAAACACAATAGATTTAGAGAGCAAAACAACAACTTTGCACGTGCATCACGCGTTTTTGTAAATTTCTTTGCCGTCACCGCACAACTACAATTTTAAGTTGACTTGACAGCGAAAACGGCAAAACGATTAATTTTACCATCACTAGGGAGCTCAAGCAACAATGACAAACGTCACTTAAAAAGTGAATTCGTGCTGCCTCAAACTTAATCGCGCTTATTCCATCTCGTTCAGTTTGTCAAGTGATGGCAATTTTTTGGGAGTTGAGTTCTGAAGGACTGTACCAAAGTTCAAGAAAAGAAAAAGAAAGTTGTTGTCCTGTGTTCCCGTCCTCGACAAAACGTGAAATTAGGCAACGACGACAAAGAAATGTATAAAAAAGCGTGATGCACGAGCAGAGTTGTTGTTTTCCTTGTCTAAACCTATTGCTTTATTGCCGTTCTCGTTGCCGTCACCGTCGTCGTTGCTTAAGCTCCCCAGCTCTCTGAACTCGGACGCCGTCCATTCTCGTCATTTCCAACTTAGTTTCCCTACTTTCACTTGGTATGAGGGCGATTGTAATGGCACCTGAGCTAACCACGAGGTACTTCATTTAACTTACCACAAAAGTGATATTGGAATTTCTGTTTTGGAGCAGCCTTATCTAAGGACACGTCATGGTGAACCAGAGCTGACACAGCCAAGATCTAAACCACAACAGAGAATAAAAAGTCAAATGACCTGGAAATTTTTCTCACCAGAACTGGGAAGGGTTTCCCCCGGGGGAAGGACTCCCATATGAAAGCAGCGGGGATGCTCATCGTCTCGCTTAGGGGTGTAAATTTCGGGTTTTAGTCTCAGTTAGGGTGTTCTGGGCAAAACGCCATTATATTTAGCCGTAAAGGTCTCTGTTAGTGTTGCACGCGAACAAATATTAACAAATTAAATATTTTTAATTCGTTTTATATTTTCTCGATTCATGTAATCAAAGTTTAAAATGGTCTCTCTTAGGGGTCAAAAAAAGGTTGGGCCACGCCCAGATTGGTCACCAATAGGGGTTTTTATAAAATTCAAAGTTTCGGACGAGCATTCTTTCCTATGGGAGTCTCCCCCACCCGCCGAGGCTTTGACCCTTGTTTTAAGAGAGGGGTAAGTATTGAAGCCCGTCTTCAGCGAGAACCAGGTTCTTAAGCAGCACCTCTTCTTAGAAAAAACGTTCACTATACAAGAACTTGTTGATTGTTAATCCCAAATCACAAGCCCTGGTCCAAAGACAATTCATCTTCCCAGGAAGCCCAACAATTGAGGTAATCCAACTTCACAGGCAGCCCATCTCTGGCATTGCTGAAGGTATTCTTAACAGGCATCCCATTAATGCATTTCAGAAAGTAAAACGTGACATTTTTAGGGCTTGATTTTACTCATTGCTTACCTCATGGGTGTGAGTCTTGGTGTTTAACATGGTCCTAAAACTAAGGCTCATGACAACCTACACAAAACATAATAATGAGAATGATATTGATAATGATAATGATGTAGACATATTAAATTCTGCAAGCAGAATACTGCAATGCTGATCGTACTACGTGAAAGTTAACTCTGCAAGACATCAACATGACACCAAAAGAACTCAAACAGAGTGGGATTGTAGCGATAGACAGCTGTTTTGCCCTTCTTGGGGGCTCATCAGTATGGTGCAACAAACAGAGAAAGCTCTGATGAAAAATATCCACCCCCTCTGATTTTAAGCCCTGACCTAGAACCCTTAACACCCACAGAATCACGCCATACCACGTGTTTTCTGGGGGGCAAGAGTCCAAATGTCAAGTTGATGTCTCGCAGAGAAAATAAAGAATTGGCCAAAACCAACCTAAATGGTAATGATATTGGTAATGATAATGATATTGATTATGTTAATGATAATGACAATGATATTGATAATGACAATGGATAATGATATTGATAATGATAATGAAAACCAGCAGCACTAGGTGTTAGCATGCATCCCTCTTCTTTACTTGCTCACTAATTTTGCTGTCAAAATCTTACCATAGGCGTAGGAGGACTTTGTTCACTTGCTACTTCAACATGATCAGGTTTGTGACTACAGCCTGCAAAATAGTAATAATGATGTTACACTTAATAAAAACAAAATAATGAAAAAAAAAGTATTGTCCAGATACTGAACAAAAAAATTCATACCTCAACTTTACACCAACTAACAGGTTGCTGACGGAGCTCTGATGAAGGCAAAAAATTATCTGTTTAAGTTTTTTCCAGTCTTGTACATACAGTCAACAACAACATAGTCTAACCTCAGTAAAAGGAAAACTTAGGGACAATAATAAAATATTAATTTTTTCATTGTTGAGTATTGACAATTATTGTGTTGTGGCATGGGTATTTTATTAGTGATTTTATATTACCTAATATGGTAATTCCACCAAATGCAAAGAAACTGTTCACAACCATATTAAGGCCATCATGAAGGAGCAGGGACCAGGGATTTCCCCTGGCAACTATGAGCATAACACCTGGCTTCTTTCATAGCAAACAAAAGGAAAAGAAAACCAAAAGAACTTCTGAGCTGTTCAATATCTGGCAACGTTTGACATCTACAGCTGTAGCCCCTGCTTATCTTTAAAACAAGTACCATTACTTGATATCACAAGTGTCAACAGTCTTTCCTGTTACGCTAGTGGCTAGTTTGTACATCAATAATACAATGGTGCATACTCAGGATTTATTAACCATTTGCTAAGTAATGGTCAGTGAGAAGACTTACGAGGCATCTTAATATTGAGCCAACAAGGACCTTTCATCTTCCGACTCAGGAGAAGGAGTTCAAGGCTGAAATTAGAAGACGAAAAGATTCCTTTAAAGAGAAATAACTCCAGATCACAAAACCAAACTACATTCTGATGAAATAATGTTTACCCTTTTCAGAAAGGCAAGAGAAGATTGCAACTCTAGGAAACAGTTGATTTCATGATAATGTCTTCTTTAATATTAAATCCTACAGCTTTAAAATCTAAGCAGTTATATTTCATCATTATTTCTTTGTTGCTTTCCAACATTCACTATCTACTTATAACTTTGGCAAATTCACTTCTCAAAGTCAAAAAACATTAACCCTTTAAGTGCCAATAGTGACCTTGATCAATTTTCTCCTGACAATATCCACACACTGTCAACAGGTAAGTTATGAGAATTAATAAAGTGATCACCCAAGAAAAAATGCCTTGATCTTTTATCAAATTCTCTCAACTCATTCTTTAAGGAAATGTATAGAGATCAGTTTGGAGAACTTGTATGTGGATACTGGGGCTGAAAGGGTTAATTTTGAATCATTACCTTGATGTATTGGTACCAAACACACGACTGAATGTTTGACCAGTGAGATCAGATGGTAACTGAGGATAATCCGCCTGTCATGAATAATGTTGTCACAAATTAACTCCTTTTTTCATCAACACTGTAATAAATTGACCCTCCTTCCCTTTCACTTTCACCCCCCGTCCCCCCCACACTCCCCTAGTACCCTTACTGGGGAAGCAGCGTTGCCAAGTTGTCTTTAGATCAGACTCCCAATCCGGCAGTCCCGAGGTTCGAGTCCCACTTTGGCCACTTGCTGGATTTGTTCTTGGTCGTTCCGAGTTCAAATCCTAAGCCACGCTTGTAAATAGCCAACTGGTTGCCTCCTCCAAGTTTTTTTTTTATTCCTTTTATGTTCTATTTGCATTATTTGTTTCAGAATTATCTGAGTGGAGCGCCTGTAAACTAGCTGGATAAGCTAAGTGCACTTTCCACTATAAACAAACCTTTAAACCTTTTTTAAGCCTTAACAACTTAGAGCCCATCCTGGCACCTTCCCTTCTCAAGTCTATCCTTAATGTCTTTATCAAATTAAAAGAGCCAATTACTTTCAACAAGTGACCTTTGTTAAAAACACTTCCAGCAACAAAATCATCACCTACAAAATCACATGACCTTTTGGAGTTCGATTCAGGGAACACATTTCCAACACTAAAGCAACAACAAAGACAGTGGGGGAACCCCCTCAAGTATTCAGGCCACGCCCTGGATATCGCCTCCTCCTCAATATTTGCAAGGGAAGATGACATGTTTAAATTAAGTGTCATGGACAACACTGAAATGAATTGTCCGGTTCCAACATTGAATATGCCAGTTACGAGATTCCATGATCTACAGAACTGTTCATCACTTGAGTCACAGTATAAATCACTTCAAAAAAAGAGAAACATAAAAAATTCACTCACTTGGTAAAGATTTCAAGATGGAATGGAAAGTTTGTGTCTTAAAAAAGGTTTTTCAACAAGTCTAAAAACTGGATTACTGGTATATGTGTTCTGTTATAACCTAAAATTTATCATCTCTCACCGAATATTTGACCTCCAAGTATTCTGATGTCACAGGAACATCTTGAATCTCAAATGCATAAGCCTTTTGGACTTTCTAGGGACATAAGTTAGACACACCCATCAACAGAACTGCATAAAAGTGACAACAATCAAAATTATCTAAACAATGTGAATTACCCTAGATATGAACTTCATGATCTTGCACTTTGTTGCAATCTTATCATTAAACTCCTGAAAAAGAAATAACAAGAAAGTGATGAAATTTAGCTCCCTCAAAGTCATGGTTATTGTACTATGATCACCATAGGAAGACTAAAAAGTGACTAACATCAATTTTCTCCTAACGAGATCACTGCATCATCAAGAGAAAACGTCAAGGTAATTAACAATTTCCTAAGGTAAAACGCTTTTGTCTTTTACTCTCTCTCAAGTAATTCTTGGAGGGAATATATGGAGATCTGTAGAGAAAATTTTGTGTGAGATTGATGAACCTCAATACCCATTTTAGTGTGTGGAAGTTGGCTGCCAAGGCTAAGGGGGGGGGGGGGGGGGGGGTATTAGTCAAGAGAGCACCATGCTTTACTAGTAAAATTTAAAGGAGGGGGCTTAAATATCAGGGGGGGGAGTTATTAGAAGGACTACAGCAGCAGATCCAGAAAATTCAGAAATGAGTGGCCAGGACACTTAACAGCTTTATTCTAGATACTTTTTATTTTTCTGAGACGAAATTCTATAAAAATAATATTAATTTTCAAAGGAAAAGGGGTGGTTGTGGCCCCGTCGGTCCACCCCTAAATCTGCCCATGGACTACAGTAATCAAAATTACTATGATTAAAATCAAATCATTATTTTTTTTTTTACCTGGTAAACATCAATAAAGCCAACAGGCTCATCAGTTTCAAACATCAATTAATTTAGAACACTGTTGCAACAGGAACAGAAAATGTTTGAAAAGACATGCAAGAAGAACTCAACAACTGCAGCAATGTTTATACATCCATTCTCTCACCTTTTCTCTTGGGAGAATAAATATTTGTCTCTCAATGTTCTTGACTGCCACTGAACAGCTAGTATGTAAATAGGGAAACTTTTAATTAGTGGTTGCGAGTCCACTAAGTGATACTTAGTTAAAGAGAACAACAAAATGCAGATAAACAGTAACCACCTCACATATGCTTTTGCAGCTTCAATCCAGACCTTTCCAAAAAGGTATACAGTACCTGTAGGATAGAGAATAATTAACAGAACATTCAAAACTTACAGTGAACCTAGTGATTTTCTTAATAATTCAACTGTCAAGCAACCTTGACCAACTCTACCTGGTTGTTTGAATCTGTCTTCATAATTGCATCAAACCAGTAGAATTTAAGGAATTTTTCCCCTAAGAGGAGAAAGAAAAAATGATCCTTGTAAGAACAATTGGAGTGGGCAACAAATTTAGTACTTAAAAATTTGGCCAGAACTGGCATCACTAGTCAGACATCCTTGCAAGATTCCCTAGCTTCTTTCTGTGTCCCTTTTATATGTTGGCCTTTATCAAGCCTTTCTATCAAAATGTTAGCTCTAGCAGAGATTTTTGCACTGTGGATGAAATCCCATCTGACTGTTCAACCTCTTAAGCAGCACTTTTACATAGGGTTGCTAGTTTTTCATCTTTTTGGAAAGTGAAATGTCAGGAGTCTTCTTGAATTTCGATTTCACCCATCGTGAAAGCAGAACTGGGTGAGGCCTATATTTTCACATTTTAATAATACATTTCAAGCTTGAAATTTGTTGATTGCTGATATGTTCACTAACCATCTACTTCTTTGAGTGGAAGAGAAGATGAATCCACATTAACATCCATCAAAACCTAGCTACAGCAGCACATGAAAAGAGAAAAAAAATACAATGTAAGCAGTTGAACCCTGTTAATACGTTCACTGAGGGGGCCGTAGAAAGTGACCATGTTAACCCTTTAAGTCTCAATAGTGACCAACATGAATTTTCTCCTGACAAGATCCATACAATGTCAAGAGCAAAGTCTATGAGAAATTAATAAAATGATCACAAAGAGAAAAATCTTTAATCTTTTATCAAATTCTCTCAACTAATTCTGTAAGGAAATGTATAGAGATAAGTCTGGAGAATTTGTAAGTGGATATTGGGGCTTAAACGGTTAACAGGTTGAAATTAGAGAAGATGTAAGGGCTTTCATTCCCCAGGGGCAAAACAAACTGTCCATAATAACGAGGTGTCCACATTAAGCAGGTGTCCATTATGCAGGGTTTAACTGTATGCAACTTCAACAAAATTTGTTTAAAACAAACAGGAAACAAATTAAAGCTACACCATACTTTTCTCTGTGTTGTGATGAAGTGGTACAGAGAGGTATTCAGGGTGCAAAGGAAGTCAGTTTTACAGCCTGCCATTTGGGCAAGCTGTGGCTAGCATATACTAGTCTACAAGTCATTTCAGCTGGCCCCTAAACCCTTTTTGATTAGCTGGATTGACTACAATCTTTCTGTAATTTGAATTTCGCCTCAAAAAACAGCACTTGCCCGTCGGGCAAGTTAAGAACAAAAATCACTAGCCCGATAGAAAATCCACTAGCCCCGGGCTATCGGACACGACTTTCTTTGCACACTGGGTATTTCTCATTGCAGAGAAAGAGATTTGATGTCATTTTTAAATAATTCAATGACTTCTTGTACAATGAAAGGCAGGGAGATGACTAAGAACAAAACAGATTTGCAATAATCTCTTGACACTTTTATACTTCTTGTTGTTGTGAATCTTCATTCCCTAAGATAGTTTCCCATCCTGAATCACCAGGAAGTTCTGTTGTTCTGCAAAGATCCATGCACTTATTATTACTAAATTAAGTTTTTTTGTGATATCAATATATTTTGAGGGCTAAACTGCAGAACAAGCATAATTTTTCTGCATTTTTTAGGCAAGGAAAGGCAAGCGCAAGGCAGGAGTGGAATGCAAAGCCTCCCACCATCACTTTATTACAGATAATTAAATAAAAAGGAAATCATTATTATTTAGCAAACTATGAATATCCAAAAATGCCCAGCAGTGCAGTGGACAGTAGTTTTGTCTGACTGTGCCCAAAACACAAGACAAGAACCCCTAAATGAGCCAGTTATTTCCTGAAAGTGGTCATGAAAACCAAATGGTACAAAGGTATCAGCTCAACTAGCTGTAACATAATCATTTCTCTGTTCAACAAAAATTATCTGCTGACAAGATCCAGCAAGTTCCAGTGACTTTGCTTCAAAACACATGTGACCACACCCTTCCCTTGACTTCAAAACACAAACATGACAATTATTACCTCCAGCCCCAACAAGGTTAAAAAGTCATATGATAATAATGCATTATTATTTCTCAGAAATATTTAAATTGTTTAGTGATGTCAATGAATGGCAAAATAAATATCATAATAGAATTGCATACTTCTGTGGCATAGCGCATCTTCTGTCATTTGGTTTCTCACTGGCCTCAACCTGATAGGATAATTAAAGAAAAGTATATGAAGTACTTCTGATTGTTGAATAGATAGAGAAGTGAGTCAAGAGATCAACAAAATTTGACTGTAAAATAAAGGCGATCTTAAAAAGTTGGTCAGAGACTGAGAAGAATGATTAATTTTTTAATTTTACAATTTCTTGGAAAAGATGAATTCAGTAACTTAAAAAGTTTTTTGGTTTAAGTTTAAGGGAGTCTAAACTAAATTGTAGGAAAACAATCAGGTTGCTTAAGCCTGAACCTGCTACTTAGATTATTTTGAACAGGTTGGTGTCCTACAAAACAAGGTTAACCTGGTATTGAATCAATATGTTTAAGCAATATAGAATCGATATAGTAGGGTACCTTGATGAATAACCTGGTATTGAATCAGTATTGAATCAATATAGTATTAAGTACCTTGATGTGAGGTTTTACATCATGATTCTTTTCTGCATTTGATAAAGCCTGGAGAGTTTCTTCATTGCCAAGATCATCATCATCATCAAAGTCATCAAAACCAGCATCATACTCTGGCATGTAATCATATGAAGCAGGAACATCTAGCAGAGATTTTTCTGTTATTTACACATGTATGATTATAATTAAACTAAACCATGTTTAATGACAGCTCAGAAAAAGTTATTAGTATTGGCTGACATAATGGCCAATACTCGGTCAGTGTAATGGTTGACTATCTGTTGACATGTCAGTTAAGTCTTGGCTAATAATTATGTTAGTTGACATAAGTTATACCCGTTCATCAGACAGGTTGACATATCAGCCGACGCGCAGCAGACACTCAGTCAACATGTTGGATGACACACCAGCTGACATGTGTGCCACGAATCGGCAAAACACATTGGCTGAGTGGTGGTTCATATGTGCACAACACGTCTATGTTGGTGACCAGTCCAAAGAATGTCAGCTCATAGTGATGACCAATACTGATCTTCCTAACTGTGCCCAAAGATCCAATTTTACTTGCCCAGAGGAGTTCCATGGTTGTCTTAGTTTGTTTCATTATGCAAAGAGGACTTGACTGGGCTGCCCATGAGGCAAGTCAACAAGGAAAGTTACTTATAACTAGCAGGACTAATTTCCCGCCCTGCGAGTGTACACTTTGCCTTTAATAATCTGATGACAAAATTCTATCTTTTTTACCTTCCATCCCTGTATCCATATCTCTCATTTCAAGGTTTTCCTCTCTGATTTTTTCTCCAACCATTAGCCACCCTACTTTCTTTCTGTTCTATCACATGGCTCAGGTTTTACAGCCGCCACAGATCTTATCTTTGCTGTAATGTGACTGGGTTTTGGTGGGGAAGTAGGCTCCTGTTTGAAAAGGGGTACTCTTGGGTTAGATGATTCCTGTTGAATGAATTTATTAGCAAAATCACTGGAGGGAGTATTCAGTGAACTTTCTATAAACCTCAGCACTCTGCTTTCAAATGGCATCTGCCTTGCAGAGGGTTTAGGTGTGGATAATTAGCGTGATAAGTAGAAACTGTGCCATTCATCTTATAAGAGACCTTGGAGGTTGTGGGAGGCAGGGGGAAAGGTTTTCATGCCAAACTACAAAGTATAAACAAAACAAGATGCTTTGGGTCATTATAAGTATAAAGCCAGAACAATAATGTTTACAATGTTTACAATTAATGTAAAGTTATTGTATTTGTTGCGAAAAAGGTAAGGACAAAACTATGCTTGTTACCGAAGATTTCTGGAGTCGAAGTGACTCCCTCCGTAACCTCAGTGGAGTCATTTGAACAATTTTGGCGTAAAATACGCCAAATTTGCCGTATTTGCGAACCCTGGACCCTACATCTACCCACCCAACCGTTTGTCAACATCACAGGGCAACTGTGAAACATTACACTTTCTAGCTACAGTGTAGTGTAGGAGCCCCCAACCCATGTTTCACTCGATATCTTTATAAAGCTATTTTACACTGTAGCAGAGGTAAAATGATTTAGGAGTGCACTTTTGCTGTTAACGCTTGTCGCTGAAGTTTAAGCACAAAGGCGATGAACTTCTCACCATCATCAATGACCCAGTCCTCTTCCTGTCGCTTACGGACAATGTCTGAGTATTCATCTTCATTTACCACCTGATAAACATCAGCCACTTCACCAACCTTGAATAAAAGAATGAAAGCATGGTCTATAGCTACATGCATACATCAATACCACGTCAGCTTTCGGGCGAAAACATGATATCTTCACATGTGAAAATAACAAGTTATCTTCATGTGTGAAAAGATCACCGCTACTGTGGCTACATGATAAATCACGCCTTTCAAAGCAAAAAAATATTAAAGTAAAATGGTTTGGTATTTCATTGATGTTTATTTTAAGCCTGGGGGGGGACTCCCATATGAAACAGACGGGGATGCTCGTTGTCTCGCTTAGGGGTGTAAATTTTGGATTTTGGTCTCGCTTAGGGTTTTCCGGGCAAAGCACCAATATTTTAAGCCGCCAGGGTCTCGTTCAGGGTTCTGCGAAGAGACACAGAATTACGCGAAGAGAAACAGAAGTCAAATTTTCTTTTTAACTTGTTTTGTTTACCGCATTACCTCTGTGATTATAAATCAAGTGCCAAAGAGACAATGCGTGAACATGATGAAGAACTTGAGATTTATGACAATGCTTTTAAGAACTACTTTTAGATAAAAGCATTCGATGATTATGTTTTTATATCATTAAAACTCATTGCATGTCGTATTTGAGTGTTTTTAAGCGGTCTCTTTTAGGGGTCAAAATTTGCTTAAGCCACGCCCAGATTGGTCTCCCTCAGGGGTCACAAAAAGCTTGAACCACGCCCAGATGGTCTCCTTTAGGGGTTAAATTCAAAATTTCCGACGAGCATCCCCGTCTGTTTCATATGGGAGTCCCCCCCCCCCCCCGGGATTTTTTTGGCGGGATACCTCCCACGTTTGAGCATTAACCACGTCGGCATGAGTAAAGATATGGGAAAAAGGTTACCACAACTGTATTATATACAGATGAAAATATCTTATGATCTGGGTTTTATTGCAATCGGAGTCGCCATGGCAACATAATGACACCATTACGCTTTTTATTTATCTTTGTGTTTCTCTGTACCAGGAGTTTTTTGAAGAAACCGCTCAAGGGAGTATGTAGCTGCCATATAATTGCCTCCATTATGGCAAAGTTTAAACAAATTCTATGAGAGCGTTTTCGAAATATTTTGACACACAGTTTTAACAATCATAAAAACAGTGAAATAGCATGCTATCCACACAATTCACTAATATTTTAAGAAACTGATAAGGTTTGGAAACGCGGCTTCATACCATAGTGGTTTGATTCCATTGAAAACTGCATACAAAATGAGAGCGGAATATTATTGCTCTGAGCGATCGCGAGTGAGAAGAATTTTATTAACTTGCATTCACCTGCTTTTGATGCAGATTTTGGACATAATTTGTTCCATGCTTACAAGTTTTGCATTTTTCAAAAAACCGCTCAATAATTTTTTTTATAAATTCGACAATCTCAAGATCAATCGTCAATAAATATTCCTTGCAAGTTTCAAGAACATTGAAAACAGGGAAGGCTTTTAAATAGGGACTCAAATATAACCAATTTTCCCCCCAGATTTTGTGTTTATAAGTAAGCATCCTCTTTATGCACTGGCATTGTTTTCAAGTTTCATATGCATGTGCACAACTAGCAAAAGATATAACTTTGCATCTAAAAGAACTCTCAATTACTTTCCGAAGAAATATCAGGAATATGCTAATAATTGGCTTGCGTCACCGATTGCAATGAGAACCGAAACGGTGAACATCATCGCTCATCATGTAGGATGCAATACTCTCATACTTAATTACCTTACTCGGGTTATAATATCACAGAAACTCTTACAAAGAATTGCTCTAATGTTATAATGTATCACTAATCTCTTTACCCAGTAACTAGAATATTCCGGAGATTTAACCAAGGGTCCTTTTTGATGCAAATTCTATCTTTTTGCCACTCCTCCTGGTTCCCCTTAGTTCCTAGTGACTGGGGGATAGGGGCCTCACCCCTGGAGACTGATCAGGACTCCTGTCCAGGGTGGCTACCCCTGGTATCACTCAATCTTGTCTCCCCCCCCCCCCCTGGAGGGCTTCTCTCCTGGTCCTGTTACCCCTATAGTTAAGTGCTTCCCTGCCACCAGAATTTTGCCAATTACTTGTGTGTGTTTTCTGTGTACCACTGCCAATTGGAAAGTTTGTTAAGGCACAATTCAGTCCAACTTTCTCTGAACATTTTGATTAACTCTAGAGCCTGATGACTTTAAATATTTTTAAAAGAATGTGTTACTTTCAATGTGTTACTTTTGCAGATTACCTTTTTGTAGGTTAATGCATTTTACCCGAGAAAATTCCTCTATGAGGAAAGCATATTGCACCATAACAGGAGAAATTGCTTCCCTTCTTAGCCAGATCATTACTTAACAGCACTTTTGGAGGCCATTTTCATCATTAGCATGGTGATGATCGTGGGGGGGGGGGGGGGGGGGGAAGGGTTGGGGCATGGTATTTTGTGCACATTTATGGGAGATGGAATGAGGGGGCAGGAACAAAAATCACACCATTTAAGATTATAAATGAAGGGGTTGGGGGCTTAGAGACAACACAAAGGAAAAATTACATCGAAAATAATTCTCATTCCCCATCTACATAAATAATATTATGAGCCCTCCTTTATTAAATGAATGAATGACTGAATGATCAAATGATTGATTGAATGATTGACTGACTGACTGTATGACCGTTTGATTGACTACCTATAGCCTTGACTGACAGAACAGACTGATATTACTTCCAACATTCAGTAAGTTTCTCATTTGATAGAATCACTGTTTGTTTCACGATGGAATGAATGAATAACTGACTGCAGTTTCATTAACTTAATTTTTTTTAGTACAGTCAGTCCAGGTCAAGCATACCCCCAAGATTGCTTTTAGGAAAGATTATTTGAAAAATGAAACCATCAGTTGTTGCCGCAACCATCATCAAATTCAAATCTGCATTCCTGCATGAATTTAATTTTATTGTCTACAAGGCTCAAAATTTGTGCATTCATGGGCATAAAGGCTGTCTGCATGAGGTATTCGACAACATGTTTCAATATGCTAGTAATATCCATTGCTACAACACGAGATATACAGCTAAGAAAAAATATTTATAAGATGAGTGTACGAACAAACATAGCTAGGCAAAAAATCAATCTCTTTTATAGCTACAGACATTTGGAAGGACCTTCCAACTCATTTAAAAAACTCAAGTTTGTCTGCATTTCCAATGAAATTATACACTATCTACTCTCAGAATAACAAATGAAATACGCTACCTGCGTGGCATCACGATTTTGGTTGGGCACGCAATGTAATAAAGGCGTGTGAGGACAGAGAAACAGCAAGGAGATTGGGGCGGGAGCAATGAGAAACCGCCTGCATGGACGGGTGGCCTTTTTGAGTAGTCCGAAGGCCTGCGTACGGATCGTTCCATTTGGATCAGAATGTTCACCCGCCAATCAAATATTTGGTAATCTCCTATGGGAGAGTTCCAACTGACTGAACCATAATCTTCTCCGCAAAACAGAATCAACATATCAAAGAAGCGTTAACAGGGGCGTTGTCAGTCTTGAATATTCGATGGAAAAACAGGGCAATTTTATTGAAGCCTGAACAGGAAATGGCCATTTAAAGTCTTCTTCATAGATGAGAAGTTATGGCAGTTTTGTCCTCATCGAAAACCTGTATGATCACAATTTCGCCTCTTTCGTAAACGTTGTCACTGAGCTGTACAGCAATGGAGCTTAAATTTGCTTTGAGGAAGTCCAGGCACCTCAACTTTCTCTATTGTGTTTGAGAATAATGCACTACATCAAACAGTGTCAGTGATTGGGGGCGACGAATCGCACACAGTAGAAGAAAGAAGCACAGCATAATTCTGAATACTTTGTGTAGCTTAAGTTTAAGCTGCAACGTAAATCTGAAGATTGCCCTATCCGCAAAAATTCAACATTCTACAAACAACACTTAAAAGCCAGCCGGGCGCAGCATCAAAACATAGCTGGAAATTATTCTTCCTTCTTTGTTTTTTTTTTCTTCTTATTGTATTTCTTTTGATTTTACCTGCTAGCTACATGTAGAGCCTAAATTGTTCAGGGAGCTAAGAAGAAAACCAACTGGTTCATTTAGCTTCCTAGCTTCCACATGATTTTCATTACATTCAATTTATCTTCTATTGGAAGTAAATTTACCAGATTGTAATATCAACCATGTACATTGACAAAAGCATAAAGATTATTCATCATTCTTTTTAAATAAATTATTGGTTTTTGATTTTTCATGAAATTTCATCCTCACGAAATTAAGTGAGAATAAGGTGCTAACATTTTTTCTCTGGCATTTTATCAAGGGTGCATGAAATCAAGTAGATATGGTACATGTATGTCACACATAATTACTGTAAGAAGAAGAAGAAGAGTTGTTTACCTTGTCCTCAGAGCTGCCTTTTCTTGCTGATCTCGTTTTCTGATTATATTACATTGTCTTGCAGTTTGCCTTGCTGTTCCTCTTCATCAAGATTCTACAATACATGTATGTAACAATGCAGTCTGTCATTGAAAGAAAATCACATTGACAAAAATTACGTTAATATATTGCAACTTTTTTAAGGTTAGAACTTGTATAAGACAGCCCTGGCAGTGAAAAAAAAACAAGAAAACTTTCTTGTTTAACAATTTAATCATATCATTTTTAAAGACAGTCCATATTTTATTAAGCAATACAGCATTCTACACAGGATACGTGAAAGACGCTAGGGTTAAATAATGACATTTGCAACTCAATCTCTCTTTTGAGGGTTTGTACAGATTTTTGGATCCAAAATTCAAGATTTTTTCCAGACTTTTCTGCATGTGTAGCCATCATGAGTTGTAATTGAGGAAGCCTTATGTTATAAGCTCTGTGGTTTCTATTAAAGGCTTCCTCGCCAATTTTGTTCTGTAGTGTATTTTAATTTTTTCCTTTTTTCTTTGTACATTTTGTGTGGCAAAATAAATAAATAAAATAAATGAAGGGTACCATTTATCAAAAAAAGGTATACGAAAGGGGTACCTTTTCTGTCCAAAATGGTGTATAAAAGGGTAAGGGGTTGGACCATGTTACACACACATGTCCAATATACACAAACGGATACGATTCGTCAAACTGATGGTCCATTGGTACCAATGGTACGATTGGTACCAATAGAAAAGCACCCTATTCCAGTGGTTCTATTGGTGAATATGCATCTCATTAAGGGGACTTAGATTATTTTCCCATGTGACCTGGTTGGGTACAGGGCAATTCCAATGGTCCATTGGTACCAATGGTACGATTGGTACCAATGGAAAAGCACCCTATTCCAATGGTTCTATTGGTGAATATGCATCTCATTAAGGGGACTTAGATTATTTTCCCATGTGACCTGGTTGGGTACAGGGCAATTGCAATGGTCCATATTTGGTACCAATGGTACGATTGGTACCAATGGAAAAGCACCGTATTCCAATGGTTCTATTGGTGAATATGCATCTCATTAAGGGGACTTAGATTATTTTCCCATGTGACCTGGCTGGGTACAGGGCAATTCTGATGGTCCATTGGTACCAATGGTACGATTGGTACCAATGGAAAGTGATGCCATTCCAATGGTTCTATTGGTACAAAACAAGTTCACTTTTACACCGAGTAAAAACACGCTAATAATTATTATGAACGTTCCTCATTCTATAAGAAAACCGCGCAAAACAAGTTCGCTTTTACATCAAGTAAAAGCGCGCTATAATTCTTATGAATATTCCTCGTTCTATAAGCCAACCATGCAAAACAAGTTCGCTTTTACACCAAGTAAAAACACGCTAATAATTATTATGAATATTCCTCGTTCTATACGCCAACCACGCAAAGCAAGTTCGCTTTTACACCAAGTAAAAACGCGCCAATAATTATTATGAATATTCCTCGTTCTATAAGCCAACCATGCAAAACAAGTTCGCTTTTACACCACGTAAAAACGCGCTAATAATTATTATGAATATTCCTCGTTCTATAAGCCAACCACACAAAACAAGTTCGCTTTTACACCAAGTAAAAATGCGCTAATAATTATTATGAATATTCCTCGTTCTATAAGCCAACCACACAAAACAAGTTCGCTTCTACACCAAGTAAAAGCGCGCTATGATTCTTATGACTATTCCTCGTTCTATAAGCCAACCATGCAAAACAAGTTCGCTTTTACACCACGTAAAAACGCGCTAATAATTATTATGAATATTCCTCGTTCTATAAGCCAACCACACAAAACAAGTTGCCTTTTACACTAAGTAAAAACGCGCTAATAATTATTATGAATATTCCTCGTTCTATTAGCCAACCACGCAAAACAATTTCGCTGTTACACCAATTAAAAATGCGCCATAAGTCTTATGAATATTCCTCGTTCTATGGGCTAACCACGCAAAGCAAGTTTGCTTTCACACAGTAGAAACGCGCTAATAGTTACAAAGCGAGGGCGACCTATATATCTAGCGCTAATAATATCTCAAGGTGCTGCGAGTATAACAAACATCGTACGAACATTAGAATTGAAAGGTAACGCGTCACTGTCGTGTTCGTTCTGTTTATTGTGATTCACGAGCAAACAACAACATGACATATGAATGTCTTCTTTCCTGTACGCAAGCACTATTTTTTGGTAATTCTTACTTGTTTAAAAGAACCCGAAACAACGCGGAAAGGCGCGAAACTAGCAAAGTGGTATTCAGGCAACAGGTTTTAACAACTGTACTCAACTCACTGTGAAATTAACTTCTGAAATTTCTTAGCGCAATTTCATTATCTACATGGAAGCGTTTAAACCAAAACAAGTTTTCAATGAAGAGTTTCCGAAAAGGGCGGTTATATCATGCTGTTGGTTATGACTTTGTATTGTATTTGGTGGCTCCTAAGAGAGCCGTTTTATATTCAAGTGACTGAAGTCACTTTTGACTGTTGACGTGGGGTTTGTCGTGGTAACCCATTGAGGTACACCAGTTTGCTATAATCAAGGTCGTAGTAAAACCATTGATGTATTTAATGTCAACGTTGTCGTTGACAAATTGTATTTGCCGTGCTCTTTTCTCGGCTGTAGCTTGCGATGAGGCCCAGGACTGAGTTAGAAGAATCCATCTACTGATGATTCCAGGATTGCACCCGTTGCCGTGGAAAAACAGCAGAAGTTTGAATGTCTCCTTATCACCCATAAACATATGAATCGACGGAGATTTTTATTTTTTAATGGATGCATATTCACTAACAGAACCACTGGGATGACATCATTTTCTATTGGTACCAATCGTTCCATTCGTACCAATGGACCATTGGAATTGCCCTTTACCCAGCCAGACCACATGAGAAAATAATCTAACTCTCTTAATGAGATGCATATTTACCAATAGAACCATTGGAATAGGGTGCTTTTCTATTGGTACCAATCGTTCCATTGGTACCAATGGACCATTGGAATTGCCCTGAACCCAGCCAGACCACATCAGAAAATAATCTAAGTCCCCTTAATGAAATGCACATTTACCAATAGAACCATTGGAATAGGGTGCTTTTCCATTGGTACCAATCGTACCATTGGTACCAATGGACCATTGGAATTGCCCGATACCCAGCTAGACCACATGAGAAATTAATCTAAGTCCCCTTAATGAGATGCATATTCACCAATAGAACCATTGGAATAGGGTGCTTTTCCATTGGTACCAATCGTACCATTGGTACCAATGGACCATTGGAATTGCCCTGTACTCAGCCAGACCACATCTGAAAATAATCTAAGTCTCCTTAATGAGATGCATATTCACCAATAGAACCATTGGAATAGGGTGCTTTTCCATTGGTACCAATCGTACCATTGGTACCAATGGACCATTGGAATTGCCCTGTACTCAGCCAGACCACATCAGAAAATAATCTAAGTCCCTTAATGAAATGCACATTTACCAATAGAACCATTGGAATAGGGTGCTTTTCCATTGGTACCAATCGTACCATTGGTACCAATGGACCATTGGAATTGCCCGATACCCAGCTAGACTACATGAGAAATTAATCTAAGTCCCCTTAATGAGATGCATATTCACCAATAGAACCATTGGAATAGGGTGCTTTTCCATTGGTACCAATCGTACCATTGGTACCAATGGACCATTGGAATTGCCCTGTACTCAGCCAGACCACATCAGAAAATAATCTAAGTCCCTTAATGAAATGCACATTTACCAATAGAACCATTGGAATAGGGTGCTTTTCCATTGGTACCAATCGTACCATTGGTACCAATGGACCATTGGAATTGCCCGATACCCAGCTAGACTACATGAGAAATTAATCTAAGTCCCCTTAATGAGATGCATATTCACCAATAGAACCATTGGAATAGGGTGCTTTTCCATTGGTACCAATCGTACCATTGGTACCAATGGACCATTGGAATTGCCCTGTACTCAGCCAGACCACATCAGAAAATAATCTAAGTCCCTTAATGAAATGCACATTTACCAATAGAACCATTGGAATAGGGTGCTTTTCCATTGGTACCAATCGTACCATTGGTACCAATGGACCATTGGAATTGCCCGATACCCAGCTAGACTACATGAGAAATTAATCTAAGTCCCCTTAATGAGATGCATATTCACCAATAGAACCATTGGAATAGGGTGCTTTTCCATTGGTACCAATCGTACCATTGGTACCAATGGACCATTGGAATTGCCCTGTACTCAGCCAGACCACATCAGAAAATAATCTAAGTCCCTTAATGAAATGCACATTTACCAATAGAACCATTGGAATAGGGTGCTTTTCCATTGGTACCAATCGTACCATTGGTACCAATGGACCATTGGAATTGCCCGATACCCAGCTAGACTACATGAGAAATTAATCTAAGTCCCCTTAATGAGATGCATATTCACCAATAGAACCATTGGAATAGGGTGCTTTTCCATTGGTACCAATCGTACCATTGGTACCAATGGACCATTGGAATTGCCCTGTACTCAGCCAGACCACATCAGAAAATAATCTAAGTCTCTTAATGAAATGCACATTTACCAATAGAACCATTGGAATAGGGTGCTTTTCCATTGGTACCAATCGTACCATTGGTACCAATGGACCATTGGAATTGCCCGATACCCAGCTAGACTACATGAGAAATTAATCTAAGTCCCCTTAATGAGATGCATATTCACCAATAGAACCATTGGAATAGGGTGCTTTTCCATTGGTACCAATCGTACCATTGGTACCAATGGACCATTGGAATTGCCCTGTACTCAGCCAGACCACATCTGAAAATAATCTAAGTCTCCTTAATGCGATGCATATTCACCAATAGAACCATTGGAATAGGGTGCTTTTCCATTGGTACCAATCGTACCATTGGTACCAATGGACCATTGGAATTGCCCTGTACTCAGCCAGACCACATCTGAAAATAATCTAAGTCTCCTTAATGAGATGCATATTCACCAATAGAACCATTGGAATAGGGTGCTTTTCCATTGGTACCAATCGTACCATTGGTACCAATGGACCATTGGAATTGCCCTGTACTCAGCCAGACCACATCAGAAAATAATCTAAGTCCCTTAATGAAATGCACATTTACCAATAGAACCATTGGAATAGGGTGCTTTTCCATTGGTACCAATCGTACCATTGGTACCAATGGACCATTGGAATTGCCCGATACCCAGCTAGACTACATGAGAAATTAATCTAAGTCCCCTTAATGAGATGCATATTCACCGATAGAACCATTCGAATAGGGTGCTTTTCCATTGGTACCAATCGTACCATTGGTACCAATGGACCATTGGAATTGCCCTGTACCCAGCTAGACCACATGAGAAAATAATCTAAGTCTCCTTAATGCGATGCATATTCACCAATAGAACCATTGGAATAGGGTGCTTTTCCATTGGTACCAATCGTACCATTGGTACCAATGGACCATTGGAATTGCCCTGTACCCAGCTAGACCACATGAGAAAATAATCTAAGTCCCCTTAATGAGATGCATATTCACCAACAGAACCATTGGAATAGGGTGCTTTTCCATTGGTACCAATCGTACCATTGGTACCAATGGACCATTGGAATTGCCCTGTACCCAGCTAGACTACATGAGAAAATAATCTAAGTCTCCTTAATGAGATGCACATTCACCAATAGAACCATTGGAATAGGGTGCTTTTCCATTGGTACCAATCGTACCATTGGTACCAATGGACCATTGGAATTGCCCGATACCCAGCTAGACCACATGAGAAAATAATCTAAGTCTCCTTAATGAGATGCACATTCACCAATAGAACCATTGGAATAGGGTGCTTTTCCATTGGTACCAATCGTACCATTGGTACCAATGGACCATTCGAATTGCCCTGTACCCAGCTAGACCACATGAGAAAATAATCTAAGTCTCCTTAATGAGATGCACATTCACCAATAGAACCATTGGAATAGGGTGCTTTTCCATTGGTACCAATCGTACCATTGGTACCAATGGACCATTGGAATTGCCCTGTACCCAGCTAGACCACATGAGAAAATAATCTAAGTCCCCTTAATGAGATGCATATTCACCGATAGAACCATTCGAATAGGGTGCTTTTCCATTGGTACCAATCGTACCATTGGTACCAATGGACCATTGGAATTGCCCTGTACCCAGCTAGACCACATGAGAAAATAATCTAAGTCCCCTTAATGAGATGCATATTCACCGATAGAACCATTCGAATAGGGTGCTTTTCCATTGGTACCAATCGTACCATTGGTACCAATGGACCATTGGAATTGCCCTGTACCCAGCTAGACTACATGAGAAAATAATCTAAGTCTCCTTAATGAGATGCATATTCACCAATAGAACCACTAACACCAATGGAGTCTATTTGTGAGTATTGGACAACCCTCATGTTACAGACTCCATCACACCACTGTCTAAAATTTTGCTCAGTTCTTCTCCTATGGGCGGCTGTTACCACCAAAAATACAATGTCAAATAGCACAGACAAAATACAAATGGTCTAGTGATGAATTACGAAATGGTTCAAATAATAAAGGAATGATCATTCTTAAAATAAAAATAGTCGGGTTGTTTTGTGTGAAATGGTTCACCTAAACTACAAACGATTCGGTCAGATGAGAATTAGGTTGTTTAATGGTACAGCTGTAGATGTTAAAACAATACCGCCAAACAAGAATAGGTTTGTTTAAATTATAATCCATTCATATACCATGTGCAAAATGACTGAGCTTGATAACGAACGGTCGGCTTCTCTGTTCGTGATGGTTTGAGTAAAGTAAGAAGTCACTCAAACATTTACAAGTGGTTTGAGGCATTCGCAAATGATTCAATGTGATGTCAAATGATTTAATCGAGAGGCAAATGATTTAAGGCATACACAAATAATTTAATGTGATGTCGAATGATTGTCAAATTAATGATTGTATAAATAAAGTTATCCTATCTATCCTTCTATCTGAGGGCTGGTCGTTCATTTGATGTGAAGGGGGCAGGGGGTAGCTATTTTGAGAAAGCTGAGATTATTTTAAAGCTTCCCCCCCCCCCCAAATTCATCCTAGCTTTTTAGAAAAGACCCCAACTCATTCTCTCTTGCCCCCCCTATAAATTTTACATTTTGTGAATGTGACTCCCCCCACCTCCCCCGCATATTCTAGCTATAAATCGTGCTGAGGCTCACTGTGTAGTACCTTTTTAAATAAGATGATGACAGACAAATCCTGCTGTTTTATCCAAGACAAAAATATAGACATAAATAACAAAACAGCAGAGAGAAAAGCAACTTGAGGTTTCCTGATATTTCGGAAGTCGTGTGTGAGATTGACCTGCACTTGTGACCGCATGACGTGTATTCTTATACCTGCCAACTCTCACGCCTTCGGGTTGAAAACTTCGATCTGACGCCGGCTCACGCTTGTGGGCCAATTTCTCACGCCTGATTGAAAAATGTGAGTTGTTGCCGTCTTGCTTGACACAATTTCCAAAAATATGTTAACTCAGACCCATGTAACTGGGGAACGAAAACCATGTGTAAAATGAATAAATGACAATACCTTCCTCGCGATCTCTGATTTTTGAAGTGAAACCCACTGGGAGCGAGCTCCCGTTTATAGGCGTCCTAAGACTGGAACTGGGATAACTTCGCCTTCGGCAGACTTCGGACGTCTTCGGAAGACTTCGGACTTCTTCGGAAGACTTCGGGATTCTTCTGGAATCTTCGGAAATGATCGTGTCGTCTTCAAAAATCCCAGCACTCCCAGGATAATTAAAAATCTCACGCTTATATCTCAGAAAAAGTTGGCAGGTATATATTCTGTACCTGCCAAATTTCATGTTTCACCTTAATTTGTACAGATCTGCTTGATTTACTTGATGATTTAAGCCATAAACTTAATCCTTTACCATACTCTTAAATTTAAGCTTAAGTTTAACTTAAGCTACTTAAACATAAGCTTACCTCACAAGACCCGCACCAGATTTTTCAAGACTTCCCCCATGGCACGTGCGAGAATTTTTAGATCATGAATAAAGCCAAGTGTTGACGAGTAAGTAAAAGAACTGCTGAAGCTCAAATCCGAGTTCCAGAAGTCTAATTATGTTACTTTTGATCTAATTTACTACACACGCGTTCTGTCTGGTCAATACTTCGCCGCCATATTGGTTTCGTCTAGAACCCAGTCTCTCGATTGGCGCGTGCGTCTCGTGCGCGGGCTTTCGCAGTTCTCGTCAGGAGAAAAATGGTTTTGTATAGTACCGCAAATGATCCCCAGCCGAAAATGATCCCGAGACCGCAAATGATCCCCAAAATGGACCGCAAATGATCCTCGACCGCAAGTGATCCCTAAAGTCGACCGCAAATGATCCCGAAAGAAAAATGGGAATGACTTGGACTCAAGTTAGCGGATCATCGTGTCGATTTTATTATTATTACAATAAGTCAGGTTAAAAGCTAAATTTTACTTCTCAAATAAATATATGAATAAAAACTAAATGCTGCTTGTTCCAATGACTTTTTTCCTGCGGGTAGATTATACCTCTGAGGAAAACGTTTTGACTGAGCAAATAGGATTTTTGCCGTTTATTTCATACCGAGAGGTCATGACACACATTTTCCGCGGTTATTGTTGTTTCTGGTCGGCATGATTTGCCCTTTGATGCAAGAGCATTTCCTTTGGCCTCTTTCGAAATGCAGTGCTCTTCATTGCCGCTAAATAAGGGTTTTAGGTTGTTTAATTTTCTCCTAAGTGCCTCCTGGATCGAAATAATCATAAGCGATTTTGTTTTAGTCCGTGAATGTGACGGTTTCTTACGATGTTTTGTCACGCGATAACTACTGCTTACCTGGCTTTGCGTTTCTCATTACCAGGTTTAGATTCCTGGTAACTGTCTTCAGCAAAGCACAACAAATGAATATACATAAAAACGCTAATATAACTATTCACAACACGTTCATGAGATGTAAGAAAGTTGCTATTTCGAAATAAACCGAAACATGTGGACATTGATAAGTTCGGGGGCATTTTGACTTGTGTTTATGTTAAATCATGTCTTGTTTCGTAACGGGCACCTAAGTTAGGAACAAATGTCTTGCGGTTTATCACGTAAAATTAACACTTCAGAAAAAAATCAAAATGAAATATTCTGGCTGATTAATTTCACGCTTTGAAAAAGATCAGTAACGTCAATAAAGCTCTTGTTAGGTAGAGGGTGCCCGGCTTTGTCTTCCCCTGTAGAAAAGTTGAGCTTCTAGGCGTTAAAAATAATTTTTCTGCGTAACGTCCTGCCTGTCTTAAATTTTTCAAAATATGAAACATTCTTGAAAGAAAATTGAAACAATCGAAAAAGGAAGAAGTATACGGTTAATACCATACCTTCTCAGATTTATTCCATTTTTTTTTTTCGCCCTGTATAAATTGACCTGAGATGTAGCGTCCTCCTTCCCTTCTTCTTTAAAAGGCGAGAGAAAAAGGTTTCTTTTTTATAATCAGTCGTTTTTTGTAATCAGTCCCATAAAATCCATTCCATTCCTCAAGTTTTCACGGGATCATTTACGGTCGACTTTAGGGATCACTTGCGGTCGAGGATCATTTGCGGTCCATTTTGGGGATCATTTGCGGTCTCGGGATCATTTGCGGTTGGGGATCATTTGCGGTACTGTACAGTTTTCATGCCTAGGCATGAAATATTTACTATTTACCTCACCCATAAATCGCGAAAGTTTATGAACAAGTAATAGGCCTATTACTTGTTCATGAACTTTCGCGATTTATGGGTGAGGTAAATAGTAAATATTACTTCTAACAGTGACAAGTACTCTGAACTGAGTAATGAAACCAGCACAGTGTGGAATGTGAGTGCTGAAACCCATCTGAGATTATGGAACGCAAAATATGGTTCGCGCATGCCCAGGAATCGAAGCACGATCTTTAATGTGAAAGTAATCCACTACCCTTACAATTGTGAGCCTTTAAGTAAAATAGGCAGGCTATCTCTCATTAGCATTGAATTGAACCTATTCCAGGAGCTAGAGTCCGTGGTTCATTCAGTCAGACGGCTAAACCATGATAATTGGTTTGTCGCTGTGGACTTGCTGATATTTTATATTTTGATGATCCCTAATAAGGACGCCATTGGGTCCAGGCCGGGTGATATGGCTTTGCCCATGCGTTAGGTACTGGCCAGGGAATGCCACTAGATGCCTTTTCACCTTTTTTAGTAACGGAGTAGTTCCATCAAAATAATTGTACCATTGCGTGTGATACACGCGCGCAATTTTGGTGAGGGCACCGCGCAAAGAATAAACAAACAAAATGGCGTTGGAAATTACCTTCATGGAAGGTGAATAAATTCCATTTTCCGCATTATTTTCAAATGAAACAACGACGTTTTTGAGCGACGCTCGTCAACCGGAAGTGGACTTTTTGCACTCTTGAGCCGTGATTTTGAACAAATTTGGGGGCAAATCGTTTGCTTAAGAGTAAAAACACTTAGCAATTCAAATCTGGTGGTGCCAAGGCCGCATTAAAAAGAAAAAGGCCTACTTCTGGTTGACAAACGTCGCTCAAAAACGTCGCTGCTTAAACACCCTATTAACTTCGAATGTGATGACTATGAATGGGACTCCGATTATGGTAATCACCGGAGTGAGATTGTTATTGTTTTTTATTTGTATGAAGGACACAGGGACGTGATTTTTGAATAAAAATTCAGGGAAATATAGTGACGTTCATCCCTAAAGGTTTGACAATCAGGTGTAAAAAGAGCACAAGGCGACATATTGAGTTAGGAGAATTCCCCCTGCCGAACCCCTGCCGTGGTTTCATGAGGACAAGATGTAAAATGCCCAATTTCTCTAATACGCTTTTCTCTAATATGTTTGTGCATCTCATTTTCCTTACTTTCCGAAAAATATTGAAGGGTTTTTCTCTCCTCTCTACCATTACTGCGGCCTGACACCGGGAGGCTGAGCCCGCAATACAAGGAACTAAGATCTGAAGAGGGTGTAGATTGAGAAACCATAAAAACAGGCAAATATCAAGAAAGCACTTTCATTTAATTAATAAGCAATATAGGATGTGTATTTACAGACTGAAGTAATAAAAAACTTTAGTCTTTAAGGACGGACAGTACTTAAGATTGCTGTTTAACTGGCACAGTTATTTACATGCAGGAACATTTCTTTCTTCTTCGAGACTCTGATGCCCTTTCATGGGTCTACAAAATAGAAACACAAAAACAATCACACACAACGTAGTTAACTACACGCAATTAAGGAAATACTCCGTTAAAAAGGCCTTGAAGCTTAAGTATTTCCAGCCTTAAATTTAAAGATGCACTCGGCTACGTCGGAGGGAAACATATTATATGGAAGAATTTCGTTGCAGCATTTCAAGATTTTAGGGGACAGAAACACAAAGTCTTAACAATATTTTCGCAATAAAATACGGTAAATAAATTTAAACAAAGTTAAACAAAATCCCTTAACAAAATACAAAACAAAACTTAAAACCATCCACCTCCTTGAGGTAAATTTGGACGTGTGACACATTTCAAAGCCTTCATTTAGGAACAAAGGGGTTACAGAACATAAACAAAGGATATTTTAAGTGAGCAACGAAAAATGGGGTGCCGGGTTGACAAAAACTTTGACAAGATGTACTAAATTCAAAACAGGCCGCACGTACCGACTGTGAAGATCATTAAATCAAGTACAGTGTCTGGTGGGCAAGTTTAGCCGGGACCTGAGTTGTGCTAAAGGGGTGAGATAATTACAAGGCGCAAAACCCTTGTATTAGTGACTGGACTTGCTGCAAAACAGTGTAACCATCCGAACTACCACATGGAGAGTTATCGATCACTTCTTCTGACTTACGAGAACTAAACGAACTCATTTCTTAAATCATAGATAAGGTGTCTGTTTCTAATTTCTTTGTCCATCTACCAACTGTTAAACAAAACTCTTTTTTCAAAAATCAGTAGGTCTACTTGGCCCAAAATGTCAGTGATATCTTCGCTAAACAGCGTAAAAAGGGAATCAAGGTGGCGGGGGAATTAACAAAATACCTGTTTTACCCATGTCATGAGCGGGGATTAAACAGTATTAGTAAAATCCAACTAGTGGTCTATTATCAATGCTGCATTCTGATTGGTTGAGCTACTACTAGGCTATATGTTATAGCTCACTAGCAGCGAAAAGTGCCGGCTTTGAAAACCAAAACAATGGCGGCTGAATCACGTTTTGCTAGCTAAAGTTGTTTTGTCTCGATATTTTTGACCAACTAGTTGGATTGTACTAAAACAATTATTCCTCTCGCCCTCATGGCCTCTGAATCAATAGCCCATTCGGCCTTCGGCCTCACGGGCTATTGACTCAGAGCCCATTCGGGCTCGAGGAATAATTGTTAAATACGAATTATCGGAAGCGGGGATTTAACATGAGTGACTAAAGGAAAAGCCTCGTTTCCCAAAGTTTTGTATGGCGGCAGAAGAGAGATGATGCCGCAGAGAATGATAATATTAAAACATAAAAGAAACAGGGCAGGAACAGGTTGCCCTAGTCTCAGACACAGAAAAGAAAGTGTATAGAACGTCCTAAACATTGGTCGAGCGTTGCCTTACAAGGACTTTACAAATCTCATTTGAGTCTCAGTTGTTCTCCTCGTACGTAAACGACGATAAATTAATCCCAAAAGCGCTTTTTAAGTATCCCGATTCCTCTCCCATTAATTTCACGATTAGAAAAATGGAGAAAGACAGAGCTGTTTCGCTTCCCAGGGGGTACTCCGGGTAATTCTCGGTGGGGGTGTGCCGCCTAGTTCTCCAAATCCTGACCCTATTTCAGACCAAAAAGTGTTATTTTTCACACCCTTTTTCAGACCTGACCTCTAAAATCCACACCCGTTTTCAGACCTGACATTTAGGCAGAAATTATGTCAGAATTACAGTCAACCGGCCCTTTATAGCGGACACTGTAGGGACCTCAAATTAGTGTCCTCATTAGCGAGAGTCCGTAATAGTGGGAGTTAATTCAAGTCAAACGTCTGTAATTTGTTTCTGCCGGGGAATTTAGCTGCTGTCCGTATTATCGAGGTGTTCGCAAGGCGAGAGTTGACTATACCTAAATGGCTTATATAAGAAAGTACCCCTCCCCCCAGGTTTCGCTTAAGATCCCTTGCACTTACAAGTATACCATACCAGACAGTTACTTTTTTGTAAGCGATCTAACCACATTTTTCTACACTGGCTCCAGAGGTCCGCTCTCAGGAAACCTTGCCAGATACTCTTTCGCTCTCTTTGACCGGAATAAGACTCAGCCCCAAACAAGCAAGACGAGTGAACAACGGCTAGCTTATCACTAGCAGAACGATGCACGATTACAGAAATTCGCAGACAATCAGATTCTTTGCTGACTTATTCCCTGCTCACAGATGTCCTTGCGCTAGCGTGAATCGATCAAACGTCCTTTTAATTTTTAAGGCTTACTTTCCGGCAAATAAAATGAACTGAATGTAAAAAGTGAAAGAGAAATAGCGAAAAATTCAACTTCTAATTAAATCTTTTCTTATGCTTTAGAATAAATTATTCTCGAAACTGAGAATGTTTTGATCAAAGCTGTGTAAATCGAGCTGAAACTATTCATGGAACCTTGCGTTTCCTGTATTTATCTCACCTATTGTATGGAATACGTTTGAAAATCTTCATTATGAATCGGTATATTTCAAAGAGCTAAACAACGAGCAAGAATACTATTGACCGACAATATACAGAACGGAAGCAGCTGTAATGTCAACTATTACTAGTTTTAATTAGTTTCGACGGCCTAAATACTTCGCAGAAAATGATCCTGACACCGCGTACCTTTACTACGCTACCCAATGAGGCTGGATGATGTGTCCCTCCAGTTAATTGAGGTCAAGAGAGGTTTTACTGTATTTACAAGCTTACCCCTTAAGGTTAGATTAATTAGTTTATTATCCGCGAGTAGTTTTGGATGTGAGGTACCGGTAGTTATCAAAATTACTACCAGCTCAGTTTTTTAATGTAAATGTCTTCAGAGCAATTTTATCCATTCAAAGATTTTTTAATCTGACCGAATACAGAGAACTTATCGTAGAAATTATTTGCTCATTAAGTATGCAGGAATGGAGATTTGAATTTGTTACTGGTTGCAGCAACGACTAACGGATTCATTTTTCAAATAATCGATTCATTAATGATATCTATGGGGGTACGCTTGACCTGGCTTGACTGTAACTTGAGAATGACCTTGAAATAGCCTGAGAAAACAGCTGACATTTGGCGACGCTACCACTTGTTTTCCCGCCAAATGACGTCTGAGAAACGAGCGCAAAAATTCTATACTGACGACGCGTCACTACCCAGATCTGGGTAGGGCTTCTGATTGGTCGTGCCGCGTGGGAAATTTGATTCAACCAATCAGAAGCACTACCCAGATCTGGGAAGTGACGCGTCATCAGCTATGGAATTTCTACGCTCGTTTCTTCGGCTGTCGGCAGTTTTCCCAGGCTTGCCTTGAAACAGCCAAAAAGTCATTAGTTTTATGATTTCACTTATGGCACAATAGAACCTCGATTTAACGAAGTACCAAGGTACCTGGGAAATTTGTTCGTTACATCGAGGGCTCGGTTCGTTTTATATCGAACAACTCCATTTAACGAATTTTATGGAAAACTACTAAAATGTTCGTTATATCGAGGTATAGTTAATAATCGAATTTTCAAAACCAGGCATTTCCGGATCTGAATACATAGCTACGGCACTAGAGACTCAAGAACAGGCAAACAAGAACTCCTTAAAACTACTGTACACATAAATTTTTTCCTTTTTGTTCTGTTTGGATTTCATCTTTTATCACACGCTGACATTCATTCGTTATATCCAGGTATATTTTGCGTTTGGGCTTGTGCAATAGTGTTCGTTATAACAAGGATTTCGTTACAAGGTTCTGTTCCATACACTTTACTCAGTGTAATATTGAGCTGAAGAAAATCGTTCGTTATACCGAGGACTTCGTTATATAGAGGTTCGTTTAATCGACGTCCCACTGTAAAATCCTGCACTGAAAACGTCCCATTTTCTCTTAAAAAAATCTTTTATCTCACCTGCTGCTGATTTTCCTCTGATGTTGGTAATGACGTTTCATCTTCAGATTCGGCGATTCCTTCCTCTTTCTACCACAAACCACACAGTCAAACTATTTACCATCCATTTCGTATAATTTTTTAAGACCTTCTTAACATTATAGTGGTGAAATGCTTCAAAGAATAGATCTTTTTCTTTTTCTACAAAATATGATGTCTCACCTGTTCTTGAGGGTCGTCGGATCCAGCGGACGATCCTACATCTTCAAGTTTGAGGTTCCCTTTCTCGTCCTGCCTCAAAATAAATCATGAAACAACATTCAACGGCACAAAACTTCGAAATTAAATTTCAAGACAAGGGTTGAGGCCTAATTATCTATCTTTTACAACAATTTTCCACGAAGGCTTTCCCTCGCAACTCCTGTCACAAATCAGAAAACGACACCTCGCATTTAGTTTTTAATGTTAAGTAACAAACACGTCAAAAAGTCATCACCACCATCTAACAAACGGAGATGCCGTTTACCAGCCTCTCGAAAGTAGAAACCTAATTAACCAATTCTATTTTCATCGAGGATCTTTCTTAAACACTGTTTACTGTCGTAGGAAGGCTTTACCTCAACAGTAGACAATTGTTCCAACTCAGGCAAGACTTGGGACTCGGCAGTCTGGTTTTCCATCTCCTATGACGGGAAAAAACGAAAGGTTCATCATCTTTGTACCGCCTTTAAAGGGCATGCAATGTCACGATATTTTGGAATTATTTTAAAACCCTAAACACACATTTCCCTGCTAACAGAGGCCTCTTTTTCTCCCGCCGCCGAATACCAGGGAAAAAAGACCTCCGCTAGCAGGGAACCCGTCCGCTGAATACCAGGGAAAAGAGACCTCCGCTAGCAGGGAATTCGCCCGCTGAATACCAGGGAAAAGAGACCTCCGCTAGCAGGGAACTCGCCCGCTGAATACCAGGGAAAAGAGACCTCCGCTAGCAGGGAACTCGCCCGCTGAATACCAGGGAAAAGAGACCTCCACTAGAGGGAACCCTCCTGCCAAATACCAGGGAAAAGAGACCTCCGCTAGCAGGAAACCCGCCCGCCGAAACCAAGAAAAAAGGACCTCCGTTAGCAGGGAACCCTCCTGCCAAATACCAGGAAAAAGAGACCTCCGCTAGCAGGGAACCCTCATGCCGAATACCAGGGAAAGAGACCTCCGCTACCAGGGAACTCTCCTGCCGAATACCAGGAAAAAGAGACCTCCGCTAGCAGGGAAAACACACATTGGAAGGAAAGAAAACCCTGAAATAATGGATCAGTTCTATTTAAAAGGACTTTACGTACTACTAAACCTCGACTATACGTGTCTGTGTCTTTGACTTTCGATGCCGGCCAGAATGGAAACGGATTGCAACTAGAAAAAACTGGGCCAACTTTTTCAAGTTTAACTCCTGTGTGCCGTCACGTGATTGAACATTGTATGAACAAACCTTTTTTATGTTTCGTGATTTCCGCCTGCGGTTGTTAGACACTTGAAAGATGGCAACTGCCATGAATCTTGTATGATTGGTTATTACGCTCAGATTTCCTCCGGTTTAGCAAAGTATAATAGTCATTGTCTCAGTTATTCGCTAGTTTTTTTTAAGTCAGTCTTTGCCTATGTAAGTTCTTTTCTTTTTTACCCTACGTAACAGTTTCCTAAAGCTTGCTGGTAAGGCTGCTCTATCTTAACCAAGGCCTGGTTAGCTCAGTTGGGAGAGCGCCGGTCTGCAGAGCGGGAGGTCGCGGGTTCGAACCCCAGCCGGACCAATACTAAGGGTCTTTAAATAACTGAGAAGAAAGTGCTGCCTTTGCAAACAGTTTCTGCAAACGCTTTCCTTCCTTGTATCGGTTGAGGTAGCGGTACATCCTTTTGTTATCAAAATATGTCCAAAAACCGATCATAATTCCTCTTCCATTTGACAGAATGTCTTTTAGAGTTCCAAGCATGACAAAAATGACTGACGACACTCAGTTAAAATTTCAACTCAGCTTTGACCAAAAAATGCGGAACCTTACCATGACATATATATCCCCTCAAATATCGACAGTTATCCCATATGATATTAAGGATACAACTTCGCCTGGATTTTAATACTGTCTTGTTGTTTGCTAAGTATATAACGCGCGCTATTTACAATTTAAACCACGCCCATAGTTGTACAGTATTAAACAGCTTATTTTACTCTTGTAGTATGCAACTTCGCGTAAATTTTAATACTGTCTTGTTATTTCCTAAGTATATAACGCGCGCTATTTACAATTTTAACCACGCCCATAGTTGTACAGCATTATACAACTTATTTTACTCTGACTTGTGTTTAACATGAGCTAGTCTAATGCACCTTCCGGGAAAGCTTTTAAAAAACGTTTAAAAGGTGCTCAGTTCAACACGGTTTACATTTCTTTTGTTTATAAAAGCTGCCTACTGTACTTTTTTCGATTACAAATTTAGTGCAATTACGTGATGCGTAAAAGTTCATTTGAATTTTGTATAAAAGCCTGTGTTTTAGTTTACTTTTGCTGTTTTTCATTCAGTTTCAAAAACTGGTAGTTTAATTAAACATGTTTACTCCTGATAATTATTGCACAGTCCCTCAAACAAAATCTTTATAAAAAATATCAGCAACCCACCTGTTCTTGATCCTCCTCTGATTCATAGGATGGTGTTCCATCTTCAGATTCAATGACTTCTCCCTCGTTCTGGCAAAAATCATACATTCATACTAAATACCATCCATATTCTATATGTAACTGTAACCCCACTAGCGTACTTATTTTAGAACGAACACACATTGGAATGAAAGCTGAGTATGGTCTGGTGAAGACTAAGGGATTCAGGGACAAAGCGGCACACCGCTTCTCCCCTTAAATAATCATAGAACCCCACCCGGGATAAAAAAAACCCAATGTTATAAGACAATATTTAAACTGTAAAACCTCTGTTGATGGTTATGAAGCCTGTAAGCTTATACACCACAACCTCTCCTTTGCTACCTATAGAAGCATGGTATTTCGGACAGTTTAGCATCTCGGAATAGACAGCAATAGCTGTTCTGTCAGTACGGATTACAGGACCGGGTCTACCGTGTAGCCGTCAGTTATTAATTTGAATCATTCTAGGTCAACAATTTAACCGACACCACAATGTTATTGTAAAATGTCGCTGAAATGTGATTTATTTGTCTTCAGCGATTTATAGTTTCCGCTGACCTCTCCCCCGAGTTGACAGACTGGCAGATGATTTCAGCAAGTTGGGGTATAAGTTCCCTTTTCCTATATAAAGTGGTGTCTGTATCACGATATTATCAAGATCCATGACACTGTTGACAGTGATAATGTGACGGCAGAATGTAAGCAAATTTTGCTGTAATTTGCCCCGACTTACTTGAAACTCATAACGCGTTATCGCGTGTCGGGTTGTGAAAATTGCAACATTTCTGTCAACGACGGCAAGTATCGCGTCGCAGCCCTGCGATTATTAATATTTCCAAAATAGCGCTCTTGGATACCAACTTTGGCCTTCGTTTTTCGGCCTCTATTCAACGAAAATGCTTCATTTTTGGAATTTGAGTTCAGGTTGAGAGTACATTTCAAAGAAGTGATTTTATAAGCATGATCATTTTTGGACTTTATAGCAGTTCTAATACCTTAAATGAACTGACCATCAGTGACCTACAGGACCCTGTATCTACACACTTGTGTGTGTCTTTGTGGTAGAGAAGGAAAAATTGGCCGACTCCCCTATTAACATGTTCGTTACCAAAAAGAAGCCTAACTAAGTTCGTTTCACGCTGTGAGGGTTTATTTCATTTTATCACTGTCTGAAGAGGAAGACTTCGGAAGTCTGCCGTAATTACCTCATGAAGAGAGATACGCTCCAACTCAGGTAGAGAGTCTTGCAATTCAGTCTGTGACCCCATTTCCTACCAAGACAAGGAACAAGGAAAGCTATTCAGAACTGACAAACCAGCTGACGATACAACTTTGCCTGGATATTTCTATGTTTGTTCGCGTTTCAAGAAAGTTTGAGCATGGTTTGCTGTTTAACTACGAGAGTCGGATCATAGGGGGGGGGGGGGGGCGGGGGGGGAGGAAGGGGTAGGGGCTTTACAGGGCACAGTTCTGACAGATCTGCCGATGTTCTTGAATATAATTCTAAGTTTAAATGCTAGGAATGACGTGTTGTCACTAAAATCACCACGTATATTTTCAAGAATTACGAAGTACATAATGCGAACAATGGATATCGTGGCATTATTCGCACCCTTAGCATATTGGATCCTACGTCAGCTCATCGCAAACGGGCAGTTTTTAAACATGGACGGATAATGTTTAAGTTAATGTTTTCCTCTCTTTTAAAATATCGGTTGAAAAAAAGGGTCGCGTTTGCTTATGAGAGGTGGTCATTTAACAAAGGCTCGCCAGTTTACAAAAGCTTTGATTGACAGAAGCTTGGTATTTTAGAAAAAAAAAAAGGTCACCTACTAGCAATGGTAATAACACAAATGTTTGTTTGCTCTTGACCTACTTGTCGAGAATCAAAGGGAAACAGTCGACACGTCGTTTAATTGTAAAGCAAAATTTTGCTGGAACCATTAACGTTTTTATTTCTCAAAGAAAATCACCTGGTAACACACCTGCTTTTGATTCAGCTCATGTGATTTAGAAAATGGCTGTTCATATTCGATTCCTTCCTCATCCTGTCACAAACGACACACTTAAGTTTTATAACATCCATCTCAGACCCTCTTCAGTGGCGGATCCAGGGGAGGGACCCCGGGGGTCCGACCCCCCCTTACTTTCTGACGAAACTGGGGCAAAATTGTTTTTTGGAGACAGGCCCACCCTCCCCCCTCCCCCCATCCTAGGGTCTGAATGATCCACCTCCGCCCTTATCTCAAGGTCTGCATCCGTCACTGCTCTAAGAGTAACTTATTATATACTACATGTACAGGGTGTTTTAAAAGTTCGTTCCGATTTTTTCTTCGCTCAAATTTCACTGATTATTGAAAATACCTTTTGTAAAATTTACTATGTTATTCATTATTCATTTAACATTGAAAAACCGAAATATCGCTAACCAGAATGTCTTTCTTTGTGTTTTCTGACACTTTCTAAGTGGTGAGGTAAAGAATGTACGAGCTCCCAAAGTGTGTCTAAAAACACACTTTTTCAGGCGAAGCGTAGTCACTGCCTTACTTCGTCCGGTGATTTGGGGGCTGGTTCTTTGTATGTTTTCTGGTCAACGATAATCCAGATGGTCTCCAGAGGCTTCACATCACATGAGATTGCCAGCCGGTCGACCTTTGCTATAAAGTTTTCAAATCCTCCTGACACCATATCTGCATGTGTGCCGCCTTTTTCTCTTCAAGGCTTTCCAACCTTTGCTGGTCATATATCTTCATACCGTTGTGCTCGAAACTTTGATGTTGTGAAGTTGAATTTTTTTTTACCTTTCTGTCTTGTAGACTTATTACGCATATACTTACAGCTTTTTCGATAACATTCCTCACACAAAAAAAAGACGGCCATACACTCCTTGGTTTGTCTTCTGAAGTCTTTACTTTCGACCACTTGTTCACTTATATCATTCAGGCTTCAGTCAACAGTTTAACAATTTCTTTGACTGAATGGCCAGAGAAGCCAAAAAATAGAGTGCCTCAGCTTTAGCGCAAACAGTGTAGGCCCTCACTTTCGTGACAGAGTGGAGAAAATTAAAGAAAACGGCAAAAAACGAAAATAGAAAACCTACAAAATGGGCAGGAAAAATATGGCGGGAAAAAACTCGCGTACGCGCACATTTGGGGCAAAACTTCAAAAACATTATAATTTCTTCAAATTTTAGTTTGAAATTGCTTTGAACGGTTATTTAGATAAATTTCTTACTTGAATCAGTTTACATTTGCCTAAAGAAGCATTAAATGCTTAGCGCAAAATACAATTTACAATCGGAACAAACTTTTCAGACTTTTGAAACACCCCGTATATCATTATGATAGTAAAACTGTTTTGAATGGAGACCTATATCTTTCTCTACAAAATTTGAGTACCCACCTGTTCCTGAGGGTCGCGTGATTCACCAAACGATCTTGCATCTCCTGGTTTGAGGTTTCCTGTTTTATCCTGCTAAAAAATCATGAAACCGGCAATGTTTACCTTCTTAACGTTTCTTTCGAATACCAAAGTTAACAATATCATCAAGTAACGCTCATGCCGTAAAGCATCGCGCAAATAGAAGCCTAATTAACCATTTTTTATACAATGAGGCTACTCTGTTTGAAAACAATGTCATAGGAAGACTTTACCTCATTAACTGGCAAATGTTTCAACTCCGGTACGTTTTGGAACTTGTTCTGGGTTTCCATGTCCTACGAAATGAAAAAACGAAAGGTTCATAATCTTTTTACTGGTATTAAAGCGTGTAAAAATATCAATTTAATAACGCTTTGCTAGGATATTAATACTGTCTTGTTGTTTCCTAGACATGGTTTGAGCAATTTTTACAATTTTAACCACGCCCATTGCTGTACAAGATCATACAACTTGTTCTACTTTTGTACTTAAGATAGACCAAGCAACGGTTAACACGTCTCTTAAAACAAAATCTTTATATAACCCACCTGTCCCACCTGTTTATTGACAGAAATCCAACATTAATTAGTTCAAGGGGAATAGAAACTTTAATAAATGAAACAGAACAAAGATGAAGCAAATAAACTTAAATAAGAGAAGTGGATGACTAACCTGTTCCTGTTCCTGTTCCATCTCTGATTCAGATAATGGATCAGGCAATTCAGGTGGAATCATGAGGCTTCTTAGGATAGCCTGCAACAATTAAATAAAACTATTCTTAATGCACGGGTTCTCATTTCAAAACTTTTAATGTAACTGCTGTGTTATTAACTACCACCAACTCGTAAATCCTCAGTAATAAACGCTAATTAACGAAGGCTCCCAAGCGTGTTTGATTATCTCTGACGGACAGACAAATAAAACTGACTTAAGTCAGAAGCACATGCTTCTGATAAAGTAAATAAACTTAAACAAATGAAGCTGGTGACTAACCAGTTGCAGTTCCATCTCTGATTCAGATGATAAATCAGGAATGAGATCAGGCCTTTCATGTTCCGGCTGGGTGTTCCTTTCAGCCTCCTTCAACAAATAAAACATTTTCTTAAAGTGCAGATCACCCTGGGTTTCTTAAAATTTTTAACGAATTCTATGCGACTTCAGCTTTAAAACAAGGTACAATTTTCGTGCATCGCATAAAATTAACGGCTTTTATGCTCAGTTAAAGAGTACGAAATTTGCCTATTTGAGCTGGGGGGGGGGGGGGGGGGGGGCGTGTACGGTGCGGCTATACGTAGGCTAAAAACAATGACGTAATTTGAGGCATTGTTCTTAGCTCCTCCCCGCTTTGTTGTAGCTTCTGCCTTAACTCCTCTTCAATCGATCTCTTTCTATTGTACTCTTGAATAAACTGTTGACTGGCCAAAGGCTCTCCAGCGTAGGAAATTACAACATCTTCATCTTCAGCCCCTGCGCCACCTCGCGTAGTTGGGTCATAATATTCGACTTCGTCTTGGAAGTTTTGCTACATATTCGGTGCAAACCCAGGAATAAAATTCCATTCTGAGCCATCAGAATCGACACTTGACAAGCTTTCCAAGTGAGAAATCTTATTTAGACGGAACGCAGACGTCGGTTCAACGAAGACTAAGCAACGACCGACGGCAACGAGAACGGCAAAAAGAAATAGGTTTGGATTAATAGCAAAACAACCAGGCTTTTTTGCACGTGCATGTCGCTTTTGTACATTTCTTTGCCGTTGGCCGTTGTTGCATAACTCCAGAAAACATTCACCAACATTTCACAAAATTGAACGACAAAGAATGAAAGCCATGTATATTAAAAACAGCGTGGATTCACTTTTTAAGAGACGTTTTCGCCCCGTCGTCGTCGTCATTGCTAAGCTCCCTAATGAGTCAGGTCCAACACGACGTGGAACTCTGACATGCGTGCTAAGCATATTAAGGGGAGAACAATGCCTCAAAATACGTCACTCGCCCTGGGCCCATAATGTCACGGCCTATGATATTACTTTCACATATTTGAAAATCTGAGAAAATGAGATCTAGCTAAAATCAAAATCAATCTGCGGCAACGTTTATTACAGGTTTTCTATTTTTATTCCATTTTTTTAAACAAATTTGGGGTGGTAGGCACTTTAACACCATTTTGCGCTTGCTTTGCACTGATTCTCATTTAAATTTAAATTATCGACCACAAACTCGAAAATTCTCCGTAATAGAGGTTAAGTTCAAACTGAATTCATTATGTATACCACTGGGGAGGGGGAGTGGGGAGAGGATCACCAAGAAGAAGCCTAAATAACTTTGTTTCACGCTATGAGGTTTTTTTTAATTTTATCACTGGTTGAAAAGGAAGGTTTCAGGAATCCGCCGTAATTACCTCGTGAAGAGAGATACGCTCCAACTCAGGCAGGGAGACTTGCAATTCAGTCTGTGGCCCCATTTCCTGTGAAGACAAACAACTAAGTTCATCTAAAAAAACTATTCAGTAACAAACTCGCTGACGATACAACTTTGCGTGAATATTTCTACGGTTTGCGTTTCAAGGTAGCTTGAGCACGGTTTCGTTTCTTACTATGAGAGTCGGATGATAGGGGGAAGGGGGGTAGGGTTCTACAGGGCACAGTTCTGATAGATCTGCTGATATTCTTGAATACAGTTCTAAGCTTAAATGCTCGAAGTGCCGCGTGTTGTCACTAAAATCGCCAAGTACATTTACAAAAATTACGTAGTACATAAGGCGAACAACGGATATCGTGGGATTATTCTTACCCTTAGGATATTAGATCCTACGTCAACTCATCGCAAACGGGTAGTTTTAAAACATCGATAATGTTAAAATATCAGTTGAAAAAATGGTCGCGTTTGCTCATGAGAGGAGATCATTTACAAGAGGCTCGCCAGCTTACAAAAGCTTTGACTGAGAGAAGTTTGGTACTTTAGAAAGAAGGTCGCATTCTAGCAATGGTCGCACATGGAGGCTTGACTGTAATAACATACACAAAAATTTAAATGAAGATATGATCGTCACACTCCAGTGGTAATCGCAATTTAAGCAATTGCAAATGAAGTCCCGTCTTAAGCTTGTATTGTAAAGCAAAATCCTGCTGAAACCATTTAACGTTTTTTTAAAAGAATATCAACTGGTAACACACCCACTTTTGATTTAGTTTCTGTGATTTAGAAAATGGCTGTTCACCCTGTCACAATTAACACACTTACACTTTATAACAACATCTACCCTATTAGAGTAACTGTTTTCTAGGCAAGGTTTAAACGATTTTTACAATTTCAATTACGCCCACAGTTGTACAAGATCATACAACTTGTTCTATACTTTTGTACTCAAGATAGACCAAGCAACGGACAAACAAAATCTTTATAAAACCTACCTGTCCCACTTGTTTATTGACAGAAATCCAACATTAATTAGTTCAAGGGAAATAGAAACTTAGATGAAACAGAACAAATTTAAAGCAAATAAACTTAAAAAGAGAAGTTGATGACTAACCTGTTCCTGTTCCATCTCTGATTCAGATGATGAATCAGGCAATTTAGGTGGAATCACGAGGCTTCTTAGAATAGCCTGCAACAATTAAATCAAACTATTCTTAATGCACGGGTTCTCATTTCAAAACTTTTAATGTAACAGCCGTGTGATTAATTACCACCAACTCGGAAATCCTCAGTAATAAACACTAATTAACGAAGGCTCCTATGCGTCTTTGATTATCTCTGACGGACAGAAAAATAAAACCGACTTAAGTCAGAAACACATGCTTCTGCTAAAGTAAATAAACTTAAATAAAGCTGGTGACTAACCAGTTGCAGTTCCATCTCTGATTCAGATGATAAATCAGGAATGAGATCAGGCCTTTCATGTTCCGACTCGGTGTTCCTTTCAGCCTCCTGCAACAAATAAGAAAACATTTCTTTAAGTGTATATCACCCCAAATTTGTTGCAATTTTGACGAAATTTTATGCGATTTCAGCTTTAAAACGAGGTACAATTTGCGTGAATCGGATAAAACTAACAGCCTTTATGTCCAGTTAAAGAGTACGAAATTTGCCTATTTGAGTGTAGATAGTTCCCTAGGTCGAGTGAAACAAAGACGTAATTTGACATAATTTGACATGACTTACCATGACATACCACCTTCAAATATCGACAGTGAGTTATCAGATACGATATTAAGGATGTAACTGGGCGTGGATATTAATACTGGACATACTGTCTTGTTGTTTCCTAAGTATATAATGCGCGCTATTTACAATTTTAACCACGCCCATGGTTGTACGGTATTATACAACTTATTTTACTCATGTACTTAACTTGAGATAGACCAATGTCCCATTCACACCAAAGCTTAAACATGTTTAAAAGGTGTTTAGTTAAACACGGTTTAAATTTGTTTCGTTTATAAAAGCTGCCTACTGTATTTTTTTCGATTGCAAATTTAGTGCAATTACGTAACGCGTAAAAGTTCATTTGAATTTTGGTTAAAAGCCTGTGTTTTAGTTTACTTTTGCTGTTTTTCATTCACCTTCAAAATCTAATTTAATTAAACATGTTTAGTTGGTGTGAATGAAGAATAAGCAATGGACAACGCCCCTTCCTTTTTACAACCTCCTTCTCCTGATAATTATTGCACAGTCCCGGCTCAAACAAAACCTTTCTAAAAAAATATCAGCAACCAACCTGTTCTTGATCCTCCTCTGATTCATATGATGCCTTTCCATCTTCAGATTCATTGACTTTTCCCTCGTCCTGGCAAAAATCATACATTTATACTAAACACCATCCATCTTCTATATGTGACTCTAACCCCACTAGCGTACTTATTTAGAACGAAAACACATTGGAATGAAAGAAAACCCTGAAATAATGGTTCAGTTCTATTTCAAACGACTTTACGTACTACTATACCTCGACTACAAGTGTAAGACTTTGTCTTTTGAAGGCCAGGATGGAAACGGATTACAACTTGAAAAAATTGGGCCAACTTTTTCAAGTTTTCACTTCTGTGTGCCGTCACGTGATTGAACACGTGAACAATCATTTCTATGTTTCGTGATTTCCGCTCGCCGTTGTAAGACATTTTAAAGACAGCATCTGCCACAGATCTTATGATTGTAATGTGAATGACTTATTTAATATAAACAAAAGAGGTGAGCTAATTACAAGGTGCGAACCCTTATATTAGTGACTGGACTTGCTGCAATACACTGTAACCATCCGACCCAGATGGAGAGTTATCCATCACTTCATCGAAGGTTACGAGAACAAAACGAACTCCTTTTTTAACTCATAGATAAGGTGTCTGCTTCTAATTTCTTCGTTGCTCAACTAACTCTTAAACAAAACTCGATTTTCAAAAATCAATAGGTCTACTTGGCACAAAATGTCAGAGATATCTTCCCCAAACACCGAGATTAAAAACAGGGGATCTGTCACTTTTGGCTAGCCTGTTCCAAGCATTCAGATAGTGGGGAAACAGGCTACTTTTGGACTAAAATCAACTGAGTGCGACCTGCGAGAGAACAGCAGCCAATTTTTATCCGTAGTTTTTTTTTTTGTTTTTTTTTTTAACAGAACCCGAAATCAATTTAGTTCAAGAGAAATAAAAACTTAAATGAAACAGAACAAAGATAAAGTAAATAAACTTAAATAGAAGAAGTGGATGACTAACCTGTTCCAGTTCCATCTTTGATTCAGATGATGAATCAGAAGTGAGATAAGGCGATTCAGGTAAAAGCAAGCGGTTCCTTAGAATAGCCTGCAACAATAAATAAAACTATTCTTAATGCACGGGTTCTCAATTTAAAACCTTTTAACGTAACTGCCAGGATTAACTACCACCAACTCGGAAATCTTACTCGGACGCTAATTAACGAAGGCTCCAAAGCGTGTTTGATTATCTCTGACGGACAGAAAATAAAACTAAATGAAGTAAATAATGCATTAGTCAACTGCAACTCCGGCCCCCCGACCCCCGCGGCATAGCGGGAGATAGCGGGGATTTAACGCGGTCAATGTCGGGATTTAACACACATTTAACATGTTCGCCCCGGTGGCGGGGAAATTAACAAAATATCTGTTTTACCCTAGTCTCCTTCGCATCCGTTATTAGGGTCGTCACGCAACGCTCCTACCACTAGTGGGGAGCAGCCCCTAATAACGGCTGCGAAGGAGACTAGTTTTACCCAGGTCATGAGCGGGGATTAAACAGTAATACCAATTTTCGGAAGCGGAGACAGAAGCGGGGATTTAACATGACTGACTGAAGGAAAAGCCTCGTTTCCAAAAGTTTTGTATGGCGGCAGAAGAGAGATGATGCTGCGGAGAATGATAATATCAAAACAGAGGAGACCCAGGGCAAAAAACACAAAAACAGGTTGCCCTAGTCACAAAAAGAAAGTGTATAGAACGTCCTACACATTGGTCGAGCGTTGCCTCACAAGGACTTCACAAATCTCATTTGAGTCTCATTTGTTCACCTCGTACGTAAACGAAGATAACTTAATCCCAAAACCCTTTCTAAACTTCCCGATGCCTCTCCCATTACTTTCACGATTAGAAAATTGAAGAAAGAGAGAGCTGTTTCGCTTCCCAAGGGGTACTCCGGGTAATTCTCGGAGGGGGTGTGCCGCCTAGTTCTCCAAATTCTGACCCTATTTCAGACCAAAAAGTGTCATTTTCCACACCCTTTTTCAGACCTGACCTCTAAAATCCACACCCGTTTTCAGACCTGACATTTAGGCAGAAATTATGTCAGAATTACAGTCAACCGGCCCTTTATAGCGGACACTGTAGGGACCTCAAATTAGTGTCCTCATTAGCAACAGTCCGTAATAGCGGAAGTTTATTTACGTAAAACGTCTGTAATTTGTTTTTGCCGGGGAATTTAGCTGCTGTCCGTATTATCGGGGTGTTCGCAAGGCGAGAGTTGACTATACCTAAATGGCTTATATAAGGAAGTACCCCTCCCCCCCAGGTTTCGCTTAAGATCCCTTGCCCTTAAAAGTATACCATACAGAACTTACTTTTTTGTAAGCGATCTAACCACATTTTTCTACAGTGGCTACAGAGGTCCGTTCTCAGGAATTAGGTAAGAAAAAATCCTCGAATTTGGAGGAACGCAATCGAGAGTTTCTATTAACAGGTCCGATGGTTTGAATTTTAAGAAATACAGAATACCAGGTCGGACGGAGCGGTTAAAATCGAGCGTAGAACTACACTTTACTAATTCCCTGCTATACGGGGCTTTTAAAAAACTACTTGGCCCGGGAGCGGGAAAATTAGCGGTGTTTTAACACCAAACCAATCTTAAATTCCCCGCTAAATCCCGGGGGTCGGGGGGCCGGAGTTTTAAATGACTGATGCATAAACTTAAACAAACGAAACTGGTAACTAACCTGTTCCTGTTGAATCTCTTTTTTAGATGATGAATAAGCTTATTAATTTAACTGTAACCCACAGATAAGAACCTGCTTGATCTCGTTTGGCCAACCTGGTTCTTATATTGTTTGGTATTAAAGAAGCAAATTTCTGCCAGCAGATTATTAAGCCACTAGATTCTTACACGCGGGTTTTTACTGTATTAAAAACTAACTTAGTATCACCAACTCGTAAATCCTCCGTAATGGAAACTTCTAAATGAAGGCTCCTGAGCGTATTTGATTATCTCTGACGGAGAGGAAACCCCTAAATTGAACTGTTCACACAAACACTGAAAGTCTCACTAAATATTTAATAAATAAACTTTCACAAAAAAGGTTGAGTGATGACTAACCTGCTCCTGCTCATGGGCTGATTCAGGTGATGAATTAAGAAAGAGGTGACGGTACTCCAATAGTTTCCAATAGCTCTCTGATGGCCATTCACGCTCAGGTTTGAGGTTTCCCTTATAATCCTTCAACAAAATACAAAACAATACTTAAAACCGCCCATCTTCCTTTAATAAAGTGTGGACGTGTAGACATTTCAAAACACCTTCATTTTAAGTCCCATGTTATTACACTGACCAACCAAAGAAAATTGTTAATACGAAAACAACTTTGACAAGATGTTTTAAGTTCAAAACAAGCTTCGTGTGCCGAAAGCAAAGATCAACAGTCAAAACTTGGCCTATATAATAAAAGCCAGTTTGTGACTGCATGTGGCTACTGTTTTAGTTTTGTAGAATATATTGCAATAAAAAAGGAATGAAAATTGTACGAAACGATAGAAATTCTGATTGCTTATCCATAAATATACTATATTTGCTCTAGAATGCATATATTTAACAAACACCAACAATAAAACAAATAAGCAAACAAAACAAGAACGAAAACGAAACAAAAAAGAGAAAGACAGAAGGAAAAAAGAAAGGCTACTGAGCAGGATTCGAACCCGGCACCTTGTCAAAAATTATACGAGCACAAGGTTAATGTTTTAAAAACAACTGACAGACTATTTTTAAGCGTCTTTACAGTTATTTGATGAGAAAAATTTTTCCTAACGAAGATTTTGACTTCTCTTGCGTGATGATAAGGGATGTGGGGGAGGACCCTCTCTCTCCGACGTTGCGTGACATAAAGAGAGAGGGGGCAGGGGGCCAGAACTACACTAGACACACGGTGGTTACGCCTTCTTTGTCTGGTATGTTGGTGTAGAGGCGAAGCGCTGAAGGTCAAAAAACGTCCTTTACGACTAAGTTCAAGAAACGAGTGTTACCCGTCGCCAATTTTTAAACCAAGTTTAGGGAGGAGGGAGATTTACCACCCTGTAACTGTCCCCTCTCAGCGGGATTAAAAAGAGAAACATTATCTTTATCAAGGCGCACGTACAAGAAATTCGCATTCAAAATAGTAGAATCAAAATCAAAATTGGCAAATCCTTTTTCTTTTCTTTTGAAAATATATTCAGCCTTACAAAATTCGCAGATCACAGTGTATTTTTTTGCGGGCGGGAATTTGTTACGTAATAAAACGAAAGGCGGGAAAACGTCATCACGTGAAAAATCATCCGAGGTGGACTTAACCAATCAGCTGCCGCCACGTCACTAGGCTTTGAATGACATCGTTTGTTGTTTTTGTAGTTTGTTCAGTTCGCTCTTCAACGGCAAACTGTTCAGGGTGAACTCAAAATTTAATAAGAAAACATCAAGGAAATTATTTTACACAAGACAGGGATTCATCTCTTTTTACTCAGGAATATGCTAAGGAGTTGTTCGAAGCTCAAGGAAACATCATTTTTAAGGATATTTTACGAAAGCGCAAAGCTCCGCAGGATTTGATTTGTATGGCGAGTGTTCTTGGAAAATTGAAAACAAGCTCATGCTATTTACGCGATGAAAATCATGCAATGGACACTTGTGCTATACAGTGGAAAACAGCGAAGTGTTTACTTGTAACGAAAATTTTTTTGGTGTTGCTTTCAACCGTTGTCTCGGAGATACATTTTTTTTGTGCGGGTTGTTATTTCAAAAACCAACGCTTCACCGAACTGCAAGGACCAGTATTTATCAAAGAAACGCTCAAGAACTAACAAAAGAACAGCTATAAAAAAGACTTGTTTGTTTTCTGGACTTTCAAAGGAACTTCACTTCACTTCACTTAAACTGTTTTTATAGGAGCCTTGGACGATAAATGTGAAACTGTGAGTTTAATGTGTTTACTCTTTGCTTATTTGTTTGAATTGTACATGAACTGAACATCTTTCATTTGCTTTTATGATTGTTGTTTGTTATTTTATGAAAAGTTATGAATTAAAATTGATTCAGAAATTAATACTGTGGAAATTATGTGGTTTTGTTTTGCTATAAGTTCTTGTTTTCACCTAATAATATCATCTTATGGCTGCTTGAAGATACGAAATTTCTCTTCTTGTGTTGAACTCCATGTTTTAATATCAGCTAAAGTTACTTGTTCTTAACGTTCTCAGTTAAAACATTTTATGGAGTTAGTTTAATCAGTTGAAAGAAATGAATTTGAAATGATACTTTGAATCTGCTAAAGTTTGTGATTTGATTTCAAAAGCAAATCTCGTGTTTTGTCGAGTATAAAAATGACAAAGAAAGGAAAATGGCGAAAGGCAAGAGCTGAGTAGAAATAAACTGTAAACAAAGAATAAAGAAACAAATTGCGATAAAATTGGAAAACTTACGTGGTAGTCTGACAGCAGAATAGTGTTGTTTCCGTGCTGCTGTACAGCTGATGTGAGATTCATCACCTGCTGTGGAGTCATCTTCACTCCTCTAAGGCCCAGTTTCTCCAGGTGAGGAGCGCAGCTGAGATGTTTTATCAAGCTGTCGACTCCTGCACCCAGAAGAGGATTGAGTGACATGTCGAGCCACTTCAAGTTTGGAAGATCTTGTTTGAATACTCTGCTGATGAACTCCACAGCAGGTGATGATGTTACATTGATATATTGGAGTCCTAATCCCTTCAGTTTGTGTGTTGTTGGGATGCTCCTCAGTAGAGACTCTGTTACCTCAGCATCAAACACTTCACCGTGTTTACCCAAAACCAATATCACGTGTGGAGCGGTGATAAACGGCATGATCTCAATCAGCTGTTCCACATCTGACCTGTTCACACCAAGAGCTTGAATCCTCCGAACCCTGGAGAGACCATGACGCTTTGAACAACAGCTGCTGCTGCTCTCTTCACTTGACTCATCACCATTCATGTTTGTCTTCTTTGTTGTCTCTTCTAAACTAACTAACGTCTTTACCATTTTAAAAGGAAGAGGTTTTAGAGGTTTAGTAAAATAAAGGTGAGTGTTGTTTTCTTCTTTCATTAAAAAAAACTCATAAACACTACGCCGTGGAAATACATTCAAAAATTCTGATGCTTTCTGTTCTCCTGTTCTACTAACTATAACAGCGTTTAATTGCTGTGCTAAAGTTATTAAATTATTATAACTTTGCTCTGTATACCGGCCGCTTTCAGAGAAAAATATGTACATAAGTGAAGCGGTAGTTTTAACAAAATTTTCCTTTGCTGCAATATTCAGCTGGTCAGGATTTAAAATGAACAAAACACCTCCTAGATTAGAAAGAAAAGTGGGGAAAAGTTCTGTTCTCGTGTCTGCTGAGCAGTAGAAGAATAACTGTGTACATAGAGTTAGAAGATTTTTTTGTGTTTCTGACAAATCTTCGACTGACGGTGCTTGGTTGTCGAAGCTGTACTTTGAGTCTTCCTTCGCCGCCATTTCCAACAGATGAATCAAGATCTCGCGCGCGGCTTCTTTTGACATTTCAGCAACAAATTTAAAAACTTCATTCAACTTGAAGATCTTTTCAATTGAGTCGACTTTGAAAAGGGAATTGTTTTTACTTTCTTGAGATAACAGTTCTTCTTTTAGAAATAAAGAAGCCAAAAACTCCTGCATGGATTTGTGAATGAAGTGCACGGCTTTGGACGGGTTAAGAGCGGACATGTTAAGCAGCTGAAACAACCCGGCCTCAATCAGTTTCTCAGTCAAAACGTGATCTGGCAATTTACTGAGAGGAAAATAAAGAAAATCTTTTAGAAGTGCCTCAAAGGCTAGTTCTCCTACTTTACAGAGTTCTTCTTTGTGATCGTCAACTTTTTCCGCCGGCTTTTCTTGTTTTTCCGACATATGATTAAACATAGTCTGTATGAACTGGTCATAAATCATCACCCGTGATGAAGGTAGTCCTCCACAATCCTTTTCTTTCCAAACCAACAAGAGCATCAATAGCAAAATAGGTATTTTTGCTATATCCTTCAGGTCTTGTTGAACCAAGTATTTAAAAAACTCTTCAACATCTTGATCATCCTTCAAGAATCTACGAGCGAACTCTTCTTGTCGCTTACGGTCAAAACCGTCGATCTCGAATTGAGCATCGCTGGAACTTTTTAATCTCTCTCCTTTCATGTCTCTAGAGGTCATAATAACGCAACAATCCCTCAACTGCTTTTTCTCCCAGATTTTAAGAACAGGTGATTGCCTTTCTGCGCTGTGTACGTATTCATCGTAGCCGTCCAAAATAAGTAACACGTTTTCTTGGTGGCGACGAACGTAATCGTACAGGTTGTCAGTGGAAACTGGGCCATCACTAGCGAGAAGATTAGCATTGTTCAGCACGGCTGGGATATCGTTGAGGTTACAAACATCGCGTAATCTGATCAAAAGTACAAGATCAAATTTTCCTAACTTTCCTTTACATTTGGGCTGGGACCAGTCGAATGTAGCTTTCTGCGTAAAAACGGTCTTGCCGATACCTGGTCGTCCGTGGACCAAAATGCGCTTGGGCGTATGATGAAGTCTTCCGCCGTCAAAAATGTCGGTATAGTGTTCAAGCTCCTTCTGTGTTACTCCGCTGGGATCCTTCAAATCCATAAGCCAAGACAACTGGGTGTAAACTTTGTCAATATGAACGGCAGAGCTTTGGTCCCACGGAACGATTTTGACTTTGCTGTTAGTTTCATAAATTGATCGCAGCTGCTTCTGGCACCCCTCGAGGCAACGAGAATCTGCTGAGGAAAATTTTACGTTCCTCTTTTTAAGGAATTGTTCTTTAATAACTTGATATTATAATAGGCGAGGAAAGTTAAAGGGAGGTAGTTCACGCACAAAATATAGGCCCTCTTTGATATAAACTGATCAGATCACCAAATATAAATAAAATTTCCATATTTAAAAACAAATTATCCTCAACTCATGATACAACGACAGAAATGTAACTAACAGTGCATGTAGATAACAGGGCTCTAAAACACCAGAATATAGGGTAGGAATATAAATACTACGGTCAAAGGTAGAAGGAATGCTCTTTATTAATTCAATTTATTAATTCATTTATCTATTTTCTTCTTTTTCGATCACCCGCTTATACACTGACTTTAATTATTGGATGAGGAGCTAACTAGAAAATCTAACAGTATATTTAGCTTCCCAGCTCGCACTTATTATTTCTCTTATATTATAAAGTTATAACCTACCACAAATTTCAGTTATAAAAAAAGTTAAAAATGTAATTTCACCGTGAGCTAAATAAAGAGTCATTAATTATTACAATTACAAATTATGAATGTGGCGGGATGGACAGCCTTGGCCGAGTAACATTTATATGTTTATTATACGTCTTTTAAGACTGCATCAGTAAAGCAAGTGTAAAGGGGCGTTACCCCACAAAGAGAGGTTCAGGGAGGAGACAGTTAAAACATGGGTTATTCAAAAGTATTTGGGGAAAATGTTTATCAATCTGTCAGTTTTTTTACTACTCACATTTTAGTTTCTGGGACTGAATAATAAAGTTTCAATAACCAAAAGCACTGAGCAGCTTGTCTTGGGACTGAAAGCTTACATCAACTTAGCTTTTACTGAATTGTGGGTGATACTGACATTTTAATCACTAAATGATGTCTGGTCGCAGTGTGCACAATTTTCAACAATAAATTTATGTTTTAAACTTGGTTATGCAGGATTTCAGCTGCACACTGAGTTGATTCTGAAAGGGACCTAGTAAGCAGTTGCAGTTCAAAAACATTTTCAAAACAGGAAAAAAAAACAAAATATTTCCTGGGCCTTTCCAATCAATCAGAGGGTAGAGTTCTAGAATGATCTAATACCAGAACATAAATCCAGTAGAGCAGAGAGCTTACTGGTTAGAGTTCAAGGCTGTCACTATGGTTTCAAGTTTCAGAGCAGGGAATAGAACATCCTGGAAAATTTTCTATTTTCCTTTTATGTCCTATGAATAAAGTAACCAGGGGTCATGCTCATAGCAGCCAGGGGAAATCCACACCTCCCGGCCATTAGTGACAGCCCTGTAAAGTTGGTCGCTAGTGTCATCAGGGCATGGTGGGGGGAGGCGAGGGAGGAGGATATACTACCCTATTTAATAAACAACTGTGGTGCTCGTCAAATAGAAAATTCAAAAGTATCCCCAGAAGGTATCGGAATCTTGCTTTGTCAGCATGGAAAAAAATCATTTTTTTAAGATCTATAAGAGGTACCAAAAAGAGGAGGAGATACTTCCCTGCTGTGAACCTTGAAGAATTAATAGATAGAAGACAAAGTTTAGTAACTGGTTACTGTCAGGGAGCTGTTGTGATTCTCACAGACAATGAATTAGTAATCTCTTATTCACCTGTAACAGAACTTGTGCTTGGGCCAGCTTGTTCAGCCCTTCCAGATGGACCTTGAAATACAACAACAAATAATTAGTCATTTCACCAGTGTCTTGTTCACAACTATGTTGTTAAATGAATTGCTTTTTTGGAGACAATGAACTGGATCAAATGCTTTTTGTCTTGCTGTAGGAGATTCATGAATCTTTTAATAGGTCTTCAAAATAAACCATTTTTTGAATTTTCCTCAGCTATTTGTAATTTTAATATAATTTAACAATGAGTACCGGCATTTTTATACCAATGACAAAATGTGTACATAAAATACCATACCATGGTTGCACTCATGAAACAAACTCAAGTTCAAGTTCAAGTTTAGCTAGTGTTTACTGGCGACATTATAAACAGCAGCTGGAACTTGAGTTGCAGGGACCACTTCCCCTACTCTTTATGAACCAACAGTGTGTGGGTTCTTTAATGTCAAGTACGGAATGTTTATATACAGGTATGATGGTTATTATGATTTACAAGTATATATTGTCCTTAATGGCCAGAAGACTAGAAAGTCTAACCATGCATTTGCGCGCAGCAGTCATAAAAAAGGTAGCACTTTCCTCACAGTTACGTATATTTAGCCTCCCAGCTTGCACTTATTATTTCTCTTGTATTAAAAAGTTATAACCTAGCACAAATTTCAGTTATAAAGAAGTTAACTGTGAGCTAAATAAAGAATCATTAATTATTACAATTACAAATTATGAATATGGCAGGATGGGCAACCTTGGCCGAGTAAAATTTATATCTAAATATCTTTGAAGACTGCACCAGTAAAGCAAGTGTAAAGGAGCGTTACCCCACAAAGAGAGGTTCAGGGAGGAGACACCAATAGAGGGCTACCTCTCCAAAGCTGTTAGTGATGTTTGTGGTCGAGTGCTAAAAATATTTCTCATTTTTAATAACTACCCTATTAAACAACTGAAGTGCTAGTCAAATAAAAAATTCAAACGTATCCCTAAAAGGTACCAGAATTTTGCTTTGTCAGCATGGAAGAAATTCATTTTTTTAAGATCTATAAGAGGTACCAAAAAAAGGAGGAGATACTTCCCTGCTGTGAACCTTGAAGAATTAATAGATAGAAGACCTGCTTACACACTGACTTTAATTGGATGGGGAGCTAACTAGAAAATCTAACAGTATATTTAGCTTTCAAGCTCACACTTATTATTTCTCTTATATTATAAAGTTATAACCTAGCACAAATTTCAGTTATAAAAAAGTTAAAAATGTGATTTCACCAAGAGCTAAATAAAGAATCATTAATTATTACAATTACAAATTATGAATATGGCAGGATGGCCGCCTTGGCCAAGTAACATTTATATGTAAATGTCTTTGAAGACTGCATCAGTAAAGCAAGTGTAAAGGGGTGTTACCCCTCAAAGAGAGGTTCAGGGAGGACACGCCCATAGAGGGGTACCTGTCCAAAGCCATTAGTGACATTTGTGGTTGAGTGCTTAAAATAATTCTTATTTTTTCTAAATGGCCTTCGAGGATTAACGCAGGTTAAAAATACCTTAGCAAAATTCTAACAGAAAAATTGAATGAGGAAAAGAATTTGATGCTTGAAGTATCACATCATACTTCTTCTTTGCTACTTATTTTTGAAATAAATATAAACAATTGCGACAATAAAGATCATTTTGTGTTGCAATATAACAAACAATAAAAGTCATTTTCATATGAAAGTAAGCGTTTTTAATCTACTGTATGTCTGGTACCATTTCTGCTTTATTGGATATAATATAGTACCTGGTGACACCTCCTTAGTGGCCGTAGAGCTAGAGGGCTCTTTCCTTGCTGACAGGTCTGTGAGTTAAAATAGAACAGAAATTGAAGTGACACATTTAAAACATGGGTTATTCAAAAGTATCTGGGGAAAATGTTTATCAATCTGTCAGTTTTATTACTACTCACATTTCAGTCTCTGGGACTGCATAATAAAGTTTCAATAACAAAAAGCACTGAGCAGCTTGTCTTGGGACTGAAAGCTTACATCTTAGCTTTTTCTGAATTGTGCATGATACTGTCGACATTTTAATTAATTCACTAAATGAGTTCTGGTCACAGTTTATGTTTTAAACTTGATTATGTAGGATTTCTGCTGCATACTGCGTTGATTCTGAAAGGCATCTGGCAAGCAGTTGCAGTTCAAGTTGCAAGCCCTTACTGACGGCCCTGTAAAGTTGTTTGCTAGTGTCATCAGGGCGTGGTGGAGGGATGGGGGGTTGGGAGGAAGGAGAAACTACCCTATTAAACAAACAACTGAGGTGCTAGTCAAATAAAAATTAAAACGTATCCCTAAAAGGTACCAGAATTTTGCTTTGTCAGCATGGAAGAAATTCATTTTAAGCTCTATAAGAGGTACCCAAAGGAGGAGGAGATGCTTCCCTGCTGTGAACCTTGAAGAATTAATAGATAGAAGACCTGCTTACACACTGAATTTAATTCGATGGGGAGCTAACTAGAAAATCTAACTGTATATTTAGCTTCCCAGTTCGCACTTATTATTTCTCTTATATTATAAAGTTATAACCTAGCACAAAAATTTAATTTCAGTTATAAAAAAGTTAAAAATGTAATTTCACCCAGAGCTAAAAAAAGAATCATTAATTATTACAATTACAAATTATGAATATGGTGGGATGGGCAGCCTTGGCCGAGTAACATTTATATGTAAATGTCTTTGAAGACTGCATCAGTAAAGCGAGTGTAAAGGGGTGTTGCCCCACAAAGAGAGGTTCAGGGAGGAAACACCAATAGAGGGCTACCTGTCTAAAGCCATTAGTGACATTTGTGGTTGAGTGCTAAAAATAATTCCTATTTTTTATAACCGGCCTTGAGGATTAACGCAGGTTAAAAATACCTTAGCAAAATTCTAACAGAAAAATTGAATGAGGAAAAGAATTTGATGCTTGAAGTATCACATCATACTTCTTCTTTTGCTACTTATTTTTTAAATAAATATAAACAACTGCAACAATAAAGATCATTTTGTGTTGCAATATAACAAACAATAAAAGTCATTTTCATATGAAAGTAAGCGTTTTTAATCTACTGTATGTCTGGTACCATTTCTACTTTATTGGATATAATAGTACCTGGTGACACCTGCTTAGTGGAGGGCTCTTTCCCTGCTGACGCGTCTGTGAGTTAAACAAAATAGCAAAGAAATTGAAGTGAGACATTTAAAACCTGGGTTATTCAAAAGCATTTGGGCAAAATGTTTATCAATCTGTCAGTTTTTTTACTACCCACATTTTAGTTTCTGGGACTGAATAATAAAGTTTCAATAACAAAAAGCACTGAGCAGCTTGCCTTGGGACTGAAAGCTTACATCTTAGCTTTTACTGAATTGTGGGTGATACTGACATTTTCATTCACTAATTTTTAATGATGTCTGGTCACAGTGTACACAATTTTAGACAATCAATTTATGTTTTAAACTTGGTTATGCAGGATTTTAGCTGCACACTGAGTTGATTCTAAAAGGGATGTAGTAAGCAGTTGCAGCTCAAAAACATTTTCAAAACAGGAAAAGAAAAAATCCAAAATATTTCCTGGGCCTTTCCAATCAATCAGAGAGTAGAGTTCTAGAATGATCTAAAACCAGAACATAAAGCCAGTAGAGTAGAGAGCTTACTGGTTAGAGTTCAAGGCTGTCACTATGGTTTCAAGTTTCAAAGCAGGAAATGGAACATCCTGAAAATTGTTTTGGTCCTATTTTCCTTTTATTTCCTACGAATAAAGTAACCAGGGGTCATGCTCATAGCAGCTAGGGGAAATCCACACCTCCCGGCCCTTAGTGACAGCCCTGTAAAGTTGGTCGCTAGTGTCCTCAGGGCGTGGTGGGGGAAGGCGGGGGAGAAGGAGATACTACCCTATTAAACAACTGTGGTGCTCATGAAATAAAAAATTCAAAAAGTATCCACAGAAGATATCCGAATCTTGCTTTGTCAGCATGGAAGAAATTCATTTTTTTAAGATCTATAAGAGGTACCAAAAAGAGGAGGAGATACTTTCCTGCTGTGAACCTTGAAGAATTAAAAGATATATGGTTACTGTCAGGGAGCTGTTGTGATTCTCACATACAATGAGTTAGTAATCTCTTATTCACCTGTAACAGAACTTGTGCTTGGGCCAGCTTGCTCAACCCTTCCAGATGGACCTTGAAATAAAACAACAAATAATCAGTCATTTCACCAGTGTCTTGTTCACAACTATGTTGTTAAATGAATTGCTTTTTTGGAGACAATGAACTCCGGGATCAAATGCTTGTTGTCTTGCTGTAGGAGATTCATGAATCTTTTAATAAATGTTCAAAATATACCATTTTTTGAATTTTCCACATGCCAGCTGTTTGTAATTTTAATATAATTTAACAATGAGTACCGGCATCTTTATGCCAATGACAAAACTATGATGTGTACATGACATACCATACAATGGTTGCGCTCATGAAACAAACTCAAGTTCAAGTTCAAGTTTAGTGTTTACTGCCGACATTATAAACAGCAGCTGGAACTTGAGTTGCAGGGACCATGTCCCCTGCTCTTCATGAACTAACAGTGTGTGGGTTCTTTGATGTCTCATGGAATTTTTATATACACGTATGATGGTTATGATTTACAAGTATTGTCCTTAATGGCCAGAAGACTAGAAAGTCTAACGATTTGCAGCTGTCATACAAAAGGCAGCACTTTCTTCACAGTTGCGTATATTTAGCTTCCCAGCTCGCACTTATTATTTCTCTTATATTAGAAAGTTATAACCTAGCACAAATTTCAGTTATAAAAAAGTTAAAAATGTAATTTCACCATGACCTAAATAAAGAATCATTAATTATTACAATTACAGTTTATGAATATGGCGGGATGGGCAGCCTTGGCCGAGTAACATTTATATGTAAATGTCTTTGAAGACTGCATCAGTAAAGCAAGTGAAAGGGGCGTTACCCCACAAAGAGAGGTTCAGGGAGGAGACACCAATACAGGGCTAGCTGTCCAAAGCCGTTAGTGACGTTTGTGGTTGAGTGCTAAAAATAATTCTTATTTTTTATAACTGGCCTCGAGGATTAATGCAAGTTAAAAATACCTTAGCAAAATTCTAACAGAAAAATTGAATGAGAAAAAGAATTTGGTGCTTGAAGTATCAAGTCATACTTCTTTGCCACTTATTTCTGAAATAAATATAAACAACTGTGACAATACAGATCATTTTGTATTGCAATACAAGAAACGATAAAAGTCATTTTCATATTCAAGCAAGCGTTTTTAATCTACTGTATGTCTGCATGTACCATTTCTGCTTTATTGATATAATAGTACCTGGTGACTCCTCCTTGGTGGCCGTAGAGCTAGAGGGCTGTTTCCCTGCTGACAGGTCTGTGAGTTAAACAAAATGGAATATAAATTGAAGCGAGACATTTAAAACAACAGTTATTCTAAAGCATTTGGGGATGTTCATCAATATGTCAGTTTTTTTACGGCTCACATTTTAGTTTCTGGGTCTGAATAATTAAGTTTTTATAACAAAAAGCACTGAGCAGCATGTCTTGGGACTGAAAGTTTTACTGAATTGTGGGTGATACTGACATTTTAATTCACTAAATGATGTCTGGTCACAGTGTGTACAATTTTAGACAATAAATTTATGTTTTAAACTTGGTTATGCAGGATTTCAGCTGCACACTGAGTTGATTCTGAAAGGGATCTAGTAAGCAGTTGCAGTTCAAAAACATTTTCAAAACAGGAAAAAAAACAAAGCAAAATATTTCCTGGGCCTTTCCAACCAATCAGAGGGTAGAGTTCTAGAATGATCTAATACCAGAACATAAAGCCACTAGAGCAGAGAGCTTGCTGGTTAGAGTTCAAGGCTGTCACTATGGTTTCAAGTTTCTGAGCAGGGAATGGAACATCCTGAAAATTGTTTTGGTCCTATTTTCCTTTTATTTCCTATGAATGTAACCAAGGGTCATGCCCATAGCAGCCAGGGGAAATCCACACCTCCCGGCCCTTAGTGACAGCCCTGTAAAGTTGGTCGCTAGTGTCCTCAGGGCGTGGTGGGGGGAGGCGAGGGAGGAGGATATACTACCCTATTTAATAAACAACTGTGGTGCTCGTCAAATAGAAAATTCAAAAGTATCCCCAGAAGGTATCGGAATCTTGCTTTGTCAGCATGGAAGAAATTCATTTTTTTAAGATCTATAGGAGGTACCAAAAAGAGGAGGAGATACTTCCCTGTTGTGAACCTTGTAGAATTAATAGATAGAAGACAAAGTTTAGTAGCTGGTTACTGTCAAGGAGCTGTTGTGATTCTCACATACAATGAATTAGTAATCTCTTATTCACCTGTAACAGAACTTGTGCTTGGGCCATCTTGCTCAACCCTTCCAGATGAACCTTGAAATACAACAACAAATAATTAGTCATTTCACCACTGTCTTGTTCACAACTTATGTTGTTAAATGAATTGCTTTTTTGGAGACAATGAACTGGATCAAATACTTTTTGTCTTGCTGTAGGAGATTCATGAATCTTTTAATAAATCTTCAAAATCAATCAATCTCAGCTGTTTGCAATTTTAATATAATTTAACAATGAGTACAGGCATCTTTATACCAAATGACAAAATGTGTAAATGACATACCATATCATGGTTGCACTCATGAAACAAACTCAAGTTCAAGCTCATGTTTAGTGTTTACTGACGACATTATAAACAGTAGGAACTGGAGTTGCAGGGACCACATCCCCTGGTCTTTATGAACTAACAGTGTGTGGGTTCTTTAATGTGTCATGGAATGTTTATATACATGTATGATGGTTATCATGATTTACAAGTATTGTCCTTGATGGCCAGAAGACTAGAAAGTCTAGCCGTTTGCAGCTGTCATAAAAAAGGTAGCACTTTCTTCAAAGTTACGTTTATTTAAAGATCCTGATCTTACAGCTGTACAACCTGTAGCTCGACAGACCAATTTCCCAATTGAGCTACAGAGTAACTGGGCAGTGGATCAGCTCCCCTAAGGGGAAAGAAACACTCCACCTCAGAATTCCAAAGACCCACCGAAAGACCCTTGTAGGTATTAATTACTTGGAATTGTTCTTAATCTCCAAAAATATCTACAAGAAACATGAATGTCAACATATTATTTTACAACTTTCTTTACCTTGGTTTTTTGGTTTCCCAAATGGTTTCTGGAAGGGCTTTGCAGCACTTCTTTTCACCTGTTTCCAAAGAGTATCTCCTTTCTTCTTAGATCGATCTTTATTCATTCTACAATTAGAACAAGATTAAAATTAAATGCATTAGAAAATAGTAGTTTAGTGAGGCCAACTGATACACTTCTCCATGCTGCTCACTAAGTTTATTTTAAAAATTTCCAATATTTTGCTGTTCCCTACAACGAGTATCTCAACTTCATTTTTAATGTCAGCAAACTAGCTGTCGTGGTCCAAAATCTCCAAATTATAACTTTCCCTGCCAGCAAATCACCAGGATACTTTTGAGGACTTCAGTAACACAAGAAAGTCTTTCATTCTACTTGTATAACACATCACATAAGGTTCCATTAATTAGGTATATTGCAGGGCAGGGGGGGTGGGGGGGGGGGCAGAGGATATTTTTTAAAAGGGCAAAATTTTTTAAGATCGGGCCCCAATTCATAGAGAATTTTCAGACAGCCCCCCTTCTTGACCAAAAGAAAAAATGGCAAACTCCCCCCCCCCCCCCCAACCAAGTTTTCACGAGAAAAGTAAAATATAGGCAATATGGTGAAATGGTGGAGAGATTAATGTTTAAATAGATAACTAAAAACAAAAGGTAACCAACGGTTCACAGATTTTTGTGAAATAAAAATACAGTCAACTCTCGATAACTCAAACCCTCGCTAACTCAAACCAAAATCGATTTTCCCTGGATTTCCCTCATATATTCACTGTAATTTTACCCTCGGTAACTCAAACCCACGATAACTCGAACTCTTAATAACTTGAACACCCGCTAACTCTAACCAATTTTCATTTCCCCTCAGGTCATTTTCTATTTAATTTTACCCTTGATAACTCGAACCATGTTTTGAGCCATTAAAAAGTTGGGAAAAAAGCTGTCTAATGGCATCCGAAACATTGAATTTTAGATTTCCTATTGACATGTTATAGGAGTAGTATAGTTTACTAGTGGAGGTTGATGTTAATGTCACAGGTTAACGTGAAGCAGCTTTTCTTCTCAAAACAGTAAAATGCATGCTCCATTTATGCTATGTTTTGTTACGTTACATTCTGATTTACAATCTAAAAGTATCTTTTAATTTTCACTTGACACTTCTACAATTAAATGTGATTAAAATGTTCACTGTGCAGTAAAAACTCTGTAGTAAAAACTTCACAAAGACAGTTGCAATGTGTTTTCAAGCATTAAATTTGTACAGTTTAATAACATTCATCAGCAAATGTTAAACCAGTGAAACATTTTTCAAGTTCTGTATACTTTTTGTGCCATCAAGCACTTCAAGACATTCCAAAGTGAACTTTTTTGCTTAAGAATACTAATTATAAAATACTTTGTATGGCTGTTATGTTAGTTTATAGAGCTCTAGTTTGGTCCATTCATTAGTCCTGATTTCAGTGGCTACTGCTAAACACAGAAATAACAGCAATTTTCCAGTTAAAGAAAGATTGAACTTTTCATTGAAATTTTGTAGTTGTTGTTGACTCGAAAGCAATTATATAGCTTTACAATAAAAACACTTAAATGTTATATTAATAGTTAAAGTCCTATAAAGAGTGTATTTATCAAGCAAATAAGCTAGCAAACTTTCTTTAAACATAGAGTAATTAACGTAGTCTTCTTTTATAAAAAAGAAATCCACAAAACAATGCTTCCTAATTTTAATAAATGGAGAAAAACAAATTAGCAAACCCCCCTTTCTTCTGTCAAAAATTTTGGTAAACCCCCCTTGTCCCTTGCCAAAAATTTTGAGATCCCCCCCCCAAAATCCTCCCCCCCCCCCCCCCCCCGTAGTACACATAATGAATGCAGTCTAAAAGAGGATTCAGACTGTAGAGCAATTATTATAGATCAGTATTGTAAGGGAATACCTTTGTTCAGTAAAATGAAATTCCGTCAGTCCTTCACTCTAAGCCGTGCCAACTGTCTCGGTTAACCAGTGTAACTGAAATAAATAACAAAAAGTAATACTTTAAGACAAAAACAGAAATGAAGTCAAGATAGTTTTCCACAAAGTTCCATACATTTTATTGTGTATAAAATGTTTTGACACTATTCATAAACTGTTTTAGTGAAATAAAGTATGAGATTGTTAAATGCATATAAATGTATGGGGTTATGTATGGAAGTCTTACCCAAATGAACTTGTCAAGACACTGGGTAGAGGATCACTGATGTATTAAATGACAGATGTCTCTCATGAATTTTTAGAGGGTAACTTAGGGGAGCAAAGATTTGGTTTGTAAGAGAGAAGAATGTGTTTATCATACTGCTGATAAAAAGCCAACTCTTTAGTCTCACGACAACAGTTTTTGTTTTGTAATTTCATCTTTAATTGAACATGATAACTCTCCTGAAAATGAAAGGCTGGTTTATAACTATACAAGTGACGCAAATGTAAATGCAAGCACAGTGAGATATGCATGTGCAGTATCCTGCATCATAACTTTATTGATTAGGGTTAGGAAACTGAGTAAATCAAGTTCCATTAAAATCATTATAGCAGACAAACTGACCTGAAAGTTGATTAACTCAGTTTCCTAACCCTAATCAATAAAGTTCAGAGTCATTCAGTGGAGGATCTTAGGCGTCTTTGTTTTCAAGACACCTGTTGGCCTTGAAGTGCATTAAAAACAAAGTCACAGAGGCTATTAGAAGAGCCAAGAAGAATTTCTTCTACGAATCTTTCAGAGAAAACCGGGATGACTCTAAGAAGACTTGGTCTGCCCTGAAGGATCTAACGGGCCAGAAAAATCATGGGGGTGTGTCCTATTTGGAGGAGAACAGGTCAACCTATAAATGCGCGATGAAACTGCAATGGCAGCAACACCAAGTGGGTCCAATAATTCTCATTAATTAATTGTACAAAGAGAAAGAATACAGGCTGCGAAATAAAGACTTAGAATGAATATTTATAGACTCATAGTAAGCAAAAACAGCTGCGTTTACTGAGGTCAAGAAGCTTACCTTACGTTGATTCAGTGTAGTCGATTGTTCAGTTATGAAGAAGCTTCAAAAGCCTGGAATAAACAATAACCACATTGATCAATCTTTATGGGTGAAGCATTACCTTTTACCATTACCTTTTGAAAGTAATTAAGCTAAGCAACTGAAAAAAGGAGCAAACTGACCTCGCAATTCATTCCTACAAGTAGAAGCTGCCAGAAAAATTGTCACATGTACTCTCTTAGGTCCCAGTATTTTGCTCGGTCGATCTGCAAAAAAAATTGGAATGTCGATAAAGGAAAACTAAATGAGGAAATTGGATCGAATTATGTCAATTATCGGGAGAAGCGATATATAGGTCAGTACAATTTCTATGGTATCAATAAGAGTAGTTTCAAAGTTATAACTTGTTATCTAAATATTATATGACTGAATATTTGAGCCTTCCGTAAAATTTAGCTCTATTGGCGGAAGATTTTATGGATCATTTGTGTATTGAAAAACACTGAATGCGTCATGTTGATTCTTTAGATGATTCTCTTCTCTTAAGCTGCTCATAAAAAGGGTAAGTTAACCTTTCCTATCAAAAATCTACAGCTGAAGGTAAAATGTTGATAAGTACAAACCTCTTGACTTTCCAGGAGCAAATGTCTAATGTAGAGAAAGAAAAAAGGGACAGAAGAACTGGTAAGTAAAGATAAATAAGGTCTCGGGGAGGGGGGGGGGGGGTACTGTCATATATGAGCTGAATTCTATGAGGAAAATACTCAGTTTATCATTTTTTTTTTATGCAGAGATCGCACAAATTCGCAACGAGGAATTAAATAAATAGTCTCTCCTGAGTTCCTCGGGAAATAGTTCTAACTCAGTTCATGTAGCTAAACGGCTTCAACAAGCTCCAACAGTGGCTCAGTGAATCCTACTTTAATTCACACTTCCTTGTCGAAAAACAGGAAAAGAAAAGATTGACCAATCACCATGATTGGAAGATAAACCGCAGAACTTTGTGTTTAGCGACAATTGTAAAAACGCATTAATCTACCAAGAATGAGTCCAGAATCAGGCGATCTAAATTTGCAAAATAAGGAACGCAAAAGTGACAATATGTTTTAGTTAAAAGAAGTTACAGCTTTGTTGATTTGCGCTTAAAACGAGAAAGAAGTCTGTTAAAGACTGAGAACATTATTTAAGACTTCTTGAAAGCCCTGGACTATCCTGGACATGCACGACGGTCACCGATCTTCAGCTGATTATTTTGAAGGGGCTGTGTCACGGCAGTCCAGTTCATTTTGTTTAATTTTGCCAATTACTCGCCCTCAACCGCTATGAAAATTAAATTAAGCAAAGAAATTACAGGTATATGACAAAATCAGAGATCTGAGACAAACAAATATGTCTCCTGAGTATTATCTTTGAAGTTGCAAGCAGCAGGGATCAACTTTGAAAAACTGTTAAGCTGAACAGTTTTCAAAAACCCTAATTTCAATCCGTTTCAATCTTCTTCAGTTTTGCCCATCCGTGGCATCTGTTGTTTCTGTTATGTTATTGTGACCTTTCTTTAAAGTTTTAAGCGGTTAGTTTTATGTTCCTCTTAATTTAACGGGCATTTTGTAATTTCCTAATTTGGCTAAATTTCGTGACACAGATAATTTTAAGTTTACTGATCATCTTCACACAAAAATTCCTTTGCAGCTTGAAATTACTAGAAGAAGCTTCATGAAAAGTTGCATGCAATGTTGGCTCAATATAACAGAATCAGTTTTGTGTTAGTAAGACCTTCATTTCCTTATCATTAATGTCGCAATTTACCCCTAAAGCATACACTGCAGATATTATCTACTGACAAAACAAGCCACAAATAGAGAAGTAATTCCGTGGCGTTCATTCTCTGCTTATTCATCACTGCCTTGAACTTAAAAGTTTCTAAACTAACAACAGTGGACATTCGAATTTCAGGAAGTCTGCTTACCGGCGTCACTGGGCCATCCAAACGTATAGCGGTACATCAAGAGCCAGCGATAATACTGAGGCACCCGATTTCTCCTTCTTTGATTTAAGAGCGGCTGTCTGTAAATATATAGAGAATTCGCCGTCAAAACTGAAATTTCGAAATACTTCATTTTCAGTCAGAAAGAACCCTTTGGTACGGTGGCCCACAACTGTCACGGCAAAACCAAAAACCTCACGGCAAAAACAAAATACCTCACGGCAAAAGCGAAAACCTCACGGCAAAAACAAAATACCTCACGGCAAAACCGAAAACCATACGTCAAAAACAAAATACCTCTCGACAAAACCAAAAACCTCACGGCAAAACCAAAGACCTCACGGCAAAACCAAATACTTCATAGTAAAAGCCAAATATCTCACGGCAAAAGCAAATACCCACGGCAAAACCAAAGCTATTTTGTTTTTGCTGTGAAGCATTTGGTTTTGCCGTGAGATTTTTGGTTTTGCCGTGAGGTATTTTGTCACAGCATGTCAACAAATGATATCGACACCACCCTAAGCACTCCTTTTTTAATTTATTTTTTGATTTATTTTATGCTCAGTAATTAAAGAGCTTGCATTCATTACAAACTAGTCCTATTGCTTCAGTGACCCAGGTGGAAGGTCGCCCTTAATGCGCTGTTCCCAACTGGTCGACAAAATGCTTTAAATCTATTAAAAACTATTAAATTGACACAAAATGTTCGTACGAAAAGTAATATTATTGAAACAAACAACTGAAGGGCACTTCGCCTCTTCATAAAATACGTTATTTAACCGGCCAAGAAAGTACTCAAAGTTTCCTCTTATGAACTTTACGGGCAAATTTATCATCAGTGAACTCAGAGGAACCATTTGATGTTCGTCATTACCTGAGTAAAACCTTGCTACTACAGTTTGTATTAAAAAACGCTTAACAAAGAGTACAGGATTGGCCTCTGAATGGTTCCTTTATACTATCTATCTCTCACTTGTCGATCTATTCCCCACCGTAGGGCACAGAAAAAAGGCCGTAATTCCCACCCCGGGACTTTTCATCGAGCTCAACTATGCGGCTGTTTCGTTTAATAATTTGTGTAGAAAATAAAGAGAACCTGACTTACATTGCATCAACAACAACAAAAAAAACCGGGATACCCGCACAACCGCCGCAATTGTTTCACGCGGCCACAAATACTTCGCAGACACACACAACAAAAACACAATGAAAAGTTAGTTTTAATTTGCCAACCCTCACTATACCCTCAGCCCCCGGGACCCGGGCCCGAAGCTCTAGACTTTTCCCGCAGGCTACCTTGGGGACGGAAAGTAGAAGATAAAAAAGAACAAGGTTTTTAGGGTTTTGGTCATTTGGGTAAACGATTTGATAGTCAATTGTGTGTGTGGAACAAGTATTTAATAATAATAATAATAATAATAATAATAATAATAATAATAATAATAACATAATTTATATAGCGCTAACTCCACTAATTGACCAAAGCGCTTTACAATTCATAACATTAAAATAATTAAAAAGATCCCACTGGTAACAAAATATGAATAAATTAAAAACCTATTTGCAGTCTTATTTATAAAAATATCACAATAAATCCTATTCGAAATTATCAAAAAGTTAAACATTATATGCTTTTTTAAAAAGATCGGTCTTTAAGTGTTTCTTGAATAAATTAATTGTATCTAAACTTCTAAGGTCTAATGGCAGCTCGTTCCAGATTTTAGGTGCAGCAACGGAGAAGGCCCTGTCTCCGTATGTTTTAAGTCTTGACTTCGGAACTGCCAGAAGTTTTTGATCAGTAGAGCGTAGCGTACATGAACATGTACGACAACTAAGTAATTCCGTGATATATAATGGTGCCATACCATTTAGCGCCTTATAAACTAACAATAAAACTTTAAAAAGAATCCGAAAGTGAACAGGTAACCAATGCAGTTGAATCAATACAGGGGTGATATGATCAAATTTCTTGGTTAAAGTGACGATACGAGCAGCCGTGTTTGCACATTTCGTAGCTAGTACTGCGTAGAGAGCCAAGTATTCAATACGATATCGATATCGATTTGAAGCAAGAAGGGTCGGTTTTCGTGGGAGTGTCTCAACATTTTTGCAACTGGTTTTTTATATCGGGAAGGTCGAAATTATGGCTATTCAACACTTCATTCGAATACGATTAAAAATATGAGAATTTCCTTTCTAACATTCCCGTTATACAAATCCCAAAAATAGGTGAGACTTGCATAAACGGTTTCCCATGCTTCCTTGTGTACCAATTTTTTCTTCTTCTTTTCTTGTGCATGACTTTGTTTTTCTTTTGCTAACCCCCCTCCTCCCCCCCAAAAAAAATAAATGGCTGGCCCGTCCCAAAGCAAAAATGAGAAAAAACAAGATACACCATTCGGAATGAATCGTGATCATGACATGTGATTTACACATGAATGCTTTCTGCAACGATCGCTTTATCATGGCTAGTGACTTGATCGGAGTCATGATCAGTTTTAGCTCATTCTCTCTTGGTTTTAGTCTCCTTCGCAGCCGTTCGGGCTAGAGTCACGCAATGCTCTCCGCCCTTACGCGTGGACGTTTATCTTAAACCCTGTCCACATTAAAACACGTAGAATTTTGAACGTGCTGTGTTTAATATTTTTGGTCCAGGCTGAACCGGTATATTGGAAAACACATCATTTATTTGGTCAAAAACGGATAAACATACAAAGTGCATATATTATTTTCAAAATGTTTTCTCTCAGATTAAAAATCAATTTACGCAAACCTGATGTTTTTCAATTTACTCGCTTTGAAGCTGGAATATACGATGAGCGTTTACCAGAAGTTCCGAGATCGTATGAGTTTCGCGCGCGCGTGTGCCTCGTGCTCACACGTTCACAGGGCGTGGCAAATCTCCTTTTCACCCTCTGCGCTCCAAATGTTTCGTTTCAGCATGGGTTCTTGATCTACGTAAAATTACGGGCTGATTTACAGTAGAAAAAGTTCCATTTCTCTGGTCTACAATTTATCCAGCTAACTTTGGTGAAAAAACAAACAAACAAAAAACGGACACCTAGAGTTAGTACCCTCTAGCATCAGTCCCTTTCATTGGTACACAAGGAAGCATGGGAAACCGTTTATGCAGGAGCCCATCATTTGATGGGCTCCTGGTTTATGCAAGTCTCACCTATTTTTGGGATTTGTATAACGGAAATGTTAGAAAGGAAATTCTCATATTTTTAATCGTATTCGAATGAAAAGTGTTGAATAGCCATAATTTCGACCTTCCCGATAAAAACAACCGGTTGCAAAAATGTTGAGACACTCCCACGAAAAACCGACCTTTCTTGCTTCAAATCGCTCCTGGTCACAGGTCTGTGAGAAATAATACTGACCTCCTTCCTCCCTCCCATTCAAAGTTGTTCCTCCAAGTTTTGAGCATGGTCTTGTATTGCTAGCAACTTTGATAAGCCTGTGGAGGGGGGATCACAGCACAAGATCATGGACAAGCCATTTATGCCAAAATACGGTACAGTGTCTCGAGTACTTTTGCAGCTGAGCTCAGCTGGTTGAACCAATATTGCTCAAATTGCCGAATCTCCGTAAATCTGCAATGAAAAGATTTCCAGGATAAGCCCTGGATCAACTCAATTTGTTTTGGCAATGAGTCTAAGCAGTGCCTGTTCTTCAAAGTGTTCAGTAGCGCAAACTAACTTCTATTTTGATAAATCACAAAAACTGCCAGCTTTTTCGTACGCTATTAGCCCTGTCTTTTATACACTTTTTCCGTAGACCAGTGTTCGTATAGCAAAAGTCCTGTCTTCTTACCGCTTTGTATCCGTAGTTTTTGTTGTAGTGGTGCTTGTCAATGTGCAGTTTAGTTTCGCTGTCTTACCAGTCATTTTTGTCTCGTACATTAGTTTTTTCCTCCCCTTTTTTTCTTGGCAACCTTCATTTCGAAACGTCGTGGAAAATTTTGTCCGTTTATTTTTACTGTCATTTAGCCATTTTTCGATTACAAATTTTAAGCAGTGCTGGGTAATTTCCCCCCTTTTCGCCCGCATTCCACCCTTTTAGAACTCCCATCACCCGTCCTTTCCTCTCCCATCTCCCAAACCCTTCCCAGTGCTCCAACCTCCTATTCTCCCGAGCTCTCGTCCCCGGTCCACGTCCACTAAATTCTTCGTTCATTTTCGTTCCGCTTGTACCGTAAATCCCTTGTTATTCCGTTCTTGTTTAGAAGTTTTATTTGAAAGTCCTCTTAACGTTCCTCTACCTTCGCCCTTGTCCAGGCAAAAATGCGCATGATCCAAAAATCTTTATCGCCCCTATAACCGGTTAGTTATTTCCACCTCTGTTTCTATAAAGGTTTGAATCGAGAACAGAGAAAGCCAGTTGTTCCATTATTAATGTTATTAAGTAACAGTGGCTCGCCTAATTATAACTTGTGGGAAGTTAAGAGCACATTTTGAATGATTCTGGAGCCAGTTTTAAATTAATAATCCTCGGAGTTTTAACTCCACATATTTCCAAGGAGGGGGGGGGGGGGGGGGTGAAATTTTCATTTGAAATTATTTTAGGGGGGTACAGTTATCATACACTTCACTTTTCTGAAAACCCCCGCCCCCCACCCCCCGGGACGTAATAAACGATCGGTCCCTTATCTTGCAATATTTTTACCAAATAGTATTGTAACTGGGATGCCTTACTTACCTGCCAAAGATAAACTTGCTTCCTTCAACCGCCTTTCTTCCCAAGGGCTTTACAAATGGTAAAATTCCCTAAAATTTAAAGGGTTTAGACCGGCGACTATATGACGTGGGGCAGCATTTCACTTTTTGGCGGTTTTCTCGAAAAAGAAAATCCTCTCGAAACGATTGTGATTTTCGAAAATGTTTCACCAAAGGGTTTTTCCTGACTGAAAATGAAGTATTTCTAAATTTGAGTTTTGACGGCAAATTCTCGATATTCTTAAGACAAATTAAGACTTGGAAAACCGAACAGTTAGCATGGCATTGGAGATATTGAAGCTCTTTCCGATCTGCCTCGGAAGTGAGACATATGTACAAGATGATGTACTTCAGTGGAAGAGAAATTATATTTAGATCGAATGATGTCAACGTCTGGGCCGGAAAAGAGAAACAACGTATCATTCTTGTACACATAATGTAATGTTATGCTAATATTATGTTATGCTATAAAGAAGGAAAGAGTAATTTTAAGTCACACACTTTTCAGGTGTTGGCCAGTGGGGGTAGCAGCGTATCATTATACCCATAAGAATTTCTCCCAAACACCGTGTAAAATACACAGCGGCAGGAAAACCAGGCAAGTTGTTCTCGATGCTCCGAAGGTGCTCTTCAAAACGTTGTCTTTGTCTGTCGGAGATTATTCGGAAATAAAACTTTCAACAGGCAAATAACTCCTATAATGAACATCCTGTAAGAACAGATTTCAATGAATGATTCTTTTAAAATTAATTAGTGTAAGGCTGAAATTTTTAAACAAATTTTATTTAGACAAATTGGAAAAAACATTGCACGGGCGACGTGATTAAACGTGCTGTTATAAGGAGACATCTACAGACGTATAGTCTTGACCTTAAAAGAAAGCACACTTATATACATTAGGAAATAAGCACGTAATTCTTTGTTCAATTATAGGATTGCTTTCAAAGCGTTGTTTTCTATCTAATTACTTGCCAATATTGTTATTGTAGAATAATTAAAGTACTCGCTAAGTGAATGAAAACAGCGTACAAATTGGTCAGGTTGCTAAGGCGGGGAACTGACTGACTGGCGGGAAAACTAGCAATTAGACGAAATCGTGGAAAAGTGCACATGAGAGAAACTAGCCTTAACCAACCAATCAGAGCAAAGCGCGGCGACCGCGCACAACGCATCACTGATATGGGCTTTGCTTCTGATTGGCTAATAGAGGGTATGAACTTTTTCATTGTTTCTACACGAAGAAACTACTAAACAATTTCGAAAGGTTCACTTCAGAGTAACCATTAGCAGTTAGGACTTTGGAAATCACTGAGTGCACAGCTTTGTAAAATGACTTCGTAGTCTGTGTTACGCCCACAGCTAAAAAAAAGAAACAGACGAAAAGAATTTGAACAGATTGTTTAAAGGTCAAATCAAATAAATGAGTAAATAACAATAATAATAATAATAAACCTTTTTTTTTTTTTATTCTATGGTGTGGATAAAAATTGCACTTTCTACAACTTCCTTGGAAACATTTAATATTTGTTTTGCCAGCGGTGGCACAAGTTTCTTGCCTCGTACCCAGGCGCGTTCTAGCGGATTGGAGAGCGACTGGATCATGGTATTATGGGAAAGGCGTTCACCCTTTCCAACGTCCTTTGCGAAAACGCTAAACGTTCCCATGGTTCATTGCGCGATACTCTCGCTCGAAGTCGCATGTTCCGTTTTTCAAACACACTTGAGACGCCTAGGAACGAGGCAGACAAGTTCCCACGTCCCGCGCAAACACAGGCACAGAGATACAAAAGTGCACGTGATCATTCTGTAACCCAACATGACAGTTGAGCACTTTCCACCTGGCAATTGCGCTTGCGTTTGATTTGTCCCCGTTCACACGTGTAAAAAGCGAACGTAAGGAGAAACGTAAGCGTTGACGCAAGAAATGGGCGCTCGGGTTTACGTCAATCCTTGAAGGTTAAGTTGTCCTTCTACCTGCCCAAAGCAAGAACAAACTATTTTAAGAATAGTTTTGCTTTTGCGGCTGTTGAGCTTTGGGGTTCCCTCCCTTCTTGTTCAAAGAAAGAGACTTTTCTGCAAAATTCAAGGCGAAGATCAGGTCGTACCAGAAACTCATAAGGGGTTGAACAACCCCTTATGAGTTTCTGGTCGTACATACTATCCCAGTCAACCATTATAAATTGTCTCCTTTCTTAGTTTATAGAGTGTGCGATCTCTTCTTAGCCGCTTTAGTTTTAGATATAAACATATTTTTATGTAATGTAATTTCTTAAGCACGGCTTTTGACAAGAACAGATACTTTATCGTAAAGTTATTTGATGGAAGTACCGTGGGTAAATAACGTTTTTACTCACACTCGGCACTTACTCAAAATACTGACCTGTTTTTGCATTTTTCACGGCGTGATCAAAGTCAAACAAGCGGGAGAAATACAATAGCTGAGTGTACAGCGCTGTGTCGGAGTACTGAAAACAAAACAAATTGGCAAGCACTGAAGGAGCTGGACCACGAAATGTTAAATTGTTGGGGCCACGCACGCGGATTACACAGGGTCTTCAAAGTCTTACGGGTTGTATCCTTCCCACGATGCACTGCAGGTCCTAACATTGTTGGGAGTTGTTACATCCGTGTGCAATCCACTGCCAACACGGAGGTTAAAAACTCCAAACATTGTTGACCCCGTCTGTTTGTACATAGTTTTAGCTGATAATACCAACAGAGTCAAAGAAAAATTTTGCACGGTCATAGTTGTCTTTGTTTTAGTTTTATACTCACCACTGCATGCAAGTGGGCCCTGAAGCATTGTGGGCACATAGGGGCGCCTCGTTGACGTGTCAGGGGTACTTGACGTGTGATGTAACCACAGGACGGGTCCTCGCATTTCTGCCAACCCTGTGAGATTAGTTATAATGTGGGTTAGTCTTGATTCCTATGTCTTCAAAGCCGGATAAAAATCAACAACAAAATAACAAAGGAATTTTTAAACAAAGAGACTGTTCACAGCCATCTTAGTATTGTTACTTAAGAGAACGCACAAACTTGTTTGGGCAAGGTTAAGAAACAATTCTTGTACAATTTAAGGTCAAGGGTCTAAATTGGGAAAACAAAACATACAGCTAAAAACGACTTTTACGAACTGGTGGAAATATCCTTAAGATTAGCATCATTATCAAATCCCTCTCGTGCGACACTTGCTGATGGTCGCATTCTTGCTGCTCGAACAAAGGTCGCATTTGAGGATGTATTATCCATTTAAGCAAGAAGTGCATATAAACAGGTAGAGGTATAAAAATCCTCCGTAGTTTACGTCATTAGCTCATATTTACTTCCTGGGCCAGGTTGTTCAAAGCAGGGTTAAGTTAACCCGGGGTTAGTGCGAAACTTGATTTCATATATGAAAGCTTGAGAAGCAAATTCAGTTGTATTCTTTTTGCCTAAAATTGATGATCGGATGCTCTAAAAAGAAGAGAGAAAATTCTCCGGGAAAAAGAAACCCAGGTTAAAATTTAACCCTGGGTTAGCGCTGATCGGCCTTCGAACAACTGGGCCCTGCTCTCCATCAATGCTACGTTTTAAGGGTTTTTAAAGCTACTTGAAGCTTCACGGAAAGGAAAAAAGTTGAAAGAAGGATTTGGGGTCACATTTGGGGATCGAACTCGGACCCTCCTGCTCAGAAGGCCGTGCACTAACCGACTAAGTGCTAATCCTTGCTCCTTGGTGTATAGCCCACAAAAAAGCCGTACGAGTTGCTTTGTTATTTTTATTACAGTGGAACTTCGATTTAACGTACCTCTATATAACAAAGTCCTCGGTATAAAGAACGATTTCCATCAGCCCGGCCAAAATTACAGTAAAATGTATGGAACAGAAACTCGATTTAACGAAATCATCGTTATAACGAACACAATCCAGAAACTCACACGTAAAATATACCTCGACATAACGAATAAATGTCAGCATGTTACCGAAAGATAACTAAAGATGAATGCGAAAGGATAAAACTTGTGTAGAGGTGATGTCGAGGTTTTCGATATAACGAACAACTTTAACCTGTCCCTTGGCACTTATTTAAATCGAGGTTCCACTGTCTACAATGGCAGTTGCAAAAAGTCAGCACTTCACAAAATTGCTTCAGTTACCATGTAGTATTCCTTGATGTGTCTGCGCATGGCAATGTTCAACTGGTTGGAAACTGCGCCCGCGCTGTACTGCTTGTTACATCCGGGACATGTATCGTTGACTGCTAGTGCGTTCGACTACAAAAAAATTGGTGCGAAGTATTAATTTAAGACCTAAAACTTTATACGTTCAATTTTCGGTCCTTATCTTACTAAACGAATTTTAAAAAGTTTAAACGTTAAAGAGCTTTACGTTTCCATAAATTCTGCAACTACGAGCGTATCTCCACAAATGTTGTGAACTTGTGGTTTTTCAACTATACAAGCTTGTAATGTGCTTCGTTTGGTTGCCTCACTTAAAACAACAATTTTAAATGTTTTAAAAGCTTGTTAAATCTGTTTTTGAACTGTTATGTACCTTTTCCCTGTTGGTAATCCTTAATCCAGAGCATAAACTACATCTACCTCTGCTAAAGGCTTGGGATCGACATTGCTGGTTTTCGAATATGGAAAATTGCGGATTTGACTTTAATTTACAGATCTCTGTTCAGCAGAACTCATGCATTGAATGTGCTTAACTTTATACCCCTGAATAGTATAAATTATAAGCTCTATGACTGAAGGAAATAATATCATTTGATGTTAAACTGTAAATGAACATTAACTGTTAAAAGTGTACTTACGGCGCCTTTAAAGAGGAGTTCGAGGGTCGTTTCTTGACCACAGCTGGAGCGTTTACACTTGACTATAAATCGCTCACAATCCTTGAGAAACAAGTAAGGTACAGATTAGGGTTAGGGTTTCTATTTGTGTTTTTACCTATTCACCATTTTCACAAAGACCATGATGCCCCTTGTTTGCCCCCCGCCCTCAAATTTTGTGTTCCGGTCTTGTGGATTTTAGAACATGTCGATTGTCGTAGACACAATCCACTTTACGTTAAAACGAAACGTCTCAGTGCTATTTAACTTCTACTTTTCTAATGGTTTTCTAAAATAAAGGTCATTTTGGGGTCAACAAATCGAAGAAAAGATAATTTAATCACTGCTGCTACACTAGAACACTTCTTTCACCTTTTAATTCCCAGATTGAGTGATGGAGACGGAGGCGGTTCTAACTTTTGAATCTGTGGATGAAATCCTATGGTGTTACCATTCAAATGAAACCTCTTCAGCAGTCCTTTCACATGGTACTGTAAAATTAGTATGTAGTTCTAACAGTTTTGAATCTGTGGAGCAAATCCTGTGGTGTTACCATTCAAATGAAACCTCGTCAGCAATCCTTTCACATGGTACTGTAAAATTAGTATGTAGTTCCAACTTCTAACTTTCTTTCATTTATTTTATTGTATTTTATTATTTTTTTTAGGATAATGATTACTTTAATTAAATATTTATTTTCTTCTATCTCGGAGATATTAGCTTAAAGAGCTACACTGTACATCTGAGGATAAATAAAGGTGATGATGTATGATGCTGATGATGATTTGAATCTGTAGACAAAATCCTATGGTGTTACTATTCAAATGAAACCTCTTCACTATTCTCATATGCTGCTATCTGGTTTTCATCATTTAACAAAATTAAATTGGGAAATTTTGTTGAATTTTGACTTTGATCACCTCTGGGAGGGAAAATGTTCACAGTTAAACCGACCTTAAACCTTTCCTCGTCTGTCATCTGAGCCTGACCACCAAGCAACGCGTCATTTTCATCATCATGAAGGGCAGAGCTGCCACGATAACCAGAAGGATCCAGGCCTGCGCAGCGAAAAAAAAAAAAGGGTGATAAACTTTTTAAACATTCAGTTTCACGGGAATCTCAGTGAACAGTAAATAACCCGTTAATTCGACTACGGTCACGGAAATCTTGTCGTCTTTACAGGGTTGTCGTATAACGATGCTGATCGTTGAAAAGAAAAACCAACAACAACAGAATTTAGTGCAGCCGTTTGAATGTTAAGAAATAAAGAAAATAAGGACAAACGAACCGTCGCGCGGAACACAAATTGACATTGCTCTTGGAAATCACGGATTGCGCACGCAACCAACAGACTTGAAGGTTGCGCTGACTTCCAAAATTAACTGTAGGCACTGAACCAATAAGATGATAGATAGCAAGTAGGGAACTTAAGAAAAACTGCTTCCGCTGGAGGGGCGTAAATACGGATAGAACACCTTTGAGTTTTTACCCTAAAGAAAGAGCTAACCGAGGCTTCTAGGGAGAATAAAACTGTGATATTAGGTCATTTCGTTGTTGCAATATACAAGAAAACACTAAAGAATTTAATACTTTCAACAGACTTAATCAGTAGACACATTTTGTTTAGATGCATTGCAAGCAGTTTTCTAGCCGCGGAATTAAATCGCCTATTCACTTACCTAAACACTGGGCAATATGAGCTGCATCGGTGCCATCGATGGGATCGCACAAACGAGCTACAACCGGGTGAACCTGATTAGCGAGATAGTATTTCACATCTAGGATATAAATACGTCAAGGAGTGAAAAACAACTGACTTGCATTGGTAATTAATACCCTGGGAATTATGCATATAAGACTTAAAAAAAGAAGCTACCACTGTTTTAATCCACCACTCTTCTCGAGGTCGCGGAAGGTAAGAGACTGTTCGTCCACCCTCCCACCCAACGAATAAGTCGGAGTTGATCCTGCCCGAGTTTGCTTTCGCCCAGTTTTAGGCTTATTCGCACACTTTGTTATCATGTCATAAATAACAATAGAATATCCAGGGTAGAACCGACCCTCGTCTTTAAGCACCCATCGTAGCCTGAGAAAACAGCAGACATTTCGTGATGCCACCAACGACGTCTGAGGGACGAGCGCAGAGATTTCATGCTAAGGACGCGTTGCTAACCAGATCTGGGTACTGCTTCTGATTGGTTGGAAATTTACTTCATACAGTCAGAAGCTAGATCCGGGTAGTGACACGTCATTAGTATGGAATTTCTGCGCTCGTTTCTTCTGACGTCATTTCGCGCGAAAAACAGTGGTGTCGTCTCGAAAAGTGTCTTTTTTTGGTTTTGTTCTTAATGACGGTAATATATTTAAAGGATACCGATCTTGAGTGTTTCAGACTTGCAGAACTCGTCCGGATGATAAGCTCGCTGACTTGCAGCTAAGGTGGAACCGTCCTAAGGGAAACAGTTTGGAAAAAAATTTAACTACGCGATTGGTAAAATTCCAGGGTTTCCTTCTTTGTTTAATGTTGAGCGATATCCTATGGGACCTTTGCAGCTAGCCATTCACGTGGTACAAAACCGCCATGCTGAAGAGCAAAGGTCGCACTGGGACAAGACAAACAATCTTGTCCCAATGAGTCTCTTGCTATCCCGCGAGGCGGTTTTCTACCACGTGAATGAAGAGCCTATTCACCATTTGCACATCTTGTTTGCCCCTCCACCCCAACAATTTGCATAACGTTTGTTTTCAGTTTCTCCTGGGCATTACAGTGATCCCAAGAGAATTGAAGACAATGCTTATGCAAATTTTTTTCTTGGGGGGCGGGTGGCGGGGGGGGGGGCAAACGAGGTGTATTATGGGAGATGTAAAAATGGAACTCAGAGAACTCTGCGTTAATTAAGGGAGCTGGGGTGGAGAACTTGTCTGTGACGTCATCTCAGGAGAATTGATTTTTTCCTGCAATTTGTACCTGAGCCTTCTCCTCAAGTTCAAGTAAAATCGTTTAATCTTTCTCCAAGAATTACTTAACCAGCCTCGAGGAATGCAGGGCAAGTTTACGTTGAGTGTCTTTGTTCATTGTTATTACGTCACTTGATGACCGTAACTTCTGTGACACTATCATCATAGAATAAATGGCCATTCACCACTTTACAAACTAGAGGGGGACTGGAGCCGAAATCTGTCTGTGATCGTTACTAGGGACGCACCATAGTAACAGTTCCAGAAGTCTTTGCCAAAGTAAACTCGGTCCAGTTTTTCCCTCGTTTCTAAAGTAGCGAATTCGCGAAATTCCACAGGAGAAAATTCATTCTTCACGTGACTTAGTCCGTAAGGCGAGGGAGTCACATTTGATAGACAAGGCCACGACTCTTGATTGAACCTAAACCTAAACCGCCGTGACGAATTGTTGTAATCTTTATCTAAACGGAGTTTTGAAAACGTCACCGCCAAATGGACTTAGCTGAGTCGACCCTCATCTCCAAATTAACCATTATAAAAACTAGGAGTACAACTATTGCTTTTTTCTCTTCTTCTCCTTTCTTCCTCCTCGCTCTTGCTTTTTCTCCTTTCCTTTTCCTTCGTTAGTGTGATTTTGGTGCTTATCGGGCCCAAGGAACCTGCCTTTTGACGCCTTTTCGCTCAAATGACGGCAAATTTCGTTAGGTTGGTTTGCAAAAATTCGGCTAGATATCCTAAAAAGTTTTTATTTTCTTTTTATGTTGTACGTCATTTCCGCCTCTCCCTTTTAGACAATTTTTATTGCGACATTCTCCATCTATATAATATTGTAATTCCTATCATAATTCAGTAACATCTGCAAAACTTGAAGAAGGCTGGTATCTCCAGCCGAAATATTGTTATAAAAAGGAAATGCACGTTGTTATGATCAGCTTTGCAGTAATATTTGGACTTCTCGTTGTTTTGTTCGAATTCCCGAAAGCCAGCAAAATAAGCACACAGTTTGTACTTACGTCGCAAATGACGTATGGGATAGTGTCACCAGGGTTCACTTTTCTTCCCTTGCTGAGCATGCGCAGAGCAACGTTAACATGAGCCAGTGATTTCTTGTCCGGGTAGTCATGGGGAGATTTGGTTAGTTGCTGCAATTAAATGATAACCACGTGTCAAAACGGCACACAGTTTGTTCAGGAAACAAGCCCTTCTGAGAAAATTAAGGCGTCAAATCTGGAAAAAGTACTCTACAAAATACCGACCTTTCGGCTAAAACTGCATTTTTTCTCATTTTCTCAGTTATTGGTCTAGGGTGGGGTGGAAGGGGGTGGGTGAATGACGCGATATACATCCAGCGCTACCGCCCTACACTATACCATGGCAGTCACGTGTTGTAGGGCCCAGGTCTATCACCTTGATCTAGGCAACTTTCGCTTTCGTTGTAGGCGGCGTTACCTAGTAAAGACAGCTGTAGTTGTAGTTTTTTAGTTATCATTCCCAAAGCCGTAAAATATACAAAAAGATTATAAGTCAGAGTCAAAGGTTTTTTGTTTATTTTTCAAGTTTATGACTTAAACAAAGATATCAAACCTTATTAATGACGAACTTCTGAATGTCGACCTTTCCCTCCGCAACGTTTTCTCCAACTGACAAATGAGAAAAAAAATCAAAACCATAAAACACAGGAAAAAACACAGGAAAGAAAGTCAGAAAAAAGAAGGAAAACAGATTTTAAGCTTAATGAAGACAGGGACATCTATTTGATAATACTTTCCCTTCCCCTGCCTGGGAAACATCAAACTTATCAAACAGAACAGCGTAGTTATTACACTCATAACAGCTGGAACGTAACGACCCGGAACATATTTTTCCACATTTTGTACATGAGGCCGTTACCCGGCGCAAACTTTCCCGCGCTTAGCAACGGATGCAGGTTTTTCGCGCCTTTTCTAACCTGTGTGGCAGGCGTTAATTGGGAAAGGGGAAGAGGGAACTCGGGCGCGCGATGAGGGGGAAATAGTTTAAGCTCATGTTCCCTATTTACCCTCCTCGCGCGCCCCTCGCGCCCGAATTCACGTCTTCCTTTCCCCTATAAACGCCTGCCACGCAGGAGCGTACCTTTTCCCGCGAGGTGAGCCAAACGTGATGGTCTACAAGAGGTCTATTCGAAGAGGACAGACGGCAAATTGTTGTTGCTGGTAAGATGTATAAGTCGTAACTGTTTATCAGTAGGATGCTCAAAATGTTTTCGTGGTTAAGGGTCGAACATTAAAAAGATTCCACTAAGTGATTGTTCAAACAGTAATAAACGTTAATACGAGTAGTAGCCACAAGGCAGACGCCATACCTGACATGAGGTAGTCATGAATGTTTTCCACAATAGTCTCACGGGCTTGTGAAGAAAGGATTTGAGCCAGAACATAGCTACAATAGAATGTTGCAACATATTTAGTAACAAATTATATGGCTTTCAGAGTAAAAATTCAATTTTAGCCCTTGCTCATTTGCATGACGCTTTCAACAAAGGAATTCAAATTGTTGTCTTTCGTTTCGGTTCTTTTTTTAAACCTTGTTTGGCTCCTTCTTCCAACGATTTTTTTTAGCCCACGGCACCGTTCTCTTTTCAAGTTGGTCTCGTTCAACAATCGATAATATATTGAAGATCTTTTTCAGACTGCTATACCTTACTTAAATAATAAGAGGCTATTTTTGAGTTACCTCAAGCCTCTGTTTCGAGGCGAGGCTAAGTGAGAAACCATTACCATGAACATGATTTTTAATTCTCATGTAAATTTAACTCATTTTCACACCAAAGGTTTTACAGTGAGCCTCACTTCGAAGGACAGAGTTTTTGGAACTTGAAACAGCCTATTTAATTGATGGAACAAGAGCTTACTTTCCAGCATCCTTTGCCAGGTCGCACCAGTCCCTTCTCACAATATCCAGACCCTTCATTTCTTTCACTTCATTAAGGAGGCCTGAAAAGATGAAATATATTCGAATCGATGAGAGTGAAAAAAAAGCTTACAAAAACACTTGATTATTAACCTACCATCCTCATTTTCCGAAATACTGATGGCAGCATACCTTAAAAAAGAGTATATAAAGATGAGTGCTACAACCACACGCAAAAAAGATCAAAAAATGAAGAGGAACGTGATCAGTTGATGATGCTGTATTCTCCGTTGTATAGTACTTACTTCTTCTTTTTCAGTAGAAGCATGGACTTGAAAATGCCATCAATGTCTATCTCAAGTAATCGGTAAAGCTTGTTCACCTCATTTTTCACCTAAAATTCAAAAAACAAGGCCACTGTTACAATAAAGTTTTATAAATCAATAAATAAGAAAAATAAAATAAATAAATAAATAATGCTTTAAAGGTAGTACATCCACTTAGTAGTTCTTCATCTACCTGATTCCTGGTCGATTTGGAATTTGGAAATGTTGGTTTTTCACAAGACAGGAAAACCGGAGCACCCGGAGAAACACCTTGACGCCGGAATTTGAACCCGGGCCACAGTTGTTCAAAAGGTGGATAGCGCTATCCACCGGATGAATCTCTATCCACTGGATAGCGCAATTTTTATTGGTTTCCGTAAAACTTATCCGTTGGATAGTGATTTATCTGGCCCCAGTTGTTCAAACGTTGGATAGCGCTATCCATCGGATAAATCACTATCCATCGGATAAGAATTAGGAAAACCGATTGCACTATCCACTGGATAGAGATTTATCCACTGGATAGCGCTATCCAACGTTTGAACAACCGGGACCTGGTGGATAACGCTATCGACCGGATAAATCACTATCCACTGAATAGTGCAATTTTTATTGGTTTGCTTAACACTTATCCTTTGGATAGTGATTTATCCGGTGGATAGCGCTATCCACCGGATAAATCACTATCCACTGAATAGCGCAATTTTTATTGGTTTCCGTAACACTTATCCGTTGGATAGTGATTTATCCGGTGGATAGCGCTATGATCCAACTTTTGAACTGGGGCCTGGGCTACATTGGTTTGAGCGGCATTGGTGCTCCTTCCTTGCTCCCGAGAAAGATAATAGTAAAGCGCCAGTTTGCTCAATTAAGCGTTTACTTTTTCCTTCTACTGCAGGCATAAACAGATCATTTGGAACGCCAATAGAGGCAATTCAGGGTAGGATAACTGTCCACCTACCCCGGCCTCCCCTGAGCCAACATTAACACTTACACTTAAGGCAAAATGTTGGCTTAGAGGAGGGGTAGGTGGGGAGTTTTCCAGAAACGTATTATTCGACCTTCTTTTTAGTATCTAACCGTTTTGTTAGTTTTCCTTTTCTCCTCCTCACGCAAGAAAAGAGGCTCTGATGATTCTCTGATTACGGTAATTTCTTAAACCAATGATGGACGCCATAGCTGTCTTTCGTGGGGCCCAGGACAGTATCGCTCCCATCTTTTAACCCCTTTAGGACCTGAAAGTACACGCACCTTGTTGCCTATCTTGCGGACTTCACCGAGATCATTAGAATTCGTGTTGATCATGATGGAGTCTGTGTCACCGTAAATCACATCAAGACCCATCTAAAAACAATATAAACAATCAGTTAACTTAATAACAGGACAACAGAAAGGATCATTATACATATAAGGGAAACTGCCCACCTACCCCTCCCCTAAGCCAACATTTTGCCCTCAGTGAGAAGAAAGTGATAATACTGTCTTAGCGGAGGGGTAGGCAGGTAGTTTCCCAGAAACGTAAAATAATCCCAAAAGTTAAGCTAAGTTACATTGATCAAAAGTCCACACACCATAGAAGAACTAGTTATAGGCATTACAGAGGAACTCTAATTCTTCATTGCTCTAACAAAGCTGCAAATAATTTTCTTTCTCAAAGTGCACATGTTTGGCTAAGTCACCAATATTGTGGTCGGACTCGGTCAAGAACGCATTGCGCATCTTTACAGAAAATTGTCCAAGGAAGGCGCATGATTAGAAGGTAGACTGTTTACTGCCGTTCACTGCAACAATAGGGAACTTAAGCAACGACGACGGCGACGTCAAAGAGAACGGCAGAAAGCAGTAGCTTTAGATTGGCAAAACAAAAACTTTGCACGTGCATCACGCTTTTTGTACATTTCTTTGCCGTCATTGCTCGACTACGATGTAAAACTTCTTAATTTCACGTTTTATGGAGGACGTGGACACTAGACGACTTTTTTTCCTTTTGTGAACTTTGTTACAGTTTATAGGAATTCAACTCCTAAAAAAGTCGCCAAAATTTGACAAAATTAAAAGAGTTGGAATAAAAACGACGAAGTTTGAAGCAGCGCGAATTCACTTTTCGGGTGACGTTTTCGCTGCCGTTACGGTCTAATTACGTCCACTCAAAAACAGATTTTATTCATCTGCTGAAAACGTAGTCTTTGGCATTAACTTCGTGTGGACATAACGTCCAGCAACAGTTAAGGCTGTTTGATGATGAATTGCTATTTGAGAAAGTCTCTTACGTTTTGAACAAGTTCCTTGGTTTTCATCAAAATCTGCAATGATAACGAAATGTGTAAAATAAAATAAATTAGCAACAAAAGTTCAATCATTTAGTTTGTAAACGACAGTACTCACTATCGATGGGAGCCTGTAACTGACAGGGTCCCATCGACAGGACCAAAGACAGTGCCCGTATAGAGAGGAGAAGTGTGGCGTCACGTTAGCACGGTAGCACTATTTCTGGAAGACAACAAAACCAACGACCATGGTGACGGCAAGAAGAACGGCAAAAAAATAAAATGTTCATATTGACAAACAACAACTTTGCAAGGAACCACGCTATACATTTCCTTGCCATGGTTGCACCACTACGACATGAAACTTCCTATTTTCACGAGCCTGCTTCATGGAGTAGTATACGTGGACACAACACAAAAATTGTCCCTTCCTTTTTCTAAACTTAGATAATGATAGATACGGTCCCCAAGAAAAGTTCGCCAGGATTTGCCAAATTAAATGAAACTGAATAAGATCGGTAAGTTTGAAATAGTGCGAATAGATTTTTAAGTGACTTTATCGGTTTGTTGTCATCCAAAAATTTTGCTACCATGACAACGTGACATAAATCCCTACGTTTTACAGAAGCCCGCTTAATACGGACACCTCGTTATTACGGACAGTTTTCCTTATCCCGGGGGAACGTAAGCCCTCACGTTTTCTCAAAATTCAACCCGGTTAATACGTCTAATACGGACAGCCCTTTAAGTGCCCATATTTGCGGGGTTTGACCGTACTTTAAGCGTGAAAGAGGTATCCCTTTCTGAAGAAGCCTCCCCGTATAGGCCATTATAGGGAGTGCCCCCCCTCCCCCCCGGGACAAAACTATCAACTGTATCAAAAACTATGGATAAGATAAAACGGGTGACCACGTGACCTCCTCTGGCAAAAAAAAGAACACTAACGCCTTCGATTTTGAAAGAAAATATCATCGCAAAACAAAAGGTCTTTGATATTGTTTACTTTCCGGAAGATTTCAACTTCTAAATTTGCATTTAATAAGTCAAGTAAAGAGACAAGGTATATTAAATGAATTTAAAATAGTTACCCATCACGGAGCATGAAGAATCGCTTACTGATATTTTATCGATTTGCAGTAAAATCTTTGCTCAAGAAAGCTGGAGATAAAGGCAATTTTAAAGGTTTTTGAAAACTGAAACAAAGCACAATGGTATAACTCATACGAGCACTCTGAACTTTTCTCGTGACAATAATGGAAATTGGTCGAGTTCTTTTTAATGGCAATTAAACTTTAATTGCGAAATGTTCAATTGGTCGAGTCGTGCAAATAAATAACAAGGGGATTAAATATTTCATTGACACTGGTGCAATGATTAACTGCTACAACGCGTACATTTGACAAAAAATATCGGGTATGCAACAAAAGCGAGGAGCTGAGAAGCTATCCGTTTAATCAACAGAAAAGGCTGTAGAAGGCACGAAGTCTTTGAGTGGCACTTGAAGAAGCAGATGGTTTGAAAGTATCTAAAAATATTTTATCACTGCCATGTTGCATCGCCGTTATACGTCCATAGCGGAGGAACCCGAAAGTGGTGAAACCAGCTTACCCGAAGGTAAGAGAAGTGGTAGGCTAATTTCTGTCGCTACGGTAGGACTTAGTTTAAGGAAAGCCTTCTGTATTTTAGGGCAATAGCTAGAAAAAGTCATCGACTGACTAACAAAGTTGTGGTCGACGGTACGCTCAATTAACCCGTGCCTCGTTTTACGGTATTTTCAAGCTACACAAGAACGAAAGACGTCGAGAAAAGGTTTTGAGGTCAAATCAGAGAATAGAATTCGGAAACTCAGTATCGTACAGAAGGCCGCGCACTAACCAACTGTGCTAGTCCTACTCCGATAAACAAACAGTATTCATATCTCGGTTAAGATACAGCTCATGACTGTATAGCGATGAGATTCTAGGAAGTGTAGGTTTATACTCTCGAAAGACAGGTTTCCAGGCCGAACAGTCGGTGCTTCCCTGTGGTGATGTGCCACTCGGGTTTCCAAAACAGTTTTAAGACTTCATGATTAAGGGAGTTCTTCGATGTTTGAACCTCGGAACAAGAAAAAAGGCGTGAAAACATAAAACCCTTGACAACCCTTAAGGGGCTCTACGGAGAACAGCATGCAATTCTTTACACTCTGTTTCGTACATTTCCTATGTTATTAATGTAGAGAATTTGTTTTAATAATCAAGACTTTTTTCAGTTGTTGATTATTTCTGTTTTCTCATGACCTTTAAGTTTGAGAAGTAGTACTATTTCATGAAACTAAATTCCTTACAGTAGATATTCAGCAAATAACGTTTTTGGAAAAGCTGGAAAAACGAAGGTTCTTATAAGCGGGGTTTACTGTACTGTAACACTGCATACCAATGTTTACAAAGTCAAATGTTGTTATCTAAGTGAAAAACTGGTTTACATTTCAAGGTATAACAAACGCATGTAAATAAACTTACTTTAATTTTTATTTTAGTGTTTGCTTACTTATTTTCATATTTCAGAGAGAAATATCAAAGAAACAACAGACGACAAAAATCTCAGTTTTACGAAAACGCGAAACAGCGAGTCCTCCAGCCGACACTCAGCGACAAGTGCCCGATTGTCGACCTCGGAACTCACCGAAAACACACTGGACGAATCGGAAAGCGATCGGCTTTCGTTGTCAGAGGACGAAGATTTATTCGCCGAAGAAGCCGAAAACAAGTCCCAAAGAAAAGACAAGCGGGCGTCAAGTAAACAAGGCAACAGTTACCTACACCGAGCTTCGAAATACGAAGAAGAGATCTTGAAGTCAGTGAAATTAACTCCTGATCAAATTCGTGAGATAAAGGAAGCCTTCCATGTTTTTGATAACAATGGCGACGGATGTATTACCGCCACAGAACTGAAAAAACTGGTCACCTCGCTTGGTTATAATATAACAGAAGCAGAACTTATGGATATGATGAATCAAATAGGTAAACTGAAGTATGAAGGTTGCGCCAGCTCTCTGTCGTTATCATAAAACGCTTTGAGTAACCTCGTTCATATTTTGAAAAAAAAAAGTACATAACATACTGAAATAGAAAAACTTAGGTAATGTTCCCAATATACCGGGAAGCTTTTCCGCCGCCACAAAAGCCATACCAGACAGGGATTCTGTTCACACATAAGAACGGTGATTTCTACGCGATTTGTCTGACGAAGCGAATCTGCGCCGCGCGGCTCTGTAAACTGGAGAGTCACATATGGGATAGTGTTAACAGTATACCGTATAGCCTTTTGTGTCGACGCAAAAAGCTCTTCGGTATAGTGTAAACATTGCCTTACAAGAAAAAAAACCGCGCGAATATGAATGCGAACCAACACTGAACGACCAAAATGACCAACCATCGAAGTCAGGAGTGGGGGAGGGAAAAGACCCCCCTCTCTGCTTACCATGAGAGCTTGTTCGCAGGCGTAATTTTCGTCCCTTAACGAGCCACGGCGCGTCTCTATCGTTTCGTCAGAATATTTAACTCGAACTAATTCGCCACCGATTACATTTTCCGTGTCTGTCGATGAGATCTGGGGACTCTTAAGTTCTGATTTTACGTTTAAAATATGTTCTTGATGTTTCGTTTTTAGATGCAGACGGTAACGGCGCCATTGACTTCCCAGAATTCCTCGCATTGATGACAAAAAATCTAGAAGACTGTGATCCGGAAGATATTTTACTGGAATCTTTCAAGGTGTTCGACAGGGACGGCAGTGGTTTCATAGGCGTTACTGAACTCGAACGAGTCTTCAAGCTGCTCGGTCAAGACTTCAAAGATTACGAGATCGAGGCCATGATAAAGGCCGCTGACGCCGATGGCGACGGGCTCGTAGGTTGGGAAGACTTCACAAAAATGATGAACGTTTGAATGGATTGGACATTTCTGGCCTGCGATCAAGCTCTCCATTTGGGGGAGTCTCGAGAAGTCACGCGAGAGCCGCACGCGAAAGGAGACTCGGGTGCGATGGCGCGTTGTTTCGCGATTCGCTTCGCTCGCCATAACCGGAGAGCTTGCTGGGAGGCAAGGACATTACAACGAATAAACCGACGTGACCTTGGAGCTTAAGTTATTACATACTACTGAAGTATTATGAAAAAAAGTATGAGATACAAAACAAAATTAAAATATGTCGAATATGTAGAAATCTGTGTACTTTCTAGCCAGCAAGCTAGCCTGAAATATTTCGTCAGCTTGGAGGTTTTTTTTTTCCAAAGTTATCAAAACCAATTTTTCTTTCAGATGTCAATGGAAACGACGAAACAAATAAAATTGCTCTCTGCGTGGAAAACGTTCATTGGGATTTCCTAAAAAAATCCTTCCACTACTCCTTTCTCGGCGAAGGGGGGGGGGGGGGGGGGGGGGTTGGGGGCGTTGCGTTTCGTGAGGAGACAAAAAGGGTTGCGCGGGAGACTAGGGTAAACGTCATTTAAAGAATTTTTCACAACTGACGATTTGACTTACGTTAAGAATAATTCCGAGCAACTTTTGGTTGAAAAATGGCGAAGACAAGTTTTGAACGCTTAAAACTTTTTTTTAATTAGTATAAAGTCCCAAAACAATGAATCTAAATCTAAAGCATATCTAGTAAGCATCAAATTTTAAACGCTGAAAACAACCCTTTTCTTTCGTTTTACAGCTGTGTACTATTCTAAAAAATTCCAACGATATTGGCTACGTGACCAATTTTCATTTCATTATCTTTTATTTTGCCACCAGCTTTAACTCTTAAAAGAAACGATTCAATTTTCATAAACTTGAAAACAAAAGCGAAGTAATGATGAAAGGCCAAAAACAGTACTTAGCCCACCTTCGGATCCAAGTAATTAACCTTCTTTTAAAAACCTGCATGTAAATCAGACGAATTAGGTCATCTTTTGTTGGCTTGACAATAGAATACGATGTTAACAATGTGCATCTCGTTAAATGCGAAACTCGTTTTGCGAATAAGACCAGCCGTCTTCTGCACGAGCAAAAAGAAATTCAGATAAAGCAGATCTTGTGCTGAGGGCGATGTAGCACTCGCAATAGCTGTACGTTTTTGGCGATAGCCTTAAAATGTCAGTATTCAACAACCAACGACAAGCGAACATAAGAGTGGTTTTTCGCAAATTTGACAAAGATTCCGACGGATTTATAACTGTTAAAGACCTCATTAGCGTTTTCAGGGAACTTGGTGAGGATGTCAGAGAAGATGAACTGAGAGAGCACTTTCATAACGCAGGTAGGGGACATGGATGTGAAAAAAAGAATTTCGATAAGTATGATCTTTTACTGCGGCGTAAAAAGACGCAAATGTAAGGTTAAAGAGGTAACTGGTTACTTCTCAGCAAACCTCATTATCGGAATCTTTTATCACGTTCTGATAACCGTTAGGTCTACAAAGAAATTTCCCAAGTTTTTTATGTTAGACACTAGTTAAAAACTTGCAATTCCACTGACTGGCTAAGATATTTTGATCCTTACATACAACCGGGAGAGAGTAATCCAGGACTTAACTATATAGAGACTTCTTAATCGACCTTGGATCATTACTTTTAAATAAATCATTTCGATCTCTGATTAAATCCTCTATCACACCCATTTTTTGTAATTACACATGTGGGAGGGTCAAATAGGATAAGCTACATCTCACCTTCCAATATTAGAGCCAGTGTTGAAACCTACCCTCCCCAGCTACATAATTTACTGCAATTCTCTCCCCCTTCCATCCCTGACATTTTATGCCCTCCCCTCTGAGGTTCACGTATTTCTAGTTATTTTTAAGTAAATCATTTCGATATTTAGCATTAAACTGTCATGGTTCACAGTGATATGCCATCGAGTCAACTCGTCGCTTTAACAAGCTTTCTTTTTCTCGTTTATTTTCAGGCCTGGGACACCGACCAAACACGCTTATATCTTATGATATTTTTCAGCAGATTTCCAAAAAAATCCTGCGTGAATCGAGAAAGGAACGACGTCTTAAAAGAGTGTTTCAAGAGTTCGACGCGGAAAAGAAAGGCTACATCGAAGGGCATGGGATACGGCGGGTTCTTCGAAGACTTCACATTGATCATACAGAGTCAGATATAGACTTAATGATGAAAATGGCAGATACAAAGGGAGATGGAAGGGTAGATTTTGAAGAATTTCTCCAGATTTTCAACGACTCAGATGACATATAAAAATTTCGCTATACTATTGCTGCGGCTAGTGCAGAAAAAAACAAATATGTTTATTTTTAGTTGTTGATCGAGTTAATCAGATTGTCAAAAGGTGGGCAATTGTTTTCAATTCCAAATCAAGTTGTTTTCATTTTGGGGATTATAGACAGGAAATTTGATTTCTCAAACGTTCAAAATTCTTTAATAGTTTGACTTGTCGTAAGATCTCTTAAGCTTTGAATGTTCAGGTAATCCGACTAAAATAAAACAGTTTAAACAAAGTTGGATTAACAAACCGAAAAAAACTTTTAAAAGGAGTCAGAATTTTGTGGGAAGAACAACAAAAAGCTACAGAAATAATGAAAACAAAATAATACGTAAGCGTCTATAGCACTCCGCTCTAATCAATTTTTAAGCAAAACCAAATTTTCCTTTTACAAGCCAAAAAAATCTAAAAAGTATCTAGAGGCGCATGGCCCTGAAAAATCAAGTGTCCTACGACTTGGGGTCAATCAAAATGTTTATGCTTTCAGAAACGAAGATGTGATGCCGGCTTCGACAACTTGAAATTAGTATAAGGCAAAGTTATACGCGAACAAATACAGGTGGTTTCCACATAAGGGAATACTATTTTTTTTTTTAAAGAATTTTACAACAGTCATCGCACTTAATTCATAATTAATGATAGACAGCTGGCATACTTTCTTCTCAAATGAAAAAAGTAAATTTGAAACAACGTTTGATAGAAAAACAAAACAGAGAAGGAAGTAACACTGCAGGCATTTTAAGTCCGTCAGTGGTCACAAGTACTTTTCTACGTCATTTCAAAACTAATGAATGAAAAAAGAAACAAAGCTCTTACGGCAACTACTTGACGTCATTTCAACCGCAATATTTTTCTTCACGAAACATGGCAACAAGAAACAGCATGGCCAACGGACCATAGAAGCGAGGTTGTAAGAGAAAGACCAATCAGAACACAAATAAATACGCAGCCGGTGAGATCACTGGCTGTTCAGCTATCTCACCTATCAAATAGAAACTCGAGAAATTCCTCAGCGAAAATTAGCGATTCTCCCTTTTTTCGGGTCTCAGATAGCAGTTATAGTTCTGGCACTCCACGCGCGTTTCATGGTACGACTTGCGGGCAAGTCTAAAGTTCGCGCAATGTAGAAACTGGTGTGGACACATTACCTACTGTCTCAATAGAGACCTAAAGATACACCGTTTCCGTGTACGGCGACGGGTGAATTACCCTTACCCCTAGCCGTAAAGACGGGGTATACTGTCTCATATCCTGAAGAAACGCCGACAAGGCTACCGGGTAAAGTTACTGTATTAATAGACCTCAGATAAGCCGTTTTCGAAGCACTGTTAAGCCGGGCAAATTACCCTTACCCCTACCCCCAGAGGTAAACACAGGCATAATAACTCTTACTCCAGAGAAACGTCTAACCATCCGGGTTAAGCGTTAGGACCAATAAACACCGATTACTTAAATCATAGTCCCCTTTTCTAGTATAAACAGACGACAAAAACGACGGTACATCTTACCGTTCCTTGCCATGTTCTCTAGCAAGGGAAAGTACGTCTACCTAAGACTCGTGCTTTGTTATTGTCCTTAATAGGCCTTTCACGGTTTTCAACGCCATCTTGACGAGTAGACAAACGCGTGAGAAATTACTGTGTTTGTATGAGAATCTAATGTCGAATAATTTCGGTAGAACGGCTGTTCTGAAAAAAATACCAATTGTAAACTAAAGCTACAAAAGCAAAGGATTGCCCGGAGGCGTACCTGTGCTTAAATTTCTCCAGAGGCTTGCTTTAGATTTTCCATATATTTGTCTGTCATTTTCCCGGGACGTTCTTACAGACAAATGTATAGGAAATTTAAAAAGCGGTTCCAGGTCTTCTAGTGCATGTAACACCCTCAAATTTTTTCAGTTAAATCCTGAGGAGTGAACCTTTGGTTTACAAATCATATTTTTTTCAGAACAGCCGTTCTACGGAAATTACTTGAAATTAGATTCTCATACAAACACTGTAATTTCTCACGCGTTTGCCTACTTGTCAAAATGGCGTCGAAAACCGTGACAAGGTCTACTGTCCGCTTTTGTTTTTCGCCTCCATTGTTTTTCCTTTCGCGATTGCATGTTAATGTAGTGCAGTAGAACTTCGATATAATGAACCTCTATATAACGAAGTCCTTGGTATAACGAACGATTTACTTTACCCCAGTAACAGAAAAGTTCCTCGATATAATGAAACTTCGTTATAACGAACAAATTTGCCAGTCCCTTGGCACTTCGTTAAATCAAGGTTTCACTGTATCGTTTTATACGGCAAACTCAGTAAATAAACAAATAAACAACAAGTCTAATGGTTGTTAAGATTTGCTCGTCTTACCTCTCGCCCTTTGCTTGTTACGAGAGCAGCCAGAGGTTTGGCGTAGAAACGAGAATGTGAAAATCCTAAGCAACCATACATACTGGAAAAAAACGAGGCGGATGAATAAAGGTGATGTTTCACCAGACGACTCGCAACGACGAATTTTAGCACAACACAGCGTTGCAACATTGTTTTGAATGCCTGCAACATTGTTCCAACATCGCAACGCTGTGTTGCACTAAAAGTCGTCGTTGCGAATCGTCCCGTGTAACTTTCAGGAACATTTAATTGTCGGGCTATTTGCTATCTTTAGAGGCTTACTTTACCTCATATTAAGTACACTTAGTCTTTACACCAGACCAACGTGAAAAAACGTTGAATAAAAAGGCCCCAAAAAGATACTTTTTGACAAAAATAGTTGAAAAGTACACTGACTTGCATTATGTTTTAATTTATAAACGAATGAGACCTTTCCGTTATATCTACATCTCATTTACCTGTTGGCAGTTAATTTCAAAGCTTTCTGTCTGATATCGTACTGAAACAAAAACAAAGGTCTTGGTTATAAACAGGTTCCCAGAGAAATCTACTTGCAGGTGAGGGGTGGGGGGTTAACCCTGCGTACTAAACTGTACAATGAGGGAAGACTACTAAAGCCTATGACTCACTGCTCAATATCGTTTAACAATTAGTTGCTCAACAAATGACAAACGATGTCGCCGCTTGTTGAACGAGTAGAAATAAATTACCCACTCGAAAAACATTGACTGTCTTGCGCTACAGTTGCTCCGGCATTTTTTTCAGTTTCCATAAGATACATTTCTAGCTGATGTTGGCTAACATCAACTTACTTGAATATATTGATCTGATTCTCGATTGAGGTTCTTCATCATGCCCTTCACCTGCAAAAAAAAAGGCTTGCGTTGAAAAAGAAATATTGTTACATAGCTGGAAATTTCTTCCCAACAGCGTGCGCTCTCATTGGTTACTTCCAATAAAACTGTTTCCCGCCAAAATCTCTAAGCGGGCAACGTTGCAAAATCTATGAGGTCAGAGGGTAACAGTGCACTGTTACCTGAGGATGTTGACCGACGACCGCAGTTACATCCACAGACGGAACTCTTAATCTCGTTTAGTCAGCCTTTCTTACGCTATCACCGTGCGAGCTCACAAGGTAGGCCTTGTTTGCATGTAATTAAAATAAAGTTGTGAAATGAATTAATCAGCATGTCACGATTCAATCACTTTTTCAAGTGATTAAAGAGGGTATTTGAAGCTATTCAGTTTACTTTCCTTTTAAACAGCTAAAACGTACATCAATTGAATTCAAATGGTCCAGTTTTGTTATTCAGGCAACGAAACTGTGTGCTTCCTGTCACCTGTTGCTACTGACGGAAGAATATACAGTGGAACCCCGCTTAATACGGACACCCCATTATTGCGGACAGTTTTTCTTGTACCTAGCCCTTATATTTCCTCTAAATTTAACCCACTTAATATGGACACTTTTTATTGCCCCCGCAGAGTCCGTATTAAAGTGGTTTGGCTGTATATGGATTGAAACTTTTCAAGTTTTAATGCTATGCGTGCAAAAATCACCAAAAAATTATAATAGCTCTAAAAAATTTTAATAGCTCTATCTTCTTCGTACCCCTACACGAGCATTTTGTGTATAACCTGGTGACAGAACCCCTTTAAGTTAGAAACGCAGATACCAACCTGTCTTCTTCGTTCTACCAGTTTTCTGATCTCCGTTGGAAGGATACCAGGCTCTAAATCTGGATCAGGTAACTCAACAACTTCATTCTCGTCTGCCTGTCGGAATAAAATTGACTCCTTTTCAAATTTTCGCCTCTACAGTACAGAAAATCACAAGGCTTTTTGGAAAAATGGTCCCCTAAGAGAGCATGTACTTACTGTTAATTAATAGTAAACCAAGAAACATTGTCCGTGTGATTGTTGAAAAGTTGTTTCTAATATTGTCAAAACCAAAATTGACAATAAATGTTGTGAGTGCTTTTTGAACCCATCAAAAAACAAGGTGGCAGGGCGGTTCGGGTGGTCTTACTTGAAGTGGTCGTACATACTTAGTAACTTACGCATTTATACACCCCATTACGATAAAGCGTTACTAAGCAAGAAAATTGCTGAAAATGTTTTCGGAATGCCACATTTAAAAGATTCATCTACAGACTCAGAAGTCTGGTAGGGCAAAATAACCACTGACCAAAACTTTTTAAATTTGAATGGGGCCAGCAAAGTATCATAGGTTCAAAAGTTATGCATGTCTTGGACGACACAATCAATAGCAGCACAGAGAAGGACTGCTTAGTAACTTTCAGTTGTAACACTTTAGGATTTCATCCACCGACTTAAACGTTAGAACCATCTTGCACAGCATAATACACAATTACACAGCGAGGTACTGCTCAGCAGCTTTCATTTTAATGGTCACACATAAGGATTTCATCCAAAGACTCAAAAGTTAGAACCACCTTGTACAGCATAGTAAACAGTACCACAGGGAAGTACTGCTCAGCGGCTTTCGTTTGAATGAATAGTCACACTTAAGGATTTCAGGGAAGTACTGCTCAGCAGTTTTCATTTTAATGGTCACACATTAGGATTTCATCCACAGACTCAAAAGTTAGAACCACCTTGTACAGTGTGATAAACAGTACCACAGCGAAGTACTGCGCAGTAGTTTGCATACCCCATAGATTTACAAGTTGAAACCACCATAACAATATAAATAACACCACAGGAAAGTACTGCTCAGTACCCTTCATTCAACCTTCACACTTCTTTAAAGTATTTTACCAGCTTATTCCTAAGCAAAACCATCTAACCATTTTTGTGCAACGAAACAGTCTCGAAAGTTTAACCGACCACGGGACCTACCGTATTACCTGGGTCATGCTTCAACAATAACAACAAAGGGAATCAAAAGAACAGGAACTACTAAAATCAATGAACTCACTCCATTGGAGGAGGCAGAGGTTGTTCTACTGATCGTAGTGAAACAGATGTTGTATTCCTGAATGATGGACGGGTACAAACTGTTGAAATCCAGCAGCAGAATGTGTTTGTCGTAGAAACCTAGAAAAACGTACATTATATGAGAAACGTGATTCACGCGACTAACATCACGACCTATTTAGAATTTGCTGCACACCTGAATGATGATGGACATCCTGTGAACTGAGAACTATGATAAAAACGTCCCACACGATTTGTTACTTAACTATCGTGAAAAAAAATAACTCAGTGGTCCACAGTTGCAGCAAGGAATTTTAACATACCCATTCCAATAAGAGGGAATTAAACTATCATTTTTAAATGCAAATTAAAAATAAGTAAATAAATTCACGATGACACCTTTGTCCCTTGCCCCCGGTAGAGCCTCATTGTAGAGATAAGACGTCTGTTAGAAAGCCGCACTTTATTCCTCTTCAGTCCATCTGAACTGCTCCCCCCCCCCCCCCCCCCGACCCGGACTAATAACGGCACAAGTCAGATAGACCAAAAAACCTACTCTTTTTCAAATCGTGCAATGGTGCTTCTTCTCCTTTTCCCCACTAAGTAACTTGGAACCTGGAACAGACTAAGCTAAATACCTTTCTTGGGATCTAACACAAGACCACCGGCGTAAGCTGGTTTTCTTCTCCCTTTCTTTGCGCTTCGTGTCTGTTCCTCTTCATCGTGCTCTGCCTCAACCTATAAATGAACGGAAAACATATTATGATTCGACCCCCCAAGAAAACTCTCTTTTTAAAAAGATGGTCAAAGCAAGCCGCGAGAGAACGCGCGAGTGAGCGGTATCCGTCTCGCGTGCCGCTCGCGCGTGACTTTTCATGAAAGCCGCCAAATGGAGTGCTTGTTCGCAGACTAGAGTGTAAGGGACTGGTCAAAAAGTATAGGGGGGGGGGGGGGGGTGGGGGGGCCGGAGCATTTGGAAATGTGGTTGACAAAAAACACATGACCCACCCCCTCCCTTCGGCACAAAAATGACTGACCCATCCCTAAAGGAAGGTTGGAAATTGCATGACCCACCCCCTAGTTAAAACATGGATGTTTGGTTTCCTCTAAGGCCATCCCCTTTTTTCTCTTCGTTTACCGTCGAATGCGTTTCCTGATATTGGGTCGGTCGGTCGGATTGGAAAAAAAAAAAAAAACTTAAAAAAAAATCACAAGAAGTCGATAGTAGGCCCTGGTACCCCAGGACGACGTTAAAAGTTAACATTCACATATTTGGATTAACAAAATGTAAAATATACTGTGAAAAATGTTCATGTTTTTGTTCTTGTTTTTCTCTATGCTGTTACTACGCTCATTTTTCAGATTAAAAGAATTATTTCAAGTGAAAAATGGTGTAACTATGTCGTTACTTTTTTTAAAAAAAAATGCCAAAAATTTGGGTCGGTCGGAGGACGGTAAACGGAGAAAAAAAAAAGAGGATGGCCTAACCTTGTTCTGTGCTTGACAAAATTTGCTGAGACACTGCTACAACCAATATCAAAATCACAGAAATCATACCTTTCACTGAAAAGGCAAATGTGAAAAACAGAACATTTCTTGTTTCGATGGACGTTATGAGTCTTGACACAAATATACAGCAAAACAAGGGTACATTGAAATTTTCTGTCACAACGCATATGAAAATTTCTACAAAGATAACCCATTCCTACACATTACTTGCCGGAAATTCTTAGATTAATCCTCAAAGAAAATTTCTTCCACTTCAATGGAAAGCACTACCTACAAAACCATGGAACTGTAATGGGCACAAAGACAGCAGTTTTGATTCCTTTGCCAATATTTTCATGACATATATTGAAACAACAACTCTAAGCAAAACTGTCTTTAGAACAACAGTTTGGAAATGCTACATACACGATATCTTTTCCCTATGGGACATGAGTAAACCAGACATCGAAGCCTTCATTGAACAAGCAAACTTACATCACCCAACTATTAAATTCATGGCCGAAACATTTGACACTGAGATGCAGCGTTTTTAGACACGGTTGTATACAAAGGCACAAGATTCAAGAAAAAATCTATCCTTGATGCAAAGACACATTTTAAACAAACGGAAACCTTCTTGCACCCACATTTCACCACGTGTCACCCTCCAAGTGTTAAAAAAGGATTTGTCAAAGGAGAAGCCTTGAGAATCCAACGAAAAAACTCCTCAGAAACAACCTTTGAGGAAAATAATTCAAAAAACGCTTGATGGACGGAGGCTACCCACAAACTTTGATAGAAGACCTACAATCAGAAATAAAATTCACAAAAACGAGTCTCAACTCCTAAAACAAAACCTACAAGGAGGAAAAAGATTTATTGCCATTTGTGACACAATACCAACCCTCAGTGTCTACTATAAAGGAAGCTTGAATAATAAAAATGGAATCTTACATAAAACCAACCATAACTTTAATAAATTTTTAAAGAACCACCAATCATGTCCTTACAAAAAAGGAAAATCATTAAAAGACATGCTCGTTAGAGCCAAAAAAAAAGGTTAACGAGGGTTCACGGGATGAGCGGCCTGTCACCCGTTGCATTTTCTCGCACCACAGGTTTGTGAGTGTTTTAGCAATAATTCCAGCTGGCTGTGTTTTATATAACAAGTGTGGTCAACTGTCTGGTTAGTGTAGTTAGTAATAAAATAGGGTGACCCACCCCCTAAGGGTAGCCGCAAATTGCACGACCCACCCCTTGCACAAGGCTCAAAACCTCATGACCCACCCCCTCTCTGCTCCGGCCCACCCCCCCCCCCCCTATACTTTTTGACCAGTCCCTAAGGCGCTTAATAGAAATAAGCCAGAATTTTTCTGGGAAAAAGCAGGGACGCTTCGACAGTTTGTGAAATTAACACGGTACTGAATGTTGTCTTAATTCTCACCACTTGTTTTTTGCCGTAACTTTTGTCAGGGCAGATGAAATTCCTGTGGAATGAAATAAAAATATAAATCTGACTTAAAAGTCTTTTATACATCTCACTGATGCTTAATGTAACTTTGCAACTGTGTTTTTCATGGCTGCACTAGGTAATCGACAGAAAAAAAATCATCCCAGTTTCTCAACAGATCATAATAAAAACAACCCCAACCGCAACTTATCCGCACAAAATTTCCCCAACCCTCGTTCACAGAGGGTCTTCTCCTTACTCGTGGGAACGGGGTTGAAGATTTCCCGCGCTTCGCGCTCATCACCCGCATTTGGTTCGAGATTCTTGAAAACTACAACATTTTGCCCTCGCAAGAAGTATGAGTTAAAAATTGGATTAGGGGAGGGGTAGGTGGGGTAGTTTCCCAGAATCATATACTGCTCTCAAATTGACATTTGATTGTTTGCCTTTGCGGTGACGGGTTAGCGTGATCACTGTTGTTCTGGGTTTAGGACATTTGAAAAAGAACCTGCTTCGAAACTGTGCAGTAAAAAGTCTTACTTTTCGTTGAAGGCATGAAGTAAAAGAAATTCGTTTCTTTCTGATCGACCGCCCAGAAGAGTGCGCGCCTGAAAATCAAGCAAGATTATTGGTCATTGATTGTAATTTGAAGTTTCAATATTTTCAAACGGTAATTATACATGGAAATTGAAGAGAATTTAAAGACTCACCATAACATTTCCAGCAATAGTCGTTATCTGTAGAGCCAGTGGTAGAACCTAGAAGTAAAAATGATGTTAAAAAAAGTTGAAAGGGGGGGAAAAGGGGGCGGTGGCGCCCTTCCTCTCCGCAGTTTCCTCACGTTTCTTTTTTTTCGTGTTCGCGCCTTTTGAATTTCGCAGACCCGACTATCTCGAAACCACAAACCGGAGAAAAAAATATATATCCGCGTTCAAACAAAAACGGACACGAGTGGACGGGGCTTTTATTTCAATTGGGGGATAAAGCGCAGAATTAAAATGACGGAAGTTCAGTTAGAAAAAATTGATTGTGACAGGAGGTCTAACGAGAGTGGAAATCACCTTTTCAGGAAAAAAAAAAAACAAGACTTACGTTCAAATCGTACATGATCCTTAGTGACAGCAAAGCGTCCATCTGAAAAAAAAAAAAAAAAACAGGAAATGCATGAGATAACACACACAATCACAAGACCAAAGATGATCAATGACACATATTGATCAGCACTTACCGAAGTCAGTTCAAACATGTGAAGGAGTTCGTGAGAAGAACTGAAGAGAAAAAATAAAGAAAGTTAACATTATTAACTAAAAGGACTTCTTAAACAATTACTACCCAAAACAAACCATTTATCCACCAAAAAAAGGGTTGATCTGTTAGACATCAGTCAACATGGGGGAACACTTTCTGACATTCATGAGCAATAATGTGACGTACGATGCAAGAACATTTAGCTACGACTAAAGATTTTCCTTGATTACTTACTTAAACTTGTTTGGAATTTCATCTTGGTCAATTTCTTCTCTTCTGGACTGAAGGACAGCCCACGATAGTGCTAGGAAAAAATGGGAAAAAGAGAAGCGTGTATAAAACTCAGTAATTTGGATGTTAAAAAAGGGCGAGTCACGTTAAAACTGAGGCTGCGCTTAGCATTTTACGCGCGCGACAAGGCGTTTTACCCGCGGCTCGGGAAAAGGCAACAAGCTTACCTCGGGGAAAAATAAAAATGATCGTTTTATCCCGTAATCAGTTTACCCGCGTCAAATGTTGTCCTCGCGACGAGTGTTGTCCATCATACGAAAAAATAAACCAAGGAAACTTTTAAAAGTTGAAGAGAAGCAAACCACGATCGCTACCGAGTATTTTATCTTGGGCTTTTGTGTTCAACGATAAAATACCCGTCAAAGTGGCATGTCTGTAAAGTAGCTAATTAGCTAAGAACACTGACCACGTTAAATAAAGGGTATTGTATTGTATTGTATTAGAAAGAGACGTTATGAAATTTCCCGCGTAAAAGATGCTCAGTACGCGGCGACGAAGTACCGCGGGAAACAAACATGAGTGTGCCCGCTTTTACCTCTATATATAACAACTAAGTGAGTGTAACCACGACCAATAAAAGCGCTGGTAATAGTAGGCCGATGCTGTGGTTTAACTAAGCCAAATGCGGAAGGCTCACTATTGAAAGTGCTGGTAGTAGTAGACTCCTTGTGTGGTTTAACTAAGCTAAATGCAGAAGGTATACCTGTTAAATCATAACTCTTGCATCTGATAAGCTCCTTGGAGGATATCTTGACATTGCAGACCATACGACCACTGGTAATGCAGCGATCAAGATTACCACCCTTGCCAAACCCGCCACTCTGGAAAAAAGATTAAAAGTATTGAAAATAACACACTATTATTCGAGGTGTTTAGCGAAGGATAGCACGTCTCTTAAGTTACATTTGGACCGTAAAAATTGGCGCATCTTTCAGTAAGAAATCTTTAGATAAACTGAATCGATATTGGGGATATATGTTCATACTATATCGGAGAGCTTTTGCGCCGGCACGAAAACCATATGTTCACCCATAAGAACAGTGTTTCGAGCGAAGCTGCGCCCCGCCGAACTCTAACATGGAGAGACACATATCGGATAAGTGTTCCGGGTATAGAGTGAACAAAGCCTAAAGGTCATGTTACACGGGACGATTCGCAACGACGATTTTTAGCTCAGCACATCGTTGCAATGTTAGAACAATGTTGTAACTATTCGAAACAATGTCGCAACATCGTTGCAACGCTGTCACAGCGTTACAACAATGTTGCGGTTCGCAACGACGATTTTTAGCTCAGCACATCGTTGCAATGTTAGAACAATGTTGTAACTATTCGAAACAATGTCGCAACATTGTTGCCACGCTGTCGCCTGTGTTGCGAACAACGACAGCGACTTTGCACGTGCATCACGCATTTTTGTACATTTGTTTGTCATCAGGGAGCTTAAGCAACAACGACGGCGGAGGCAACGGCAACAGGAACAGGAACAAAGCAACAAGTTAAGATTGACAAGACAACAACTTTGCACGTGCATCACGCTTTTCAGTACATTTTTTAGCCGCCATTGCACGACTACAACGTGAAAGTGCTTAATTTCACGTTTTGTCGAGGACGGGATCACAAGATAACAACTTCCTTTTTCTTTCCTGAACTTTGATACAGTCCTTCACAATTAAACTCCAAAAAATTTGCCAACATTTGACGAATTAAGCGGATGGAATAAACGGGATAAAGTTTGAAGCAGCGCAAATTCACTTTTTAAGTGACGTTTTCGTAGCCGTCGCCGTCGCTGTTGCTTAAGCTCCCTGTTTTCCCGCCATCGCTGTCGTGCTTGCTTGAGCTCCCTATTGAGTTGAATTGCATCCTGGGACTGTTTTGAGGGACGAATTCTGACCCAGTTTGCTGCGCAACCTTGTAATAGCCAATCAAGAAAGCGATAGCCTCTCCAAAACCGTCCCATACTGCAATTGGACACAGCACCGAACCAGTCTCACGCGGAAATTAATATACTCAATATCATCGTCTGGAATCCGATGGCGGGAGACAAACAATTTGGCATTGTCATAGTTTCTTACCGAGAGTTTTGGCATTATGGTTCTTTTGAGTCGTCCAAGACGAGACCAGTGAGGTATCTATATGAAAAAAGGAAAGGCGTTAGCATTGTTTAGCGTCGGAAGGAGCAAAAAAAGGACATTTGCCATTTGATAAATCAAAACTGCTACAAGAACTCATCATCCAATTTGTTAACAATTAGAATCATTGTACTTACCTTACAAGCATTAATCCTGTGCAACAAAAGATCTAGATCGAATCCATAAATGTCATGACCCTATAATACCAAGAGAGTTCAAACGTTTAGCACTTGGTTTGACATCGTTGGCGTAAAACTTGCATAAAGATTTGCCCTGATCAAATCACTATTCACAAGAATAGTACAGAACTCTGACTATGTTCACATGGCAACGGACCAATTTTCGACCAGGCTGAAAAATTTGACCTAATAGTTCCTTCACACGGGAACCTTCATACTTCCGCTCTGTTCTCAAGGAACTTTGAACGGCTAAACGTCTAAATTTTGGTACGGTTAAGTTTGTTCCGTGTGAACGCATCACCTAAACCCACGAATTTCAGTTCAACCGGTTGAAAATTCAACCGCTGCTGTGTGAACAGTCTCTAGCCTTGGGTGTCTCAATGTGCCCGCAGTACTCCCCACCCGACTCGGGAGGGGAGTACCCGAGCCTAAGGGAGAGGGGAGACTGAGCCTAGTGTTAACGTAGTAGATAGGGCAACCAACCGCACAAATCTCTATCCAGTGTGTAGCGCAATAGGTTTTCGTAAGACATATCCACTGAATAGTGCGGATTTATCCAGTGAATAGCACCTTTCAACGTTTGAACAACCGGGGCCGCAACTGTAAAAATAAACGGTACACAATTTACGTTGGAAAACCTTTATTTAACCCTGTTTTTTCAACGAACCAGCACACCGTCAATTCACCACTTTAGACTTACGACATTTAGAGTCGTGTCTTTTTAATTAATTTGAAAACAAATCTCGAAGATGAAATCAGAAGGAGAATGAGAGACAAAATAATCAGTCAAACAAAAAAAGGTTGCAAATAAACATACCACCAGCACGTCAGGATCAATTTTGTGAATCTTCGCCATAAATAAGCCGAGAAGTGCTCTCTCCGATGCAGTGATCTCCATTTTAATTTGCTACACAAAAAAAAATTGTTAACGGCTGCAGACACACACAATTTCGTGAACCGTTGCAAACGGTCACCCGTACGGTCAAAGTCTCCCTTAAAATTAGTCATCTATCCGAAAGTAATTATGATCCCATAATTTTTTCTTTCTTTTTTTTGTTGCCTGAAGGAACTGAAGAAAATGCATCAATGCATATCACAGCCATGAATGCAGCGTTAATAGTTTGCTACAAATAGGGTAATTATTTCAATATTTAGCGTCTTGAACACTAGGGTGTCTTTCTGGACTGGAACCCTTGAACAGGGTGTGGACATTTGTGGTGAGTGGTCTACTTGAGCGGTAATAATCATGTTTTTAAAAAAATCGTATTCATTAATTCAATGATGTCACTTTCTAAAAGAGCTTGAATTCTGTATTCGAAGCAAAATGAATTAGGGTCACTAGGAAAAAAATGTATCTTTTCGTGAACACTGTAGTAAAATGAACGGTGTTTATCTTAAACAGGGTCAGGGATTGAAGGGCTTAGCATAAATCCCTACCTAAACTTCCCTTGGGGGACCCACGGGGGGATTGAGGGTATGCTTCTTCCCAATTTTTTTTCTAAAAGTTATTTTTGGTGATTTTTTCAATGCTGATTTTGCTCTTTGACTTAAATGTCTGTTGAATGAAGGGTTTGGTAGAAACTGTAGTGCTTATGGTTGTATCGGTGGAAAACACCAAATATTCTCTACCTCTTGCCTATTCAGAAGTCGACTTTACCTTTTTTCTGACAAGATCTTTAAAGTCATACGGGTACATCTGATCATTCGGCTTGCTAACAGCTGAAAAACAAAGATGGCCGGTAAAAACTCTCGCAGAACTCGTAATTTAAAAAGTAGGCTTTCATTTTCTTATCAGTAAGAGTCATTCATGACGCTAGACCTAACGAAACTACGGCGGAGACGGCAATAAAAACACGAAACACAATAGATTTAGAGAGCAAAACAACAACTTTGCACGTACATCACGCGTTTTTGTAAATTTCTTTGCCGTCATTGCACAACTACAATTTCAAGTTGACTTGACAGCGGAAACGGCAAAACGATTAATTTTACCATCACTAGAGAGCTTAAGCCACAACGACGGAGAAAGCTACCAAAACGTCACTTAAAAAGTGAATTCGCGCTGCCTCAAAGTTAATCGCGCTTATTCCATCTCGTTTAATTCGTCAAATGTTGGCAATTTTTTGGGAGTTAAGTTCTGAAGGACTGTACCAAAGTTCAAGAAAAGAAAAAGAAAGTTGTTGTCCTGTGTTCCCGTCCTCGACAAAACGTGAAATTAGGCACTAAAAAAACGTGATTGTTTTGCCAATCTAAACCTTTTGCTTTTTTGCCGTACTCGTTGCCGTCACCGTCGTCGTTGCTTAGGCTCCCTGGCTCTCTGAACTCGGACGCCGTCCATTCTCGTCATTTCCAACTTAGTTTCCCTACTTTCACTTGGTATGAGGGCGATTGTAATGGCACCTGAGCTAACCATGAGGTACTTCATGTAACTTACCACAAAAGTGATATTGGAATTTCTGTTTTGGAGCAGCCTTATCTAAGGACACGTCATGGTGAACCAGAGCTGACACAGCCAAGATCTAAACCACAACAGAGAAAATAAAATCAAATGACCTGGAAATTCTTCTCACCAGAACGAGGAGGGGTTTCCCCGAGGGGAAGGACTCCCATATGAAGCTATATGAAAGCAGCGGGAGTTCTCGTCATCCCGCTTAGGGGTGTAAATTTCGGGTTTTGGTCTCAGTTATGGTGTTCTGGGCAAAACGCCATTATATTTAGCCGTTTTAGCCGTAAAGATCTCTGTTAGTGTTGCGCGCGAAGAAATATTAAAAAATTAAATATTTTTAATTTGTTTTATTTCCTCGATTTATGTAATCAAAGTTTAAAATGGTCTCTTTTTGGGGTCCAAAAAAGGTTAGGCCACGCCCAGATTGGTCTCCTTTAGGGGTTTAATTCAAAGTTTCCGACGAGCATCCTTTCCTATGGGAGTCCCCTTCCCCGCCGAGGCTTTGACCCTTGTTTTAAGAGAGGAGTAAGCCTGACTAGGACATCAAGGCCTAAATCATACTTTTCCCACTGAGATGGGGGGGGGGGGGGGGGGGGGTGGCAGGAATACGTTGTGGGTATTGAAGGCCGTCTTCAGTGAGAACCAGGTTCTTAAGCAGCACCTCTTCTCACAAAAAATGTTCACTATACAAGAACTTGTTGATTGTTAATCCCAAATCACAAGCCCTGGTCCAAAGTCAATTCATCTTCACAGGACACCCAACAATTGAGATTAATCCAACTTCACAGGCAGCCCATCTCTGGCATTGCTGAAGGTATTCTTAACAGGCATCCCATTATTGCATTTCAAAATGTAAAACGTGACATTTTTAGGGCTTGATTTTACTCATTGCTTACCTCATGGGTGTGAGTCTTGGTGTTTAACATGGTCCTAAAACTAAGGCTCATGACAACCTACACAAAACATAATAATGAGAATGATATTGATACTGATTATGATGATATTGATAATGATAATGATATTGGTAATGATAATGATATTGATAATGATATTGTTAATGATAAGTAATGGTAACAGGACTGAGTGGAGTCCAATTCAGTCTGTAATCATACGAGTGATTAACAAAATCGGACGACCGCGTAGCGGGAGTCCGATTTGTTTAATCACTCGTATGATTACAGACCGAATTGGACGACACAAAGTTCTGTTACCAAGTAATCATAACTTTAACAAAATTTGTGACATAATAGGTTATTTTTTAAATCAAAACACAAGAAATCCGAAATGTTGTTTTGCTAGCAGTGAAAAAAAAAAAGCCATTTAAGCGCGCGCATGATGGCGCATACTGTCCAATTACTTAGGCATGCCGCGTACTGTCCTATTAAACTGTCCAATTAAGGCTGAAATCAGGGCAGTTGATAGCCAATCAGATTTGACAATTTTGTGATAGTTATGATTATGATAATAATAATAACATTGATATTGATGATGATATTGATAATGATGATATTGATATTGATGATATTGATAATGAAGATATTGATATTGATTATGATGATATTGATAATGATAATGATATTGGTAATGATAATGATAATGACATTAATAATGATATTGATATTGATAATGATATTGATAATGACGATATTGATACTGATAATGATATTGATATTGATAATGATAAATCATAATGATAATGATATTAATAATGATAATGAAAACCAGCAGCACTAGGTGTTAGCATGGATCCCTCTTCTTTATTTGCTCGCTAATTTTGCTGTTACAATCTTACCATAGGCGGAGGAGGACTCTGTTCAATTGCTACTTCAACATGATCAGGTTTTGTGACTACAGCCTGCAAAATAATAATAATGATGTTACACTTAATGAAAACAAAATAAGGAAAAAAAAGTATTGTCCAGATACTGAACAAAAAAATGCCTACCTCAACTTTACACCAACTAACAGGTTGCTGAGGGAGCTCTGATGAAGGCAAAAAATTATCTGTTTAATTTTTTCCAGTCTTGTACATACAGTCAACAACAACATAAACCTCAGTACAAGGAAATCTTAGGGACAATAATAAAATATTAATTTTTTTATCGTTGAGTATTGACAATTATTGTGTTGAGGTGTGGGTATTCTATGAGTGCTTTTTATATTACATCATATGGTAATTCCACCAAATGCAAAGAAACTGCTTACAACCATTTTAAGGCCGTCATCAGGGGCCAGGGACTGGGGATTTCCCCTGGCAACTATGAGCATGACACCTGGCTTCTTTCATAACAAACAAAAGGAAAAGAAAACCAAAAGAACTTCTGAGCTGTTCAATTTCTGCAACTTTTGATATCTACAGCTGTAGCCCCTGCCTATCTTTAAAACAAGTACCATTACTTGATATCACAAGTGTCAACAGTCTTTCCTATTACGCTAGTGGCTAGTTTGTACATCAATATTACAATGCTGCATACTGAGGTTTTATTAACCATTTGCTAAGTAATGGTCAGTGAGAAGACTTACGAGGCATCTTAATATTGAGCCAACAAGGACCTTTCATCTTCCGACTCAGGAGAAGGAGTTCAAGGCTGAAATTAGAAGACGAAAAGATTCCTTTAAAGAGAAATAACTCCAGATCACAAAACCAAACTCCATTCTGATGAAATAATGTTTACCATTTTCAGAAACGCAAGAGAAGATTGCAAATCTAGGAAACAGTTCATTTCATGATAATGCCTTCTTTAATGTTTAAATCCTACAGCTTTCAAATCTAAGCAGTTATATTTCATCATTATTTCTTTGTTGCTTTCCAACATTCACTATCTAATTATAACTTTGGCAAGTTCACTTCTGAAAGTCAACAAACATTAACCCTTTAAGTGCCAATAGTGACCAAGATCAATTTTCTCCTGACAATATCCACACACTGTCAACAGATAAGTTATGAGATTTAATAAAGTGATCACCCAAGAAAAATGCCTTGATCTTTTATCAAATTCTCTCAACTCATTCTTTAAGGAAATGTATGGAGATCAGTTTGGAGAACTTGTATGTGGATACTGGGGCTGAAAGGGTTAATTTTGAATCATTACCTTGATGTATTGGTACCAAACACATGACTGAATGTTTGACCAGTGAGATCAGATGGTAACTGAGGATAATCCGCCTGTCATGAACAATGTTGTCACAAATTAACTCCCTTTTCATCAATGCTGCAAATAACCCTCCTTCCCTTTCGCTTTCACCCCACTCCCCTAGTACCCTTACTGGGGCAGCAGCGTGGCCAAGTGGTCCTCGCATCAGACTCCCAACCCGTCAGTCCTGAGGTTCGAGTCCCACTTTGGCCACTTGCTGGATTTGTTCTTGGTCGTCCCCAGTTCAAATCCTAAGCCACGCTTGTAAATAGCCAACTAATTGCCTCCTCCAAGTTTTTTTTTTATTCCTGTTATGTTCTATTTGCATTATTTGTTTCAGAATTATTTGAGTGGCGTGCCTGTAACTAGCTGGATAAGCTAGGTGCACGTTCCACTATAAACAAACCCTTAAACCTTTTTTAAGCCTTAACAGCTTAGAGCCCATCCTGGCACCTTCCCTGCTCAAGTCTACCCTTACTGTCTTTATCAAATTCAAAGAGCCAATTACTTTCAACAAGTGACCTTTAATGTTAAAAACACTTCCAGCAACCAAATTATCACCTACAAAATCACATGACCTTTTGGAGTTAGATTCAGGGAACACATTTCCAACACTAAGCAACAACAAAGACAGTGGGGGAACCCCCTCAAGTATTCAGGTCACGCCCTGGATATCGCCGCCTCCTCCTCCTCAATATTTGCAAGGGAAGATAACATGTTTAAATTAAGTGTCATGGACAACATTGAAATCAGTTGTCGGGTTCCAACATTGAATATGCCAGTTACGAGCTTCCATGATCTACAGAACTGTTCGTCACCTGATTCACAGTATAAATCACTTGAAAAAAAAGGAAAGATTAAAAGTCTATCACTTGATAAAGATTCCAAGATGGAAAGGAAAGCTTGTGTGTCTTAAAAAAATTATTATTTTCACAAGTCTAAAGACTAGTTTACCGGTATGTTTGTTCTGTTATAACCTAAAATTCATCATCTCTCACCGAATATTTGACCTCCAAGTACTCTGATGTCACAGGAACATCTTGAATCTCAAATGCATAAGCCTTTTGGACTTTCTAGGGACATAAGTTACACACACTCATTAACAGAACTGCATAAAAGTGACATCAAAATTATTTAAACAATCTGAATTACCCTAGATATGAACTTCATGATCTTGTGCTTTGTTGCAATCTTATCATTAAACTCCTGAAAAAGAAATAACAAGAAAGTGATGAAATTTAGCTCCCTCAATGTCATGGTTATTGTACTATGATCACCATGGGAAGACTAAAAAGTGACGAACATCAATTTTCTCATCAAGAGAAAACGTCTTTATTAATAACTTCCTAAGGTAAAACGCTTTTATCTTTTACTCTCTCGTTCTCAAGCAATTCTTTGAGGGAATTTATGGAGATCAGTAGAGAGAATTTTGTATGAGGAGATCGTGAACCTCAATACCCATTTTAATATGTGGAAGTTGGCCGCCAAGGCTGGGGGTGGGAGGGGGGTTCTTAGTCAAGAGAGTACCATGCTTTACTAGTAAAATTTAAAGGAGGGGGCTTAAATATCAGGGGGGGAGTTATTAGAAGGACTACAGCAGCAGGTCCAGAAAATTCAGAAAGGAGTGGGCAGGACACTTAACAGCTCTATTCTAGATACTTTTTATTTTTCTGAGACGAAATTCTGTAAAAATAATATTAATTTTCAAAGGAAAAGGGGTGGTCGCGGCCCCCTCGGTCCACCCCTAAATCTGCCCATGGAATACAGTAATCAAAATTACTATGATTAAAATCAAATCATTATTTTTTTACCTGGTAAACATCAATAAACCCAACAGGCTCATCAGTTTCAGAACCATCAACCTCAAGCTTCTAAATGATATAAAGTAAAAAAAACATCAATAATTCAGAACACTGTTGGAACAGGTACAAATAATATTTGAAAAGACATGCAAGAAGAACTCAACAACTGCAGCAATGTTTTTACATTCATTCTCTCACCTTTTCTCTTGGGAGAATAAATATTTGTCTCTCAATGTTCTTGACTGCCACTGAACAGCTAATAAGAAAAAAGATAAATTTTTAATTGGCGGTTGCAAGTCCACTAAGTGCAGGTCCTTCTGGTTTCCCATGTGGGATTTCCGAACTTATTTAAAGAGAAAAACAAAATGCAGATAAACGGTAATTACCTCACATATGCTTTTGCAGCTTCAATCCAAACCTTGCCAAAAAGGTATACAGTACCTGTAGGATAGAGAACAATTAACAGAACATTCAAAACTTACAGTGAAGCTAGTGATGTTCTCAATAATTCAACTGTCCAGCAACCTTGACCAACTCTACCTGGTTGTTTGAATCTGTCCTCATAAGCATCAAACCAGTAGAATTTAAGGAATTTTCCCCTGAGAGGAGAAAGAAAAAAATGATCTTTGTAAGAACATGGAGTGGGCAACAGATTTAGTACTTCAAAATTTGGCCAGAACTGGCATCACTAGTCAGACATCCTGGCAAGATTCCCTAGTTTCTTTCTGTGTCCCTTTTATATGTTGGCCTTTATCAAGCCTTTCTATCTGAATGTTAGCTCTAGGAAAGATTTTTGCACTGTGGATGAGATCCCATCTGACTGTTCAACCTTTTAAGCAGCACTTTTACATAGGGTTGCTAGTTTTTCATCTTTTTGGAAAGTGAAATGTCAGGAGTCTTCTTGAATTTCGATTTCACCCATCGTGAAAGCAGAACTGGGTGAGGCCTATATTTTCACATTTTAATAATACATTTCAAGCTTGAAATTTGTTGATTGCTGATATGTTCACTAACCATGTACTTCTTTGAGTGGAAGAGAAGATGAATCCACATTAACATCCATCAAAACCTACAGCAGCACATGAAAAGAGAAAAAAAATACAATGTAAGCAGTTGAACCCTGTTAATACGGGCACTGAGGGGGCCGTAGAAAGTGACCATATTAACCCTTTAAGTCTCAATAGTGACCAACATTAATTTTCTCCTGACAAGATCCATACAATGTCAAGAGCAAAGTCTATGAGAAATTAATAAAATGATCACAAAGAGAAAAATCTTTAATCTTTTATCAAATTCTCTCAACTAATTCTGTAAGGAAATGTATAGAGATAAGTCTGGAGAATTTGTAAGTGGATATTGGGGCTTAAACGGTTAACAGGTTGAAATTAGAGAAGATGTAAGGGCTTTCATTCCCCAGGGGCAAAACAAACTGTCCGTAATAACGAGGTGTCCACATTAAGCAGGTGTCCATTATGCAGGGTTTAACTGTATGCAACTTCAACAAAATTTGTTTAAAACAAACAGGAAACAAATTAAAGCTACACCATACTTTTCTCTGTGTTGTGATGAAGTGGTACAGAGAGGTATTCAGGGTGCAAAGGATGTCAGTTTTACAGCCTGCCATTTGGGCAAGCTGTGGCTAGCATATACTAGTCTACAAGTCATTTCAGCTGGCCCCTAAACCCTTTTTGATTAGCTGGATTGACTACAATCTTTCTGTAATTTGAATTTCACCTCAAAAACAGCACTTGCCCGTCGGGCAAGTTAAGAACAAAAATCACTAGCCCGATAGAAAATCCACTAGCCCCGGGCTATCGGACACAACTTTCTTTGCACACTGGGTAGTTCTCATTGCAGAGAAAGAGATTTGATGTCATTTTTAAATAATTCAATAACTTCTTGTACAATGAAAGGCAGGGAGATGACTAAGAACAAAACAGATTTGCAATAATCTCTTGACACTTTTATACCTCTTGTTGTTGTGAATCTTCATTTCCTAAGATAGTTTCCCATCCTGAATCACCAGGAAATCCTGTTGTTCTGCAAAGATCCATGCACTTATTATTACTAAATTAAGTTTTTTCGTGATATCAATATATTTTGAGGGCTAGACTGCAAAACAAGCATAATTTTTCTGCATTTTTTAGGCAAGGAAAGGTAAGGGTGAGGCAGGTGTGGAATGCAAAGCCTCCCCCCATCACTTTATTACAGATAATTAAATAAAAAGGAAATCATTATTATTTAGCAAACTGTGAATATCCAAAAATGCCCAGCAGTGCAGTGGACAGTAGTTTTGTCTGACTGTGCCCAAAACACAAGACAAGAACCCCTAAATGAGCCAGTTATTTCCTGAAAGTGGTCATGAAAACCAAATGGTACAAAGGTATTAGCTCAACTAGCTGTAACATAATCATTTCTTTGTTCAACAAAAATTATCTGCTGACAAGATCCAGCAAGTTCCAGTGACTTTGCTTCAAAACACATGTGACCACACCCTTCCCTTGACTTCAAAACACAAACATGACAATTATTACCTCCAGCCCCAACAAGGTTAAAAAGTCATATGATTATAATAATGCGTTATTATTTCTCAGAAATATTTAAATTGTTTAGTGATGTCAATGAATGTCAAAATAAATATCATAAAAGAATTGCATACTTTTGTGGCATAGCGCATCTTCTGTCATTTGGTTTCTCACTGGCCTCAACCTGAGAGGATAATTAAAGGAGAGTATATGAAGTACTTCTGATGGTTACTGGTAGCTTTCCCAAAAACAAATAATGTTGAATAGGTAGAGAAGTGAGTCAAGAGATCAACAAAATTTCATTGTAAAATAAAGGTGATCTTAAAAAGTTGGTCAGAGACTGAGAAGAATGATTAATTTTTTAATTTTACAATTTCTTGGAAAAGATGAATTCAGTAACTTAAAAAGTTTTTTGGTTTAAGTTTAAGGGAGTCTAAACTAAATTTTAGGAAAACAATGGTTGCATGCTTAAGCCTGAACCTGCTTCTTAGATTATTTTGAACAGGTTGGTGTCCTACAAAACAAGGTTAAGCTGGTATTGAATCAATATGTTTAAGCAATACAGAATCAATATAGTAGGGTACCTTGATGAATAACCTAGTATTGAATCAGTATTGAATCAATATAGTAAAGTACTTTGATGTGAGGTTTTACATCATGATTCTTTTCTGCATTTGATAAAGCCTGGAGAGTTTCTTCATTGCCAAGATCATCGTCATTATCAAAGTCATCAAAACCAGCATCATACTCTGGCATGTCATCATATGAAGCAGGAACATCTAGCAGAGATTTTTCTGTTATTTACACATGTATGATTATAATTAAACTAAACCATGTTTTATGACAGCTCAGAAAAAGTTATTAGTATTGGCTGACATAATGGCCAATACTCGGTCAGTGTAATGGTTGACTATCTGTTGACATGTCAGTTAAGTCTTGGCTAATAATTATGTTACAGAAGCCAAATTTTCTTTTTAACTTGTTTTGTTTACCGCATTACCTCTGTGATTATAAATCAAGTGCCAAAGAGACAATGCATGAACATGATGAAGAACTTGAGATTTATGACAATGCTTTTAAGAACTACTTTTAGATAAAAGCATTCGATGATTATGTCTTTATATCATTAAAACTCATTGCATGTCGTATTTGAGTGTTTTTAAGCGGTCTCTTTTAGGGGTCAAAATTTGCTTAAGCCACGCCCAGATTGGTCTCCCTTAGGGGTCACAAAAAGCTTGAACCACGCCCAGATGGTCTCCTTTAGGGGTTAAATTCAAAATTTCCGACGAGCATCCCCGTCTGTTTCATATGGGAGTCCCCCCCCCCCCCCCCCCGGGATTTTAAGGTGGCTCGACTGGATTTTTTTGGCGGGATACCTCCCACGTTTGAGCATTAACCACGTCGGCATGAGTAAAGATATGGGAAAAAGGTTACCACAACTGTATTATATAAAGATGAAAATATCTTATGATCTGGGTTTTATTGCAATCGGAGTCGCCATGGCAACATAATGACACCATTACGCTTTTTATTTATCTTTGTGTTTCTCTGTACCAGGAGTTTTTTGAAGAAACCGCTCAAGGGAGTATGTACCTGCCATATAATTGCCTCCATTATGGCAAAGTTTAAACAAATTCTATGAGAGCGTTTTCGAAATATTTTGACACACAGATTTAACAATCATAAAAACAGTGAAATAGCATGTTATCCACACAATTCACTAATATTTTAAGAAACTGATAAGGTTTGGAAACGCGGCTTCATACCATAGTGGTTTGATTCCATTGAAAACTGCATACAAAATGAGAGGGGAATTGCTCTGAGCGATCGCGAGTGAGAGGAATTTTATTAACTTGCATTCACCTGCTTTTGATACAGATTTTGGACATAATTTGTTCCATGCTTACAAGTTTTGCATTTTTCAAAAAACCGCTCAATAATTTTTTTTATAAATTCGACAATCTCGAGATCAATCGTCAATAAATATTCCTTGCAAGTTTCAAGAACATTGAAAACAGGGAAGGCTTTTAAATAGGGACTCAAATATAACCAATTTTCCCCCCAGATTTTGTGTTTATAAGTAAGCATCCTCTTTATGCACTGGCATTGTTTTCAAGTTTCATATGCATGTGCACAACTAGCAAAAGATATAAATTTGCATCTAAAAGAACTCTCAATTACTTTCCGAAGAAATATCAGGAATATGCTCATAATTGGCTTGCGTCACCGATTGCAATGACAGCCGAAACGGTGAACATCATCGCTCATCATATAGGATGCAATACTCTCATACTTAATTATCTTACTCGGGTTATAATATCACAGAAACTCTTACAAAGAATTGCTCTAATGTTATAATGTATCACTAATCTCTTTACCCGGTAACTAGAATATTCCGGACATTTAACCGAGGGTCCTTTTTGATGCAAATTCTATCTTTTTGCCACTCCTCCTGGTTCCCCTTAGTTCCTAGTGACTGGGGGATAGGGGCCTCACCCCTGGAGACTGATCAGGACTCCTGTCCAGGGTGGCTACCCCTGGTATCACTCAATCTTGTCTCCCCCCCCCCCCCCCCCCCCCTGGAGGGCTTCTCTCCTGGTCCCGTTACCCCTATAGTTAAGTGCTTCCCTGCCACCAGAATTTTGCCAATTACTTTTGTGTGTTTTCTGTGTACCACTGCCAATTGGAAAGTTTATTAAGGCACAATTCAGTCCAAATTTCTCTGAACATTTTGATTAACTCTAGAGCCTGATGACTTTAAATATTTTTAAAAGAAAGTGTTACTTTCAATGTGTTATTTTTGCAGATTACCTTTTTGTAGGTTAATGCATTTTACCCGTGAAAATAAAAACATTTCTCTATGAGGAAAGCATATTGCACCATAACAGAAGAAATTGCTTCCCTTCTTAGCCTGATCATTACTTAACAGCACTTTTGGAGGCCATTTTCATCATTAGCATGGTGATGATCGTGGCGAGGGGAAGGGTTGGGGCATGGTATTTTGTGCACATTTATGGGAGATGGAATGAGGGGGCAGGAACAAAAATCACACCATTTAAGATTATAAATGAAGGGGTTGGGGGCTTAGAGACAACACAAAGGAAAAATTACATCGAAAATAATTCTCATTTCCCATCTACATAAATAATATTATGAGCCCTCCTTTATTAAATGAATGAATGACTGAATGATCAAATGATTGATTGAATGATTGACTGACTGACTGTATGACCATTTGATTGACTACCTATAGCCTTGACTGACAGAACAGACTGATATTACTTCCAACATTCAGTAAGTTTCTCATTTGATAGAATCACTGTTTGTTTCACGATGGAATGAATGAAAAACTGACTGCAGTTTCATTAACTTAATTTTTTTTAGTACAGTCAGTCCAGGTCAAGCATACCCCCAAGATTGCTTTTAGGAAAGATTATTTGAAAAATGAAACCATCAGTTGTTGCCGCAACCATCATCAAATTCAAATCTGCATTCCTGCATGAATTTAATTTTATTGTCTACAAGGCTCAAAATTTGTGCATTCATGGGCATAAAGGCTGTCTGCATGAGGTATTCGACAACATGTTTCAATATGCTAGTAATATCCATTGCTACAACACGAGATATACAGCTAAGAAAAATATTTATAAGATGAGTGTACGAACAAACGTAGCTAGGCAAAAAATCAATCTCTTTTATAGCTACAGACATTTGGAAGGACCTTCCAACTCATTTAAAAAACTCAAGTTTGTCTGCATTTCCAATGAAATTATACACTATCTACTCTCAGAATAACAAATGAAATACGCTACCTGCGTGGCATCACGATTTTGGTTGGGCACGCAACGTAATAAAGGCGTGTGAGGACAGAGAAACAGCAAGGAGATTGGGGCGGTAGCAATGAGAAACCGCCTGCATGGACGGGTGGCCTTTTTGAGTAGTCCGAATGCCTGCATACGGATTGTTCCATTTGGATCAGAATGTTCACCCGCCAATCAAATATTTGGTAATCTCCTATGGGAGAGTTCCAACTGACTGAACCATAATCTTCTCCGCAAAACAGAATCAACATATCAAAGAAGTGTTAACAGGGGCGTTGTCAGTCTTGAATATTCGATGGAAAAACAGGGCAATTTTATTGAAGCCTGAACAGGAAATGGCCATTTAAAGTCTTCTTCATAGATGAGAAGTTATGGCAGTTTTGTCCTCATCGAAAACCTGTATGATCACAATTTCGCCTCTTTCGTAAACGTTGTCACTGAGCTGTACAGCAATGGAGCTTAAATTTGCTTTGAGGAAGTCCAGGCACCTCAACTTTCTCTATTGTGTTTGAGAATAATGCACTACATCAAACAGTGTCAGTGATTGGGGGCGACGAATCGCACACAGTAGAAGAAAGAAGCACAGCATAATTCTGAATACTTTGTGTAGCTTAAGTTTAAGCTTCAACGTAAATCTGAAGACTGCCCTATCTGCAAAAATTCAACATTCTACAAACAACACTTAAAAGCCAGCCGGGCGCAGCATCAAAACATAGCAGGAAATTATTCTTCCTTCTTTGTTTTTTTTTCTTCTTATTGTATTTCTTTTGATTTTACCTGCTAGCTACATGTAGAGCCTAAATTGTTCAGGGAGCTAACAAGAAAACCAACTGGTTCATTTAGCTTCCTAGCTTCCACATGATTTTCATTACATTTAATTTATCTTCTATTGGAAGTAAATTTACCAGATTGTAATATCAACCATGTACATGGACTAAAGCATAAAGATCATTCATCATTCTTTTTAAATAAATTATTGGTTTTTGATTTTTCATGAAATTTCATCCTCACGAAATTAAGTGAGAATAAGGTGCTAACATTTTTTCTCTGGCATTTTATCAAGGGTGCATTAAATCAAGTAAATATGGTACATATATGTCACACATACTTTAATCTTTAATCTTTAATCACAGTTCGTAACCATACATAACTGATACAAATGAGCTAATACTAACATATACAATCGAACAAAAATACAAAAATGGTTAACAGGACGGTAGTAGGGGGAAACCAAATTCCCATGCTAAGACATACCCTCCTTACTACTTTACTACTGTAAAAAAAAATAGAAGAGTTGTTTACCTTGTCCTCAGAGCTGCCTTTTCTTGCTGATCTCGTTTTCTGATTATATTACATTGTCTTGCAGTTTGCCTTGCTGTTCCTCTTCATCAAGATTCTACAATACATGTATGTAACAATGCAGTCCGTCATTGAGAGAAAATCACATTGACAAAAATTACATTAACATATTGCAACTTTTTTAAGGTTAGAACTTGTATAAGACAGCCCTGGCGGTGAAAAAAAACAAGAAAACTTTCTTGTTTAACAATTTAATCATATCATTTTTAAAGACAGTCCATAATTTATTGAGCAATACAGCATTCTACACAGGATACATGAAAGACGCTAGGGTTAAATAATGACATTTGCAACTCAATCTCTCTTTTGAGGGTTTGTACAGATTTTTGGATCCAAAATTCTTTTCTGCATGTGTAGCCATCATGAGTTGTAATTAAGGAAGCCTTATGTTATAAGCCCTGTGGTTTCTATTAAAGGCTTCCTCGCAAATTTTGTTCTGTAGTGTATTTTAATTTTTTCCTTTTTTCTTTGTAAATTTTGCATGGCAAAATAAATAAATAAAATAAATGAAGGGTACCATTTATCAAAAAAAAGGTATACGAAAGGGGTACCTTTTCTGTCCAAAATGGTATATAAAAGGGTAAGAGGTTGGACCATGTTACAGACTCCGTCACCCCCACCCCCCACCCCTGTTAAGATTTTGTTCAGTTCTTCTCCTATGGGCAGCCATTACCACCAAAAATACAATTATGTCAAATAGCACAGACAAAATACAAATGGTCTAGTGATGAATTACAAAATGGTTCAAATAATAAAGGAATGATCATTCTTAAAATAAAAATAGTCGGGTTGTTTTGTGTGAAATGGTTCACCTAAACTACAAACGATTTGGTCAGATGAGAATTAGGTTGTTTAATGGTACAGCTGTAGATGTTAAAACAATACCGCAAAACAAGAATAGGTTTGTTTAAATTATAATCCATTCATATACCATGTGCAAAATGACTGAGCTTGATAACAAACGGTCGGCTTCTCTGTTCGTGATGGTTTGAGTAAAGTAAGAAGTCACTCAAACATTTACAAGTGGTTTGAGGCATATGCAAATGATTCAATGTGATGTCAAATGATTTAATCGAGAGGCAAATGGTTTAAGGCATACACGAATAATAATAATTCAATGTGATGTTGAATGATTGTCAAATGATTGTATAAATAAAGTTATCCTATCTATCCTTCTATCTGAGGGCTGGTCGTTCATTTGATGAGAAGGGGGCGGGGGGTAGCTATTTTGAGAAAGCTGAGATTATTTTAAAGCTTCTCCCCCCTCAAATTCATCCTAGCTTTTTAGAAATGACCCCAACTCATTCTCTCTTGCCCGCCCCCCCATAAATTTTACATTTTGTGAATGTGACTCCCCCCACCTCCCCCGCATATTCTAGCTATAAATCGTGCTGATGTTCACTGTGTAGTGCCTTTTTAAATAAAATGATGACAGACAAATCCTGCTGTTTTATCCAAGACAAAAATATAGACATAAATAACAAAACAGCAGAGAGAAAAGCAACTTGAGGTTTCCTGATATTTCGGAATCGAAGTCGTGTGTGAGATTGACCTGCACTTACGACCGCATGACGTGTATTCTGTACCTGCCAAATTTCATGTTTCACCTTAATTTGTACCAGATCTGCTTGATTTACTTGATGATTTAAGCCATAAACTTAATCCTTTACCATACTCTTAAATTTAAGCGTAAGTTTAACTTAAGCTACTTAAACATAAGCTTACCTCACAAGACCCGCACCAGATTTTTCAAGACTTCCCCCATGGCACGTGCGAGAATTTTTAGATCATGAATAAAGCCAAGTGTTGACGAGTAAGTAAAAGAACTGCTGAAGCTCAAATCCGAGTTCCAGAAGTCTAATTATGTTACTTTTGATCTAATTTACTACACACGCGTTCTGTCTGGTCAATACTTCGTCGCCATATTGGTTTCGTTTAGAGCCCAGTCTCTCGATTGGCGCGTGCGTCTCGAGCGCGGGCTCTCGCAGTATAATTCGTAAAACGCTCTCAATGTTCCTCAATAGAGTCGGGAGAAAAATGGTTTTCATGCCTATTACTTGTTCATGAACTTTCGCGATTTATGGGTGAGGTAAATAGTGAACATTACTTCTAACAGTGACAAGTACTCTGAACTGAGTAATGAAACCAGCACAGTGTGGAATGTGAGTGCTGAAACCCATCTGAGATTATGGAACGCAAAATATGGTTCGCGCATGCCTAGGAATCGAAACACGATCTTTAATGTGAAAGTAATCCACTACCCTTACCACTGTGAGCCTTTAAGTAAAATAGGCAGGCTATCTCTCATTAGCATTGAATTGAACCTATTCCAGGGGCTAGAGTCCGTGGTTCATTCAGTCAGACGGCTAAGCCATGATGATTGGTTTGTCGCTGTGGACTTGCTGATATTTCATATTTTGATGATCCCTAATAAGGACGCCCTTGGGTCGAGACAGGGTGATATGGCTTTGCTCATGCGTTAGGTACTGCCCAGGAACGCAACTAGATACCTTCTGATTTTCTGTCACTATTTTCAGGAGAACCTTAAGCAGGGACGTTTTTGAGCGACGTACGTCAACCGGAAGTGGACTTTTTGCACTCTTGAGCCGTGATTTTCAACAAATTTGGGTGCAAATCTTTTCTTTAAGAGTAAAAACACTTAGCAATACAAATTTGGTGGTGCCAAGGCATATTAAAAAGAAAAAGGCTTACTTCTGGTTGACAAGCGTCGTTCAAAAACGTCGCTGCTTAAACACCCTATTAACTTCGAATGTGATGACTATGAATGGGACTCCGATTATGGTAATCACCGGAGTGAGATTGTTATTGTTTTTGATTTGTATGAAGGACACAGGGGTGTGATTTTTGAATAAAAATTCAGGGAAATATAGTAACGTTCATCCCTAAAGGTTTGACAACCAGGTATAAAAAGAGTACAAAGCGACATATTGAGTTGGGAGAATTCCCCCGGCCCAACCGCTGCCGTGGTTTCATGAGGACAAGATGTAAAAAGCCCAGTTTCTCTAAGATGTTTGCTCATCTTGTTTTCGTTACTTTCTGAAAAACATTCAGGGGTTTTTCTCTCCTCTCCACCATTACTGTGGCCTGGCACCGGGAGGCTGAGCCCGCAATACAAGGAACTAAGATCTGAAGAGGGTGTAGATTGAGAAACCATTAGTTGACTTTAGTCTTATGTTCTCATAAAAACAGGCAAATATCAAGAAAGCAGTTTCATTTACTTTATAAGCAATATAGGATGTGTATTTACAGACTGAAGTAATAAAAAATACCAGCAAGTAATGGAAACATCCGACTGAAACAGGCAAACAAACCAATTCCTCTAACTACCATAGCGACAATTAGCTAGAGACGGTTTTATCTCCGGCACACATGGTTCGTACAACTCCAGACAAACACATTTCCAACGACTTTTCAAGGATTTTTCAAGGGCAAATTTCAGTTTTCAAGGACTAAGATTTATTTAATAAATCGACATTCTTTAACCCCCTCTGATCACCTTATTGGCAAAAACACGTCATGGAACCATTTACCTATTTTACTTCTTCGGCCATCATGGATCACGATATTTTTACTACTTTTCCGCACCGAGGCTTTGCAAAATGACTGTGTATGACTCAGTTGTAATTGCATCTGAGGTACAGAAATAGCACTTGAAATAAAGAAACAGAAATAAAATATTGTTCATGCACAAAATGTCTTTACGTTACCCGTGAGTTTTACAGGTTCTTACACCGAGGATGAGCCAAATCTTCCTCGACAAAATAATCTAATTTAACAGAAAAAAGTTGTCTGGCGTAGACAAGGTTGTGAATTTCTAGGACTTTTCAAGACAAGACCTAATAAAGAAATCAGTACTTTTTAACGACCTACACCGAATTCAAGGACTTTTCAAGACGACTAGTAAAATTCAAGACGTTTTCAAGATTGTACGAACCATAGGCACAGAAACAGACTTCATTCATTATTTCACTACGATACCCGTCATCTTTGCACGGCCTCTTTGCACGCGCTTTACTACCGTGAGGATTGATCGGATAACAGCAGAGTCAAGTAGCATTTCAGGAGGTAAAACGGTCGAGTTTGTTTTTGTCAGCAGCACTATGTCTGTAACACTAGGTTGAAAATTTAACACAAACCTGATCGTGAAGGGTCTAAAGAAAATGAAGCGGACGACGGGAAGGGTTCCTTCACAGGATTCTTGACTGTGAAACAGAGCCTGAGGACATGGTTGAAATGGAATCCCCAATATTACCGCTGTGAACCGTGTCTAAAAAAGACGAATCAAATCATATCGTTGATTTTCAGCTGACAAGCGCTTGTCACGGACTGACTCGCTAAGAAACACGCAATCTTTATAAGTACGAGAGTAGTCCGACTCCCCCTAGAGAGGGGAGCGGGGGCAGTCCCATATTTTGCATAATTTTTATTTGGTTTATTTTTTTTCTTGACTTCAGAAGCGGCTCTTTAGCTATATTTCAGTCATAAAGGCTGGTAAATATTCGTATACAGGCAACGGACTACTTTCCTAAAATCTTCGGAAGTCGTTACGTAGCGTCAATTCGTCAATCTGACTCTATCTCTGTTTTCCAATTACAGATAAATCATATTTATAGATTCACTAATGATATTTCAGGGTTTGGTTTTGTAGCTTTTTTGCCTCATTTTTGTTATCAAGGGTAATCCGGGGGGAGGGGGTTCCGGCCCGTGAGAGGGGCATTCCGGGGTATTCCAGGGTGTCCTAAGGGTGTTGCAGACCTCTTCCTGGTTATACAGATACCCATTGTACTCTGAGCCTACCAGTTTACTACATTTTGTCTTACAATGTGAAACCGTATGGTAGCAATTAATCTCGTGAATAAACTGTACATACAAAAGTCATGCACAGTTTTCAGTACTGTTTTATTCACAATGGCATCATATAGTACAGTTCTAATCTGTACATCCATAAATAGTAATGAATATAAAATGCTGGTGGTTTCATTAGAAATTTACTACTGGTTGATATTGGCACTTTGTAAGCTCCACATACAAGTCTGTCTTGCCAAACTCAATTTCCAAGCAGGCTAAAAAATTAACCAAAGTACATGTGATCACTAACAACATGATGTGTTTTCTTTAGATTAATTACCATAACACCAATACCAGTGTCAGCCAGTTCTATCCACATTTATTTCAGTAAATAAAAATAGACTTGCAAACCTAACGTCAACAACTATGACACAATCTTCTAGCCCTCAACAATAAAATTAATTACATTTGTACCGGTAACAGAAAATTACAGAAGGCTATATGAGGACATTTCTTACAGTGAAATGGGTTAATTCTACAATGCATGACTGAAACTTTTCACTTGACATGGGACAGCAAATAGACAATGGTGCAAATGTTTTAGTCATCAAAGCTCATTGTCTGTGCCTCTTCACCACTAAGTGTCATGTGCTCTGTAGCAGCTGCCACACCCCCAGTATAAGAATTGCTACTAGTACTATCCAGTCGCAGGTCACTTGACAGTTGGTTGTCTTTGGCAAGTTGTTTAAAATGCTGGTGTAGGGAAAAAAGGTACAAAAAAAATAAATTTGAATCTGAAGTCATAGAAAAGTAAGGCTTGAATGGCACTGAAATCTTGAACAGTGTAAAATTTAATTAATTCTATAATTAACAGGAGTTTACAGATTGCTTTTATACCTGTGAGTTCTTGAATTCTGAGAATAGTGTGAACAGAACATGAAGAGCATGGATTCTGTTGTTATGTACAGGAATGCCGAGAATACCTGTCAAAAAGGATTTAAATGAGAACCAGTTCAGTTGAACATTAACCTTTGTCTACTGGCTTCTTATCTGAAGTAATTGATACGAGATCTTAGTCTTGATGTTTCTTAAAATGAATGACATTGTATTCCTAATTTATACGTCTATTTAATAATGGTGGCTTCATGTTTTATTATTCGCTTGGACAGTTGATTCAAGTTTTTCACATCACCAAAACACCTGCACCAACACGTGCTACACGTGTTTTTAACTACCTATGCAATCCTTGAGGTGGGAATACTCATTGAAACCCTTGCCCTATTTCAGAACAACGTATCTGGTTTCCCCCTACCCTAATTTCGACCTAAACTGCTGTTTTCAATACATACTGAATTAAAGACCCTGGTTCCAGAGAGCACTTTAAGACTTGCCCTATTTCAGTTTAAAATGGTTAAAATCTATACTTCATTTCAGATTTGGGGGAAGTCTTGTATGAAAACGACGGAAATGGTCGTCCAAAAATGATATTAGCGTTAAGCCATATTAGAGGGTCACCAATGTGGGTGTAGGTAAGATTTTATTTATTGTAAACTATAGAGGAGACCATATTCCAACAATAATATTATTATAATGTCATTTGTTACTTTTAAGAATTTCTTTTCATGAACAACCTAAAGTGATACATCCATGGGTAAAAAAAAAAACCCATACCCTTTAGCACTGGCCATTACATAGGGTAATGCACCCCTTGCCCACTAGCCCTGGTCTGGGTAACTGATACAAGTAGCTTTGTATCCTAATGTGTAATAGCTGCAATCAGTGATAAAATGAGTTGAGACACTTCGCTCTTAAGGGGCTTTTTGACATTTTACTGACTTCAGAAAAAGGAGATACAGCTTTTCCTCCCCCATCCCCTCCATACAATGTTGTGCCACTGTTCGAGCTACCTTTAGAAAACGACAAACACCCCAACTTTGAATGGAGGGAACAGGGGAGGGATGTAGACTCTTTTCTTCTCTGAAGTTACCCTATTTGAGTACAAAGTTTCAGTCAACAATTTTGTCACCGATTGTACACTAAGGCACCCCAATCCCTAGTATTACTTGAATGAATGATTACAACTTACCACAGACCAAGTCAACATATTGTTTTAAATCAACATCCAGATCAGCTGTTGGAAGCCCAACCTAAAAAGAACTTCAGTTTAGCTTTTAACCCTGGATGGGATTTGCATCATGCATGTTTCTTCTGCTTATTCTTACATAAGCTCGGATTCCTTTGTTCTTTTCGGGGGGAATATATTACATAACCCCCGAATCAACTGTCTGAAAAGCTGGGTGCGGCATTGATTGTTTGAAGGAAAGAGCGGGGCTAATGAAAAGCTAATTAAAATGCGAGGGGATTATGTATTAATATGCAAGGGGGATAAGTCACTTATCCCCCTTGCATATTATGATATTAATACATAATCCCCTCGCATTTTAATTAGCTTTTCGTAAAGAAAAAAATCACAAATGTTTATTGGAAATATTAAACACGACGCTATAATTACTAAAATTAAACTTAGCCGCGTTTCTTTTGCGCCACATTCACGGATTTTCTTAGTTGCTGGTTCATCGATTTTCACAGCCAGAACGACAGTTCGAAATTGAAGAGTGTCTTTTCTACGGTTCCATGAAAGTGTCGCTGTCATGGTAAGGTGTTCCGTTCTTTAACCAGTCATCCCAAACTAGTGTACTCTATGAAGACATGTAGTTGACCTCTTCGTGTTTTGTGGTATTCTTGCTTCATTCCTCGACTGAATTTCCTTGTGAGTTACAGTAGTGATCCCTCGCCCGGAATCTTCTTTGTATGTAAACATGCAGGTCGGTCGAAAGATCCTCGGTGCGAAAATTGAAATTGTCAACTGCTTGTTCGTTTTCTGCACCCGCAAACTGAAGATTCAAATTGTTTTCCGAAAGCTCTTGCAGTACCGCCACTGAAGCTGCTTTAGTTTGAGTAATAAACGGCTCTACTTCTGGCTCTGAATCGCTCGACACTGCTAGGCTCTTTAGGCTGTTTCTAGCATTCACTGCGAACAACTAATTTGACATGCGACTTTCAAAAACTAACATAATTAAAAAGCTAAGAAACTTGTGAATGCCACCAGTGACAGCATGTAACGGTTATCGGCCTGAAGTGAGGGGTTATGTGATTTATTCCTCTCGGGCAACACACGAGGGGAATAAATCACATAACCCCTCGCTTCAGGCCGATAACCCTTACATAAAGTCATTTTCCCCAGCAGATTGTAAAGAAATCTTACTAAAGGACAAAGTTACTAAATACCTTATTCAAAAGTTCTTCAAATTCCTCTGGCCACTCTTGCATAAGAAATTCAATATCTGGCATGTTTCTGTTAAAATAAGAAAGAAAAGACAATGTCTAAGCTCATCATCGCAGACCAAGGGGCAGCTAGTTGGGACGATAGGATGTTTGTGGTGAAAGTTTATTGTTATGGTAAACTTTCACCATGAACATTCTATCGTCCTGACTAGCTGCCCCTGGGTCTCTGAGGATGGTCTAAGCCCTATTATGGGCGTATACTTTATTTAGCAACCTCGCCGAATTTATTAGCTGAAAATGATTTGCATATACTCTTCCCTTACTTTTTTAAGAGAAAGCATTTAACCTACAAAGGGTTCCAGAACCACACAAAGAATTTTTTGAAGTGAACGGAAAGAGTTTTTTAGGCTACACGGCAGACAAGCAAAGTGGTGATATTAGACAGGATGAAGAGCTTTTCAAGAACTTTAGGCCCACTTGTAGATACTCATAGATGTAAAATGCTCTGTTAACATGCACTTGTTCAATACTATACACTCATTCCTGCACACGCACATGTATCTAAGCTGACAAGTTTACAAAGACAGACTCCTTTAAAATGCAGAAATCCAGTGGTAGTCCTGGAGACTAGTTTGTGAAAAATACAGATGTCTCTCTCGTTGTCCCTTCTGTTCACCCAGGCTGAGAGAAGTTAATAATTAACCACCACATAACACACACAGTTTTATTTTCCCAAATACCTTTTCAACCCAGTATTTCTTAATTCAAGTCAAGTAAAATTAAGTGCAATGATAAAACTAATCTTAAACAAAATCTCTGCTTTTAGTTAGGAACTCCTCACCTCTGATAATGAACTGCAGGAGCAGGTTTTTGTTGATGAAGTTCTCTGCAAACAAGTCAAAAATTAATATGCAGTGTACAAACTACAACGGTTATGTGTCACCTGTGAAAACTACCATTGATGATTATTTGTCTTCGTAATAATTACATGTAGTACATTATTTCATTAAAATAAAGGCCAGACAATTTATAAACCATGCAAGTTTAAACTACAATTTATAATAACATTTTATAATAATATTTGTAATTTAAGTATTGCCGTGTAAGTGTGTAAATTCGCTATTTTTTTTCTTTTTATTCATGTCTTTATTCCGCGTAGTTTTTTTTTTATTTTTTACTTGCAATTAAAAAAATATATAATAATAATAATAATAACATTTCTATTTATTATCAAGTACCTAAGCACTTGGGTTATTATTACAAAATGCAGGATTGATCTCTATTGTTTTCACATGGTAATCAATGTATGGGATAGATTAGTATTAACATATATGATCACACCTTATACTGTCAATCCAGTTGTCCACAGCTTTAGGGTTCTTTTCTGGGTCTTCAATGCTGCCTACTGTCTGTAATATGAACAGATACATTTTGCACATATTATAATAATGAATGAGAAATTATTTCCAGGAGTTTGCCAATAACATTTCCTTTTACTGTTAACAAAAAATCATTTAATATTATTTATTTAATATTAATTTACATACCATAGCTTTCACATTTGTCTGCTTTGAGATGGTTCTGATTGTCATATCCAGAACTAAAAGGAAAGGGGTATTATATATAAACACTTTCAACATGTTGCTAAAAAGTGCGACTGCACCTTCTACATTATATTCCAAGGCACCACAAGAGTTGTATTCCTCTCCACCTCACAGGAAGGGATAAAATGCCTGCATGGGAGGCGAAACTGTGTGTGTCCCATAGCCTTGGGCTAGTGGCTTTAATGACTAGGCTACAGGAATTCAAAGATTAGTTTAGATTGCTCAAAATTTCTTAATGCTTTGATTCCAGCTAAACCAGACATTGTCAAAACATTTTCAGCTTGAATACACAAACATCACAATTCCCTATTTGCTATACAACGTATCCGTCAGAAAAATGGTTCACAACGTATTCTGAACTGGCTCTGAGTACAATTATGCACAATTTCATTGTTTAGATCTTGACCTGTTATTAGCTAATTTCAAAATTTGTCCCAGAATTTTGTCCGGGTGGCCTTTGTTTGTATAGCCGCACTGTAATTAATTATTGTTAATACTGCTTGTCAGAATTAAATTTGTTTTTGGGCTAGTATATGTGAAACTGACTTTCATTGCAACCTGAAATCAACGGAAATTTACAAGAGTGAGTGCTTCAAGTGAGTCGAGATAATGCAAGTCAGTAGGGTTTGAGTTTGCTTTGTAACCAACACTTTTGTTGATGGTGTTATTGTGAATGTATCGCTGGCGCATGAATAGCCTCTGCTTTCTCACAGTACCTGTGGGATCTGATTGCTTTGCAATAGGCTCGTCCAGTACAACCAACCCTAAAGTCTCAGGTTTACCATCTGGACGAGTTACCTGACAAAGTGATAAACAAAACACCATCATTAGATAATACTTTATATGTTATTGATATCTCATTTTTGTGGGAATATTCAGTGAAGGGTTTCTGAGTGGGGTATTTTCCAAATGGGACCTTGTATCTGCAGCAACTGATGAGTGAAGGTTTAAGGCTACTACATGTATGTAAAAACAAAAAAAAAATTGATTTTAACTTCTTCAATTCTACCATATGAAAAAACACTTATACCTTCAAGAATGCATCAATGTCTCCAACAGCAGGAATAAAATCTTGATTAAATGGCTTTAGCTTGTGCTCCAAATCAATTGTTTGAGGTGTATACCTTAGGAGTGATAGAAAAACACAGATGATGCAAATTATAATCCACATAGAAATCACCGGAGAGCCTTCTCTGTATAAATATGTGTGGAGGTTCCAGTTAACTTTTCTTTATTTTCCGGGGCCCCGCTTCCTACTGTTCTGACTGTTGAGCCTTAACAATCCTTATAAAAGAAAAACAAATAACTACGTACCTTGTAATGTACTGGAAAAGATCCTTAATTTCTTGGCTGACGTGAAGGTGTTCATAATCAGTTGGATCATAGGCCCTGGAAGAATAACAATAATATTCATTTCGAGAAAGAAAGCTAGACTGGTTGCAATTAACCACACAATCAATCCTTCCTGTAATAAGGGTAAATTGTTAGGTGTCTGCATAATTACAGAGGTGTCAATTAACCAGAGGTGGAGATTGTGTAGAGTTTTGCGCCTTTGTGAACAAATGGGAACATGTTTGCATGGGTGTCTGCTAACAGGATGGATCCAGTTTGTATGTTAGAAATAATAAAGATCATAAAATGGTGGTTGATTGATTCATAAAAAAATGCTGTACCCCTCTAGAGCAGTTCCATGGGCATCTTCGTCATCATCATCATTGTCTGAGCTGTCACTCTGATCATCTCCTTCACCATCATCATCATCATGACTTGTTTGTGGTCTACCGGGTGCTTCTTTGCCTCCTGGTTCTTGTGGCCACATGCAAGCATCACCCCCAGGGACATCCTAAAGAATACATGTATTATCAATGGAAAGTCCTATCTGAATCTGTCCAAATTAAGAGCGACGGTCAGGAAATATCGAACATTGGGTGGCAAGAACGAGATATATTATACTTTTGCACAGCACTTGTTTCACTTTTCAGCTTATACAACAAGGAATATGACATTTGTGGCATGCCTGTTTTGGTTCATGGCTTATAGAACAAGAAATACTACTGTTGGAGTGTGCTTGTTTTGCTTTATGGCGTATGTAGCTTATCATAGTGAGGAATAAATACGATCTGTATCAATCAAGCATATGGATCGTACGAACCATAACACACAGTGCCCCGATGTAATAATGAGACGTACGCTCCGTATGTGCTCAGAATACGGGTTGTTAGCAATGCTGATGGTTTGTACGGAGCGTACGATCCCTCAACTGCTCTAACGGTCTGTAAAAGTGCGGAAGTATTGGGCATGACTGAACTTTCCTCGCGTTCGCAAACAGTTCTTTGAGTTTGGCAACTCTGCAACCCCTATCTCCATGACTGACCAAAGTGATGATGAGTTTGATCATGACGACTGAAAGTATCTTCTAGTGAAAGAAAAAGAGCTGCTCTGTTGATGGGAAGTGTCCAAATTTCGTCGTGCCGCTTTGACGGTCGATAAATTTTCTTATGTACGGGGTCTTGTGGTCTCTCCGTGGTTTCAGTTGCATAGTATAAATTTGAGTTGATAAATTGAGCAACCTAAAGATTGGAACTGATTCCGAAACCTTGAGATAAATCCCTGCTTTTTCCGCATCAGCTACAGCATGTCCCCGAAAGTCGAGGTATGTGCAGTAATGATTTAAACAGAGGATTTAAAAGCTTTTGACCTTAAGTGCCCTACGCATGTATCAGGGAGCTAAAGCAATAGGGAGCTTAAGCAACATACGACGGCGACGGCTACAAAGACGTCACTTAAAAAGTGAAGTCGCGTTGCTCTAAACTTTATCGCGCTCATTCCATCTCGTTTACCTCGTCAAATGTTGGAAAACCTTTTTTGGAGTTGAATTCTAAACGACTGTATCAAAGTTCAGGAAGAGAAAAAGAAAGTTGTCGTCTTATGTTCCTGATGTCCTCGACAAAACGTAAATTTAGGCACTTTCACGTTGCAACGAGGGCAAAGAAATGTACAAAAGAGCGTGATGCACATGCAAACTTGTTATTTTGCCAATCTAAACCTCCAGCTATTGCTTTTTTGCCTTCTCGTTCCCGTCGCCGTCGGCTACAAAAACGTCCCTTAAAAAGTGAATTCGCGCTACTTCAAACTTTATCTCGCTTATTCCAACTCGTTCAATTCGTCAAGTGTTGGCAAATTTTTCTGGAGTTGAATTCTAAAAGACTGTATCAAAGGTGAGGAAAAGAAAAAGAAAGTCGTTGTCCTTTGTTCATGTCCTCGACAAAAGGTGAAATTAGGAACTTTCACGTTGTACCCGTACAGTGACGGCAAAGAAATTTACAAAAAAGCGTGATGCACGTGCAAAGTTGTTGTTTTGCCAGTCTAAACCTTTTGCTTTTTGCCGTTCTCTTTGCTGTCGCCGTCGTCGTTGCTTAAGCTCCCTATTGTTAACGCGGCCCGGTAACGCGGTCATGTTCGCGACGTACGTTAGCATTTTTTTGCAGCCTTGAAAACGTTACTGATACACTAAATACGGCGATGTTCTCAAAATGTTGGCATCTAATTCGGCTTTAGTTCGTTAGCACGCGTACTACGGCTATGTTCTATGTATGTTGGTATTTTATTCGGTCTCAGTACGTTAGCACGCGTACTACGGCCATGTTTTATGTATGTTAGTATTTTATTCGGTCTTAGTACGTTAGTACGCTTAGTACGGACATGTTCCTGTGTATGTTGGTATTCTATTCGGTCTTAGTACGTTAGTACCCTTAGTACGGACATGTTCCTGTGTATGTTGGTATTCTATTCGGTCTTAGTACGTTAGTACCCTTAGTACGGACATGTTCCTGTGTATGTTGGTATTCTATTCGGTCTTAGTACGTTAGTACCCTTAGTACGGACATGTTCCTGTGTATGTTGGTATTCTATTCGGTCTTAGTACGTTAGTACCCTTAGTACGGACATGTTCCTGTGTATGTTGGTATTCTATTCGGTCTTAGTACGTTAGTACCCTTAGTACGGACATGTTCCTGTGTATGTTGGTATTCTATTCGGTCTTAGTACGGACATGTTCCTGTGTATGTTGGTATTCTATTCGGTCTTAGTACGTTCGTACGCTTAGTACGGACATGTTCCTGTGTATGTTGGTATTCTATTCGGTCTTAGTACGTTCGTAGGCTTAGTACGGACATGTTCCTGTGTATGTTCGTATTCTATTCGGTCTTAGTACGTTAGTACGCTTAGTACGGACATGTTCCTGTTGGTATTCTATTCGGTCTTAGTACGTTAGTACGCTTAGTACGGACATGTTCCTGTGTATGTTGGTATTCTATTCGGTCTTAGTACGTTAGTACGCTTAGTACGGACATGTTCCTGTGTATGTTGGTATTCTATTCGGTCTTAGTACGTTAGTGCGCTTAGTACGTACATGTTGCTACGTATGTTGGTATTTCATTAACTAGTTGCGGCAACGACCAATTGATTCATTTTTCAAATAATCGATTCATTAATGATATCTATGAGGGTACGCTTGACCTGGCTAAATACGGCGATCTTCTCAAAATGTTGGCATCTAATTCGGCTTTAGTTCGTTAGCACGCGTACTACGGCCATGTTTTATTTATGTTGGTATTTTATTCGGTCTCAGTGCGTTAGTACGCTTAGTACGGACATGTTCCTATGTATGTTGGTATTTTATTCGGTCTTAGTACGGACATGTTCCTATGTGTGTTGGTATTTTATCAACTAGTTGCGGCAACCACCAATTGATTCATTTTTCAAATAATCGATTCATTAATGATATCTATGAGGCTACTCTTGACCTGGCGTGACGGTAACTTATGAATAGCCTTAAAACAGCCAAAAAGTCATTAGTTTTATGATTTCACTTATAGTAAAATCCTTTACTGGAAACGTCCCTTTTTCTCTTAAACAAAATCTTTTGTCTCACCTGCTGCTGATTTTCCTCTGATGTTGGTAATGACGTTTCATCTTCAGATTCGGCGATTCCTTCCTCTTCCTGCCACAAACCACATAGTCAAACTATTTACCATCCATTTCGTATAATTTTTTATGACCTTTTTAACATTATAGTGGTGAAATGCTTCAAAGAATAGATCTTTTTCTATTTCTACAAAATATGATGTCTCAACCGTTCTTGAGGGTCGTCGGATCCAGCGGACGATCCTACATCTTCAAGTTTGAGGTTCCCTTTCTCGTCCTGCCTCAAAATAAATCATGAAACGACATTCAACGGCACAAAACTTCAAAATTAAATTTCAAGACAAGGGTTGAGGCCTAATTATCTATCTTTTACATCAATTTTCCACGAAGGCTTTCCCTCGCAACTCCCGTCACAAATCAGAAAACGACACCTCGCATTTAGTTTTTAAAAAACAAGCAGAAAGTCATCGACATCAATTAACAAACGGAGATGCCGTAAAGCCTCGTGCAGGTAGAAGCCCAATTAACAAATTCTGTTTTCAGCGAGGATCTATCTTAAACGCTGTTTAAAAACAATGTCGTAGGAAGGCTTTACCTCATCAGTGGACAAGACTTGGGACTCGGCGGTCTGGTTTCCTATCTCCTATGACGCGAAAAAATGAAAGGTTCATCATCTTTGTACCGCTATTAAAGAGCATGCAATGTCACGATAATTTGGAATTATTTTAAAACCCTAAACACACATTTACCTGCTAACAGAGGGCTCTTTTCCTCTCGCCTGCTGAATACCAGGGAAAAGAGACCTCTGCTGGCAGGGAAAACACACATTGGAAGGAAAGAAAAGCCTGAAATAATGCTTCAGTTCTATCTAAAACGACTTTACGTACTACTATACCTCGACTATAATTGTCTGTGTCTTTGGCTTTCAATGCCGGCCAGGATGGAAATGCATTGCAACTTGAAAACAGGGCCAACTTTTTCAAGTTTAACTCCTGTGTGCCGTCACGTCGTTACAAATTACATGAACAATCATTTTTACGTTTCGTGATTTCCGCCTGCCCTTTTAGACATTTTAGAGATGGTATCTGTCGTGTTTACTTAAACACGGTTTAAAAGCCTGTGTTCTAGTTTACTTTTGCTGTTTTTCATTCAGTTTCAAAACCTAGTTTTGTTAAACATGTTTAGTTGTTGTGAATAGAGAATAAGCAATGGACAACGCCCCTTCCTTTTTACAACCTAAGCTCCTCCTTCTGATAACTATTGCACAGTCCCTTAAACAAAATTTTTATCAAAAATATCAGCAACCCACCTGTTCTTGATCCTCCTCTGATTCATATGATGGCGTTCCATCTTCAGATTCAATGACATTTCCATCGTTCTGGCAAAAATCATACATTTTATGATACTAAACACCACCCATCTTCTATATGTAACTGTAAGCCCACTAGCGTACTTATTTTAACACGAACACATTGGACGGAAGGAAAGAAAACCCTGAAATAATGCTTCAGTTCTATTTAAAATGACTTTACCTACTATTAAACCTCGACTACAAGTGCAAGACTTTGTCTTTTGAAGGCCAGGATGGAAACGGATTGCAACTTGAAAAAATTGGGCCAACTTTTTCAAGTTAAATTCCTGTGTGCCGTCACGTGATTGAACACATGAACAATCATTTTTTATGTTTCGTGATTTCCGCCTGTCGTTGTAAGGCATTTTAGAGATAGCATCTGCCACAAATCTTGTATGATTGTAAAGTGAATGCCTTGGGGTGAGCTAATTACAACTAAGGTGCGAAACCTTATGTTGTGACTGGACTTGCTGCAAAACACTCTACCCATCCGAACCAGACGGAGAGTTATCGATCACTTTGAATGAGTTTACGAGGACAAAACGAACTGCCTATTTAAATCATAGATAAGGTGTCTAATTTCTTTGTCGATCTACCAACTGTTAAACAATTTTATTTTTTTGCAAAAGTCAATAGGTCTACTTGGCGCAAAATGTCAATGATATCTTCCCTAAGCAGCTTTTAAAAAAAGGGAAATATCTATTTTTTCCGAGGTAAAAGTCACTTTTGGCTAGCCTGTTCCAAGCATTCGGATAGTGGGGAAACGGGCTACTTTTAACCTAAAATCAACTGAGTGCGACCTTTGAGGGAACAACAGCCAATTTTTATCTGTAGTTTATTCTTAACAGAACCCGAAATCAATTTAGTTCAAGGAAAACAAAAACTTCGATCAAACAGAACCAGTTTCATCTCTGATTCAGATGATAAATCGGAAATGAGATCAGGCGATTCAGGTAAAAGCAAGAGGGTCCTTAGAATAGCCAGCAACAATAAAATAAGTCTATTCTTAATGCACGGGTTCTCAATTTAAAACCTTTTAACGTAACTGCCAAGATTCACTACCACCAACTCGGAAATCTTCAGTTAAAGACGCTAATTAACAAAGCCTCCAAAGCGTGTTTGATTATATCTCTGAGGGACAGAAAAATAAAACTACAAAAAGTAAATAATGCATTAGTCAACTGCAACCCCGGCCCCCCGACCCTCAAGGCATAGCGGGAGATAGCGGGAATTTAACGCGGCCAATGCCGGGATTTAACGCACATTTAACATGTTCGCCCCGGTGGCGGGGGAATTAACAAATACCTGTTTTACTCATGTCATGAGCGGGGATTAAACAGTAATACTAATTTTCGGAAGCAAGGATTTAACATGAGTGACTAAAGGAAAAGCCTCGTTTCCCAAAGTTTTGTATGGCGGCAGAGGAGAGATGATGCCGCAGAGAATGATAATATTAAAACATAGGAGAAACAGGGCAGGAAGGCACAAAACAGGTTGCCCTAGTCTCAGACACAGAAAGAAAGTGTATAGAACGTCCTACACATTGGTCGAGCGTTGCCTTACAAGGACTTCACAAATCTCATTTGAGTCTCATTTGTTCACCTCGTACGTAAACGACAATAAATTAATCCCAAAAGCGCTTTCTAAGTTTCTCGATTCCTCTCCCATTACATTGAAGGAATCCAATCGAGAGTTTCTATTAACAGGTCCGATGGTTTGAATTTTAAAAAATACAGAATACCAGATCGGACAGAGCGTTTGAAATCGAGCCTAGAACTACACTTTACTAATTCCCTGCTATACGGGGCTTTTAACAAACTACTTTGCCCGGAGAGCGGAAAACATTGGCGGTGTTCTACCATTAAACCAATGTTAAATTCCCTGCTAAGTCCCGGGGGCCGGGGGGCCGGAGTTTCAAATGACTGATGCATAAACTTAAACAAACGAAGCTGGTGACTAACCTGTTCCTGTTCAATCTCTTTTTTAGATGATGAATAAGCTTATTAATTTAACTGTAACCTACATATAAGAACCTGCTTGATCTCCTTTGGCCTGGTTTTCATCATTGTTTGGTATTAAAGAAGCAAATTTCTGCCAGCAGGTTATTAAGCCACTAGGTTCTTACACGCGGGTTTTAACTGTCTTAAAAACTAACTCAGTATCACCAGCTCGGAAATCCTCCGTAATGGCGACTTATAAACTAGTAGTAATCATAGATCAATAACTGCGTTCGAGTTTTCTTAGCTCCAGATTAGCTTTTGTGTCGTCAAGCATGATTTCAAAATCATGGAAGAGATCATGAATTAAAAGGTAGACATTCTTTTCGTAAAAAATGTTCTTCGCGTATACGGCTTCAAAATATCTCACTCATTAACTCTCTACTCTTAAAATGTCTTACTCTCCCTCAAGCATGGTCGATAAAAATGTTAAGTAGATCGTAAAAAGTTCTTTGTTGTTAAAAAGATAAACATGTCACTACAAACTTCGAAAAAATGGTAGCCTTGAAGGTTAAAAGTCTTGGCTTCTTGCGTGACACAACTTGAAGTGAAAACAATGATCATAGGAGCAACGGAAACATATTAGGTTTCTGCTAGATTACTGATGTCAGAGAACCGGACAGAATCTTTTGCCATTGTGCAAACTTTTCATCTCATGATTATTTTAAGTTCATGTAGGTCAGTTCAACATGTTTTAAACTTAGCTTGCTTCAGCGAGCGAGATACTTATCATGCAAAATTATCCGCGTAGAGATATCAGACGTGAATAAAGCATTACAGTTGTAACAACCTGCACTGATACGCTCAAGCTTACTTTTTCGTGCATGAAAGAGGTTAAACTACAAATAAGTAAATAGACTCAAACGCACGGGTAAACTTCTCACGGCACAAATGTTACCTGGTCTTTATTTGTGTGTTTCTACGAAGTTCCAGCTCGATTTGAACGGCATTGACCGAAAAGTTTAGCAGAATCATCAGCTCAGTGATAAAACCCGCTTAGAAAACAACTCCAACGTTCATTCTTTTGCCGAACTCAAATATTCCCGTGTAATGTAGTTGACCTTGATGGAACCAGTGATGCACGTGATTGCCATATGACAATTGCTTATGACGTAAATAAAGCTTGAACCACGAGGCAGAATGCTTTGCGCAACGAAATTGTGACGTCATTCAAAATGGCGCCGAAAAGGTGAACCATGGAACGAAAAAACACGGGTCAGCTTTCGCTTGCGTGCACAGGGAACCTACGCGATAACAGGCAACCCAGGAGATTAGGAAGCGTTCTTCCTTCGTCGAACGCAATGAACGCTCCTGAGCGTATTTGATTATCTCCGACGGACAGAAAAATAGAACTACTGTTCACACAAACACTGAAAGTCTCACTAATATTAATAAATAAACTTTCACAAAAATAGGTGAGTGATGACTAACCTGCTCCTGTTCATAAGCTGATTCAGGTGATAAATTACGAAAGAAGAGAGTGTACCGCCCTTTCCAGTAGTTCTCTGATGGCCATTCATGTTCAGGTTTGGGGTTTCCTTTATCATCCTTCAACAAAATACAAAACAATACTTAAAACAACCCATTTCCCTTTAATAAAGTGTGGACGTGTACACATTTGAAAACCTTCATTTAAAGTACAATGCGATTACAGTGACAAACGAAAGACAATTGTTTTTATGACAACAACTTTGACAAGATGTACTAAGTTGAAAACAAGCCTCGCGTGCTGAAAGCAAAGATCAACAGCCAAAACTTGGCCTGTATAATAAAAGGTAGTTTGTGACTGCATGTGGCTACTGTTTTAGTTATGTAGAATATATTGCATTAAAAAAGGAATGAAAATTGTAGGAAACGATAGAAATTCAGATTGTTTATCCATAAATATACTATCTTTGCTCTAGAAGGTATATATTTAACAAACATCAACAACAAAAGAAATAAGCAAACAAAACAAAAACGAAACCGAAACAAAAAAGAGAAAGACAGAAGGAAAAAAGAAAGGGTACTGAGCAGGATTCGACCCTGGTACCTTGTCAAAAATAATACGAGCACAAGGTTAATGTGTTAACAACAACTGACAAACTATTTTTAAGCGTCTTTACAGTTATTTGCTGAGAGAAATTTTTCTTGCCGAAGATTCTGTCTTCTCTTCCGTGATGATTAGGGATGTGGGGGAGGACCCTCTCTCTCCGACGTTGCGTGACATAGAGAGAGAGGGGCCAGAACGGCACTAGACACACGATGGTTACGCCATCTTTGTGTGGTATGTTGGTGTTGAGGCGAAGCGCTAAAGGTCACAAAACTTCCTTTACGACTAAGTTCAAGAAACGAGTGTTACCCGTCGCCAATTTTTAAACCAACTTTAGGGAGGAGGGAGATTTACCCCCTTGTACCTCTCCCCTCTAGGCGGGATTGGAAAGAGAACATTATCTTTATCAAGGCGCACGGACAAGAAATTCGCATTCAAAATAGTAGAATCAAAATCAAAATTAACAACTCCTTTTTCTTTTCCTTTTGAAAATATATCCAGCCTTACAAAATTCACAGATCACAGTGTATTTTTTAGCTGGCAGGAATCTGTTACGTAATGAAACGAAAGGCGGGAAAATGTCACCACGTGAAAATCATCCGAGGTAGATTTAACCAATCAGCTGCCGCTACGTCACTAGGCTTTGAATGACATCGTTTGTTGTTTTTGTAGTTTGTTCAGTTCGCTCTTCAACGGCAAACTGTTCAGGATGAACTCAAAAGTTAATAAGAAAACATCAAGGAAATGTTACACAAGACAGGCATTCATCTCTTTTTACTCAGGAATATGCTAAGGAGTTGTTCGAAGCTCAAAGAAACATCATTTATTAGGATATTTCACGAAAGCCCAAAGCTCCGCAGGATTTGATTTGTATGGCGAGTGTTCTTGGAAAATTGAAAACCAGCTCATGCTATTTACGCGATGAAAATCATGCAACGAACACTTGTGCTATACAGTGGAAAACAGCGAAGTGTTTACTTGTAACGAAAATTTTTTTCGGTGTTGCTTTCAACCGTCGTCTCGGAGATACAATTTTTTTGTGCGGGTTGTTATTTCAAAAACCAACGCTTCACCGAACTGCAAGGACCAGTATTTACCAAAGAAACGCTCAAGAACTAACAAAAGAACAGCTATAAAAAAGACTTGTCTGTTTTCTGGACTTTCAAAGGAACTTCACTTGACTTAAACTGATTTTATGGGAACCCTGGACGATAAATATGAAACTGTGAGTTCAATGTGTTTACTCTTTGCTCATTTGTTTGAATTGAACATGAACTGAACATCTTTCATTTGCTTTTATGATTGTTGTTTGTTTCTTTATGAAAAGGTATGAATTAAAATTGATTCAGAAATTAATACTGTGGAAATTATTTGCTTTTGTTTTGCTGGAAGTTCTTGTTATCACCCAATAATATCATCTTATGGCTGCTTGAAGATACGAAATTTCTCTTCTTGTCTTCAATTCCTTTTTTAATATCAGCTAAAGTTACTTGTTCTTAACGTTCTCAGTTAAAACATTTTATGGAGTTAGTTTAATCAGTTGAAAGAAATGAATTTGAAATGATTCTTTGAATCTGCTAAAGTTTGTGATTTGATTTCAAAAGCAAATCTTGTGTTTTGTCGAGTATAAAAATGACAAAGAAAGGAAAATGGCGAAAGGCAAGAGCTGAGTAGAAATAAACTGTAAACAAAGAATAAAGAAACAAATTGCGATAAAATTGGAAAACTTACGTGGTAGTCTGACCCAAGTACAGTGTTGTTTCGGTGCTGCTGTACAGCTGATGTGAGATTCATCACCTGCTGTGGAGTCATCTTCACTCCTGGAAGCCACAGTTCCTCCAGGTGAGGAGCGCAGCTGAGATGTTTTATCAAGCTGTCGACTCCTGCACCCAGAAGAGGATTGTCTGACATGTTGAGCCACTTCAAGTTTGGAAGATCTTGTTTGAATACTCTGCTGATGAACTCCACAGCGGGTGATGATGTTACATTGATACGCCAGAGTACTAATAGCTCCAGTTTGTGTGTTATTGGGATCCTCCTCAGTAGAGACTCTGTTACCTCAGCATCAAACACTTCACCGACTTTACCCCAAACCTCTATCTCGTGTGGAGCGGTGATAAACGGCATCATCTCAATCAGCTGTTCCACTTCTGACCTGTTCACCCACCGAGCTTGAATCATCCGAACCCTGGAGACACCATGACGCTTTGAACAACAGCTGCTGCTGCTCTCTTCACTTGACTCATCACCATTCATGTTTGTCTTCTTTGTTGTCTCTTCTAAACTAACTAACGTCTTTACCATTTTAAACGGAAAAGGAATGACTTTTAAGAAGATATCTTTTACAATTTTAGTAAAATAAAGGTGAGTGTTGTTTTCTTCTTTCATTAAAAAAAACTCGTCAATACTACGCCATGGAAATACATTCAAAAATTCTGATGCTTTTTGTTCTCCTGTTCTACTAACTATAACAGCGTTTAATTGCTGTGTTAAACAAATTAAATTATTATAACTTTGCTCTGTATAGTGGTCGCTATCAGAGAAAAATATGTACATAAGTGAAGCGGTAGTTTTCACAAAATTTTCCCTTGCTGCAATATTCAGCTGGTCAGGATTTATTAAAAAAACACCTCCTAGATTAGAAAGAAAAGTGGGGAAAAGTTCTGTTCTCGTGTCTGCTGAGCAGTAGAAGAAAAACTGTGTACATAGAGTTAAAAGATTTTTTTGTTCAAGAGACAAATCTTCGAGTGACGGTGCTTCGTTGTCGAAGCTGTACTCTCCGTCTTCCTTCGCCGCCATTTCCAACAGATGAATCAAGATCTCGCGCGCGGCTTCTTCTGACATTTCAGCAGCAAATTTTAAAACTTCATTCAACTTGAAGATCTTTTCAATTGAGTCGACTTTGAATAGGGAATTGTTTTTACTTTCTTGAGATAACAGTTCTTCTTTTAGAAATAAAGAAGCCAAAAACTCCTGCATGGATTTATGAATGAAGTGCACGGCTTTGCACGGTTTAAGAGTGGACATGTTTAGCAGCTGAAACAACCCGGCTTCGATCAGTTTCTCAGCCAAACCATGATCCGGCAGTTTACTGACAGGAAAAGAAAGTAAATCTTGTAGAAGTGCGTCAAAGGCTAGTTCTCCTATTTTACAGAGTTCTTGAATGTGGTCGTCAACTTTTTCCGCCGGCTTTCTATGTTTTTCAGACATATGACTAAACATAGTCTGTAGAAACTGAAAGTACACCATCACCCGTGATGAAGGTAGTCCTTCACGATCCTTTTCGTTCCAAACCAACAACAACATTAAAAGCAAAATAGGTATTTTTGCTACATCTTCCAGGTCTTGTTGCTCTAAGTATCGAAAAAATTCTTTCACATCTTGATCATCTTTCAAGAATCTACAGGCGAACTCTTCTTGTCGCTTATGGTCAAAACCGTCGATCTCAAATTGAGCATCGCTGGAACTTTTCAATTCCTCTCCTTTCATGTCTCTAGATGTTATAATAACACAACAATCCCTCAACTGCTTTTTCTCCCAGATTTCAAGTACAGGTGATTGCCTTTCTGCGCTGTGTACGTATTCATCGTAGCCGTCCAAAATAAGCAACACGTTTTCTTGGTGGCGACGAACGTAATCGTACAGGTTGTCAGTGGAAACTGGGCCATCACTAGCGAGAAGATTAGCATCGTTCAGAATGGCAGGGACATCATTGAGGTTACAAACATCGCGTAATTTGACCAAAAGTGCAAGGTCAAATCTTCCTATTTTTCCTTCAAATCTGTGCTGGGACCAGTCGAATGTAGCTTTCTGCGTAAAAACGGTCTTGCCGATACCTGGTCGTCCGTGGACCAAAATGCGCTTAGGCGTATGATGAAGTCTTCCGCCGTCAAAAATGTCGGTGTAGTGTTGAAGGTTCTTCTGCGTTACTCCGCTGGGATACTTCTCATCCATAAGCCAAGACAACTGGGTGTAAACTTTGTCAATATGAACGGCAGAGCTTTGGTCCCACGGAACGATTTTGACTTTGCTGTTGGTTTCATAAATTGATCGCAGCTGTTTCTGGCACTCCTCGAGGCAACGAGAATCTGTTGAGGAAAATTTTACGTTCCTCTTTTTAAGGAATTGTTCTTTAATAACTTGATATTATAATAGGCGAGGAAAGTTAAAGGGAGGTAGTTAACGCACAAAATATAGGCCCTCATTTATACAAACTGATCAGATCACCAAATATAAATAAAATTTCCATATTTAAAAACAAATTATCCTCAACTCGTGAATACACCAACAGAAAGGTAAGTAACAGTGCATGTAGATATCAGGGCTCTAAAACACCAGAATATAGTGTAGGAATATAAATACTGTGGTCAAACGTAGAAGGAATGCTCTTTATTATTTTAATTTATTAATTCATTTATCTATTCTATTTTCTTCTTTTTCACCTGCTCACACACTGACTATAATATGGATGGGGAGTTAACTACAAAATCTAACAGTTTACTTAGCTTCCCCAGCTCGCACTTATTATCTCTCTTATATCATAAAGTTATAACGTAGCACAAATTTCAGTTATAAAAAAGTTAAAAATGTTATTTCACCGTGAGTTAATTAAAGAATCATTAATTATCACAATTACAAATTTTGAATAGGGCGGGATGGGCAGCCTTGGCCGAGTAACATTTATATGTAAAATGTATTTGAAGACTACATCAGTAAAGCACCTGTAAAGGGGCGTTACCCCACAAAGAGAGGTTCAGGGAGGAGACACCAATAGAGGGCTACCTCTCCAAAACCGTTAGTGACGTTTGTGGTTGAGCACTAAAAATAATTCTTATTTTGTATAACTGGCCTCAAGGATTAACGTAGGTTAAAAATACCTTAGCAAAATTCTAACAGAAAAACTGAACGAGAAAAAGAATTTGTAGTCTGAATTTCATCCGATTACCTCAAGTTGAGAGGAGAAAACGACTCAAAGCAATCGGATGAATTTCAGGCTAAAGAATTTGGCGCTTAAAGTATCACATCATACTTGTTCTTTGCTACTTATTTCTGAAATAAATATAAACAACTGCGACAATAAAGTTCATTTTGTATTGCAATATAACAAACGATAAAAGTCATTTTCATATTAAAGTAAGCGTGTTTAATCTACTGTACGTCTGGTACCATTTCTGCTTTATTGGATAAAATAGTACCTGGTAACAGCTCCTTAGTGGCCACAGAGCTAGAGGGCTGTTTCCTTCCTGACGGGTCTGTGAGTTAAACAAAATA
>OZ037783.1:30945125-30997625 GCA_964035525.1 Porites cylindrica
TATTAACATAAAAAAATCAAATTTTATTCTATTTAAAACAAAACAAAACAGGCAAACACTTGACTTACATTTTTCAATTCATGATATTGAAATAGATTGTGTGAATGAAGTTCTGTTCTTGGGAGTTATACTTGATGAACACTTATTTTGGAAATCTCAAATACAGAACGTAGCAAGAAAAGTCTCAAAATCAGTAGGCATTATTTAAAAATCAAGTTTCTGCCTTAATAAGACCTCTTCATGTATTCTCTATTATAGTTTAGTTTATCCTTATTTACATCAGAAACGGGTTATTAGAATAGTTTCCAGAAGTTCTTTTGATTCACGTGCCAATCCTATTTTTGGAAGCTTACGAATTTTAAAAGTTAAAGATATTATCAAACTCCATATAGGTAAAGTTAAAGGTACCTTCTTCCAGTTTCAATGACATGTTTTTGCTTAACTGTGATGTACATTCACATAACACTAGAAGTAAGAATTCCTTCCGTTTGCCCTACCGCAGGACAAATGTAAGGAAATTTTCACTTCGTTTTCAAGGGCCCAAAATATGTACTTCCCTTAGCTCTGAAATTCAGAATGATGCTGCTTTGTTTAGTTCTAAACTTAAGTCATTTTTTCTTGGTATAAACACACTTACGCTCTCCTAATGCTAGTGTGTAGTTTTTCGCTTCTTTCACTTTTTTTTTCTCCTTTATTCTTGCATTATTTTTTCTCACCTTTTCTTTCTCGTTTTTGCACTTACACGTGCAGCCTTTTCTATTTTTATCCTAATTAATGATTATTTTCTATGTTCCAAAAAAATTGTGCATACTTAGAGTTAAATTGCAGATGTCAGTATTGTAATTATTAATTAGATAACATAAATTTAAAGGTGGCCCTAAAAACCTGTGGTTTTTCAGGGAAAGGGGAAAAAAAGAACTCCTGATACATTTACTTTACGAGTCGTCTGCCACCCCCTAATTAAGGTGTCTGTCAAAAATTGTTTTATCGTGTCAGATTTTACCGGAAATTCAAGTGGTTTGCGACAAATGCAGCTATTATTGAAATGTATTTATCTACTTTCCAGTCAAGCGGTGAATGCAGTTAAGTTCATACAGTAGTCATCAACAAAAACATCACAGATTTTAAAGACCAAGTTAGTGATGTTGTTATTGCGAATCTGCCTTATCGTTGCCGGGTGATACCTTCGTTCAAACCGTCACATCAAACAAATTAATAATTCAATGAAAACAGTAGTGGAGCAATAGAATTCTGTATTTACTGGAAGTGGTCAAAAGTATAGGAATTGATTCTGTGGCAACAAATCTTTCATGGTCTTTCATCTGTTTGCAAAAAGGCAAGTTTAAAATTGTCATAATATTATTTTTTTACACACTTTCATGCAGTTGAACTTGATCGGAAATCAAAGAAAACAATTCTACCTGGTACTAGCAAGAAAGCGTCAAAGAAGAAATAGCTGACATCCATACTGGTGACAAGTAACAATGCGTCCTCATCTCAGCTGTCAAGTCTTTCTCTGTTCATTCTTTACTTGATTCATTAAAAGAAGTACGGTTTTTTTCTTTTAAGACCTAGCTTTAAAACCTGAGCTTGCCGTTAAAAGAATTCCTCTATCATCTTGTGGTTTCTGTCATGAAGAGACGAAAGTGACAAAACCTATCCAATAGCTCCGGAAGTCAGATATGTTGCTTGACCAGTCGGTGCAGGGCTCCGAAGGATCTTTTGTTTTTTGACCAATCAGACAAAACTCCAGATGCTGGACTATGGGCAGACGATGAGTAAACTAAATGTATCAGGCATCCGTCCTTTTGTAAAAATCACAACATTACTATGGGTTGCATCTAAGCCTGGACACGAGAGAAAAAAACATGTTCTAACAGAAGGGTGCCAGACATGATGTGTTTTTCTGCCAAACATTTGAAGTTTGACAGCTGTTAAAGCAAACTGTCGCACCAAAGGTAAGTAGTTTATATGTTTTTGACCAGCTCATTCTATTTATATTTCATTTTTCTCAACTTTCAGGCATATTTGCTACTCAGAAACAGCATACTTTCCTCCAGAAATTATTCTTTATGCCTAAGAACTTTTGCAAAGAATATTTTGTTGGGCAAAAACAAATCAATTTGACAACAGCTGCCTACTCCAAACTTCGATAAAGTTTGCAACTGACGGTAAGTGAGAATAAGTTACAAGATATTTGCATTTGTTTCCCATCCCATTACCTTACTTCTGGTTATTTGCTTTGAACTCCCGATAACTCGAACTGCTTTTGATTTCCCTTGAAGGTTCAAGTTATCAGGAGTCGACTGTATGATGGGTCCAAATTTAATACCACTCTCTTAAAGTATCCTTTGCCAATTTATGCTCAATTACAATTTCTTCAATTTGTACAGCTGAAATAAAATTCAAAGAAAAATGCAATGTAGCAAGCACTCTTGCATATTGAGGAATGTTTTCTCTCTATGCTACACTCAGTAAAAATCATTTACTTAGTCATCATGTACTGTTTCCTTAGAGGTTGTTGCCAAGTTTACAAAACCTAAAGCAAAAATTATTTCTTCAATAACACTGACATTATTTTTCCTTATATTTGACATATCTCCATCACTGAGAATTTGTTCATTTTTTGTCTGCAATTACATAGCAGACTAAGTTTATTTTAAACAATTTCCAATATTTTGCTCTTCCCCTTTCAAGGAGCATCTTAACTTCATTTTTAATGTCAGCAAATTAGCTGAGGTCCAAAATCTCTAATAATTTTCCTGCCAGCAAATTGCCAGGATATTTTTTAGGACTAACAAAAGCAAAGTCTTCCATTCTACTTGTATAACACATCACATAAAAGAGAACTCAGACTGTAGAGAAATACCATGTTAGATTGGTATAATAATATTGTTAGAGAATACCTTTGTTCGTTAAAATGAAATTAATTCCATCAGCAGTCTGTCACTCCAAGTCATGCCAACTGTCTCAGTCAACCATGCAGTTTAACTGAAATAAATGGCAAAAAGTAAGGCAGCGCATGGGGTGGGTTGGGGATATGATTGTCTGTGTTGGCCTTGGGGTGGGGCATTAAAATGATCTTGTTCTCCCGGGGGAGGGGATATTTGAATCTTTTTTTGTTCGACATGCTCTAGGATCAACTAAACGTTTAATAAGTTGCTGTATCAAAGTAAACAGAAGCTCTATTTTCAAAACGGAAAACTCTATCAGGTTGAAAACGTTCAGAGAGGTTTAATTTTGTCTTTAAAGGTCCACTGCCAACCTTGATGCATTGCACCAGAAAACAGAGTTCCCTGACTTTTTAAAAAATTCCCTGACTTTTCCCTAACCTTGAAAAATTTTCATTTGTCCCTGACCATAGCGACCTGATAAAACTCATCAGCGTTAGGAAATTTTTGTGCATTTGACTGGAATGATTTGCTCGTGGGCAAGGAATTTCACGACAAATTTTTGAAAAATGTCAAATCCCCACACCATGCCCTGCCTCCCCCCCCCCCCTCACACTGCCTTTACATTGATAGGTATTGTGGTCCCTTTTCAACTTATTCGGGGTAGGGATATTTGGTCAACACATGGTACATTTTTGTCTGGGATTAACCATAATTCTAATTTTAATAAATTTTGACTTACACATTATCAGGACATAACAAATCAATATTTTCGATACTCGATTAAAATAGATAGTAATGAATCAAAATCAATTATAATTTATCGATTAATATCGAAAGTTGATGGAAATCGATCAGTCAAGTTTTTGTGATCATCGATTTTATCAATTTCTGCAATTAAATGATCATTTTAACGGTTTTGATTGCTAAATATCGAAAAGATAAAAATGGGCGAAGCCGAGTTCGTTGATTCGTTTTTCTGTTGCGTTTAGTCCACCATCACTCACTAGAACGGATAAACAGCAGCTCGTAACTGATATTAAACTCAATAAACATATCCATAACACTTTATTCGCTTTCTTGATATCAACTCTACAAATTTTTATGTCACTACAGGGTACTCAGGGGTATTGCATCTGCTCAAATCGATAGGAAACACAACCACAAGAGCAATAATGTAACGTGACTCGTGTCATTTTCCGTCACGATGTCATGCTCCTTTTAAGAATGCAGGACTAATATAAGAAAGTTCCTTATCAGTTTCCAAGGTCCTAAATTTTTTAACTCTCTTAGTTTTGAAATTCAAAATGCAACAAGTACCGCTTCCTTTTGCTTTCTTTTTTTTTCTATTTGTCATTTCGCTTTTTTTAGCCTAGAACTATGATTAGTACGACTATCTAATATATTTATTTTAAGATTTACTGTAGCTCTGCCATTGATTTTCCCATATGCATGTGTAATTATGATAATATTTTGTTCTAATTATCTAACTGAGGGAGCCCATTCCTTATAAGCCCAGTGGCTTCTCTTGGGCTTCCTCACCATTAGAGTTTAAATAATTAGATTTTATTTGATTTGTACAATTTATGGCAAACAAAACAATAAACAAAAAATAAACAAAACAAATCTTTAGTTCTACCACTCAAGAAGTCAACAGATGTACCGCTCACTAGTTCAGTTTGGAATGTTAAAAAAAATGGGGGACTCTAGCCAAATTTGTGATTATCGATCTTTAACCATTATTATAACCAAACCAATCAATCGACAAATATCGAGTATTTATCGAGTACTATTGATTAATCGATTACGTTTTCGATTTGTTACGTCCTGATAAAGGTCTGCATTAACTGGTTTTTAACACCAAGTGGGTCCAATAATTCACATTATTATTCCACTATTATGTCATTTTACCATATAAGGTCAAGAGAACAAGCAAAATACGAGGCCGCAATACACCATAGTGTCCTGGTTTAACTGGTTTACAACAGGGCGAATACCAGCGGATGCAAAAGGAGCAACTGTGGCTGACAGAATCAGGATGTTTTGGATACTCTCATTAGAAAATAGAAGCCAAAATACCATTTTTCTTTTGCAGTAAAATAATTAACCTCTCATTCAATGGTTTGGCATATAATACGCGCGAACATTTTGCTAATTGTTAACGTCATTCTCACAGACAGAGTCAGGATGTCTCTGAATACTCTTACCAAAAAATAGAAGCCAATTGCCAGATAATTTTTTTTTGTAGTGGAATAATAAAACTCTTATTCGATGGTTTAGCATATAATACGAGCGGACATTTTGCTCATTGCTCGTATTTTTCCGAGCCCCGCATACCACGCAACTCGCAAAATATCCGCACGTATTATATGCTAAACCATCGAATAAGGTGTATTTAATTGTAGAAAGAGAGAGAATATAGGCTGCTAAAGAAAGACTTCCTCTTAGAATGAACTTTTATAGATTCATAGTAAGCAAAAACAGCTGCGTTTACTGAGGTTAAGAAGCTTACCTAACGTTGATTCTGTGTAGCACAGGAAATTGTCTTGTGGAATCGTTCGATGCAATTCAAAAGACGAATTTTAAACGGCACATGAATTAGCATATATGATTTTTACAGGCTTGAGAATCATCGGGAGAATTGCCCGCTGATTTTGTCAAGCGAATCAAATTGTCCCGGAATCATATGTGATGATGACTGAAGTTCTGCTAAATCATAAGTGATGATTTTTTCAGCAAAGTCAAAATCATTCGTGGAATCATAACGTACGAAACCGTGAGTGTCTGGAATCATCACCAGGCGATTCGCTGCTGTTATGAAATCGTTTGTGGAATCATAACCTTGTGCCCAACAAAAGGGAACGTTGGATTCACGAGTGAAAGATCGGTCGTCGAACTGTCATAAACCGAACTAGGATCAGACGAAGTTGAAACGAAGACAAATATGAAAAGTGTAGCAGAAGAAGTCTTGTAGTTCCTAGCGTGCGCGCATAAACTAAAACTTGAAAGGGGCTTGGTACGAGATTTGACCGTGTACCTCTGATCTAACACGAAAATCCTATTGTATGTTATTGAAACTTTCAAGTTGAAATCGTTTAATCTGAAGGTAGTTGAAGATCGTGATCATCCATGGATGCAGGCCGGACCTTTTAAAGGTAAACTTTCTTGCTTTGCTTCATAAATAAAATGGTAATACATTTACATTCAAGTGATGGTACTCATAACAGAAGCTTGTTAACGTCAAAAACATGTGTATACTACCTTTATACTGTTGCCTTTTGCTGGTTGGGTAATTTATTTAACACAAAGAGGCCTTCACACACACACAAAAAAAAATACCACTGATGTTATAATTTGTATGATAGCAGGAAGACCTGTTTTACATCAAACTAAATAAAACAGCTCATTTTGTATAGCAGAAAATAACACTAATTTGCATACTTTTTGGAGTAAATTTGACAGAATATTGAATAACAATATCTATATTAATTATAACCTTAAATTAATTTAAACTATAAATCACAATTTACAATGGTGATTTGAACAATGCACAAAGTAATTAAGTGTATAAAATCATTCATTTGAGTTAAACAACATTTTAAATGACACCAAACCAGTTAAGGTATATGATTATTATTATGATGATTGTTGGTGATAGCCCCCATTCAATTATCCCCATTATTTGAAATCTGGATTACCCCTGGGGTCAAACAGGTCCAAATTAAAATGAAACACAAATATTTTAATTAATCAGAGCTGTTCTCTAGCAGAGCCCATTGGCTCCTAGTGCCTATAAGAGGGGGCTGAATAGGGGTATGCAAATCCGCCAATCTGTTATGATTTATTGGCCAAATCCGCCGTTAAAATTTCGCCCTGAATCCGAAATCTGGGCAAAAAAATTTTTATTACACGCAAAGTCCAAAATCCGGGCCTAAAAAGTCGATGAATCCGCAATCCGCTGCAATTACAGGATCCGGAAATCCGTTAAAATCTCGCTTTGAATCCAAAATGTGGGCAAAAATATTTTCAAAATCCGCCGATCCATTCGCCTATTCACCCCGCTCCTATAACTCTTGCTCTCAAGCAACTTGAAAGTCTTACTTTTTTCATTCAAATCATATGCTGGGCACCCTAGGTGTTACAGCCTTAGAGCACAGCCTTGAACTTTAATAAAATGTTGCACTTAAGTGACAATGAGTTTTTAAGATCCAGACTTGATCAAACAACACAGAAATTTTGAAATGTTAAGTACAATTTGTTCTCTTATTTTACTTTTTTGTACTTGTCATAGATATTGACTATCAGTCGAGAATTATATATAGGCCTGAACACCCAACAACTGATTTTTTTAAAGGCAGGGCTGCCACCAGTGGCGAAGGAGCAAGCATTTTACTTTTGAGCATGATCCTTGGTTACTTTTGTAGGGAAACCAAGGCAAAATGGAACCAAATGCAAAGAACTTTCTAACTTTTCGATTCCCCACCTTTTTAAATATGAACTGTCCGTAATATATAGAGACGTGTCCGTATTATAGAGGTGTTTATAAGGAGAGGTTAGACGGTAATGTCTAATGGTAAACTGATGACATCACATGTGTAGGAAGAGCCCAATGAGAGTGGATGCACATGGACAATTTTGGGCAGCTCATTCAAATGTATTTTCAAGGGTTTTTTTTGCCCATTTGGTACTTTTTCAGTTTGCAGACTTTTTTGTCTACTTTTAAAAGTGCATGTTTCACAGAGTTTTGGATCCAAAATTCAAGACTTTTTCCAGACTTTTTCCAAAACAAAAATTATTATTTCTCTTTCCAGACTCAAGTTTATCAAATAAAGGTGACAAACAGAGACCTTTAAAAAACACAGGAATCAAGCTTTTCTCATGATGCACTATAGTAATCACAGTGCAAAAAATTTACCCTTTTTTCCTGTCCTTTTTATGAACAATGCCTGTTTAAGCTTTCCAAGCCCTTTTCTGTTCACTACAAGGCCAAAAAGACTTAAACCTATCGAAAATGTTGTTTCTTTTAGTTAGTAAATAGATAAAGAATACAAAATGTGAGGTGCAAAATGTGTTTTCCAAATGGTGAACAGATACCTTTCACTTAATCTTATCTTCTTTTCTTTCACCCCTTTAACTTGATAATGTAGTTCTCTTCAGTGTGGGAATAGTTTTGAAGGAAGATTATATTGTACAAATAAATGAACAAGATTTTCATAGCAATTTTCCGGTCACCTTTGCAATGTTTTCTCTGGCACAAATATAGTAATTTCATAGGTATGTGGAAGGATCAAGGTCAGTATGGGTGCAGTGTCCAATTGTTTTATTTCATATTATTTTACAATTACATATTTTGCAGCAATTAAAGTATATAGTTGTTAGTGGTAAACAATTTCAAACATTAAATCAAATATATTGAGACTGTCAAACTATAATAATATTCCAAACTGTATAATTTGGAAGCGAATTAAAATAACTATTATTGTACATGTATGAAGTGCTCGTTAGTAAACAGAAATGATGTAAATGAGTAGTGTCTCCTTATTGTGCTATTTAGTGATTTGCATACAGCTGTACTCTAGTCATCGACTCAGATTAGCTACCAGAAGATAGTTCTTTTTGACTGGAAGCAAAGTCACTCTCCGTATCAACCGTCTAACATTTACGATGTGCTCTCCACGATAAAAGCTGTTCTTTACTGCAGGAAGTCCAGAGAGTTTATCCGCATCATGGTTCTTGTTGGCAAAATAAAACCAGTCCACACTTGCAAGGTGATGAACTCGCATACTAGTAGCTCCCATCAAGTCTTTCAAATGAACTCGTGCAGTAAAAAAATAACGTACCTGAACAAAGTAAGGAGAAACCTCAGTTTTACTTTCAGGTTTGTCTAATTTGTCCACACAATAGATCAGAGCTGTCTGGCCCCTGTCAGTTCTGTTGTAAGAGGATGAAAAGGTGGAACCATTTACCATACATCTCGCAAAGGTATCTATACGGGATCGACAAACAGAAATGAATCCTCATGGATGTCTGACATGTAATCTTTCAGCTCATTGTAAAATTCAAACTTTGGTCTTTGCTTGATCCTCATTGGAGGAAGCATCTTAACAGGCCATTTTTGGTCGATTTTGTCTATGTCCTCTTGTTCAACTGTCATTTGGATGTCCAAATTGGTCACAGATGTTCTTGAGGATGCCATGTACATATTTTCTGTCCCTCTGAAAAGACGTTCTGCTTGGATTCTTTGAAAAACTGACCATTCTTCTGTTCCCTCTTCCAGATGTTCACTGTCTTTGTGTTTCATAAGTGGCTTTAAAGAAGAGGGAATATCATTTTCACTTACCTTGTCAAGTAGTGGTAACTTTGCAACATCAATTAAATGCTGCATGACAAAGTTTCTAAAAATCTCCTCTTCTACAGTTTTCCCACTGGTGTTGACATCTCCTAACAGACCAATGTGTCTTTCATAAGGAAAGCACCACCAGCTGGTAGGAGGTCCCCAATTCTGAATGAGCTCAGGGATGTGTAGAGTCATGTGATAATTAACACTTACCTCAAATTTTCCAAACACTTTTGAATACAGTCCATGGTGCTTGTGAAGAAGACAAGAGATATTGTTTACTTCATCCCTTGTTATGGGGTCTTTCAGAAGCAATTCAACTGCCTCAGCAAGACATTTTGTGGCATCATAAAATCTGTTTGGTACTACATTCCATAAACAGACCCTTGCATAGGTGACAATGAAATTCTTCCACTGTTGTGCTTTCAACCCTCGCGCTGACATCTTGTCGAGCATTGTCTTTGGTAGCCTTCCAAGATCGTAGGGCACCCTCACAGCATTCAATCTGTTTGCCAAGATGTCTCTCTCCTCCTCTGTCATCAAGTTGTTGGAATTAGTTATAAGTTCTTCCCCAAGGTCTGAAACAAGGCCCATCAAGATGCTGTGCATGGGATCAATTAAGAAATTTTCAACCATGTTGAAGTATGGCAGACGAGCCAGTTCACTGTACTTTACTCCTGTTTTTTGAGACATTGCTAGTGCACTTGCTTTTGTTGTTGCCTTTCTATATATACCCATTGCCTTTCGTACCTCACTGTCAGTCCGTGCTGGTGATTTCTCGCTTGTGTAAAAACTCATCTTGCCACTTGCCCCTCTGGTGCCCTTTTCTCGAACTGCCCGAAACATACATTTATCACATGGAAGATCGGCCTTGTGACTCTTGTATTGTGATAACTTCCTTGAGGCTGGTATGTCTGCAAGTACTGGAAGAAGTAGAGAACGGGTGAAGATGACCTCAGGCCCAAGTACTTGGACGTGAATTCCTTTGTATAACATGATCAAGTCGTCTACAATTGGGGTCAAATAAGTATTGATGTGACCCTCAGGTTCAGATGGACCTGGAATTAGACCGATCAGCATTGACCACTTTGCTTTAAAACGCTGACTCTTTGGAATGTTAAGGACACTCATGTACAGGGCTCCGCATGAATAAACCGCTCGTTGAAATGGATTGAAAAAATCTAGGTAAAGTAAAAGTGCCAAATTCATTTTGTCCTTCAGAAGAGGCTTTGTGTTGTCATCAGGATCCATTAGAAATTCCTGAAGAATACGCCCATCCCATATGTCCCTATAATCAGTTGTTGATGGTTCAGGCCGGTTTCTTATGAGATTTAAGAATTCTTCCAGATTAAAAAATGTCTTTATCCACTCAGAAGGTGCTAAAAAGGGATATGTCTTATATGGAATCATTTTAGTTTTTCCAAATGAAAGCTTTCGTTCAAAAGAAAGTTCTGCATTACACCTTTTCCCATATAATTTGTTCCTGCATAAGCGAGGCTTTAAAACCCCATCCCTCTCAGAACTAATATCATTCATCTGGTAGAGACACGAGCATTTGGGGTTGGGGCAAACAGCAAAAAGTATTGTTTTGTTGAGAACCTTAAGATTGGCAATGGTTTCAAGGTCACTGATTGACTTCGGGAAAAGCATATATAAGGGATGACGTATTACCCAAAAAATGAAATAAATAAGATCTAGCAACATAGAAAAAATAGCATTAGATAAATTAAATGATAGTTTTAAACGTAAAAGTATTAACGAAATCCAGCGAATTAGTTTCCCGTCTTCTTTTGTCTTCATGACATCTTCTTTCAGCTCTTCCTCCTTGCACTGGTCTGCACCATTTACTGCAGCACTTTCTCCTTCCATCATGTCTTTCCTCTCGTCTGCTTCGGATTCAGTGCTGCAGTCTGATAGTTCTATAGTGTCTAGAGGTGTGAATTACCAGAAGTATATTAGTATTTACAGTCATGCATTCTTCAAAGACTGTAGTTTTTAAGTTACATATATTTGGCAATAAACAATGAATTTAAAAAGTCTCTCTCATAGACAGAAACCCTTAGAACAAACAAGCAGCTCATTGTAGTGCTGAATACATGTTAATGTAGATTTAGCTGCAGTCAGCTTTTGAATTGGTTATCCACAACCAATCACACATGAGACAGTATTAAGTTGTTCTCCTCCGGCAGCTGATCAATCAGATCATCCTAATATTAAATTCCTAGACAATTGTTAATAGTTCCCTTATGCACCTATCAATGTGAAGTTGGTGGGGAGCTGTACATTGTTGTTTAATCTCAATTATAGAATTCCAACTAAGGGCCCTGTCCCATGGATATAAGATATAAGAATGTGATGTTATGATCTTTTGTGAACAACAACAAAAAGGTTAAAAAGTCTTAAATTTAATAATTATTCTTGATTTCCAGACTGTACGGCACATGCGTGAAGTGGAACACATGTGATCGGTCTTGACAAGTCTGAGTTAGTGGTCAATATCTCCACATGCCACGTCGGTAAAAAAAGGAAGGTTCAAATATCCCACCCCCCAGAAGAACATTAGTCAAATGCTTAACTCCAGGGCCAACAGAAAACATTCAAATCCTTATGCAATGCCCTTCCTCAACCCCCCCTCCCCCCCTCAGGCTTTACATGGACAGGTGCATTAAACATCTGTATTAATTCTCTGTTCTGTATCAGGGTTGTCATTAAGAGCCGGGGGCCGGGGATTTTCCCCGGCTACTAAGAGAGTAGCCCCCGGCTACTTTTATCGGAAAATAGAAGAAAAATAGAACCAAAAGAAATCCCTGGCCATTTGATTCCCCGCCTACTTGTTGTATTTACCCGGCAAGTTGACATCTTAGTGACAACCCTGTGTATGCACATTAAAGTCTACCAAACAAATTGAGGGTTACTTTGATTTCAATTCTAAACTGATACAGATTTCATGAAAGTAAAAATTATACCTTTTAAGACAGCAATCCCTTGATCTTCCTTGTCACTTTCTTCAAAGTCAGCAAGTCCATTTTCACCTGAAAAAAGTTAAAATTGTAATCAGTATGGGGAATTATTCCTCCCAAGGAAGAGGACCCCACTATGAGATGAGTAAAGTGGTGTCACCTCTTCCCATTAACATCTGTGTGATTGAAGGTTATGTTGCCTGTAGTTAATTCATTAACTGATCCTTACAGATGATCCAATCATAGCCATGCAATTAACTACAAAGCCAATGACCCCCAGGATAGAGTACTCCAGAGTTTAATTGACAGGGATAATTGAAAGAGGTTAAATCAAAACCAACAGAAGAAGACGTGGGGCACTAGCACTACCATACGCCAATAACGTTGTTTAAGATACCCCCAAAAAATCCTTGGCTAATTCAAGGCACCCAAAATAATACCTGGCCTGTCACTTTTACATCGGAATTCTCCTACTAGCAAGGATTATAGGCGTTGCTTTTAAGATTTATCTCACTATATACTGGTAAGGTTGTTTTGATTCAGTAAAATTCATGATAAAGGTATTGATAAAAAATATACCTGAATTAATTTGCATTTTAGTTTCCTCAGCACTGATGTTATTATTGCTACATTTCATGTCTATCACCTGGACTTCACCTGGAGCAAACAAAATCCAACATTTAAGGTGGCTGCTAAGAATACTGGCAATTAGATGTTCTCAAGCAATGAGTCTATGTTTTCATTATTTTTTAATGTAGAAAACAAAACATATTTTGAGGAGGAGTAATAATGTATTATATTAATAAGTAATTAATTATTATTAAACTGAGTGGTCTTAATTGCAACATTAAAATATCCAAGTCAAACTTGAATGTTATTGTTTTTCGATTAAGTTTGCAAGTAATAAAAAATGTTGTATATGACTGTTATAAAAAAATAAAGCTGAAATGTAAGCTTTGGAAATGGTGTCGGTATGTTTTTGTGTGTTTATTCCTGAATTAAATACTAAATACTATGGTGACTGCTGTCTCAGAAGCATAAAGAGTATTAAGTGGGGATGAAACTCTATTTTCCCAATGGGGCTATACATAATTATAAGACCAAAGATGAAAAAAAAATATATAAACTGTGCCTCTTTTAAAGTTGACTTTCTTTTTTCTTTGACGATCATGTATACACAATACATGTCAAAATTAAGTTCAGGTTAAATTTTTCTATCTAGGTACATATTGTCTGTTTCCTTTGTCTCCTAGCCCCAATAATATTATTCACATGAATTAGGGTTTGGAGACAAAGGAAATTGAGAATCAACCTATCATATTAGGTTGAAATTTTTTCAGCTGAATTTGATTGACTTGTAACATATATCTCAGGGGCTGATCTAGGGGGAGGGTGAAGGGGGTGTGCACCCCCATCCCCTGAGATGACCTGCGGTTTTCTAATACAACTGGTATTCTGCAAAAAAAACTATGTAGTTTATTGGTGTTGAAGTAGAGAAAGAGACGAGTGCACCCCCTCCTAAAAAAAATCCTGGATCCGCCTCTGTATCTTATGCTAAAAACAACTGAGAAGTTCCCTCCTCTTCCCCGTATTTAGGAGTCAATTTTCTGACTTTCAGAAGCCAGAGTTAGTGTTATATCCAGGGCTGAAAGTAGCACAAAGACAACTGACAGTAATGTCCAGGAAAAGAGAATTCAAGCCCTTCTATCATACCTACTTTCTAGAAAAATCTAAAATCATTTCTTGTAATAAAAGTACTTCTTGATGTGACTCACCAATAAGAGTGTGAGCATCATTAGTGACATTCACCTCACATGACCCAGATTTGATGTCAATAGAGGGAGGGTTGTCATGTCCAGCTGGCTGACCAGCGGCATCTTGAAGAAATAAGATACAAAAAAAAATAGAAATGCACCATCATGTGAAGTTAAAAATTCCGTTGTAATTCAATCAAATCCATTTGCTTTTTCCAATTAAATTAACTTTTTTTGACTTATTTTGCCGAATGGTCCATATTCCTTGATTGCAAATCCGCGATTTTGAATTCCAAATTCCTCAAGTCCAGTCCCAAATTCACTTTTCCCAGTAAGTTTTCCCAGTTGAAGATTTACGCGGCATACATATGTATTTAAATCGACAAAGTGCTATCAATAGAAGAAAAGACTTACCTGGTATCTCTGATGTCCTTAAATTGGAAAATTTGGCTTTTTTAGATGGCTGCCCGCTGCATTTGATGTTCTCCGTGTACCGATCTAATCCATAAAGGTTCCGATGTCTGAAAACAGTCCGTCTTGAGCGCAAGCAACCTCGGCATTCGGGGCAGAAACACGTCTGATAATCTGCCATTCTGAACTAACTTAAATAATCTGTATTTAATTCTTTGGTTTGTCATACATGTACGAGCTGCTGGATATTTTGGTGCTCCTTTTTCGCGAGGTAGCGCCAAATTGCGCGAATGTGGCGAGCTTTATTATTGCGTGACAATGTTTGCGCTAATTTGACGCAAGTTGAAATTTTTCGGTGGACGCAAGGAGAGAAATTGCTCCTTCAAAGGGGGATTTTTGGCGAAAAATGGAAGTACAAAACCCAGAAGAACTTATGAAAGTGTTACTCGATAATCCGTCGGCTAGAAGCCAGTTGAATTCCTTTGTTGAGCAAGCAATTGCGAAAAGTCACGTAAGTTAAGTATGTTGTTTTTGTTGCGGGTTTGCTTGATAATTAATTAAGTGGTTTCATGACAACACTTAATTGACAAAAAATTCTTCCCTTTTGTTTTCCTCTAGTCACCTGCACCGTCAAAAGTTGTACCACTGGTAAGTAAAAGCCAAATGTTACAATTTACTTAAACGCTAGCTTTTGGGGGAAAAAACTATATACTAGGACATTTGTTGACGTCAGCTGCATCTTTCAGATGTATATTTCGACGGGACATTTTACTTGATTTTCACGCTATGTAGTGTATGGCCAATCCACTTTTAATATATCCTGTGAGCTACTTTTTTAAAATAAACTCTGTAACTGATCTGACTCAGTTGGGGGCACAAATTTGAGCGCTTTTTGGAGCCGGGTAGGGCACTAAAATCACTTGTTCAAAGTTCGGTCCTCTACAGTCTGCAACTGAAGTCCTTCTGTCATTATTTCATAGATTAAAAAATGTTATGAACTGAAAACCTTGTATGACACAAACCCGGGGGGGGGGGGGTACTTTAGGAATTTCTGGGTGGGGATGTGCCGCTGGGACCCTGGAACCCTTAACCTATACCAGAGCTAGTTCAGCTGAATTTTGCTACCCTATACTAGAGTAAACTCCCCAAATCCCCCTATCCTAGAGTAGCTGTTTACCTAGTCTAGATAAAATCTTCAACCAACTGCTCAGTTTCCTGAAAAATGATACCCTATTCTAGACCCAAACGCTCTGATTTATATACTCTATCCTAGAGTAAACTGCTTGAAAACCATACCCTTCACAGCGGCACATACCTATATAGCCCATATATGGCAGTACCCCCCCCCCCCCCCCCCCCCCCCGGGGACACAAAGAACTACAGTACATACACATTTTCAAATTTACATACAAAAATCCAATTAATAAATAATTCAATAATTTGTGACAAAATAAATCTATAAAACTCATTAACCCTCGGACGTACAATGGCGGGGAGTTGGATGCCAGCCCCCTGCCCATAAGGTTTTCTCCCAGAGGATCTTTTCAGTAGCTATTCGTTCATCCCTCGCACATATTTTGAGTCAAGTTTAATTTTTTGGTCATGGTCCATTTCTATGGTTACGAGATATGACATCAAGTAAGAGGTGGTCAAGCCATTTTTGAGTGAAAGTACATTTTTTTTCCAACTTTTTCAAAAATAACTAAATCTTGTGGCCAAAATCATACAAAGTGCTTAATTGTGTGTTATTTTTCATCTGAAGCACAAAAAAATCACCATTTCTCACGATTTTAACCTGATTTCTAATCCTTGGTAAAATCCAAGATTGCAACCAAGATGGCAACCATTGTTGGTGACGTCACAGGCCCCCAGCAGCACCACCACCCATAAAATATACCTCATCTTGTAGAGAAGATGAAAGGCTTTCCACCAAAGGTAAAATATCGTTACAAAATACTGCAACGTATCAAAAACTCTGGGGATGGGTTCCATCCAGCCAGTCCCCCCCCCCCCTTGTACCATGGTGGGGGTATGAATTTGCTTGTACGTCCGAGGGTTAATATAATATCTTATATTCATATCATTATAAAATGTAATGAAACCATAAAAAATACTACCCTAATTGCTTCAAAAATAATAATAAAAAAGATGAACAAGGTGCATTTTTATTTCATATATTGGGTTTTGAGGCAAATCTGAATAATAGGGAAAACATAATCTACCTATAGATCCACATATCGCAAAAAATATATTAACCATTTAATTGACTCAGTGATATTTCCTTCCACTTATAATGAGCACAACATATATTAAATTATGTGGCTGAGATTTGTAAGACAGTGAGACCCTTCCATATTACATGTTGACTTAATTACAATTCAACAGATATGCTCTTGTTGAAATATTTCACAGGACATTATACGAGATGCATTTGAATTTGAATTCAAGGATCAAATTAATCCAGGAGAAGGGATAATTAGACAACCTTATTCTTCCTATAATTTATTACCAGTAGATATAGTGGGAGGAAATCAAATGTATAATTGAATCCTGAAAGAATATTTGCATCTTAAATGTTAGTTAAGAAGTCGGATGTATTGTATGTGTTTAGTTTGAAAATTGAAGTTGGGAACACGTATTGTCCATATATTAAATTTAATTTATTATCAGTTGATGTTACTCGAGTGGGGTGTATTGACTGTTTTAAATTCTGTTTGTGCTAACGGCAATAATTTAAAATTCGTAACAGTGCCTTGGTCAGATGTTCAAGACTCTGTGAGAACTGAGATGGTCGAGTATGTAAGAGAGATGATGTCATCAAGTGGTGTGTCATTACCAACAAGAAGCATTATTGGAAAAAGGATTAAAAGATATTATAGGAGTCAAAGACACCAAGCTCAAATTAAGGCAGACAAGGAGAAAAGAAGGAGACAGCGGTTTCTTAACAAAAGGAACCGTCTAACAATGGTAGGATTATACTATATTTTTTACTTTCATACTCAAATGGCTTAGATGAGGGGAAAGTGAATGGAGGGATATCGAGGTAGGGTGTTCATGCCAGGACAAGTGAGGGACAGGATTAATGTATTCTCCACTGCCTGGTTGTTTACAGCTGGCAGATTAAGATAATTAACGCAGGGATTAGTGAGAAATTAAATTTGAATGAATTCACATAAATAAATGTAAGCTTATTAAAGTGCCTAGCACATGTACTTGTGTACACTACGTGTGCTTGCGAATTGACTAATGATTGTTGCATCACTTGCATGTGCATTAATTCACGTGATTACTGACATCAGATGGACCAGGGCCTTTGTGGTGTCACATTCCATGCATTTCAAAGGACATATCCTAAGAATGTGGATAGATTCTGGAAAAACCTCGCTATACAGTTACTGAAGTGCCACTGACCAGTTGTTATTATTGTATCACTATTTATAACTATTATAATTATTTGTTAACAAACCGCTGTTCCTTTCTTTCCACAATGGCTTCAATTAATCAATGTCTCATAAATGTACCAAAATGTTAACTTCCAGGAAAAGAGAGACAGGGAAGTAAGGAAAGCATTGGAAAGGGAGGAGTTGAGCAGTGAAGAGATAAAGGAGCTGAGAAGTACGATTGCCCCAGTGGAAGCAAAGGAAGTGGTAGTTTACGATTCTGAGGATGAGGATGCACGCTCTGACCTTCTCCTGAAACGCAAGATCAGTTTGGAGAGAGGCAGGAAAACAGCCAGGGAAAATCAACGCAGGGGAAGTCGCCTGCTGGCTCTTCTTAGTGGTAATAAGGCACCCAGTCAGCAAGTGTCTGTCAAAGACCTGATGGAGCTGGCAAAAGAGAATGTTCCACTGCCAGCAGCTAAGGCTCCATCAGCTAGTCTGACCCCTCTGAGGTGCTGTACAACATCTACTGCTGATGCAGCCTTACGTGCACAACAAAAGAGAGGCAGGCTAGCATTAACTAGAAAGCCTCAAACAAGCATAGGTAAGTTATCTTTGGGCCCATCAAGTGAACGCAGCAACCTCATGGTGGCTGCTGGGGCACTGCGCTCCTCACTGGTGGAGACCGAGGATAGTTTATCTATGGCTGTTGACTCATCACCATTTCTCTTTCAGGGAGATTTTACTGATTAAGGACAGTGTAAGTGAGGCTACATGTGTAAGAGATAGCAATACAGACCTGCCAATCCGTGGCTAAAATGTTACAAAGCCCCATTAAGGTTAAACACTGGCACTAGCATCCCCACAGAATTTCTGTTTTATATTCAACAAGGTAACATTTCATTTCAGAAAGATATCTCCCCCAAAAAACATGAGATTGGGAGTCTTGTTGTGGGGCCATGAGACAAGTGAAAAATCATGAGAGTCTTTGAAGCCAGAATTGTGAGAGTTGGCAGGTCTGGCAATATTAAAATAGACATTTTTTGGTCCATTAAAGGATCTTATTTGAAAGGTTCGGTCTAAATTATTCTTTGGTTGTCTTTAAAAGACTGTGCTGTTTCTCTTAATACAATCAGTAAAATCTCAAATGATTCAATGTTTTGGAATTGTCCCATAGTGCAATCAAATCAGGTTGATTGTACGAACATCCTAGGAGATTAATTAATTAGGAAGCAATATTAGCCTTTGAATTCTTTTGTGGATAAACAGAGTGCCTAATTAGACATGAAATTCAAACACAGTGAAAAATTGCTGACTTTTATGGTCTATCTGCAGTCCTAATTCCAATAAAAGGATTTATCCTTGTGGATGAGTGTGGACTCCCATAATAAAATTGATAGGGATGCTTGATTATTTAGGTGTTGGATTTACAGGTTTTGATCCAATCTCGTTCCCAGGTTTTCTCTCCTACCCGTCGAGAGACCCTGGCAGGTCTGGTCATGTATATCCCAGAATCTGGGACAGGTAGGAGATAACCCTGGCTTTGATCGCACCGCATAAGGGTGTTTAGGACAAATAACCAATATTTTTACCCATACAGGCACTGCTTGATGTTGTGGGTAAAGAAATTATGTCTATATAATTTGATGAAATGTGTTGGAGTTTATTATAAGTCTCTGTAAGGATTCAATTCAAGCCTGAATCAAACCCGCATTGTCCTCTTTTAGGGATTTCACTCTAATTTGTTATATACTGAGCATCATGTCATTTTATATGGGATTTGAATTCCCGCATCACTCAGGTTCCTTGAATATAGCAGCCCAAAAGTCCAGCTAATATTAATATTTTAGGCTGACGCAAAATATTGAAATTTAAAACACAAAGTGTAGTGTTCCAGCTAGTATAGGTCACTGACACAAACCAGTAGATCAACAACAGAATGATGTATTAATTATCTCTTCATTCCCAGAATGAATAATGACTCTTGTACTAGATTTAAAATCTGCTGATGAAATTCTGTGGTATGACCATTCAAATGAAACCTCTTTGGCATAACTCTAGCGCTATCTGTTTTTTTAGCACTTTACAGAATGAAATTTAAAAATCTTGTCAGATACTTTTGACAATTGCATGCCATTCTGGGAGAGAAGTGGTTATAATTTATAATATACATGTATATAAGTATTGAACCTTACAATTCCTAATAGTGACCCTGAATGTCAATCAGTTCCTACTGGCAATATCAATATGTCATCAAGAGAGAAGGTTCTGAGAACTTTCATAGAAATAGTCATGCATCTCCGAAGGGAATAAGTTTTGATCCTCTATCAAATTTTCTATAATGAGATGTATGGGATATCATGATCAGTCTCACAGAATTTGTTTATTGATATTGTCAGGCTTAAGGAGTAAATACTGGATTTCACTAGTCTAAAAAGAGGATGTCCAAGGGGAATATGTTTTGATCTCCTATTTAATTCTCTAATTCTGACATGATATAATTGCTTGCTCAACAAATGAATTAAACTGGCTTTTAGCAGAAGGATTATCAAGTACATTTGTGTAACACTTTCATAAGTTCTTCTGGATTTTGCACTTCCATGTATATTTCGTCAAAAATCCCTTCTCGAAGGAGCAATTTCTCCCCTTTGGTCGACCAAAAATTTTTCAACTTGAGTCAAATCAATTAACGCAAACATTGTCACACAATAGTAAGGATTGCCACAATCGCGCAATTTGGCGCATTGCAGCAAAAAACAAATTTGTTATTTTACATTGTTTATTGATATTTGTTCATTATTAATTGGATTTCACTGGTCTATTAATGTTTATTAATTTAAACACGAACTTGATTATCTTTTATTAACATTCAGACAACATTGTTTTGTATATATAACATCGCCATTAAACTTACGTTTTCTCGGACAGCTGTTATCTACACTGATTCCTTGTGTATTGTCATTTTTCCATATTGGATTATTTTTGATCCGCACACTTCACAGTGCAATTTGTGGGGAGACTCTGGAATTTTGCTTATGTTACTTCAGTTCACCAAGCATTTTTCAAATTGTTATTAAAAAGGGAAATGTTTGAAAAAAAAAATGTATCTGAGCATAATTTTAAGACCCAAATAAACAAAAGCAAAAATTATTGCGATGATTTCCTGTATATTCACATATCTGAAATGAAAGGATTTGGGAAATTCTTTAATTTGGGGGAGGGGGGGGGGGGGGTATGATTCCACTGACAGTATAATCTCAAGCTACATTAATGAGTGATACTTTGATTTTAACAATGCGATAGTGGGGGTTATGATTCCTCAAATGATTTAATAAGTCTTGCAACATCGTGGTTATGATTCTTAGCTATGACAACACAGGTTATGATTCCTCAAATGATTTCATAAAGCCTTTAAAAACCAGGGTTATGATTCCTGTGCCTGACAAAATGATATGATGACTTGGTGAAGCCTGGGCAAACCAAGGTTATGATTCCTCAAACACATAAAATCATTACTGAAATTACAATTGGTTATTTGACTATGCCATTTCCTGTGTAGACTATGGTTCAGTTATGAAGAAGCTTCAAAAGCCTGGAATAAACAATTAACCACATTGATCAACCTTTTATAGATGAAGCATCACCTTTTACCATTACCTTTTGAATGTAATTGAGCCAAGTAACTGAAAAAAAAGCAAACTGACCTCGCAATTCATTGCTACAAGTAGAAGCTGCCAGAAAAATTGTCGCATGTACTCTCTTAGGTCCCAGTATTTTGCTCGGTCAATCTGCAAAAAAAATTGGAATGTCTAGGTATTAGGGAAAACTGAATGAGGAAAGTGGATCGAATCATCGGGAGAAAAAGTAGGTTTGCGCTATTTCTAAGGTATCAATAAAAGTGGTATCAAAGTTATACTTGTTATCTAAATATTATATGACTGAATATTTGAGTCTTCCGTAAAAATTAGCTCAATTGGCGGAAGATTTTATGGATCATGTGTGTATTGAAGAAACACTGAATGCGTCATGTTGATTCTTTAGATGATTCTCTTCTCTTAAGCTGCTCATAAAATGGGTAAGTCAACCTTTCCGATCAAAAAACTACAGCTTTAGGTAAAATGTTGATAAGCACAAACCTCTTGACTTTCCAGGAGCAAATGTCTAATGTGGAGAAAAAAAGGGACAGAAGAACTGATAAGTAAAGATAAGTGAGGTCTCGGGCGGTACTGTCAGATATGAGCTGAATTCTATGAGGAAAATGCTGTTTATAATTTTTTTTTATTCAGAGATCGCACAAATTCACAACGAGGAATTATATAAATAGTCTTTCCTGAGTTCCTCGGGATTAGTTCTAACTCAGTTCATGAACAATCTAGGTAGTTTAAAATCTTAAACAAACCTGTTGACGATCTCCGATGTACCTAAACGGCTTCGACAAGGTCCGACAGTGGCTGAATAAAAATGCAACCTACTTTAATTCACACTCAGTCCCTGTCGAAAAACAGAAAGAGATTGACCATGATTAAAAGATAATCAGCAGAACTTTGTGTTTGTGTAAACGGAGTCATGTCAGTGTTTCGAGACATTTGTAAAAACGGACTAGTCTACCAAGAATGACTGAGTCCAGAATTTTCAAAGTAAGTAATTCACTGAATTAAGTAACGCATAAGTGAACATCACTTATCCATCTTCATGTTGTCACATTGCTGTGTTTTATTTGCAACACAATTGATCAGGGACTATTGATATCTGTTTTTATTAAAAGAAGTGGCAGCTTTTTTGATTTTCGATGATTTGCGTTCAGAAGGAAACAGAAGTCTGTTTAAGACTGAGAACATCATAAACTTATCGAAAGACTTGGACGTTCACGACGGTCACCGATCCGCTTCAGCTGCTAATTTTATTAAGTGTACTGATCATCGTTTCACAGAAAAATCCCTTTGCAAGTTGAAGTTAATGACTGTTCGAGAAGAAGCATCCTAGAAAGGTTCATGCAGTGTTGACTCAATATAACAGAATTAGTTTTGTGTCAGAAGCTTGCAAGTTTGTTAAGACTTTCATTTCCTTATCATTGATGTCGACGCCATTTACCCCTAAAGCATACACTGCAGATACTATCTAGTGACAAAACAAGTCACAAATAGAGAAGTAATTCCGTGGCCTTCATTCTCTGCTTATTCCTTACTGCCTTGAACTTTAAAGTTTCTAAACTAACAACAGTAGACACTCGAATTTCAGGAAGTCTGCTCTTACCGGCGTCACTGGGCGATCCAAATGTATGGCTAAACACAAATGACGAATGTGTACATCAAGAACCAGAGATAATACTAAGGTACCCGATTTCTCCTGGTTTGATTTAAGACAAATTAAGACTTGGAAAACCGAACAGTTAGCATGGCATTGGAGATATTGAAGCTCTTTCCCATCTGCCTTGGAAGTGAGACATATGTACAAGATTAGTGGGTGCTGGTTTGGGTGCGGTGTTTTATGCATAATTAATTATATTTACATTGAATGACGTCAACGTCTGGGCTGGAATCACGCGATATTTTGGAGAGAAACAACGGATCATTATTGAAAGCTATTCAGCTGTGCACACAACGTTATGTAATATTATGCTAAAGAAAGAGTAATTTTAAGTGGCACACTTTTCAGATATTGGCCCGTGGGGGTGGTAGCAGTGTATCATTATACCCATAAAAATTCACCGTAATACCTCAAGTTCTCCTCAACACCGAGAGCAATAAGAAATGTAATACCACACGGTACACTTGTTTTGTTTTTTGATCATGGCAAATGCCATACAGCTTTTTAAAATCCTATATAAAACATAACACAAACCTGTTCGTGAAGTGCGGCCAAGGTCTAAAGAAAATGAAGTGACTGACAAGGGGTGGGGGGGGGGGGGGGGGGGAGGTTGGGGTACTCTTTCAGGTATATGAAGCTCCAGCAGAGTATGTCAGATGTTTTTAGCCTTTTAGGCTTTTGTGAAATTGCGAATAGATTTAAGAAAATTTTGGTCTTTAATAAAAAATGGTTTGCTCAAAAATTAGACATGTATGGTTAGGAACCACAACACTTCTCTTCTATTCGACATCTTGCGCAGAATCTGCCTGTGATCAATTTGAAGTTCTTTTGCAAAGTGGTAACAAATCAATCAGCTACTGGAAAGCTAAGAAAATGCATCAACGTGCTCGTGCTGTAACTGAATGGTAAGAAATAGGACATTAAATTTTGAGTCAGGTCTGAAATGTATTGGAAAAAATCTCATAATTAGCGTGAACTCGTCAATCTGACCCAATCTCCGTTTTCCAGTTACATGCAGGTAAAAAATATTTATTGATTCATTGATGATATTTTAGGTTTTGGTTTTGTAGCCTTTTTGCCCCATTTTTGTAATTAAAGGTAATCCGGGGGGGTTCGACCCGTCAGGGGGGTGTTCCGGGGTATTCCAGTGTGTCCTAAGGGTGTTCCGGGCCTGTTCCTGCTTTTACAGTCACCCATTGTACTCTGAGCCTACTAGTTTACGCCATTTTGTATTACAATGTAAAACCGTATGGTGGTCCACTATATTCGCGCGAAATTAATTACTAAGTATTTTTCGAGACTCCACTGTCCTTTCTATTAAAATGCAACGGTACAAATAACAAACATGTCTAGGAACTTTTTATGCAACATGGTTATTCAAACAGCATTGCAAAAAATCCTTATCCCGTGGGAAAAACATAAAACCTCATCTTTAGCCAATCAGAACAGAGCTTTTCATAGTTATTGTTTCTGAGCCAGTCAGAAAAATGTCCAGATCAGTTTGTTTTTTACTTGTGATCTGAGACTAAATTACTGTATCATGTAAGGATAATAGAAAGAAACAAAGCGGCTAAAAAGATCTAAATAATTGTTTATTTACAAAAAAAACACTCTGTTTCTTTTTATACATGACCATGTTGTCCCCCTTTGAAATACCGCATAAGTATTACGTATCCATCAAAAGGAAGATACAGTTAAAATTAGTACAGATTGTATATGTGAAAATATTCTTGATCCGGATTACTCTCCGAGAGAGTTTTCATTATCTAAGTCGTATTGTGTCAATGACAGACTACAAACGAATTTAACCAAAATAGATGCAAATACTGAAGAACAATGAAAACTTAAAGAAAGCTGTCCGAGTTAGATGACAATAAATTACAAAAATCTGTTTCTTTGTTCACTGTAGTAAGTTTACAGAGAGGTTGTACGATTCTCCACTATCGGAATTTTGTGTACACCATAGTACTGTGGCTCAAGCTTCAGAGACTTGCGACAGGAACGTCCACCATTTGTTCAGTCAACGGGATCTTCTGAACTTGTGTTCGGCGGCTCCGAATCAGTTGGTGGTGGTGTCAGCGGCATCAGACGAAAGACAGAATATCCCGGCATGCCTGGTGGGGGCGGAACTGTGACGGGGTATCTCCCCAGGGAGGGGCAGGGGATGTGATCTTGCGCCTGACCTTGAGGGGAGAAGTTTGGACGGACATGGAGGCCTGGATTGGGTCCATGGGCCATAGGAATAAAAGCTTGCACTAACAATGTACTAGCTGTAAAGAAATAAGGTCCGGAAATTAACATGGTGATAGTATTGTGCGTGGAAACTTTTCAGAGAGAAATGTTGCTTTGCAAAAGACTGGATTTGCCTAATTGAAATAAATTGGCCTGAATCCTGACTGACCATTTTAATCCATAATACTTCTCTACTTTCAAACGCCATTGATAAACCTGATTCGCTTGTACGTTTTGTGGTTAATTTTGAGAGAATATACCGTCGAATACCCTTATGTAATTATAAAACGATCTACATTGAACAACAAATCCTACAAGCCGAGTAAGCTTTACTAAGAACTCCTTTCGGGAGAAAAAATCGACCATGTGTCATTGTTCTATTTCTATGCTCACATAGGAGTTGTTAACTTCGCAATTTTAATTAAGATGTCGTAAGAATCCTTACCAGGTGAAGCGGAGGGCGCTGGAACAGCAACAGTAAATGACGCGTCCTGACAACTGGGGCGAGTGTCTAAGGTAGGACTGCTGCTGGACACTTGCTTTGGTTGTACATGAGGGTCTTTAACCAATTCAGTCTGAACAAATGAAAGTGAGACGAGAACGAGTGATGATACAAACTGGCAAAACCTACAACAATTTAATCTTTTAGGCGTCAATCATGAGTGCATAAAACAGATGTTCTGGGTTTTGATTTTTTGGATCACCAACGATTAATGCAATGCTATTTATTTCAAAAGTGCCGTGCGATATGACCGTCTAATACGGTCTATTGCAGATGACGAAACATATGCATCAATACAGAGATGAAAGAGCATTTTTGTATGAGAACTTTCTGTACAGGAAATCAACAAATAATGGGTTAGTTAATTCCTTACAGTTTTATCGTCATGATGCATGCTTATCTGGAGTTGGCCTAATAAATCACCACCCTCCCTTCCCAAGGGAATGTAACATATACCTCATTTCCACGGTTAAAGGTGTGGTTTATAAGCTGATGTAGAGTCTAGAATGAGGTATATTACAATATTTACAATCTTTGATCAGCGGCATGAAGAACTGGATATTCCGGTTCACAGTTTTTCTTGGATATATAGGCTGGGATCTTAGATGTTTTTTCTAGACCAGGGCGGCAAATGGTCTGGTGAAGACTAAGGGATTCAGGGACAAAGCGGTACACCCCTTCCCCCCTTAAATAATCATAGAACCCCACCCGGGATAAAAAACCCAATGTTATTAGGCAATATTTAAACTGTAAAACCTCTCTTGATGGTTATGAGGCTTGTAAGCTTATACATCACAATCTCTCCTCTGCTACCTAAAGAAGCATGGTATTTCGGACATTTTAGCATCTCGGAATAGACAGCAATAGCTGTTCTGTCAGTACGGATTACAGGAACGGGTCTACCGTGTAGCCGTCAGTTACTAATTTGAATCATTCTATGTCAGCAATTTCATCGACACCACAATGCTATGGTAAAATGTTATCTATTTGTCTTCAGCGATTTGTTCCGCTGACCTCTCCCCCGAGTTGACAGACTGGCAGATGATTTCAGCAAGTTGGGGGTATACGTTCCCTTTTCCTATATAAAGTGGGGTCTGTATCACGCTATTAGAGAGTTTTAGATCCGAGTTTACCGCGAACCTCTAACCGCGGTTTGCGGTTACCCGTCTGCCGTTCGACGTTCAAACATAATTCGATTTAGATTGGCGGTGGATTAGATTACTGCCGCCATTTCGCATCAGCAGCCATGACTGACACTTGTTTTCAAGGTCCAATAGGATTTATCAAATTTAGCATTTTGCCCGAATTTGTGCCTCTGTTAATGGATAAAGACTTGCTCCACAAGATTTTTGTATCATTACGTGGGATAAAACAAGAATTATACGCTAAAAGCTTCCAGGTAAATGACATACGTGAAAACCTATCTCCCCACGTTGAAAACGCACGTCGTAAACCTCAAACGTGACCCGAAAGACTTGTCACGTGACCTCCAGCAGCTAGAGCTTCGCGGTAAACTCGAATCTAAAACTCTCTATTGTCAAGATTCATAACACTGTTGACAGTGATGAGACGGCAGAATGTAAGCGAATTTTGCTATAATTTGCCCTGACTTACTTGAAATTCATAACGCGTTATCGCGTGTCGGGTTGTGAAAATTGCAACATTTCTGTCAACAACGGAATGTATCGCGTCGCAGCCCTGTGATTATTAACATTTCCAAAATAGCGCTCTTAGATACTAACTTTGGCCTTCGTTTTCTCGGCCTCTATTCAACGAAAATGCTTCATTTTTGGAATTTGAGTTCAGGTTGAGAGTACATTTCAAAGAAGCGATTTTATAAGCATAATCATTTTTTGACTTTATAGCAGTTCTAATACCTCAAATGAACTGACCACCAGTGACCTACAGGATCCTGAATCTACACACTTGTGTGTGTCTTTATGGTAGTGAAGGCAAAATTGGCCGACTCCCCAATTAACATGTTCGTTACCAAAAAGAAGCCTTAATAAGTTCGTTTCACGCTGTGAGGGTTTATTTTATTTTACCACTGTCTGAAAAGGAAGACTTCGGGAGTTTGCCGTAATTACCTCATGAAGAGAGATACGCTCCAACTCAGGTAGAGAGTCTTGCAATTCAGTCTGTGACCCCATTTCCTACCAAGACAAAAAACAAGGTTCATCTAAAGAAAAGCTGCTCAGAACTGACAAACCAGCTGACGAAACAACTTTGCCTGGATATTTCTATGTTTGTTCGCGTTTCAAGAAAGTTTGAGCATGGTTTGCTGTTTTGATACGAGAGTCGGATCATGGGGGGGGGGGGGGGGGGGGGAGGGGGGCTCTACAGGGGACAGTTCTGACAGATCTGCCGATGTTCTTGAATATAATTCTAAGCTTAAATGCTAAGAATGCCGTGTTGTCACTAAAATCACCACGTATATTTTCAAGAATTACGTACTACATAAGGCGAACAATGGATATCGTGGCATTATTCGCACCCTAAGCATATTGGATCCTACGTCAGCTCATCGCAAACGGGCAGTTTTTAAACATGGACAGATAATAATTATGTTAATGTTTTCCTCTCTTTTAAAATATCAGTTGAAAAAAAACGTCCCGTTTACTTATGAGAGGTGGTCATTTAACAGAGGCTCGCCAGTTTACAAAAGCTTTGACTGACAGAAGTTTGGTATTTTAGAACAAAAAGCAATGGTAATAACATAAACGTTTGTTTGCTCTTGACCTACTTGTCGAGTATGAAAGGGAAACACTCGACACGTCGTTTAATTGTAAAGCAAATTTTTGCTGTAACCATTAAACGTTTTTTTTTTCTCAAAGAAAATCACCTGGTAACACACCCACTTTTGATTCAGCTCATGTGATTTAGAAAATGGCTGTTCATATTTGATTCCTTCCTCATCCTGTCACAAACGACACACTTAAGCTTTACAACAACAATCTACCCTCTTCAGTGGCGGATCCAGGGGAGGGACCCGGGGTCCGACCCTCCCTTACTGTCTGACGAAACTGAGGCAAAATTGTTTTTTGGAGACGGCCCCCCCCCCTCCCCCCCATCTTAGGGTCTGAATGATCCACCTCCGCCCTTATCTCAAGATCTGGATCCGTCATTGCTCTAAGAGTAACTTATTATATACTATATCATAGTAAAACGGTTTTGAATGGAGGGACCTATTTCTTTCTCTACAAAATTTGAGTATCCACCTGTTGTTGAGGGTCGCGTGATTCACCAAACGATCTTGCATCTCCTGGTTTGAGGTTTCCTTTTTTATCCTGCTAAAAAATCACAAAATCGGCAATGTTTACCTTCTTAATGTTTCGTTCGAATACCAAAGTCAACAATATCATCAAGTAACGCTCATGCCGTAAAGCATTGCGGAAATAGAAACCTAATTAACCATTTTTTATACAATGAGGCTACTCTGTTTGAAAACAAAGTCATAGGAAGGCTTTACCTCATTAACTGGTAAATGTTTCAACTCGGGTACGTTTTGGAACTTGGTCTGGGTTTCCATGTCCTACGAAATGAAAAAACGAAAGGTTCATCATCTTTTTACTGGTATTAAAGCGTGTAAAAATATCAATTTAATAACGCTTTGCGAGGATATTAATACTGTCTTGTTGTTTCCTAGGCATGGTTTGAGCAATTTTTACAATTTTAACCACGCCCATTGCTGTACAAGATCATACAACTTGTTCTACTTTTGTACTTAAGATAGACCAAGCAACGGATAACACGTCTCTTAAAACAAAATCTTTGTATAACCCACCTGTCCCACCTGTTTACTGACAGAAATCCAACATTAATTAGTTCAAGGGAAATAGAAACTTAAATGAAACAGAACAAAGATAAAGTAAATAAACTAAAATAAGAGAAGTGGATGACTAACCTGTTCCTGTTCCATCCCTGATTCAGATAATGGATCAGGCACTTCAGGTGGAATCATGAGGCTTCTTAGAATAGCCTGCAACAATTAAATAAAACTATTCTTAATGTACGGGTTCTCATTTCAATACTTTTAATGTAACTGCTGTGTTATTAACTACCACCAACTCGTAAAACCTCAGTAACAAACGCTAATTAACGAAGGCTCCCAAGCGTGTTTGATTATCTCTGACGGACAGAAAAATAAAACTGAATTAAATCAGAAGAATATGCTTCTGATAAAGTAAATAAACTTAAACAAATGAAGCTGGTGACAAACCAGTTGCAGTTCCATCTCTGATTCAGATGATAAATCAGGAATGAGATCAGGCCTTTCATGTTCCGACTCGGTGTTCCTTTCAACATCCTGCAACAAATAAGAAAACATTTCTTAAAGTCCATATCACCCTGGGTTTGTTAAAATTTTTAACGAATTCTATTCGACTTCAGCTTTAAAACAAGGTACAATTTGCGGGAATCGCATAAAACTAACGGCCTTTATGCCCAGTTAAAGAGTACGAAATTTGCCTATTTGAGCTGGGGGAGTGTGGGAGGGGGGGGCGTGTACGGTGCGGCTATACGTAGGCTAGAAACAATGACGTAATTTAAGGCATTGTTCTTACTTCCTCCCAGTTTGTTTTAGCTTCTGCCTTAACTCCTCTTCTATCGATCTCTTCCTGTTGTACTCTTGAATAAACGGTTGACTCGCTAAAGGCTGTACAGCGTAGGAAATTACAACATCTTCATCTTCAGCCCCTCCGCCACCTCCCGTAGTTGGGTCATAATTTTCGACTTCGTCTTGGAAGTTTTGCTACATATTCGGTACAAACCCAGGAATAAAATTCCATTCTGAGCCATCAGAATCGACACTTGACAAGTTTTCCAAGTGAGAAATCTTATTTAGACGGAACGCAGACGTCGGTTCAACGAAGACTAAGCAACGACCGACGGCAACGAGAGCGGAAAAAAGAAATAGGTTTGGATTAATAGCAAAACAACCGGGCTTTTTTTTGCACGTGCACGTCGCTTATGTACATTTCTTTGCCGTTGGCCGTTGTTGCATAACTCCAGAAAACATTCACCATGGATTCATTTTTTAAGAGACGTTTTCGCCCCGTCGTCGTCGTCATTGCTAAGCTCCCTAATGAGTCAGGTCCAACACAACGTGGAACTCTGACATGCGTGCTAAGCATATTAAGGGGAGAACAATGCCTCATGATCAAAATACGTTACTCGCCCCAGGCCCATAATGTCACGGCCTATGATATTACTTTCATATATTTGAAAATCCTGGAAAATGAGATTTAGCTAAAATCAAAATCAATCTGCGGCAACGTTTATTACAGGTTTTCTATTTTTATTCCATTTTTTAACAAATTTGGGGTGGTAGGCGCTTTAACACCATTTTGCACTTGCTTTGTACTGGTTCTCATTTAAATGTAAATTATCGACCACAAAGTCGAAAATTCTCCGCAACGGAGGTTCAAACTGCATTCATTATGTATACCACTGGGGAGGGGGGTGGGGAAGAGGATCACCAAGAAGAAGCCTAAATAACTTCGTTTCACGCTATGAGGTTTTTTTAATTTTATCACTGGTTGAAAAGGGAGGTTTCAGGAATCCGCCGTAATTACCTCGTGAAGAGAAATACGCTCCAACTCAGGCAGAGAGACTTGCAATTCAGTCTGTGGCCCCATTTCCTGTGAAGACAAAGAACTAAGTTCATCTAAAAAAACTATTCAGTAACAAACTAGCTGACGATACAACTTTGCGTGAATATTTCTACGGTTTGCGTTTCAAGGTAGCTTGAGCACGGTTTCCTTTTTTACTATGAGACTCGGATGATAGGGGGGGGGGGAAGGGGGTAGGCTTCTACAGGGGACAGTTCTGACAGATCTGCTGATATTCTTGAATAACGTTCTAAGCTTAAATGCTAGAAGTGCCGCGTGTTGTCACTAAAATCACCAAGTACATTTACAAAAATTACTTAGTAAATAAGGCGAACAACGGATATCGTGGGATTATTCTCACTGGGGCCATCTCGTACAAACGCCCCAAATCCCTTCGGGATTCAAGGATAAAAATTCCCGCGCGCTGGTAGCCTCCTGGGTGTTCTGTTTCACACAGGTTTTGTATAAAAAGGCCTGTTTTGGCCTGTTTAATTCTCTTTTCGTTTAACGTTCGCCAGTCGTTAGCTTGGCGTCCCTCCCTCCTCCCCGCAGCAATGACCATTGTTGCCATCCTAGCTAGCTCCCGCTCCTTTTCGCCTCCGGGCTCGCTTCTTCCCATATCTTATCCTTGCCTGGGGCGTTTGGGAGTGAGGGCTCCCAGTGGGAATTTATTACTATTCTCACCCTTAGGATATTACATCCTACGTCAACTCATCGCAAACGGGTAGTTTTAAAACATCGATAATGTTAAACTATCAGTTGAAAAAGTGGTCGCGTTTGCTTATGAGAGGAGATCATTTACAAGAGGCTCGCCACCTTACAAAAGCTTTGACTGAGAGAAGTTTGGTACTTTAGAAAGAAGGTCGCATACTAGCAATGGTCGCACATGGAGGCTTGACTGTAATAACATACACAAAAATTTAAATGAAGATATGATCGTCACACCCCAGTGGTAATCGCAATTTAAGCAATTGCAAATGAAGTCCCGTCTTAAGCTTGTATTATAAAGCAAAATCCTGCTGAAACCATTTAACGTTTTTTTTTTTTAAAAGAATATCAACTGGTATCACACCCACTTTTGATTTAGTTTCTGTGATTTAGAAAATGGCTGTTCACCCTGTCAAAAATGATAAACTTACACTTTATAACACCATCCACCCTCTTAGAGTAACTTTCTTTTATGTACTTTTTTATAGTAAAACGCTATTGAATGGAGATACCTTTTTCTTTCTCTACAAAATTTGAGTACCCACCTGTTGTTGAGGGTCGCGTGATTCACCAAACGATCTTCCATCTCCTGGTTTGAGGTTTCCTTTTTTATCCTGCCAAAAAATCATGAAACCGGCAATGTTTACCTTCTTAATGTTCCGTTTAAACACCAAAGTCAACAATATCATCAAGTAACGCTCATGCCGTAAAGCATCGCGCTAATAGAAGCCTACTTAACCATTTTTTATACAATGAGGCTACTCTGTTTGAAAACAATTTCACAGGAAGGCTTTACCACATTAACTGCCAAATGTTTCAACTCGGGTAAGTCTTGGAACTTGGTCTGGGTTTCCATGTCCTATGAAATGAAAAAACGAAAGGTTCATAATCTTTCTACTGGTATTAAAGCGTGTAAAAATATCAATTTAATAACGCTTTGCTAGGATATTAATACTGTCTTGTTTTCTAGGCATGGTTTAAGCGATTTTTACAATTTGAATTACGCCCATAGTTGTACAAGATCATGCAACTTGTTCTACTTTTGTACTTAAGATAGACCACGCAACGGACAAACAAAATCTTTATATAACCCACCTGTTCCACATGTTTATTGACAGAAATCCAACATTAATTAGTTCAAGGGAAATAGAAACTTAGATGAAACAGAACAAAGATAAAGGAAATAAACTTAAAAGGAGAAGTTGATGACTAACCTGTTCCTGTTCCATCTCTGATTCAGATAATGGATCAGGCAATTCAGGTGGAATCATGAGGCTTCTTAGAATAGCCTGCAACAATTAAATAAAACTATTCTTCATGCACGGGTTCTCATTTCAAAACTTTTAATGTAACTGCTGTGTTATTAACTACCACCAACTCGTAAATCCTCAGTAATAAACGCTAATTAACGAAGGCTCCCAAGCGTGTTTGATTATCTCTGACGGACAGAAAAATAAAACTGACTTAAGTCAGAAGCACATGCTTCTGATAAAGTAAATAAACTTAAATGAAGCTGGTGACTAACCAGTTGCAGTTCCATCTCTGATTCAGATGATAAATCAGGAATGAGATCAGGCCTTTCATGTTCCGACTGGGTGTTCCTTTCAGCCTCCTGCAACAAATAAGAAAGCATTTCTTGAAGTGCATATCACCCCAGGTTTGTTGCAATTTTGACGAAATTTTATGCGACTTCAGCTTTAAAACGAGGTACAATTTGCGTGAATCGGATAAAACTTACAGCCTTTATGCCCAGTTTAAGAGTACGGAATTTGCCTATTTGAGTGTAGATAGTTTCCTAGGTCGAGTGAAACAATGACGTTATTTGAGGCATTGTTCTTAGCTCCTCCCCGCTTTGTTGTAGCTTCTGCCTTAACTTCTCTTCTATCGCTCTATTTCTATTGTAATCTTCAATAAACGGTTGACTCCTCAAAGGCTCTCCAGCAAAGGGAATTATAACATCATCTTCAGCTGCCCGCTCGGGTAGTTGGGTCATAATTTTCCGACTTCTTCTTATGCTGGATATTCGCTACAAACCAAGGAATAACATTCCATTCTGAGCCATCAGAATCGACACTTGACAAGCTTTCCAAGTGAGATCTTATTTACTAGACGGAACGATGGCGGTTAAAAGAAGAATAAGCAACGACCGACGGCAACGAGAACGACAAAAAGAGCAAAACAACCGAGTTTTTTTTGGCAGTGCATCTCGCTTTTTGTACATTTCTTTGCCGTTGGCCGTTGTTGCATAACTCCAGAAAAAGTTCACCAACATTTGACAAAATAGATCGACATAGAATAAGAGCGATGAATATCGAAACAGCGCGGATTCACTTTTTAAGAGACGTTTGCGCCCCGTCGTCGTCGTCGTTGCTTAAGCTAATGAGTTTCCCACGTGGAACTCTGACATGCGTGTTAAACATGCTGAGGAGACCAATGCCTCAAAAAACGTCCCTCGCCCAGGGCCCAAAATGTCATGGCCTATGATATTAATTCCACTTATGGCTCTTCACTCCACATATTTGAAAATCTGTAGAAAAATGAGATTTAGCTAAAATCAAAATCAATCGATCTGCGGCACAGTTTATATATCAAAGGTTTTGTATTTTTATTCCATTTTTTTTAACAAATTGCATTATCTACCGACAACTCTTGAACGTGTTTGATTACCTCTGACGGACAGAAAAATAGAACTGTTCACACAAACACTGAAAGTCTTAAGGTGGCTCCGTCATTAATACAGGAGTATTGAGATATGACTGACTTTCCGTCATAACTTTTTTGTTTTCAACGCGATGGTTGCGAAACTTTGCAAAGAACAACAGATATCATTCGGCAAATAATATGAAATATTTCGATTTCATTGATGGTAAACATTTTTTGCGAAATTAGCGCTTAAACGGACCCCACTTTTCGGAGAAAATCGCAACTAGTAAAAAATTTTACTGATATTTTTCCCTGAAATTTCTGGTATCGGTTTCTATTCATATAATAACTATGCTACAGAAACTTCCTAAAGCTCGCTGGTAAGGCTGCCCTATCTTAGCCACGATCAAAATATGTCCAAAAACCATTCAAAATTTCTTTTCCCTTTGAGAGAATGTTCTTTTTTCAAAAATCAATAGGTCTACTTGGCACAAAATGTCAGAGATATCTTCCCTAAACACCGAGCTTAAAAACAGGGGATCTGTTTTTGCCAAGGCAAAAGTCACTTTTGGCTAGCCTGTTCCAAGCATTCCGATAGTGGGGAAACAGGCTACTTTTAGCCTAAAATCAACTGAGTGCGACCTGCGAGAGAACAGCAGCTAATTTTTATCCGTAGTTCTTTTTTTTCACAGAACCCGAAATCAATTTAGTTCAAGGGAAATAAAAACTTAGATGAAACAGAACAAAGATAAAGTAAATAAACTTAAATAGAAGAAGTGGATGACTAACCTGTTCCAGTTCCATCTCTGATTCAGATGATGAATCAGAAGTGAGATCAGGCGATTCAGGTAAAAGGAAGCGGTTCCTTAGAATAGCCTGCAACAATAAAATAAAACTATTCTTAATGCACGGGTTCTCAATTTAAAGCCTTTTAACGTAACTGCCAAGATTAACTACTACCAACTCGGAAATCTTACTCGGACGCTAATTAACGAAGGCTCCAAAGCGTGTTTGATTATCTCTGACGGACAGAAAATAAAACTAAATAAAGTAAATAATGCATTAGTCAACTGCAACTCCGGCCCCCCGACCCCCGCGGCATAGCGCGAGATAGCGGGGATTTAACGCGGCCGATGTCGGGATTTAACACACATTTAACATCATCGCCCCGGTGGCGCGGAAATTATTAAAATATCTGTTTTACCCTAGTCTCCTTCGCATCCGTTATTAGGGTCGTCACGCAACGCTCCTACCACTAGTGGGGAGGAGCGTTGCGTGACGACCCTAATAACGGATGCGAAGGAGACTAGTTTTACCCAGGTCATGAGCGGGGATTAAACAGCAATACGAATTTTCGGAAGCGGGGATAGAAGCGGGGATTTAACATGAGTGACTAAAGGAAAAGCCTCGTTTCCCAAAGTTTTGTATGGCGGCAGAAGAGGGATGATGCCGCAGAGAATGAAAATATTAAAACAAAGGAGAAACAGGGCAGGAAGGCACAAAACAGGTTGCTTTAGTCTCAGACACAGAAAGAAAGTGTATAGAACGTCCTACACATTGGTCGAGCGTTGCCTTACAAGGACTTCACAAATCTCGTTTGAGTCTCATTTGTTCACCTTGTACGTAAACGACGATAAATTAATCCCAAAAGCGCTTTCTAAGTTTCCCGATTCCTCTCCCATTACTTTCACGATTAGAAAATTAGAGAAAGACAGAGCTTCCCAGGGGGTACTCCGGGTAATTCTCGGTGGGGGTGTGCCGCCTAGTTCTCCAAATCCTGACCCTGTTTCAGACCAAAAAGTGTCATTTTCCACACCCTTTTTCAGACCTGACCTCTAAAATCCACACCTGTTTTCAGACCTGACATTTAGGCAGAAATTATGTCAGAATTACAGTCAACCGGCCCTTTATAGCGGACACTGTAGGGACCTCAAATTAGTGTCCTCATTAGCGAGAGTTCGTAATAGCGGGCGTTTATTTAAGTCAAACTTCTGTAATTTGTTTTGCCGAGGAATTTAGCTGCTGTCCGTATTATCGGGGTGTCTGCAAGGCGATAGTTGACTGTAGCTATATGGCTTATATAAGAAAGTACCCCTCCCCACCCCCCCGGGTTTCGCTTAAGATTCCTTGCCCTTACAAGTATACCATACAGAAGTTACTTTTTTGTAAGCGATCTAACCACATTTTTCTAGACTGGCTCCAGAGGCCCGTTCTCAGGAATTAGGTAAGAAAAAAATCCTCTGGCACCCAGGGTAACATTTTTCATGAATTTGAGGGAACGCAATCGACAGTTTCCATTAACAGGTCCGATGGTTTGAATTTTAAGAAATAAAGAATACCAGATCGGACAGAGAGGTTGAAATCGAGCCTAGAACTACACTTTACTATTTCCCTGCTATACGGAGCTTTTAACAAACTACTTGGCCCGGGGAGCGGGAATTAGCGGTGTTTCAACACCAAACCAATGTTAAATTTCCCGCTAAGTTCTAGGGGTCGGGGGGCCGGAGTTTCAAATGACTGATGCATAAACTTAAACAAACGAAGCTGGTGACTAACCGGTCCCTGTTCAATCACTTTCCAGTGGTTCTCTGATGGCCAATCATGTTCAGGTTTGGGGTTTCCTTTTCCATCCTTCAACAAAATACAAAACAATACTTAAAACCAGCCATCTCCCTTTAATAAAGTGTGGACGTGTACACATTTCAAAACCTTCATTTTAAGTCCTATGCGATTACACTAACCAACGAAAGACAATTGTTAATATGACAACAACTTGATGTACTAAGTTCAAAACAAGCCTCGCAAGCGAAAGCAAAGATCAACAGTCAAAACTTGGCCTATATAATAAAAGGCAGTTTGACTGCACGTGGTAGCCTGCGTAGCAAGCGTCTCTGTGCGGTTTAGGAGCAAAGAACGAGGAAGGAGAGTCAAAGACCGCGCGAAAAATGGCGCAAGTAAAAGAGCTCTTGTTTCACTTCTCGCGCGGCCAAAACCGATAATCCCGTTCCCCGGTCTTTCTTTGCTCCGAAACCAAACGGACACGCTTGCTACGCAGGCTATGCACGTGGCTACTGTTTTATTTTTGTAGAATATATTGCAATAAAAAAGGAATGAAAATTGTAGGAAACGATGGAAATTCAGATTGTTTATCAATAAAAATACTATCTTTGCTCTAGAAGGTATATATTTTAAAAACATCAACAACAAAACAAATAAGCAAACAAAACAGAAACGAAAAGGAAACAAAAAAGAGAAAGACAGAAGGAAAAAAGAAAAGGCTACTGAGCAGGATTCGAACCCGGCACCTTGTCAGAAATTATACGAGCACAAAGTTAATATTTTAAAAACAACCGACAAAATATTTTTAAGCGTCTTTACAATCACTTGCTGCGAGAAATTTTTCCTAGCGAAGATTTTGACTTCTCTTGCGTGATGATAAGGGATGTGGGGGAGGACCCTCTCTCTCCGGCGTTGCGTGACATAGAGAGAGGGAGAGAGAAAGAGAGAGAGGGAGAGAGAGGCCAGAACTGCACTAGACACACGGTGGTTACGCCTTCTTTGTGTGGTGTGTTGGTGTAGAGGCGAAGCGCTGAAGGTCAAAAACTTTCTTACGACTAAGTTCAAGAAACGAGTGTTACCCGTCGCCAATTTTTAAACCAAGTTTAGGGAGGAGGGAGATTTACCCCCCTGTACCTCTCCCCTCTCGGTGGGATTGGAAAGAGAAACATTATCTTTATCAAGGCGCACGTACAAGAAATTCGCATTCAAAATAGTAGAATCAAAATCAAAATTAGCAAATCCTCTTTCTTTTCTTTTCAAAATATATTCAGAAATACAAAATTCGCAGATCACAGTGTATTTTTTTACAGGCGGGAATTTGTTACGTAATAAAACGAAAGGCGGGAAAATGTCATCACGTGAAAAATCATCCGAGGTGGATTTAACCAATCAGTGACCGCACGTCACCAGGCTTTGAATGACATTGTTTGTTGTTTTTGTAGTTTGTTCAGTTCGCTCTTCAACGGCAAACTGTTCAGGATGAACTCAAAATTTAACAAGAAAACATCAAGGAAATGTTAGCTAAGACAGGGATTCATCTCTTTTTACTCAGGAACATAGGCGTACGGGCAATTTTCGGCCAGGGGGGGTGGTAAACCATTTGCCCAAAAAATTCTTGCAAGTTGCCCAAATTTTACAAAACAGTCGAAGAGAAAAGAGGGCCATACGATGCAACAACATAGGCCGTACTAGCATATGAAAGTGGCTCGATACAGTTTTTCAGGGCCAATACCTACCAAGTTTGAGCATAAACTACCTGGCCATAAACAAGCATTTGGAAACATTGCCACGGGGACCACAGTTGTATTAGATAAAGATGAAAATTTGTCATGATCTGGGTTGCAATGACATCGGAGTTGTCAAAGCAACGAACTGACGCCATTACCTATTACACTTATTGCAGCATTATTTCTCACTGTGAAATCGTTCTCAGGAGCTTTTGCCTCCAATAGTCGCCTCGATATTCGTGAAGTTAAAACAGAATCTGTAAGAGCGTTATCGGGATATTTTGGGATAAAGTTTTTATTGTCAGAAAAACATTAAAAAAAGGAAAATCTTGATGTTTAGCCTTTATCTCTAGAAAACGAAGCGCTTTTGACATGCAATTTCACCTTATAGCAGTTTCAATCTTTTTAAAAACATGTGTGAATAATTTGAGAATTAATTCTGGTCAATTGCTACAAAGGAGGATTTGATTAGTATGTACTATGGCGCTCTTGTTAGCGGTTTTGTAAATATTTCGGTCTACTTTAACAAATTAGTGAATAATTTAAAACGCTTGATAGATTTTTAAAAAAAATTAAGATTCTTATCGTATTAAACTGAGAATTAGTCAGCCACTTCTTCACTTTCAGACCCATCGCTGATGCTATCTGCAACACACTGTTCTACTAGCAGAGATGATTCTAGAAATGAAGTTAGGCAGAAGTTTATTGTAATCAATTCACGATTGGAAATAGCCTATTGCAGTACAGCGCCCGAACGATGAAAAAAAAATCAGCACATGATACCCTTCCCTTATAACCACAAACGTTTCACGTGTTTGGCAACCACTGTCTCGTGTGAATGTAACTGGAATATTACGCCGACTTCAGGTTAAAATAGAAAATATTTATCTCTTCAAAACACTAATAAAAAAAACATGGAAACGTCTTTAAAAGGTGGCTTTGCCCAAATTTTCTCTTTCTGCCCAAAAAATCTGAGTTGCCCAAAATTTGGGGGGGGGGCTGCAGCCCCCCTCGCCCCCCGGGCCCGTACGCCTATGCTCAGGAATGAGCTAAGGAGTTGTTCGAAGCTCAAGGAAATACCATTTATAAGGATATTTCACGAAAGCCCAAAGCTCCGCAGGATTTGATTTGCATGGCGAGTGTTCTTGGAAAATTGAAAACAAGCTCACGCTATTTTACGCGATGAAAATCATGCATTGGACACTTATGCTATACAGTGGAGAACAGCGAAGTGTTTACTTGTAAGGAAATTTTTTTGATGCTGCTTTCAACCGTTGTCTCGAAGTACAATTTTTTTTGTGCGGGTTGTTATTTCAAAAACCAACGGTTCACCGAACTGCAAGGCCAAGTATTTACCAAAGGAAACGCTCAAGAACTAACAAAAGAACAGCTATAAAAAAGACTTGTCTGTTTTTTGGACTTTCAAAAGAACTTCACTTGACTTAAACTGATTTTATAGGAGCCTTGGACGATAAATGTGAAACTGTGAGTTCAATGTGTTTACTCTTTGCTCATTTGTTTGAATTGAACATAACTGAACATCTTTCATTTGCTTTTTTGATTGTTGTTTGTTACTTTATGAAAAAGTATGAATTAAAATTGATTGAGAAATTAATACTGTGGAAATTATATGATTTTGTTTTGCTAAAAGTTCTTGTTTCACCCAATAATTTCACCTTATGGCTGCTTCAACATACAAAATTTCTCTCCTTGTCTTCAATTCCTTTTTTAATATCAGCTGAAGTTACTTGTTTCGACTTGTTCTTAACGTCCTCAGTTAAAACATTTTATGGAGTTAGTTTAATCAGTTGAAAGAAATGAATTTGAAATGATTCTTTGAATCTGCTAAAGTTTGTGATTTGATTTCAAAAGCAAATCTCGTGTTTTGTTGAGTATAAAAATGACAAAGAAAGGAAAATGGCGAAAGGCAAGAGCTGAGTAGAAATAAACTGTAAACAAAGAATAAAGAAACAACTTGCGATAAAATTGGAAAACTTACGTGGTACTCTGACTGCAGTCTAGCGATGTTTCCGTGCTGCTGTACAGCTGATGTGAGATCCATCACCTGCTGTGGAGTCATCTTCACATCGTAAAGGTCCAGTTGCTCCAGGTGAGGAGCGCAGCTGAGATGTTTTATCAAACTGTCGACTCCTGCACCCAGAAGAGGATTGTATGACATGTTGAGCGCCTTCAAGTTTGGAAGATCTTGTTTGAATACTCTGCTGATGAACTCCACAGCAGGTGATGATGTTACATTGATACGACCGAGTGCTAATCTCTTCAGTTTGTGTGTTGTTGGGATGCTCCTCAGTAGAGACTCTGTTACCTCAGCATCAAACACTTCGCCGTGTTCACCCACAACCCGTATCTCGTGTGGAGCGGTGATAAACGGCATCATCTCAATCAGCTGTTCCACTTCTGACCTGTTCACATCAGGAGCTTTAATCCTCCGAACCCTTGAGAGACCATGACGCTTTGAACAACAGCTGCTGCTGCTCTCTTCACTTGACTCATCACCATTCATGTTTGTCTTCTTTGTTGTCTCTTCTAAACTAACTAACGTCTTTACCATTTTATATGGAAGAGAAGAAATGCTTCTTCCAGGATTTTTTACAATTTGAGTAAAATAAAGGTGAGTGTTGTTTTCTTCTTTCATTAAGAAAAACTCGTCAACACTACGCCATGGAAATACATTCAAAAATTCAGATGCTTTTTGTTCTCCTGTTCTATTAACTATAACAGCGTTTAATTGCTGTAATAAACTAATTAAATTATAATAACTTTGCTCTGTATACTGGTCGCTTTCAGAGAAAAATATGTACATAGGTAAAGCGGTAGTTTTAACAAAATTTTCCTTTGCTGCAATATTCAGCTGCTCAGGATTTATTAAAAAAACACCTCCTAGATTAGAAAGAAAAGTGGGGAAAAGTTCTGTTCTCGTGTCTGCTGAGCAGTAGAAGAAAAACTGTGTACAAAGAGGTAAAAGATTTTTTTGTGTTTCTGACAAATCTCTCACTGACGGTGTTTCTTTGTCGAAGTTGTACTCTCCTTCTTCCTTCGCCGCCATTTCCAAAAGATGAATCAAGATCTCGCGCGCGGCTTCTTCTGACATTTCAGCAACAAATTTAAACACTTCATTCAATTTGAAGATCTTTTCAATTGAGTCGACTTTGAAAAGAGAAGTGTTTTTACTTTCTTGAGATAATAGTTCTTCTTTTAGAAATAAAGAAGCCACAAACTCCTGCATGGATTTGTGAATGAAGTGAACGTCTTTGCTGGGGTTAAGAGCGGACACGTTTAGCAGCTGAAACAACCCGGCCTCGATCAATTTGTCAGTCAAAACGTAATCCGGCAGTTTACTGACAGGAAAGTAAAGTAAATCTTGTAGAAGTGCGTCAAATGCTAGTTCTCCTACTTTACAGAGTTCTTGAATGTGGTTCTCAACTTCTTCCGCCTCTGTTTTTTGTTTTTCAGACATATGATTAAACATAGTCTGTAGAAACTTGAAGTACACCATCACCCGTGATGAAGGTAGTCCTTCACGATCCTTTTCTTTCCAAACCAACAACAACATTAAAAGCAAAATAGGTATTTTTGCTACATCTTCCAGGTCTTTTTGCTCCAAGTATTCAAAAAACTCTTCAATATCTTGATCATCTTTCAAGAATCTACGGGCAAACTCTTCTTGTCGCTCACGGTCAAAACCGTCGATCTCAAATTGAGCATCGCTGGAACTTTTTAATCCCTCTCCTTTCATGTCTCTAGACGTTATAATAACACAACAATTCCTCAACTGCTTTTTGTCCCAGATTTGAAGAACAGGTGATTGGCTTGCTGCGCTGTGTACATATTCATCGTAGCCGTCCAAAATAAGCAACACTTCCTCTTGGTGGTGACGAACGTAATCGTACAGGTTGTTAGTGGAAATTGGGCCATCACTCGCAAGAAGATTAGCATCCCTCAGAATGGCTGGGACATCGTTGAGGTTACAAACATCGCGTAATTTGACCAAAAGTACGAGATCAAATCTTCCTAACTTTCCTTCAAATCTGTGCTGGGACCAGTCGAATGTAGCTTTCTGCGTAAAAACGGTCTTGCCGATACCTGGTCGTCCGTGAACCAAAATACGCTTAGGCAAATGATGAAGTCTTCCGCCGTCAAAAATGTCGGTGTAGTGTTCAAGCTCCTTCTGTGTTACTCCGCTGGGATCCTTCAAATCCATGAGCCAAGACAACTGGGTGTAAACTTTGTCAATGTGAACGGCAGAGCTTTGGTCCCACGGAACGATTTTGACTGTGCTGTTGTCTTCATAAATTGATCGCAGCTGTTTCTGGAACTCCTCGAGCCTGAGAGAATCTGTTAAAGAAAATTTTACGTTCCTTTTTTTTTTAAGAATTGTTCATTAACGACTTGATATCTTAATAGGCGAGGAAAGTTAAAGGGGGGTAGTTGACGCACAAAATATAGGCCCTTATTCATATAAACTGATCAGATCACCAAATATCAATAAAATTTCCATATTTAAAAACAAATTATCCTCAACTCATTATACACCAACAGAAATGCAAGTAACAGTGTATGTATATATCAGGGCTCTAAAACACCAGAATATAGTGTAGCAATATAAACACTATGGTCAAACGTAGAAGGAACGCACTTTATTAATTTAATTTATTAATTTATTTTAATTTATTAATTCATTTATCTATTCTATTTTCTTCTTTTTCACCTGCTTACACACTGACTTTAATTGGACGGGGAGCTAACTAGAAAATCTAACAGCTTATTTTGCTTCCCAGCTCGCACTTATTATTTCTCTTATATTATAAAGTTATAACCTAGCACAAATTTCAGTTATAAAAAAGTTAAAAATCTAATTTCACCGTGAGCTAGATAAAGAATCGTTAATTACTACAATTACAAATTATGAATATAGCAGGATGGGCAGCCTTGGCCGAGTAACATTTATATGTAAATGTTGTTGAAGACTGCATCAGTAAAGCAAGTGAAAGGGGCGTTACCCCACAAAGAGAGGTTCAGGGAGGAGACAGCAATAGAGGGCTACCTCTCCAAAACCGTCAGTGACGTTTGTAGTTGAGTGCTAAAAATAATTTTTATTTTTTATAACTGGCCTCGAGGATTAACGCAGGTTAAAAACATTTTAGCAAAATTCTAACAGAAAAATTGAATGAGAAAAAGAATTTGATGCTTGAAGTATCACATCATACTTCTTCTTTGCTACTTATTTCTGAAATAAATATAAACAACTGTGACAATAAAGATCATTTTGTATTGCAATCTAACAAACGAGAAAAGTCATTTTCATATTAAAGTAAGCGTTTCTAATCTACTGTATGTCTGGTACCATTTCGGATTTATTGGATATAATAGTACCTGGCAACTCCTCCTTAGTGGCCATAGAGCTAGAGGGCTGTTTCCCTGCTGACAGGTCTGTGAGTTAAACGAAAGAGAATAAAAATTGAAGTGAGACATTTAAAACAACAGTTATTCAAAAGTAGTTGGGGATGTTCATCAATCTGTCAGTTTTTTTACTACTCAAATTTTAGTTTCTGGGTTTGAATAATAAAGTTTCAATAACAAAAAGCACTGAGCAGCTTGTCTTGGGACTGAAAGCTTACATCAACTTAGCTTTTACTCAATTAATTTACTTAAGTGGGTGATACTGACATTTTAATTCACTAAATAATGTCTGGTCGCAATTTATGTTTTAAACTTACTAGTTATGCAGGATTTCTGCTGCATACTGAGTTGATTCTGAAAGGCATCTGGTAAGCAGTTGCAGTTCAAGTAGCAGGCCCTTAGTGACGGCCCTGTAAAGTTGGTTGCTAGTGTCATCAGGGCTTGGTGGAGGGATGGGGGGGGGGGGGAGAAACTATCCTATAAAACAACTGAGGTGCTAGTCAAATAAAAAATTCCAACGTATCCCTAAAAGGTACCAGAATTTTGCTTTGTCAGCATGGAAGAAATTCATTTTAAGCTCTATAAGAGGTACCAAAAGGAGGAGGAGATACTTCCCTGCTGTGAACCTTGAAGAATTAATAGATAGAAGACAAAGTTAGGGGGCTGTTGTGATTCTCACATACATTATTAGTAATCTCTTATTCACCTGTAACAAAACTTGTGCTTGGGCCAGCTCGCTCAACCCTTCCAGATATGGATGGACCTTGAAATACAACAACAAATAATATTATTAGTCATTTCACCACGAGTGTCTTGTTCACAACTTATGTTGTTCAATGAATTGTTTTTTTGGAAGCAATGACATAGATCAAATGCTTTTTGGCTCACTGTAGGAGATTCGAGGAAGTAAACAGTGCATGTAGATATCAGGGCTCTAAAACACCAAAATAGAGTGTAGGAATATAAATACTATGATCAAACGTAGAAGGAATGCTCTTTATTAATTCAATTTATTAATTCATTTATCTATTCTATTTTCATCTTTTTCACCTGCTTACAAACTGACTTTAATTTGATGGGGAGCTAACTAGAAAATCTAACAGTTTATTTAGCTTCCCAGCTCGCACGTATTATTTCTGTTATATTATAAAGTTATCACCTAGCACAAATTTCAGTTATAAAAAAGTTAAAAATGTAATTTCACCGTGAGCTAAATAAAGAATCATTAATTATTGCAATTACAAATTATGAATATGGCGGGATGGGCAACCTTGTCCGAGTAACATTTACACGTAAATATCTTTGAAGACTGCATCAGTAAAGCAAGTGTAAAGGGGGCGTTACCCCACAAAGAGAGGTTCAGGGAGGAGACACCAATAGAGGGTCGAGTGCTAAAAATAATTCTTATTTTTTATAACTGGCCTCGAGGAAGGTGGGGGAGAAGGAGATACTATCCTTTTAAACAACTGAGGTGCTACTCAAATAAAAAATTCAAAAAGTATCCCTAGAAGGTACAAGAATCTTGCTTTGTGGGCATGGAAGAAATTCATTTTAAGCTCTACCAAAGGTACCAAAAGGAGGAGATACTCCCCTTTAAAAATAACAGAACTGCCTTACAAAAAAAAAATTAAAGATAACAGGGGTGCTTGTCAAAAAAAAAAAATAATAATAATAAAAATCATCCCTATAGGGTAGCAGCATCTCACTTTGTGGGCATGGCAGAAATTCACTTTAACCCCTGGGAGATACCAAAAGGAGGAGATACCCCTCTATAGATATAAATGGGGTGCTTAAAAAACAACAACAACAGAAACAAACAAACAAACACACAAAACAAAACAAAACAAAAACAGGGGTTTTGTTAAAAAAAATATCCAAAAGAACCCGTAGAAAGTAACAGAATCTAGCTTTGTGGGCGTGTAGGAAATTAATTTTCATGCCTAAGAGGTACCAAAAATTACTTGAGAAACAAAATAATTTCCACCCAACCCTACAGGCCCCTAACAGATACCACTGAAGCTCGAAACAAGAGTCATTTTAGACTTTAGGTTCCTAAGTATGCACTTACCCAGTACCAACCCACAAATCTTACTGCCTAAAATAGTATGATGAGCAGCCGATCAATTTTATCAGGAAACTTGTTCCTCCTGTCCTCCCGACCAATTTCTTCACCTTTTTCTCATAATTTTTCTTTTACCTATGTTATAGTTTCCAACAGTTGTGAGTTGACAAAGAAAACATTGAACTCTATCCTTTTTCAAGTTTATGGTGATTAATAATAAGATTTGAAAGTTGTGGCTGAGTATTTTTAAATCAACCTCAGTACTGAACCATAAACACTTCTACTGCACGAAAAATTAATGATATGGTTTAACTAAAGAACATGTCACCTACCTTCATAATGAGGCCATTGCTCAAACACAAATGGATCCTTCAACATGTTGGACACAAGAGAAGCCGCCATTATGCATGCATGACTCTCCCAAGACTTTTCTGCAGAGTTGTTACCATCGGGAAAGTGAGAAATACCTTTTACAATCACCCATTCAATCTTAAGATCATGTGCGGCAGCAAACAAGCCTGGAAAAAAACAACAAAAAATGATTAAAAATTAAATTTCAATACAAAGAGAGATCAATTTATGCAAATAGATCCCCTTAAGTGAGCGTCACAGCCAGGGTTGATCAAGATGTGACAACATAAACAGAATTATTTACCATGCAAATGGGTAGGCAGAAAATGATAATAGTGATTTTAAAAGGCAGATATAAAAAGCATAAATAAAATAATACAAAACAGGACAAATAAATAGGATCTTAGTAGAATTTAGCTTTCCTTCTGTATTTTATCCAAAGGAAAACATTACTTAAAATGCTGTCCTCCAATCAATCATTTATGCATAATTTAGTATAGAAAAATGCAGCAAATTAAATAAACATCAGCTATTTCGAGAAACATTGTCGCAAAAAGTGCACACGACAATCCCGAAAGGTATGTGTGGGTGGCTTTGAGTTCACTGTACATGTTCTTCAAAGAAATTTGAAAGAATGGCACAAGAGGCCATGGACATAACATGTTTGCGAGTGCTAAAGGAAAGCAACAAAAGTAGGTTCAACAGCTACTGTTGTCAGGAACAGTGTATAATTCGATCATATCCCATGCTACCTATCAGGACTGTCATGTGCACATTTTCTCCAACAACCTTTCTTGAAATAAATGTAGCTGTAAACATCATTGTCCAAACCTAGAACAGTCTGATCTCAACAGATCAGACTGAAAACAGGATCACAAGAAATAATAACCAGCACTTCTTTATACACCTTAATCATAACTATAACAAAATTCTTACATCTGATTGGCTATCAACTGCCCTGATTTCAGCCTTAATAGGACAGTACGTGTCATGCCTAAGTAATTGGACAGTATGCGCCATCACGCGCGCGCTTAAATGGCTTTTTTTTTTCACTGGTAGCAAAAAAATCTCAGAATTTCTTGTGTTTTGATTAAAAAAAAAAGAGCCTAATATATCACAAATTTTGTTAAAGTTATGATTAATTGGTAACAGAACGTCGTGTCGTCCAATTCGGTCTGTAATCATACTCGTGATTAAATAAATCGGACGACCGAGTTTTGTTAATCACTTGTATGATTACAGACCGAATTGGACTCCACTCAGTCCTGTTACCATTACTAATTGGTGAAGGTCAGGGACAAAGTGAAGCAAAGTTTGTTTTATAATAAGAAAAACAGCACAACAGCAAGACCCAAACCTGGACCTCCATATCTGAAGCAGGGGCGTAGCGTCCATAACACAATGCAAACGTGTGTACTTGAGAAATTAAGAGACTTTTTTGAAGATTTTCTGTTATAAGTAAAGGCATTTGTAGTGTTGTGACTTGACTTTAAATTGTGCAGATTTGTTGCTGCCTGTCTCACTGTTATTCAGCATTGTTTTTGCGCATAAAATACAACAGTTTGAGAGGAGGAATGTGATAAATTCTAAATATTCTTAAAATGTTTGCCTTCGTGCGATCCCACAATACACTGCGTATTCATGAAAATTGGAAAAGAATTGACCCTGACTGATCATCATTCCGTTTAAGATTTATCTAAACGTTTTTGCATTCAAAAATTAGGTTTTCATTTTTTAGTTTCTCTCTCTATCCATAAATGTTGAAAAAGTCTATCATCAAAGACTACTTTAATATCCCTCAACTGGAAAATCATGGACCACACCATGTCGACGATAATCCCCGTACGTTGAATCAAACTATTAGGTACACATTTTCTGTTTGGCGAGGTGTCAACAAGAATTTTGCACGAAGTTCACTCCTTAAGCGAATATAATGTAGTATGTTTTCAATGACAAACTTTACAGATATTCAGTACAACTGAAAACATATAAATGCTGACTATCACTCATTGTTTGTTCCTTTCCCGTGCTCATGATCGAAATAAGGGAATTAAAGAGAAAAACACAAAAGTCAGCAAAGGAAAGCATGCGGAAAATTTACATGAACTTGGACATTGCCACAATTCTTCGAACTGATGCTTTTAAACTTGATTATAACATTTCTGCCCACAAAAAAGGCACCTCGCCTTGTTCTGGTTAACGTCATTCCTGTACCAGCTCAAAGAAGAACGTTTTAAAAGCTTTTTTTGATATCACGTTCTATTGTAAACAAGTCTGTAAACTGCCAATTATGTATTAAAGGAAAGCAAAAACGTTATTTTGTACGAAGTTTTTAAAACCATATAGACCTGTGTGCGTACTTGTCAAAATGGTCATGCTTTGCCCCTGTGAAGTTTGCAATAGTCACCACTAGGCCACCATGCCTCTTGTAAGAAAACAAAACAAGAGAGAAAAGAAGTCATTTATCACGGAATAAAATTTATTCCCAGATAAATGACTTCTTTTTCTTAATGTCTTACCTTCACCACCGACGTCAACTGCAGTAGCTTGAGTAAAATAAGACATGTTTTGCTGTTTAGCACTGACTGGGTTTACGCCACTTAAAATCTCCCCATCACAGCAGACCTGAACTTTATGATCTTCTGGACATTTTAATGGAGGAATCCAGCCATAATCTGCATGCCTGACAAGGTGCAAGATATCTCTACTCACTGGGGTTTTGAACGCTTCAGTTAAAAGCTTAGAGGAAACAACCACGTCACCTGGCTGTAACTTGGTGACTTCAGGGTTCAACCCACCGCAGCAGCCAACAGAGAAAACAGCTTTGGGTCTCAGTTCCACTACGGCATTCTTAACAGTAACCAGCGAGCCATCTGGAGCAGAAGAACCTTCAGAACATTTTATCAAAGCAACTTTTAGGGGCACATCTCTACTTTCACCCATGTTCCCAAAGTACACATATCCAAGGTTCTTGAGGTAGCTTTTAAAGGCATTTTTCAGGTATGCAAAACAGGCTAAGAACTCGCAGTCATCCACTGTCAACAAAAGAATGTCAATTGGAAGATGGACTTCACTCCAAGGTTTTAATGTGTTAGGAAGATCACTTTTCTTGGGAAGTTCTAGGGTGAGTGAAGGTGGAACATCTGCCATATTCTTCAGAGCATTAGCTCCTTTTCCTATTAAGCTCTTGGTGCTGTGCCACGGTGTTGTGACTAACAACTTCCCTAAAATGTCAAAAAGTAAGATCACAAATTAAATTTAAGTTGCACAATAGGTTAGAAAGAAAAGATTCTAAGCCACCACGCACACATGCTTTGGGATCTCACAGCTTTATTTACAACAAAAACACTTAGATGCAAGTAAATAAACCTGAGAGAACTAATCAAAACAAATACTTAAAACTATAGTCAAATCACGGGACAGGAAGGGACGGGATGGGAAAATTTGTATCTGCACTTTGCCTATAATCTCGCTTCCATGATCTGTTTGCTTATGCTATAAAATGTGTGTATACCTGAGGAGCTTTGCTATTAAAACTAAATTTACAAAACCTTATGGCTATCTGATTAGTTACTTAAAATCTTGTGACTATCAGCTATAATTTATTGTTAGTAGTATTTTTACATCCTTAGTGTATTTCACCGATGGCTAGTTTAAGCCTGCCATACCCCATGTACACTACTTTGGGGGGTGGTCTAGATTTATATTAATACAAGTATCAGTATCCACATTGACAAAAATCTCTTCCTCTCACAGATATGTTTAATTAACTCTCCTGTAACTATACACCCTTAGGACCAGAAAGTGCATTTGCTTAGGAAAGGCATCCACTTAGGGTCATTTCTCTCAAAATGAACCACACTGACTTTCCTCTATGTGAAATTCAATAGGACAATTGCATGATGATGTCATTTCACTGCAACCACCAGCATCCCTCAGTTTGTTGTTTTCTAGTGCAAATTAGGACTAATTATTTTTTAAAACTCAGCGGGATTTGAGAAGTTTAAATGTGAAAGCAAAAAGGAAATGAATTCTGGAAGTTGTAGTTATATAAATGTTGTCTTTGTGAAAATGGCCCATTAATTCCTACCAATCAATGCTTCTCGAACATTAAAGCAAACCACACTTATAGCCTTTGTGGCCATCATTCAAATTTTAAACCAGAATAAAGTCAAGATATTGCAGCACACCAGGTAATTTTCCTCACTTGCTCCATATTAAAGCGTTTTTCCATTTTAATCATTTTCAATTGAACTAGGCGATCATTTTAGTCCCCTTTCTTCCATTTCCCACACGGAACCCACCAGCTCACAATATTATGGCTAATTTACACATAAAAAAACCACGTTAGGTCACAGTGGTGCAATCAGCTAATCCATAAACTCAGAGTCTGATCTGACAGATCGCAGGGGAGTTGGTTCAAACCCTGGGTATTCCAAAACTGATAATATAAACGAAAAAATTACCCAATTCTGATTGGCTGAGAAAGGAATACAGTTCTTCTGTAACACGAGTGCAAATTACAAATAGTTTCTGATTGGCTGAAAACACAAAAGACACCACCAAGAACCAATGAAAATTTAAGAAAATGGCCATGTTTTCCGCAAACGATGATTTGATTTTGTACACAAAGCAACAATAGAAAAGTTATTTAAAAAATATTCCTAAAACCTGAATACAGTAAAAAGTACATCTTTCTGGCTAAATGTATTGAAAATGTAGTGGTAAGGGAAAAATATTGTCAACAAAATGGAGGAAAATGAGCCAGAGAAACTAAAAAGCAAGCTACTTATAACAGACTACACTAAAGTAAAAAAATAAAGAACAAAAACGGTGCCAATTAACCACCCGCAAGCATGACAGCTACACTTTTCAGGCATTTAGATGAACAAGGATACAAGTTTTCCATAATAACAACAGGTATTGTGTGATTCCAGAAAATATCCATACCCCTCCACCCCCCTACGGATGGTCAATTTATTATTTAGAGGGCCACAAGTTTATTAGCCCCAGCTATTTCATGCTAACCCTCATAAAATAAAGTCTTTACTTACTTACTTACAATAATGGAAATTCCTAAGGGGTGGGGGGGGAGCTAAAGGGTAGAAAGGGGTATGGGGGGTGCCCACAAGAAGCTTTGCTGTATTTTATTATTGACTTCTTATTAACCCTATTCAGACTGGGGAGGGGGCTTTTCGGACTCCCCCTCCGGCAAAATCGTGATAACTCCTACACCGAAAGAGCTATGACGTTCAAATTTTCTGACTTTTACTAAAATTTATCTAGAAACATTTTGGTATAATTACCATGTCCATGTGATTAATCATGTTGCCATGGCAACCAGTTTCTGACACATAGGTTTTGGAAAATTTAAAAAATGGTGATTTTTTTTGTTTTAAGATCGCGTTTTTACACTTATAGTGCCTTTTGTTGTTAAAATGGTCTTTGCTTGGGACTAGTTTTTGAATTACATCAAAATGTTTCAACATCGAATATTTGGGGGGAAGGGGTGGGGTAAAATTTGTCACTTTTTTGCTTTGACAAATATGCTGCTCTATTTTCCAAATAACACTTCCAAAGTCATTTGTTTGGGTAATAAACATTAGTTTGATACTTCTTTTATACATTCTGAGCTTTTTCCCCTTT
>OZ037783.1:31002625-31035125 GCA_964035525.1 Porites cylindrica
TTCAAGATATTGCCGTATCAAAGTAAACGGAAGCTCTACTTTAAAAATGGAAAACTCCATCAGGTTGAAAACCTTCAGAGAGGTTTGATTTTGCCTTTAACCCGAAGGAGATAAAAATGTAAATTATGACTTTGGATTTCGTGAACATGTTTGTAGATAATGTGAAGGCAAGTGCCTTAGGTCAGTAATCAAGACTTTTAAAAATATATTTTATTTGGTGCCATTCACAAAAGAACCTAGCATCACATTCTTATATCTTATCCATTGGACAGGGACATTAGTTGATATTCTATAATTTAGATTGAGCTCAGTATAAAGTTTTGAAATGACCACAATGCTGTATGAAAATAAAATGTTTTGATACTGTTGTCGCCTTTCAATAAAAGATGTCAGTTAGTGCTTTTAATAGAAACCTGAAGAGAGGTAAAACTTAAGGAGGGGGACATGTGGGTTTACAGTATTGCAGTATATGGCTTTTTTTCACGTAGTATTTAAGTAATTTTAATGTTAACATGCTGTATTGCGGTATCATCTAGCTCTGCGGTATGCAGTTTTCATTTTGGTCATCATTTTGGCTGACGGTATTCAGTGAAATAAGATTGTTCACAGTATTACAGTACTGTTTATCTCCGCTTTCCTTTCGATACAATACGCAAAAAAAAGACAGCATGGTCATCATTGACTTTGTGGCAATTTTTTATGAACAGGGCGAAGGAGGTGTATTTTATCGCAACAAGAATAAATTTAGATGTCGCGTTTCAATAATTGAAAAACACCTTGTAAAGATAAAAGAGAAAATTTGGTAAGTTTGCCTCTTACTGCTGCTGCTGAGTGAGACAGTCAAGATAGTTGACCTGAAAGATGGACGTGCTAGAATAGACTCACTTAACAAACCTTGTACTAGACGTGCATAGAAAGAGTTTTGGTTGGTTTGTTTTTTGTTTTTGTTTTCGCACTTTCAAGAGTTATTTTTATTGGAGTTAATTAGCTGTTGGGTCGACCTACCAAAAGGTTGAACGAATGTAGTTTACTTTTCAGTGAAAATTTGTGAAAAATTTGGGAACTACCAAAATATTAGAAGAAAAATGGACATCTGGTGCATAAATGCCTGAGATAATTTAACGAGCTAGATGGAAGCAACCATAGGTATGCGCAACCGATTATAAATGTGATTAAAATATGCGGTATCGGTATTTAGACGATTTTCGACGCGGTATTTCGGTATTTCGCATTTTTTCTTACGGTATTGCGGTATTGGGTACCCCCCAATGTTCCCCTTCTTAAGTCAAAACTTTTATGTGCAGCCCAGGGCAGGGAAATTTCTGTGCACTTGACTGGAATGATCTGCCTGTGGGCAGGGAATTTGACGGCAAATTTTGGAAAAATGTCAATCCCCACTCCATGCCCAGCCTCATCATACCCTCCCCATCAGGTTAAAAGAGAAATGTGGTCTCTTTTCAACTTCCTCGGGGGTGGGAACATTTGGCCACAAATGGGAATGTTTGTCTCGGGGAGTGGGGAATTTGAATTTGAATTTTGACTGATACATGTAAAGTTTGCATTAACTAGTTTTTTAATTCACATTAATTGTAGAAAAACAAGAATATAGGCTACTTAAGAAGACTTCCCTTAGCCTGGACATTTATAGATTCTGAATCATTCACGGTATTACCAAAAATAGCTTCGTTCACTGAGGTCAAGAAGCTTACCTAACGTTCATTCAGTGTAGTCGATTGTTCAGTTATGAAGAAGCTTCAAAAGTCTGGAATAAACAATAACCACATTGATCAACCTTTATAGATGGAGCATTAACTTTTACCATTACCTTTTGAATGCAATTAAGCTAAGCAACTGAAAGAAAGAAGCTAACTGACCTCGCAATTCATTTCTACAAGTGGAAGCTGCCACAAAAATTGTCACATGTACTCTCTTAGGTCCCAGTATTTTGCTCGGTCAATCTGCCAAAAAAATTGGAATGTCTATTACGGAAAACTGAATGAGGAAAGTGGATCGAATTATCGGGAGAAAAAGTAGGTTTGCGCTATTTCTAAGGTATCAATAAAAGTGGTATCAAAGTTATACTTGTTATCTAAATATTATATGACTGAATATTTGAGCCTTCCGTAAAAATTAGCCCAATTGGCGGAAGATTTTATGGATCATGTGTGTATTGAAGAAACACTGAATGCGTCATGTTGATTCTTTAGATGATTCTCTTCTCTTAAGCTGCTCATAAAATGGGTAAGTTAACCTTTCCGATCAAAAATCTACAGCTGTGGGTAAAATGTTGATAAGCACAAACCTCTTTATTTTCCAGGAGCAAATGTCTAATGTAGAGAAAAAAAGGGACAGAAGAACTGATAAGTAAAGATAACTAAGGTCTCCGGGGGTACTGTCATATATGCATAGGCGTACGGGCCGGGGGGGCGAGGGGGGCTGCAGCCCCCCAAATTTTGGGCAACTCAGATTTTTTGGGCAACAAGAGAAAATTTGGGCAAAGGCAGGTTTTAAAGACGTTTCGTTGTTTTTTTTTATTGTTATTTTGAAGAGATAAATATTTTATATTTTATTCTGACAAAAATCCTGACGTCGGTCGGCGTAATAATCAAGTTACATTCTCTCGAGACATAGGTTGCCTAGCACGGGATGAGTTTCTGGTTATTAGGAAAGGGTATCACACGTTGATTTACTTATTTATAGTTTTTTAAAGTGTTTAGTTAAGGTAAAAAAACCACTGCAAAAACCGTGTACGATCAATCCTGCTCAACGTCGGATCCGAAAAGATCGTGATCAGTCAAAATAGATCAAAACGTTACAGTCAAGAAGACTTTTGCAGGGACTGATCAAACAACGTGAAATAGAGTTAAGTTGCGATATTTCGACTGGCCAATACCAGTCTTCATCAGGTTTATCTCAGTTTTTTTACTGTTGAGCACTGTACTGCACTGCACTAACTGGAATGGGCTCTCTCCAGTCGTGAATTGATTAGAATAAACTTCCGCATATCTTAATAGAATCATCTCCCGCTCGTAGAATAGTGTATGGCAGATAGCATCAGCAATGGATCTGAAAATGAAGAAGTGGCTGACTAGTTCTCAGTTCGATAACGGCCAAACATCAAGATTTTCGTTTTTTACCACATTTCTAACGATGAAAACTTCATTCCAAAATATCTCAATAACACTCTCACAGTTTCCGTTTTAACTTCACGACAATCGAGGCGACTATTTGAGGAAAAAGTTTCCGTGAACGATTTTGTAAGAACAGTTCCCTGTGCCGAGAAATATTACTGCAACTACTGCAAGTAATATAGGCAGTGGCGTCATTTCGTTGCTATGACAACTCCGATGTCATTGCATTCCTGATCATGACAAATTTTCATCTTTATCTAATAAAACTGTGGTAGCAATTTTTCCAAATGTTGGTCTATGGCGACGTAGTTATGCTCAGAATTGGGAGGTATTGACCCTAAAAAACTGTTACAGTATCGAGCCACCTTCATAAGCCAGTGCGCCCTCTGTTGTTGCATCGTATGGCCTTCGTTTCTTTTCGACTGTACGTTTCGGAAAAATTCGGGCAACTTGCGAGAATTTTTTGGGCAAATGGTTACCGCCCCCCCTGGCAAAAGATTTCCCGTACGCCTATGCATATATGAGCTGAATTCTATGAGGAAAATGCTGTTTATAATTTTTTTTTATTCAGAGATCGCACAAATTCGCAACGAGGAATTATATAAATAGTCTTTCCTGAGTTCCTCGGGATTAGTTCTAACTCAGTTCATGAACAATCTAAGTAGTTTAAAATCTTAAACAAACCTGTTGACGATCTCCGATGTACCTAAACGGCTTCGACAAGCTCCGACAGTGGCTGAATAATTATGCAACCTACTTTAATTCACACTCAGTCCCTGTCGAAAAACAGAAAAAGATTGTCCATGATTGAAAGATAATCAGCAGAACTTTGTGTTTGTGTAAACGGAGTCATGTCAGTGTTTAGAGACATTTGTAAAAACGGACTAGTCTACCAAGAATGACTGAGTCCAGAATTTTCAAAGTAAGTAATTCACTGAATTAAGTAACGCATAAAATAAGTGAACATCACTTATCCATCTTCATGTTGTCACATTGCTGTATTTTATTTGCAACACAATTGATCAAGCACTATTGATATCTGTTTTTATGAAAAGAAGTGGCAGCTTTGTTGATTTTCGATGATTTGCGTTCAGTAGGAAACAGAAGTCTGTTTAAGACTGAGAACATCATAAACTTATCGAAAGACTTGGACGTTCACGACGGTCACCGATCCGCTTCAGCTGCTAATTTTATTAAGTGTACTGATCATCGTTTCACAGAAAAATCCCTTTGCAAGTTGAAGTTAATGACTGTTCGAGAAGAAGCATCCTAGAAAGGTTCATGCAGTGTTGACTCAATATAACAGAATTAGTTTTGTGTCAGAAGCTTGCAAGTTTGTTAAGACTTTCATTTCCTAATCATTGATGTCGACGCCATTTACCCCTAAAGCATACACTGCAGATACTATCTAGTGACAAAACAAGTCACAAATAGAGAAGTAATTCCGTGGCGTTCATTCTCTGCTTATTCATTACTGCCTTGAACTTTAAAGTTTCTAAACTAACAACAGTAGATACTCGAATTTCAGAAAGTCTGCTTACCGGCGTCACTGGGCGATCTAAGTGTATGGCTATACATAAAATTTATGGCGAATGTGTACATCAAGAACCAGCGATAATACTAAGGTACCCGATTTCTCCTTTTTTCATTTAAGACAAATTAAGACTTGGAAAACCGAACATTTAGGCTGGCATTGGAGATACTGAAGCTCTTTCCCCTCTGCCTCGGAAGTGAGACATATGTACAAGATGATGTACTTCAGTGAAATATTTAGTGGCGCTGGTTTGGGTGCGGTGTTTTATGCATTAATTAATTATATTTACATTGAATGACGTCAACGTCTGGGCTGGAATCACGCGATATTTTGGAGAGAAACAACGGATCATTATTGAAAGCTATTCAACTGTGCAGCCACATAATCTTATGTAATGTTATGCTAAGGAGAGAGTACTTTTAAGTCACACAATTGACTTGTGTTGGCCAGTGGGTGTAGCAGTGTAACATAACATACACTCTATATTACGACTCCTCTATGCGGGGCTATTCTGACGTATAAATATAAAATAATGAAATTACAATGGGGCAAAAACATTTACATCTGTTATCTGGTATCATTATAGTCATAAGAATTCACCGTAATACCTTAAGTTCTCCCAAACACCGAGATAAGAAACGTAGTACGACACGGTACTCTTGTTTTGTTTTTTGATCAGTCGTTGCTGACACCTTAATTAAATTGAGTTTACAAATTTTTCGCCGCCAGAAATCCTGGATCTCGTGGTTTAAAGGCGATTAATTCCCGGATCCCGCTTCACAATAACGCTAAATCCCGCGTCCCGTCCAAAAATGCAATCCCGAATCCCGCTCCCATATTTCTTTAGAATCCCGAATCCCAGTACCCTGTGAGCAGAGGCTTTTCGATCTTCCTAAATAAGTCGGGAAAAGGACTTACTAGGAAGATCGAAGGGCCTCTGCTAGCAGGGTAGAATCCCGGACTCCAAAAGGCCAAATCCCGGATCCCGAAAAGCTATCATGGGGATCCTCTCTAAACTACTACTTGATTAGCCTGCGATCAGGCGATTTTTTTTTCCCGCCTGATCGCAGGTTACTACTTGATCAAAGTACGCAATTTCCCAGTGAGCCACTGCTGGCACCTGAATCTCTTACAAGTTTCGTTAATATGTACTTTACTGAAAAAAAAAAACAAAAAACCTTCTGTGATCCTTTTTTGTTACCTATTGTTTTTACCTCTTTATTTTAAACATGTATCCCAGCTCCATTTCATTATTTAATGCCCAAATTTTACTTTCCTTAAGACCAGAGTGGAGGCGGTTAGTCAAGACGGGGAACGTCAAAAATTCTGCATGATGTAGAGGCGTGGGGGGGGGGGGGGGGGGGGGGGGAATATGAAATATTTTTGCCCCTTAAGACAGTGCTGAATTTAATAATGTTGGATGATATTGCATTTCTTTGGCCGGGCCTTGAAAGAGAAAAACATTGCTCATCTTCTTAAGAGGAGCCTTGAGCAATCCTGTTGCCTCTACTATGGCGTCTTGTTACGGAAAGTAGACATCTTTAAAACTTTGCCTTAGAAAAAGGCAAATGATAAACCCAGGGGTCTTCTCTCCCAAAATCCCTATACGAGTGGATTCGAACTTCGGATCGATCATGTGAGAAAGATGGGGACTGATCGAAAATCCTGGTCCTCTCTTACATGACAGGAAAACTATTTTATCTAATGGTGTCATTTCAAGAAGCATGTGCTAATTGATGGCACTGTTTGACTTCTTGTCAAGAGACAGGAGCGCCATCTTTACGTGGTCACCCGAGTGAAGGTCAGTCTAGTCGTTCGTTTGCAGGGTAGACTGCAAAACAGTCGGGTTTTTTCTCAAAATCAGTCAGAACTGGCGTAGCGTGAGAGACTTCCGGCGCAAAGCCTCACACACCCAACGCCCGTATTTTTAGCGTCCTTCCCTGTCTCGCTCTCCATACGTTCCAAACCTTTGGTTTGACTGTTCGCGCAAACTTGAATACACAAAAATACGAACCGTTTTGCAGTGTATTTGCAGGCAAAAGCAGTAGATACCTTCTTTACTCAGTTAAATCATAAAACCCTGAGTATCCGGGGTTCTGCCCCGGGAATTGTGCCCACGACGAACCGGCCGTTTTGCAGTCCGACTAAGCTGACCCTGTAGACCCTAACGGTGAAAAATTGTTTTTTATCTGTTCGAAGTCTTCTTATTTTAACTGCCATCAGGGTATATTTATGGTTTACAAGGAAAGAAATCTACTGTCACCGTGTTAAAATCCCACTACTCACTAACAAGGAACGACAATAAACTAAAACGATGTCAGTGACATGAGATCCTGGTCAACCACGTGTGGACTAGTATTTAGGAGGGTGCCAGCATCAAAAGGTCTGTATCTCTCCTGAGGTTATCACAAACAAAAGAAAAACACTAGACTGTAAAATCCACGTTAAGCATTTAGTTTAGTAACTTGAACACCTATTACAATAAGAAGGCTCCACAACATACGCTTGCTGTGCAGTTCGCCGGTTAAATAAAACTAGAAATTTTATTCTAACAGCCGGCAATGGCTGTAAATTAATTAAAAGAAATAAAACAGTTTGTTATTTCCGTCATCATTTCATTTATTTCTTATTTATATGTTTCTGACTGATAATGTAAAACAACAACAGCAAAACCTCCAGACGATAATAAAATTAAGCATGCAGTCAAAATACATTCAAAACCATATAACAGGTGAAATTTGAAACTGCTACTTGGTGGTAAAATCATTAAAAACGCCCTACGATAATTGAGCTACATAAATTCTCCTTCTAGCAAAGCTTTTTCCAAAGCTAGTTCTTGCCCTTTATAAGAAACAAAACACGTTGATCACAGTGATGTTAGTAAGTCAACCAAACCGTTGGCAAGACTCAAAATGATAAGGATCGACTGACGTGACGAGGATGTCATGTTCTTTACACACAACATAAAAAATATTTCCCCACTTCTATCAGACCGGCAAATTGCACCACTTCAATCCACAATGAATTGATATTCCCAAAGAGTTGAAAAAAATAGCCTTACACGAACAGTGAAAATGTGGTTTGTTTATAAACAAAGCTTGGAGGTGGAATTATCTTGTCTGAGGTAAACATGCAACAGGCTGGGCTCACTTAAGTACATCATGATTTAGTTTTAATCGTCTTGTTCTTAGCACGAAATGTACGTGCTATGAAAAAAACTTCTCGATATCGTCAGCGCAGTTTGCATACCACATAGCTTAAGTATAGTTTTAAGTTCTTGTGTCCAGAAGCCTACTTTTTATTTTCTTTAGTTTTAGGTTTTAAGTATCTTTTACTGAAAGTACATGTTGTAGCGTAAGTTTCCTACAGGTCTTCAGAATTCTACTGTGCCATTCTAGAGACTGTAATAATTGAATTCTTTTGAAGCCGAGACTGCAGATCAAATCAGGCCGACAATCGAACCATGTAGATATAAAGTATTGTAGCAATTTTTGAAGTCGCCATTTGAGCAAAGAACATAGCAAGCAAACATGCTACATCAGCTCTGAAATAAAGAACCCGTGAATCACGTTTTTAAATAAAAAAAACAGACAGCAAGTGAAATCTAAAAAATAAGACCTAAACAAACTAAACTTCAACCTAATCCAAAACAAACAGGATAAAGTAACGTAACAAAAGTGAGGCTTGCGGAAACAAAAATTTTCTGGAGTTTCTTTCCTAGACCACCGCTCGACCATTGCTTCGGACAAGTACCGTAGTGCTCTCGCATCTCCTTCAGAGAGGCAAGCCGGTGACGTAGGCGCCGAAGGTTTTGTATCCAGCCAAGTTCCCGCCTTCCTCGACACAGGCCTGCACGGGGCCATGAGAAGCATGTTCAAAGTTAAATGATGACGCAAGTTCGAGATGCTGTTTTGCGCGCAGTTTTAGAAGATGGGGCGCGGGACGGTCTCTCTTCTCCTGTGGGATTCTGACGGCCTTCCCCTGAAGGTCTGGCGTACTCTTCGTCATCCTGAAATATAAAAACGTTTACGCTCATTCCACACTTCATGCCATTGTTTGAATTTCACCGAATCCGTGACTCAGTGAAAGGTTAGGGACAAGACAGAATTAAAAAGCCGCGTTACATTTAGAAGTGCATTAAATTCGCTAAATCAAAAAAAAAAAAAATCATTCAAGCGCTCGGTCAAGATTATGCACTAAATCTGCGTGGAGTTAAACACGGCTAAGTGAATTCAATCTCCGATAATTCGCGCGTGCTGCTGAAATTGAGACCCTACACCTTTTTGCTGTAACATTTTCCGAATAATCGCTGCTTGGGATATAAACGACATAAACCGCTTCACTGATTGAAAGAGTAGTGCTTATTCGAGAAAACGCACCGAGTTCGTTAAGATATTTTGGTAAAGAGTAAATCATTGTCTTGAACGGTTCTCAAATTAAAGCAATTATCGCGTTTGACGGCAAACCGGAGAACACATCAAAACCTGGACTTTCCTGCGCGATTTTAATATCATACAGGCGGAAGAAATCAGATGTTTGTGGGAGCAGGTGGACGACAATACAACCATCTCTCCTCATTTTTTGCTTGTTTTGTTAGGGGCATTTTCGCATCGAAAACTGGTAAATATTTTGTCACTGACAAAATATTTTGGTTGGGAAAGTGACTAGTCTTTGTGGAGTGGGTCTTACTATAATCTCTTAAGAGTTTTAATCAGTTTCGACGGCCTAAATACTCCTGACACCGCGTACCTTTACTACAAAATTTCTACCAGCTCAGTTTTTTAATGTAAATGCCTTCAGAGCAACTTTATCCATTCAAAGACTTTTCAATCTGACCGAATACAGAGAAGTAATCGTAGAAATTATTTGCTCATTACGCATGCAGGAATCGAGAGTTGAATTTGATACTGGTTCCAACAACGACTAACGGATTCATTTTTCAAATAATCGATTCATTTAATGATATCTATGGGGGCACGCTTGACCTGGCTTGACTGTAACTTAAGAATGGCCTTGAAATAGCCTGAGAAAACAGCCGACATTTGGCGACGCCACTGCTGGTTTCCCCGCCAAACAACGTCTGAGAAACGAGCGCAGAAATTCCATACTGATGACGCTTCACTACCCAGATCTGGGTAGTGCTTCTGATTGGTCGTGCCGCGTGGGAAATTTGACTCAACCAATCAGAAGCACTACCCAGATCTGGGTAGTGAGCGTCATCAGTATGGAATTTGTGCGCTCGTTTCTCAGACGTCATTTGGTGGGGAGACCAGTGGTAGCGTCGCGAAATGTCGGCTGTTTTCCCATGTTAGCCTTGAAACAGTCAAAAAGTCATTAGTTTTATGATTTCACTTATAGCACAGTGGAACCTCGATTTAACGAAGTGCCAAGGGACTGGGGAAATTTTTTCGTTATATCGAGGGTTCGTTTTATATCGAACTTCTCCATTTAACGAATTTTATGGAAAACTACTGAAATGTTCGTTATATCGAGGTATAGTTAATAAGTTAATTTAAAAAACCCAGCGTTTCCGGAGGGTAGTGTAGGAGCTGCTTGCAAGGTCTCTCCTAATTGGTTGCAGGAAACAATGACATGCCATTCTTTCAATTGTTTGAGTATTGTTTGGGGTCAGGGAAACGCACCATTGGTGACTTCTCTTCCGAGCAGCTGGTACATGACCCTTTCCGGATCTGAAAAATTGCTGTAGTAACATTTCAGTACCGAGCTTTACATAGCTACGTCACCAGAAACACAAGAACAGACAGAACTCCTTAAAACTACTGTACATATAAATTTTATCCTTTTTGGTCTGTTTAGCTTTCATCTTTTAACACAGGCTGACATTTATTCGTTATATCGAGGTAGATTTTGCATTTGGGCTTGTGCAATTGTGTTCGTTATGGCGAGGATTTCGTTTAAAGGCTCTGTTCCATAAGCTATACTCAGTGTAATTTTGGCCGAGCTGAAGTAAATCCTTCGTTATACCGAGGACTTCGTTATATAGAGGTTTATTTAATCGAGGTTCCACTGTAAAATCCTTTTACTGGAAACGTCCCATTTTCTCTTAAACAAATCTTTTATCTTACCTGCTGCTGATTTTCCTCTGATGTTGGTAATGACGTTTCATCGTCAGATTCGGCGATTCCTTCCTCTTCCTGCCACAAACCACACAGTCAAACTATTTACCATCTATTTCGTATAATTTTTTAAAATCTTTTTAACATTATAGTGGTGAAATGCTTTTAAGGAATAGATCTTTTTTTATTTCTACAAAAGATGTTGTCTGTACTGTTCTTGAGGGTCGTCGGATCCAGCGGACGATCCTACATCTTCAAGTTTGAGGTTCCCTTTCTCGTCCTGCCTCAAAATAAATCATGAACGGAACAAAACTTCGAAATTAAATTTCAAGACAGGGGTTGAGGCCTAATTATCTATCTTTTACAACAATTTTCCATCAAGGCTTTCCCTCGCAAGTCCTGTCACAAATCAGAAAACGACACCTCGCATTTAGTTTTTAATGTTAAGTAAAAAACACGTCAGAATGTCATCAACATCAATTAACAAACGGAGATGCCGTAAAGCCTCGCGCAAGTAGAAGCACAATTAATAAATTCTGTTTTCAGCGAGGATCTGTCTTAAACGCTGTTTAAAAACAATGTCGTAGGAAAGCTTTACGTCATCAGTGGACAAGACTTGGGACTCGGCGGTCTGGTTTCCTATCTCCTATAAAGTGAAAAAACGAAAGGTTCATCATCTTTGTACCGCCATTAAAAGGCATGCAATGTCACGATAGTTTGGAATTATTTCAAAACCCTAAATACACATTTCCCTGCTAACAGAGGGCTCTTTTCCTGTCGCCTGCTGAATACCAGGGAAAAGAGACCTCTGCTGGCAGGGAAAACACACATTGGAAGGAAAGAAAAGCCTGAAATAATGCTTCAGTTCTATTTAAAACGACTTTACGTACTACTATACCTCGACTATAATTGTCTGTGTCTTTGGCTTTCAATGCCGGCCAGGATGGAAATGCATTGCAACTTGAAAACAGGGCCAACTTTTTCAAGTTTAACTCCTGTATTAAAAATTACATGAACGATCATTTTTACGTTTCGTGATTTCCGCCTGCCGTTTTCAGACATTTTAGAGATGGGATCTGCCGTGTTTAGTTAAACACGGTTTAAAAGCCTATGTTCTAGTTTACTTTTGCTGTTTTTCATTCAGTTTCAAAACCTAGTTTAATTAAACATGCTTAGTCGGTGTGAATGGGGAATAAGCAATGGAGAACGCCCCTTCCTTTTTACAACCTCCTTCTCCTGATAATTATAGCACAGTCCCTCAAACAAAACCTTTCTAAAAAATATCAGTAACCCACCTGTTCTTCATCCTCCTCTGATTCATACGATGGCGTTTCATCTTCAGTTTCAATGACATCTCCATCGTTCTGGCAAAAATCATACATTTTATGATACTAAACACCATCCATCTTCTATATGTGACTGTAAGCCCACTAGCGTACTCATTTTAAAACGAACACACATTGGAAGAAAGGAAAGAAAACCCTGAAATAGTGCTTCAGTTCTATTTAAAACGACTTTACCTACTACTATACCTCGACTAAAATTAATTGTCTGTGTCTTTGGCTTTCGATGGCCAGGAAAGAAACGGATTGCAGCTTGAAAAAACTGGGCCAAATTTTTCAAGTTTAACTCCTGTGTGCCGTCACGTGACTGAACATCACATGAACATTTTTAATGTTTCGTGATTTCCGCCTGCCGTTGTTAGATATTTTAGAGAAATCTTGGATGATTGGTTATTACGCTCAGATTTCCTCCGGTTTAGCAGAGTATAATAGCCATTTTCTCAGTTATTCGCTATTTTTTTTACGTCAGTCTTACGTTCTTTTCTTTTTTTACCCTACGTAAAAGTTTCCTAAAGTTTGCTGGTAAGGCTGCTCTATCTTAGCCAAGGCCTGGTTGGCTCAGTTGGGAGAGCGCCGGTCTGCTGAGCGGGAGGTCGCGGGTTCAAACCCCGGCCGGACCAATACTCACGGCCTTCGTTATAAACGACCGAGAAGAAAGTGCGGCCTTTCTAATGACATCTGCAAACGGTTTCTGCAAACGCTTTGCTTCCTTGTATCGGTTGAGGTAGCGGAACAACCTTTTGTTATCAAAATATGTCCAAAAACCGATCATAATTACTCTTCCATTTGACACAATGTATTTTAGAGTTCCAAGCCGGATAAAAATGATTGAGGACACTCGGTTAAAATTTCAACACAGCTTTGACCAAAAACCGTGGAACTTATCATGACATATACCCCGTTTAAATATCGACAGATATCCGATATGATATTAAGGATAGAACTTCCCGTAAATTTTAATACTGTCTTGTTGTTTTCTAAGTATAATAACGCGCGCTATTTACAATTTTAACCAGGCCCATAGTCATACAGTATTATACAACTTATTTTACTCTTGTAGTATGCAACTTCGCGTGGATTTTAATACTGTCTTGTTGTGTACTAAGTATATAACGCGCGCTATTTACAATTTTAACCATGCCCATAGTTGTACAGTATTATACAATTTATTTTACTCTGACTTGTACTTAACTTGAGCTAGACTAATGCCCCATTCACACTAAAGCTTAAACATGTTTAAAAGGTGTTTAGTTAAACACGGTTTACATTTGATATCTTTATAAAAGCTGCCTACTGTAATTTTTTCGATTGCAAATTTAGTGCTACTACGTAACGCGTAAAAGTTCATTTGAATTTTGTGTAAAAGCCTGTGTTCTAGTTTACTTTTGCCGTTTTTAATTCATTTTCAAAACCTAGTTTAATTAAACATGTCTAGTTGGTGTGAATGAAGAATAAGCAATGGACAAAGCCCCTTCCTTTTTACAACCTCCTTCTCCTAATAATTATTGCACAGTCCCGGCTCAAACAAAACCTTTATAAAAAAATATCAGCAACCAACCTGTTCTTGATCCTCCTCTGATTCATATGATGACGTTCCATCTTCAGATTCAGTGACTTCTCCCTCGTTCTGGCAAAAATCATACATTTATACTAAACACCATCAATCTTCCATATGCAACTGTAAGCCCACTAGAGTACTTATTTTAGAACGAACAGACATTGGAATGAAAGAAAACCCTGAAATAACGGTTCAGTTCTATTTTAAATGACTTTACGTACTACTATACCTCGACTACAAGTGTAAGACTTTGTCTTTTGAAGGCCAGGATGGAATTGGATTACAACTAGAAAAAATTGGGCCAACTTTTTCAAGTTTTAACTCCTGTGTGCCGTCACGTGATTGAACACATGAAGAATCATTTTTTATGTTTCGTGATTTCCGCCTGCAGTTGTAAGACATTTTAGAGACGGCATCTGCCACAGTTCCTGTATGATTGTAATGTGAATGACTTATTTAATATAAACAAAAGAGGTGAGATAATTACAAGGTGCGAATCCCTTATATTAGTGACTGGACTTGCTGCAAAACACTGTAACCATCCGAACTACCAGATGGCGGGTTATCGATCACTTCATCGGAGTTACGAGAACAAAACGAACTCCTTTTTTACCTCACAGATAAGGTGTCTGCTTCTAACTTCTTTGTTGATCAAATAACTGTTAAACAAAGCTCTTTTTTCAAAAATCAATGGGTCTACTTGGCACAAATGTCAGAGATATCGTCCCTAAACACCGAACTTAAAAAAAAGGGAATCAGTTTTTTCCGAGGCAAAAGTCACTTTTGGCTAGCCTGCTCCAAGCATTCAGATAGTGGGGAAACAGACTACTTTTGGCCTAAAATCAACTGAGTGCGACCTGCGAGAGAACAGCAGCCAATTTTTATCTGTAGTTTATTTTTAACAGAACCCGAAATCAATTTAGTCCAAGGGAAATAAAAACTTAGATGAAACAGAACAAAGATAAAGTAAATAAACTTAAATAGAAGAAGTGGATGACTAACCTGCTCCAGTTCCATCTCTGATTCAGATGATGAATCAGAAATGAGATCAGGTGATTCAGGTAAAAGCAAGAGTTTTCTTAAAATAGCCTGCAACAATAAAATAAAATTATTCTTAATGCACGGGTTCTCAATTTAAAACCTTTTAACGTAACTGCCAAGATTAACTACCATTCAGTAAACGACGCTAATTAACGATTGATTATCTCTGACGGACAGAAAAATAAAAATAAATAAATAATGGTAATTGAACTGAGTGGAGTGCAATTTGGTCTGAAATCATACGCGTGATTTCAAAATCTAACGAGCGCGCAGCGCGAGTTCGATTTGAAATCACAAGTATGATTTCAGACCAAAATTGCACGACACGAAGTTCAATTACCAATTTATTAAATCCATTTTCAAAATCGCAGAATTTAGTCAGTACTAATATTTTATTGGTCGAGTAGCCGGTTTGTTAAAAAGCCGAAACAAAAAGGCTTTTATATCTCATTTTGTATTCCAAACAGAAATGATACGATATAGAACAAAAATGGTGCGATTTAAAACAGAAATGATGCGATTTAGAACATGAATGACGTGATTTGGAACAGATGCGATTTAGAGCAAAAAATGGTGCGATTTAGGAATAAATCACACTGCTGAGAGCCAATCAGATTGCACGGATAGCCAGTGATTTCAAAGTGGATGTAATAAAGTAAATAATGCATTAGTCAACTGCAACCAAGGCCCCCCGACCGCAGCGGCATAGCGGGGATTTAACGCGGCCAATGCTGGGATTTAACGCACATGATTTAACATATTCGCCCCGGTGGCGGGGGAAATAACAAAATACCTGTTTTACCCATGTCATGGGCGGGGATTAAACAGTAATACGAATTTTCGGAAGCGGGGATTTAACATGAGTTACTAAAGGAAAAGCCTCGTTTCTCAAAGTTTTGTATGGCGGCAGAAGAGAGATGATGCCGCAGAGAACGATAATATTAAAACATAAGAGAAACAGGGCAGGAAGGCACAAAACAGGTTGCTTTAGTCTCAGACACAGAAAAGAAAGTGTATAGAACGTCCTACACATTGGTCGAGCGTTGCCTTACAAGGACTTTACAAATCTTATTTGAGTCTCATTTGTTCACCTCGTACGTAATTGACGATAAATTAATCCCAAAAGCGCTTTTTAAGTATCCCGATTCCTCTCCCATTACTTTCACGATTAGAAAAATGGAGAAAGACAGAGCTGTTTCGCATCCCACGGGGTACTCCGGGTAATTCTCGGTGGGGGTGTGCCGCCTAGTTCTCCAAATCCTGACCCTATTTCAGACCAAAAAGTGTTATTTTCCACACCCTTTTTCAGACCTGACCTCTAAAATCCACACCCGTTTTCAGACCTGACATTTAGGCAGAAATTATTTCAGAATTACAGTCAACCGGCCCTTTCTAGCGGACACTGTAGGGACCTCAAATTAGTCTCCTCATTCGCGAGAGTCCGTAATAGTGGGAGTTTATTCAAGTCAAACGTCTGTAATTTGTTTCTGCCGGGGAATTTAGCTGCTGTCTGTATTATCGGGGTGTCCGCAAGGCGAGAGTTGACTATACCTAAATGGCTTATATAAGGAAGTACCCTTCCCCCCCCCCCCCGGGTTTCGCTTAAGATCCCTTGCCCTTAACAAGTATACCATACAGAACTTACTTTTTTGTAAGCCATCTAATCACATTTTTCTATAGTGGCTTTAGAGGTCCGTTCTCAGGAATTAGGTAAGGAAAAAATCCTCTGGCACCCAGGGTAACATTTTTCATGAATTTGAAGGAACGCGATCGAGAGTTTCTATTAACAGGTCAGATGGTTTGAAGTTTAAGAAATACAGAATACCAGCTCGGACAGAACGTTTGAAATCGAGCCTAGAACTACACTTTACTAATTCCCTGCTATACGGGTCTTTACAAAACTGCTTGGCCCGGGAAGGGGGAAATTAGCGGTGATTTAACACCAAACCAATGCCAAATTCCCCGCTAAGTCCCGGGCGTCGGGGGGCCGGAGTTTCAAATAACTGATGCTAAAGTTAAACACACGAAGCTGGTGACTTACCTGTTCCTGTTCAATCTCTTTTTCACATGATGAATAAGCTTATTAATTTAACTGTAACCCATAGATAAGAACCTGCTTGATCTCATTTGGCCAATCTGGTTCTTATATTGTTAGGTATTAAAGAAGCAAATTTCTGCCAGCAGGTTATTAAGCCACTAGGTTCTTACACGCGGGTTTTTACTGTATTAAAAACTAACTCAGTATCACCAACTCGGAAATCCTCCGTAATGGAGACTTATAAATGAAGGCTCCTGAGCGTATTTGATTATCTCTGAGGGACAGAAAAACAGAGCTGTTCACACAAACACAGAAAGTCTTACTAAATATTTAATAAATAAACCTTCACAAAAATAGGTGAGTGATGACTAACCTGCTCCTGTTCATGGGCTGATTCAGGTGATGAATTAGGAAAGAGGACAGGGTACACACTCCTCCAGTAATCCTCTGACGGCCATGTATCTTCAGGTTCGGGGTTCCCTTTATCATCCTTCAACAAAATACAAAACAATACTTAAAACCAGCCATCTCCCTTTAATAAAGTGTGGACGTGTACACATTTCAAAACCTTAATTTTAAGTACAATGCGATTACACTGACCAACGAAAGACAATTGTTAATATGAAAACAACTTTGCAAGATGTATTGAGTTCAAAACAAGCCTCGCGTGCCGAAAGCAAAGATCAACAGTCAAAACTTGGCCTGGATAATAAAAGGCAGTCTGTGACCGCATGTGGCTACTGTTTTAGTTTTGTAGAATATATTACAGTAAAAAAGGAATGAAAATTGTAGGAAACGATAGAAATTCAGATTGTTTATCCATAAATATACTATCTGTGCTCTAGAAGGTATAAATTTAACAAACAACAACAACAAAACAAAAACGAAAACGAAACAAAAAAGAGAAAGACAGAAGGAAAAAAGAAAGGGTACTGACCAGGATTCGAACACGGCACCTTGTCAAAAATTATACGAGCACATGGTTAATGTGTTACAAACTATTTTTAAGCTTCTTAACAGTTATTTGCTGAGAGAAATTTTTCCTAGCGATGATGTTGACTTCTCTTGCGTGATGATAAGGGAAGTGGGGGAGGACCCTCTCTCTCCGGCGTTGCGTGACATAGAGAGAGAGGGGGGGGGCCAGAACTGCACTAGGCACACGGTGGTTACGCCTTCTTTGTCTGGTATGTTGGTGTGGAGGCGAAGCGCTGAAGGTCAAAAAAGCTTCCTTTACGACTAAGTTCAAGAAACAAGTGTTACCCGTCGCCAATTTTTAAACCAAGTTTAGGGAGGAGGGAGATTTACCCCCTGTACCTCTCCCATCTCGGCGGGATTGGAAAGAGAAACATTATCTTTATCAAGGCGCACGTACAAGAAATTCGCATTCAAAATAGTAGAATCAAAATCAAAATTAGCAAATCCTTTTTCTTTTCTTTTGAAAATATATTCTGCCTTACAAAATTGGCAGATCACAGTGTATTTTTTTGCGTACGGGAACTTGTTACGTAATAAAACGAAGGCGGGAAAATGTCATCACGTGAAAAATCACCCGAGGTGGATTTAACCAATCAGCTGCTGCTACGTCACTAGGCTTTGAATGACATCGTTTGTTGTTTTTGTAGTTTGTTCAGTTCGCTCTTCAACGGCAAACTGTTCAGGATGAACTCAAAATTTAATAAGAAAACATCAAGGAAAATTATTTTACACAAGACAGGGATTCATCTATTTTTACTCAGGAATATGCTAAGGAGTTGTTCGAAGCTCAAGGAAACATCATTTATAAAGATATTTCACGAAAGCCCAAAGCTCCGCAGGATTTGATTTGTATGGCGAGTGTTCTTGGAAAATTGAAAACAAGCTCATGCTATTTACGCGATGAAAATCATGCAATGGACACTTGTGCTATACAGTGGAAAACAGCGAAGTGTTTACTTGTAACGAAAATTTTTTTGGTGTTGCTTTCAACCGTTGTCTCGGAGATACAATTTGTTTGTGCGGGTTGTTATTTCAAAAACCAACGCTTCACCGAACTGCAAGGACCAGTATTTACCAAAGAAACGCTCAAGAACTAACAAAGGAACAGCTATAAAAAAGACATGTCTGTTTTCTGGACTTTCAAAGGAACTTCACTTGACTTAAACTGATTTTATAGGAGCCTTGGACGATAAATATGAAACTGTGAGTTCAATGTGTTTACTCTTTGCTCATTTGTTTGAATTGAACATGAACTGAACATCTTTCATTTGCTTTTATGATTGTTGTTTGTTTCTTTATGAAAAGGTATGAATTAAAATTGATTCAGAAATTAATACTGTGGAAATTATGTGCTTTTGTTTTGCTGGAAGTTCTTGTTTTCACCCAATAATATCACTTTACGGCTGCTTGAAGATACGAAATTTCTCTTCTTGTCTTCAATTCCTTTTTTAGTATCAGCTAAAGTTACTTGTTCTTAACGTTCTCAGTTAAAACATTTTATGAAGTTAGTTTAATCAGTTGAAAGAAATGAATTTGAAATGCTACTTTGAATCTGCTAAAGTTTGTGTTTTGATTTCAAAAGCAAATCTTGTGTTTTGTCGAGTATAAAAATGACAAAGATAGGAAAATGGCGAAAGGCAAGAGCTGAGTAGAAATAAACTGTAAACAAAGAATAAAGAAACAAATTGCGATAAAATTGGAAAACTTACGTGGTAGGATGACCACAGTGTAGTGATGTTTCCGTGCTGCTGTACAGCTGATGTGAGATTCATCACCTGCTGTGGAGTCATCTTCACTTGATTAAGCCCCAGTTCCTCCAGGTGAGGAGCGCAGCTGAGATGTTTAATCAAGCTGTCGACTCCTGCACCCAGAAGAGGATTGTTTGACATGTTGAGCCACTTCAAGTTTGGAAGATCTTGTTTAAATACTCTGCTGATGAACTCCACAGCAGGTGATGATGTTACATTGATACGTTCGAGTGTTAATATCTCCAGTTTGTGTGTTGTTGGGATGCTCCTCAGTAGAGACTCTGTTACCTCAGCATCAAACACTTCACCGGGTTCACCCCAAACCGATATCTCGTATGGAGCGGTGATAAACGGCATCATCTCAATCAGCTGTTCCACTTCTGACCTGTTCACAAACCCAGCTTCAATCCACCGAACCCTGGAGAGACCATGACGCTTTGAACAACAGCTGCTGCTGCTCTCTTCACTTGACTCATCACCATTCATGTTTGTCTTCTTTGTTGTCTCTTCTAAACTAACTAACGTCTTTACCATTTTAAACGGAAAAGGAATGACTTTTAAGACGGTATCTTTTACAATTTTAGTAAAATAAAGGTGAGTGTTGTTTTCTTCTTTCATTAAAAAAATTTAACGCTGTGGCTATATGGCCGGTAACCGGTCAAGGTTTTCAAAACACTAAATGGCCGGCAGTCCTATATTATCAGTAAATTTCACAAAATCGAAAGATTCTAGCTAATCTAAACTATCAGATGTCGATTTAGAAAAGTCAAGCGATCCTGAAATGCTTTACAGATCTCAAGTCTAGTGTTTGGTTTGCGCTGGGCTCAGAGGAGGAAATCATGTTTTGTGACACTTAGAAATTTTTTCAGCTCGACTGCCGGTCAAGGTTTTCAAAACACTAAATGGCCGGCAGTCCTATATTATCAGTAAATTTCACAAAACCGAAAGATTCTAGCTAATCTATAAAACTGTCATATGTCGATTTAGAAAAGTCAAGCGATCCTGAAATGCTTTACAGCCCTCAAGTCTAGTGTTTGGTTTACGCTGAACCATGTTTTGTGACACTTTTCAGCTCGACTGCCGGTCAAGGTTTTCAAAACACTAAATGGCCGGCAGTCCCATATTCTCAGTAAATTTCACAAATCGAAAAAATCCAGCTGTTCTGAACTATCATGATCCATATCGTGATCCTGATCGTGATCCTGATCAAACCAGCCGGTTTTGTGGGATTTCTACATCATGTTTTTGTTGAGTCGAGTCCAAAGCATGGCGTGACAAGCGACGTTTGACGTCATAACATCTTGACCTTTCATGCCCTTTCATGCGGCCTCCACGGAAAACTGGCGGGAAGAGTCTCTACGCGTTAGTTCCCTTCTGGAGCCGAGCTTGTTTCATCATAACGTCGACAAGATAATGTTGAAGTGCATTTCAGCTCCAGAAGGGAACTAATGCGTAGAGACTTTGATCAGGATCACGACTTATGATAGTTCAGAACGGCTGAATTTTTTCGATTTGTGAAATTTACTGAGAATATGGGACTGCCGGCCATTTAGTGTTTTGAAAACCTTGACCGGCAGTCGAGCTGAAAAAGTTCTAAGTGTCACAAAACACGGTTTCGTTTTCTGAGCCCAGCGTAAACCAAACACTAGACTTGAGATCTATGAAGCATTTCAGGATCGCTTGACCTGTCTTAATCGACATATGATAGTAACGATTAGATAGAATCTTTCGATTTTGTGAAATTTACTGATAATATAGGACTGCCGGCCATTTAGTGTTTTGAAAACCTTGACCGGCAGTCGAGCTGAAAAAATTTCTAAGTGTCACAAAACATGATTTCCTCCTCTGAGCCCAGCGCAAACCAAACACTAGACTTGAGATCTGTAAAGCATTTCAGGATCGCTTGACTTTTCTAAATCGACATCTGATAGTTTAGATTAGCTGGAACCTTTCGATTTTGTGAAATTTACTGATAATATAGGACTGCCGGCCATTTAGTGTTTTGAAAACCTTGACCGGCAGTCGAGCTGAAAAAATTTCTAAGTGTCACAAAACATGATTTCCTCCTCTGAGCCCAGCGCAAACCAAACACTAGACTTGAGATCTGTAAAGCATTTCAGGATCGCTTGACTTTTCTAAATCGACATCTGATAGTTTAGATTAGCTGGAACCTTTCGATTTTGTGAAATTTACTGATAATATAGGACTGCCGGCCATTTAGTGTTTTGAAAACCTTGACCGGTTACCGGCCATATAGCCACAAAAAAAACTCGTCAACACTACGCCATGGAAATACATTCAAAAATTCTGATGCTTTCTGTTCTCCTGTTCTACTAACTATAACAGCGTTTAATTGCTGTACTAAAGTTATTAAATTATTATAACTTTGCTCTATATACTGGTCGCTATAAGAGAAAAATATGTACATAAGTGAAGCGGTACTTTTAACAAAATTTTCCTTTGCTGCAATATTCAGCTGCTCAGGATTTGAAATGAACAAAACACCCCCTAGATTAGAAAGAAAAGTGGGGAAAAGTTTTGTTCTCGTGTCTGCTGAGCAGTAGAAGAATAACTGTGTACATAGAGTTAACAGATTTTTTTGTTCATTAGACAAATCTTTGAGTGACGGTGCTTCGTTGTCGAAGTTGTACTCTCCGGCTTCCTTCGCCGCCATTTCCAACAGATAAATCAAGATCTCGCGCGCGGCTTCTTCTGACATTTCAGCAGCAAATTTAAAAACTTCATTCAACTTGAAGATCTTTTCAATAGAGTCGACTTTGAAAAGGGAATTGTTTTTACTTTCTTGGGATAACAGTTCTTCTTTTAGAAATAAAGAAGCCAAAAACTCCTGCAGGGATTTGTGAATGAAGTGCACGGCTTTGCACCGCTTGTGAGCTGTCATGTTTAGGAGCTGAAACAACCCGGCCTCGATCAGTTTCTCGGTCAAAACCTGATCCGACAGTTTACTGACAGGAAAATAAAGTAGATCTTGCAGAAGTGCGTCAAAGGCTAATTCTCCTAATTTACAGAGTTCTTGTTTGTGGTCGTCAACTTTTTCCGCCAGGCTTTTCTTGTTTCTCAGACATATGATCAAACAAAGTCTGAATGAACTGAAAATATATCATCGGCCGTGATGAAGGTAGTCCTTCACGATCCCTCTCTTTCCAAACCGACAACAACATCAAAAGCAAAATAGGTATTTTTGCTACGTCCTGTAGGTCTTGTTGCTTTAAGTATCGAAAAAATTCCTTAACATCTTGATCATCTTTCAAGAATCTACGGGCGAACTCTTCTTGTCGCTTACGGTCGAAACCGTCGATCTCAAATTGAGCATCGCTGGAAGTTTTCAAATCCTCCCCTTTCATGTCTCTAGACGTTATAATAACACAACAATCCCTCAACTGCTTTTTCTGCCAGATTCTAAGAACAGGAGATTGCCTTTCTGCGCTGTGTACGTATTCATCGTAGCCGTCCAAAATAAGCAACACGTTTTCTTGGTGGTGACGAACGTAATCGTACAGGTTGTCAGTGGAAATTGGGCCATCACTCGCGAGAAGATTAGCAGCGCTCAGAATGCCTGGGACATCGTTGAGGTTACAAACATGGCGTAATTTGACCAAAAGTACGAGATCAAATCTTCCTAACTTTCCTTTAAATCTGTGCTGGGACCAATCGAATGTAGCCTTCTGCGTAAAAACGGTCTTGCCGATACCTGGTCGTCCGTGAACCAAAATGCGCTTAGGCGTTTGATGAAGTCTTCCGCCGTCAAAAAGGTTGGTGTAGTGTTTAAGTTCCTTCTGTGTTAGTCCGCTGGGCTTCTTCTCATCCATAAGCCAAGACAACTGGGTGTAAATTTCATCGACATGAACGGCAGAGCTTTGGTCCCACGGAACGATTTTGACTTTGCTGTTGGTTTCATAAATTGATCGCAGCTGTTTCTGGCACTCCTCGAGGCAGAGAGAATCTGTTAAAGAAAATTTTACGTTCCTTTTTTTCAAGAATTTTTCGTTAATAACTTGATATCTTAATAGGTGAAGAAAGTTATAAAGGGAGGTAGTTGACCCGCACATAATATAAGCCCTCACTTATATCAAGCACGGTGATCAACATTTTTAAATTTCATTCATGTTGAAACAATTGTCAGGAGAATAGGAGAAGTGATCACCAAAAATAAGTAAAATTTCCTCCTTTCAAAACAAATTATCCTCAATTCATAATACACAAACACAGAAGTAAGTAACAGTGCACGTTGATATGAGGGCTTTAAAACACCAGAATATAAAGAGATCAATGAAGATATATATATACTATGGTCAAACGTAGAAGGAATATGAAAAGGAACATTGCCCCACGCACAGACCTTCAGAGAGGACTCGCCCATAGAGGGGTACCTCTCCAAAGCTGTCGGTGAAGTTTTTGTGGTTGAGTGCTAAAAAATAATTCTTATTTTGTATAACTGACCTCGAGGATTAACGCAGGTTAAAAATACCTTAGCAAAACTCTAAACAGAAAGATTGAATGAAAGAAAGAATTTGACGCTTGAAGTATCACATCATACTTCTTCTTTGCTACTTATTTTTTAAATAAAAATATACAATTGCTACAATAAAGATCATTTTGTATTGCAATATAACAAACGATAAAAGTCATTTTCATATTAAAATAAGCGTTTTTAATCTACTGTATGTCTGGTACCATTTCTGCTTCATTGGATATAATAGTACCTGGTAACTCCTCCTTAGTGGCCGTAGAGCTAGAGGGCTGTTTCCCTGCTGACAGGTCTGTGAGTTAAACAAAATAGAATAAAAATTGAAGTGAGACATTTAAAACAACAGTTATTCAAAAGAATTTGGGGAAAATCTTTATCAATCTGTCAGTTTTTTGCTACCCACATCTTAGGTTCTAGGTCTGAATAATAAAGTTTCAACAACAAAAAGCACTGAGCAGCTTGTCTTGGGACTGGACGCTTACATCTTAGCTTTTACGTAATTGTGGGTGATACTGACATTTTAATTTGCTAAAGGATGCCTGGTTGCAGTGTGCACAGTTTTAGACAATAAATGTATCTTTTAAACTTGGTTACGCAAGATTTCTCCTGCACATTGAGTTGACTCTGAAAGGCATCTAGTAAGCAGTTGCAGTTCAAAAACATTTTCAAAACAGGAAATAAGCCCCCCAAATATTTACTGGACCTTTCAAAATCATAGCTATCAACCAATCAGAGGGTAGAGTTCTAGGATGAACTAAAACCAGAAAATAAAGCCAGCAGTGCAGAGAGCTTACTGCTTAGCATTCAGGGCTGTCACTATGGTTTCAAGTCGCCGAGCGGGGGAATAGAACATCCTGGAAATTCTTTTGGCCCTATTTTCCTCTAATTCCTATGAAAGTAACCAGGGGTAGCCAGTCGGAATCTATGCCTCTCAGCCCGTAGTGACAGGCCTGTTAAGTTGGTTATTAGTGTTCTCAGGGCGTGGGGGGAGGGAGGAGGAGATACTACTCTATTAAAAAACTGTGGTGCTAGTCAAATAAAAAATTCAAAAGTATCCCTAAAAGGTACAAAAATCTTGCTTTGTAGACATGGAAGAAATTCATTTCAAGGGGGGAGTCTGGTTAAAAGCATTATTTTTCATTGATTTACACTCATTTTCTTAAATATCTAGCCAAGATTTCCTTCAATTCAAAAATGACTCAATTAAGATGCAGTCATTAATTATGTAAGAATTTTCAGATGATTTTTCGAATGTTTTTAATGTATAAAAATTAGGGGGGGGGGAGATGTTTAAAATTTTGAAAAAATGGGAAAATATTGGAATTGGTGGTTGTTAAAAATTAAAATATGAAGTAAATAATATTGGTAGACGATTACCAGATAGTCCACCACCACAACAAGATGCCTCTGATCCCATTAGCAGACTAACTGGTTTATGTGTATACCTATTCTACCCTCATATATTTCCTTCCCAAATTAACATTATTTCCCCCAAATTTTAACCAGTCTCCCCTCTTAAGCTCTATGAGAGGTACGAAAAGGAGGAGGAGATAGTCCCCTTTAAAAATAGCACAACTGCTTTACAAAAATAAAAAATTAAAGATAATAGGGGTGCTTGTCAAAAAAAAAAAATAATAATAAAAACAAAAAGCGTCCCTAGAGGGTACAGAATCTTGCTTTGCGGGCATGTTGGAAATTCACTTCAACCCCTGGAAGGTACCAAAAGGAGATACCTCCCTCTAAAAAATTAAAATTAACAAAAAACAAAACAAAACAAAAAACAGGGTTTTGTAAAAAAAATCCAAAAGTATCCCTAGAAAGTAACAGAATCTAACTTTGCGGCAAGGAAGAAATTGATTTTAATGCCTAAGAGGCACCAAAAATCACTTGAGTAACAGGCTCCTAACAGATACCACTTATGCTCTAATTAAACAAAGGTCATTTTAGACTTTAGGTCTCTCAGTATGCACTTGCAGAGTACCAACCCACAAATCTTACTGCCTAAAATAGTAGGGTAAGCAGGTGATCAATTTTATCAGAAAACATCTCCCTCGTGTCCACCTGACCAATTTCTTTGTTACCTTTTTCTCATAATTTTCTTTTACCTATTTTACAGTTTCCAACAGTTGTGAGTTGACCAAAAAAATGTTGAACTCCATCCTTTTTCTATTATAACAGATTAATTAACAAGGTTTGAAAGTGAGTATTTTTAATCAACCTCAGTACTTAACCAAAAACACTGACCTTTTGTACACAGGTAAGGATTCAATTATCACATGGTTTAATAAAGGAGCATGACACCTACCTTCATAATGAGGCCATTGTTCAAACACAAATGGATCCTTCAACATGTTGGACACAAGAGAAGCTGCCATTATGCATGCATGACTCTCCCAAGAATTTTCTGCTGGGTTGTTACCATCGGCAAAGTGAGAAATACCTTTTACAATCACCCATTCAATCTTAAGATCATGTGCTGCAGCAAAAATCCCTGGAAAAAAACAACAAATAATTAATAATTCAAGATGCCAACAGATCTAGCAGTGAGCATCACAGCCAGGGTTGATGAAGATGTGACAACATAAACAACATTATTTACTGTGCAAATGGGCAGAAAATGGACACACAGTTTTTCTAAGGCACATATAAATCAGCATATTTAAATAACACGTACAAAACAAGACAAACAAATAAAAAACCAGCTCATGCTTAAGGATGTTAATAGAATTTAACTATCCTTATGTATTTTATCCAAAGGAAAACACTACTTAAACTACTGTCCTCCAATCAATTTTTTATGCATAATTTAGTATAGAAAATACAACAAGTTACACAAACATAAACATCATTGTTCAAACATAGAATAGATCTTAAAAAATCAGATTGAACACAGGATCACAAAGGATCATAACCAGCACCCATTTACACACCTGGATGGAGAGGGACAGTGAATCAGTTTCTTGTCCAAGGAAACAGCAAAGTGCAGCAAGCTCTTAACCTGGACCCTCTAGATCTAAAGTTTGAGATGTACACCATGGGCCCCCACTCCTCTCGTAAGAAAATGTAATAAGAGAGGAGTGATGTCATTTAACAGGGAATAAATATCTTACCTTCACCACCAAATGCTAATGCAGTAGCTTCAGTAAAATGTGACACGTTTTGCTGTTTAGCACTGACTGGGTTTATGCCACTTAAAATCTCCCCATTACAGCAGACCTGAACTTTATGATCTTCTGGATTTCTTAATGGAGGAATCCAACCATGATCTGCAGGCCTGACGAGGCGCAAAATATCTCTACTCACTGGGGTTTTGAATGATTCAGTTGTAAGCTTAGAGGATACCACCACATCACCTAGCTGTAACTTGGTGACTTCTGGGTTCAACCCACCACAGCAGCCAACATAGAAAACAGCTTTGGGTCTCATTTCCACCACAGCATTCTTAACAGTGACCAGCGAGCCATCTGGAGCAGAAGAGCCTTCAGAACATGTCATCAAAGCAACTTTTAGGGGCACATCTCTACTTTCACCCATGTTCCCAAAGTACACATATCCAAGGTTCTTGTGGTAGCTTTTAAAGGAATTTCTCAAGTATGCATAACAGGCTAGGAACTCACAGTCATCCACTGTCAACAAAAGAATGTCAATTGGAAGATGGACTTCATTCCAAGGTTTGAATGTGTTAGGAAGATCACTTTTCTTGGGAAGTTCTAGGGTGAGTGAAGGTGGAACATCTGCCATATTCTTATGAGCACTATCTCCTTTTCCTATTAAGCTCTTGATGCTGTGCCACTGCGTCTAGATTAACAATTTCCCTAAAATGTCAAACAGCAAGATCACAAATTAAATTAAAGTTGCACAATGTTAGAAAGATAAGATTATTAACAAAAATCTCTTCCTGTAACAGATATGTTCTGTTAAACCTCCTGTAACTATACACCCTTAGGACCAGAAAGTGTGTTTGCTTAGGAAAGGCATCCACTTAGGGTCATTCCGCTCAAAAAGAACCTATATAGACTGACTTCCCTCTAAGTGAAATTCAAGAGGAAACACCGCCAACTGGTTAGCTCAGTTGGTAGAGCACCGGACTGCCTTGTGGGAGGTCTCAGGTTCGAGCGCCAGACCAGACCGACACTCAGGAGAACATGCTGCCTTTGCAATGACACCTGCAATGGTAAGATGTTCCTGTCTTCTCGGATAAGGACAATAAATCATAGGCCACGTCCCCTGCATCTTCAAATGTTATATAGTGTGCAACTAAAAAGTTAAAGAACCCACACACTTGTTGTAACGAGTAGGGAACGGAGTTCCCAGTGTAGTGGTCTGGCCTTGTTTCATGGGTTGGTGCTTCACACAGGGTTAACCTCATTGCACCTTTCCCCCTTTGGACAGAATTGTCCAAGAAAAATGAGTATGAGTATGAATAGGTCAATTGCATGATGATGTCATTTCACTACAACTACCAGCATCCCTCAGTTTGCTGTTTTCTTGTGCAAATTAGGACGTAATTGTTTATTTAAACCTCAGTGGGATAGAGAAATTTAAATAAGAAAGCAAAAACAAAAGGAATTCTGGAAGTTGTAGTCAAATATTGTCATCATGAAAGTGGCCTCTTTGTACCCAGCCTCAAGGATCGATTTTAGGTTCATTATTGTTTTTGTAATACATTAATGACTTGTGTAAAGTGTAAAAGGCCTTGGATTTCATACTTTTGCCGATGATACCAACATCATTTTTTTCTCATAACGACCCACATCAACTGATGGAAATTGTGAATATGAATTGAAGAAACTATCAAGCTGGTTTCAGGTTAATAAGCTTTCTATTAACATCAAAAAATCAAATTTTATTCTATTTAAAACAAAACAAAACAGGCAAGAACTTGACTTACATTTTTCAATTAATGATATTGAAATTGATTGTGTAAATGAAGTTCTGTTCTTGGGAGTTATACTTGATGAACACTTATTTTGGAAATCTCAAATACAGAACGTAGCAAGAAAAGTCTCAAAATCAGTAGGCATTATTTAAAAATCAAGTTTCTGCCTTAATAAGACCTCTTTATGTATTCTCTATTATAGTTTAGTTTATCCTTATTTACATCAGAAACGGGTTATTAGAATAGTTTCCAGAAGTTCTTTTGATTCACGTGCCAATCCTATTTTTGGAAGCTTACGAATTCTAAAAGTTAAAGATATTATCAAACTCCAAATAGGTAAAGTTACATGTACCTTCTTCCAGTTTCAATGACATGTTTTTGCTTAACTGTGATGTACATTCACATAACACTAGAAGTAAGAATTCCTTCTGTTTGCCCTACCGCAGGACAAATGTAAGGAAATTTTCACTTTGTTTTCAAGGGCCCAAAATATGTACTTCCCTTAGCTCTGAAATTCAGAATGATGCTGCTTTGTTTAGTTCTAAACTTAAGTCATTTTTTCTTGGTATAAACACACTTAAGCTCTCCTAATGCTAGTGTGTAGTTTTTCGCTTCTTTCACTTTTTTTTTCTCCTTTATTCTTCCATTATTTTTTCACACCTTTTCTTTCTCGTTTTTGCACTTACACGTGCAGCCTTTTCTATTTTTATCCTAATTAATGATTATTTTCTATGTTCCAAAAAAATTGTGCGTACTTAGAGTTAAATTGCAGATGTCAGTATTGTAATTATTAATTAGATAACATAAATTTAAAGGTGGCCCTAAAAACCTGTGGTAGGGCGTTTTTTTTGTTTTTTTGTTTTTTTTTTTTTTTCAGGGAAAGGGCAAAAAAAGAACTCCTGATACATTTACTTTACGAGTCGTCTGCCACCCCCTAATTAAGGTGTCTGTCAACAACTGTGTTATCGTGTCAGATTTTACCGGAAATTCAAGTGGTTTGCAACAAACGCAGCTATTATTGAAATGTATTTATCTACTTTCCAGTCAAGCGGTGAATGCAGTTAAGTTCATACAGTAGTCGTCAACAAAAACATCACAGATTTTAAAGACCAAGTTAGTGATGTTGTTATTGCGAATCTGCCTTATCGTTGCCGTGTCATACCTTTGTTCAAACCGTCACATCAAACAAATTAATAATTCAATGAAAACAGTAGTGGAGCAATAGAATTCTGTATTTTACTGGAAGTGGTCAAAAGTATAGGAATTGATTCTGTGGCAACAAATCTTTCATGGTCTTTCATCTGTTTGCAAAAAGGCAAGTTTAAAATTGTCATAATATTATTTTTTTACACACTTTCATGCAGTTGAACTTGATCGGAAATCAAAGAAAACAATTCTACCTGGTACTAGCAAGAAAGCGTCAAAGAAGAAATGGCTGACATCCATACTGGTGACAAGTAACAACGCGTCCTCATCTCAGCTGTCAAGTCTTTCTCTTTTCATTCTTTACTTGATTCATTAAAAGAAGTACGGTTTTTTTCTTTTAAGACCTAGCTTGCTTGCTTTTCTTTTAAAACCTGAGCTTGCCGTTAAAAGAATTCCTCGATCATCTTGTGGTTTCTGTCATGAAGAGACGAAAGTGACAAAACCTATCCAATAGCTCCAGAAGTCAGATATGTTGCTTGACCAATCAGTGCAGGGCTCCGAAGGATCTTTTGTTTTTTGACCAATCAGACAAAACTCCAGATGCTGGACTATGGGCAGACAACGAGTAAACTAAATGTATCAGGCATCCGTCCTTTTGTGAAAATCACAACATTACTATGGGTTGCATCTAAGCGTGGACACGAGACAAAAAAACATGTTCTAACAGAAGGGTGCCAGACATGATGTGTTTTTCTGCCAAACATTTGAAGTTTGACAGCTGTTAAAGCAAACTGTCACACCAAAGGTAAGTAGTTTATATGTTTTTGACCAACTCATTCTATTTATATTTCATTTTTCTCAACTTTCAGGCATATTTATTACTCAGAAACAGCATACTTTCCTCCAGAAATTATTCTTTATGCCTAAGAACTTTCGCAAAGAATATTTTGTTGGGCAAAAACAAATTAATTTGACAACAGCTGCCTACTCCAAACTTCGATAAAGTTTGCAACTGACGGTAAGTGAGAATAAGTTACAAGATATTTGCATTTCTTCCCCATCCCATTACCTTACTTCTGGTTATTTGCTTCGAGCTCCCGATAACTCGAACTGTTTTTTATTTCCCTTGAAGGTTCAAGTTATCAGGAGTCGACTGTTTGATGGGTGCAAATTTAATACCACTCTCTTCAAGTATCCTTTGCCAATTTATGCTCAATTACAATTTCTTTAATTTGTACAGCCAAAATAAAATTCAATGAAAAATGCAATGTAGCAAGCAATCTTGCATATTGACGAACTGTTTCTCTCTATGCTACACTCAGTAAAAATCATTTACTTAGTCATCATGCACTGTTTCCATAGAGGTTGTTGTCAAGTTTACAAAATCTAAAGTAAAAATTATTTCTTCAATAACGCTGACCTTATTTTTCTTTATGTTTTACATATCTCCATCACTGAGAATTTGTTCATTTTTTGTCTGCAATTACATAGCAGGAGTACTAGAATTTGTTGACAGCAGAATTATTTTTTTAAATTCAACTTTGTGAATAAGCATTTTGTGAACATGTAGTACAGTAAAACTAGTTTATTCTCCTAAATGTTTTGTTTAGGCAACATGTACTTTTCCATGCTGCTCACTAAGTTTATTTTAAACAATTTCCAATATTTTGCTCTTCCCCTTCAAGGAACATCTCAACTTCATTTTTAATGTCAGCAAATTAGCTGAGGTACAAAATCTCTAATAACTTTCCTGCCAGCAAATTGCCAGGATATTTTTGAAGACTAACAAAAGCAAAGTCTTTCATTCTACTTGAATAACACATCACATAAAAGAGAACTCAGACTGTAGAGAAATACCATTTTAGATTGGTATAATAATAATATTGTTAGAGAATACCTTTGTTTGTTAAAATGAAATTAATTCCATCAGTAGTCTGTCACTCCAAGTTATGCCAACTGTCTCAGTCAACCATGCAGTTTAACTGAAATAAATGGCAAAAAGTAAGGTAGCGCATGGAGTGGGTTGGGGATATGATTGTCTGTATTGGCCTTGGGGTGGGGCATTAAAATGATCTTGTTCTCCCGGGGGAGGGGATATTTGAATCTTTTTTTGTTCGACATGCTCTAGGATCAACTAAACGTTTAATAAATTGCTGTATCAAAGCAAACAGAAGCTCTATTTTCAAAACCGAAAACTCTATCAGGTTGAAAACGTTCAGAGAGGTTTAATTTTGTCTTTAAAGGCCCATTGCCAACCTTGATGCATTGCGCCAGAAAACAGAGTTCCCTGACTTTTTAAAAATTCCCTGACTTTTCCCTGACCTTGAAAAATTTTCATTTTTCCCTGACCATAGCGACCTGATAAAACTTATCAGCACTAGGAAATTTTTGTGCATTTGACTGGAATGATTTGCTCGTGGGCAAGGAATTTCACAACAAATTTTTGAAAAATGTCAAATCCCCACACCATGCCCTGCCTCCCCCACCCCCTCCCCCCCACACTGCCTTTACATTGATAGGTAATGTGGTCCCCTTTCAACT
>OZ037783.1:31045125-31102625 GCA_964035525.1 Porites cylindrica
GGGACAGAAGAACTGTTAAGTAAAAAAAGTAAAGTCTCGGGTGGTACTGTCATATATGAGCTGAATTCTATGGGGAAAATACTCAGTTTATCATTTTTTTATGCAGAGATCGCACAAATTCGCAACGAGGAATTATATAAATAGTCTTTCCTGAGTTCCTCGGGAAATAGTTCTAACTCAGTTCATGTAGCTAAACGGCTTCAACAAGTTTCAACAGTGGCTCAATAAGAATGAATCCTTCTTTAATTCACACTTTCCTGTAGAAAAACAGGAAAAAAGGATTGAACATGATTGAAAGATAAACAGCAGAACTTTGTGTTGAGCGACATTTTTTTTAAAAACACGTTAATCTACCAGAATGAGTCCAGAATCACGCGATCTAAATTTGCCAAATAAGGGACGCAAAAGTGACAATAAGAAGTTGTAGCTTTGTTGATTTGCGCTTAAAACGAGAAAGAAGTCTGTTAAAAACTAAGAACATTATTTAAGACTTCTTGAAAGACTTGGAAGTTCACGACGGTCACCGATATTCAGCTGATAATTTTAAGTTTTAATACTGATCATCTTTTCACACAAAAATTCCTTTGCAGTTTGAAGTTAATGATTTCGAGAAGGAGCTTCGTATGCAATGTTGGCTTAATATAACAGAATCAGTTTTGTGTTAGTAAGACCTTCATTTCGTTATCATTAATGTCGCGATTTACCCCTAAAGCGTACACTGCAGATAGTATCTAGTGACAAAAGAAGCCACAAATAAAGAAGTAATTCCTTGGCGTTCATTCTCCTATTATTCATTTGTGCCTTGAACTTTAAATTTTTGAAAGTGAACATTCTAGTTTCAGAAAGTCTGCTTACCGGCGTCACTGGGCGATCCAAATATATGGCTAACAGAAATGAGGAATGTGTACATCAAGAACCAGCGATAATACTAAGGTACCCGATTTCTCATTCTTTGATTTAAGACAAATGAAGACTTGGAAAACCGAACAGTTAGCATGGCATTGAAGCTCTTTCCGATCTGCCTCGGAAGTGAGACATATGTAGAAGGTGACTTCAGTGAAAGAGTAATTATATTTACATCGAATGGCGTCAAAGTCTGGGCCGGAATCACGCGATATTTTGCAGAGAAACAAGGATCATTCTTGTACACATAATGTAATGTTATGCTAAGGAGGAAAGTGTAATTTTAAGTCACGCACTTTTCAGGTGTTGGCCAGTGGGGGTAGCAGTGTATCATTACTACCCATAAGAATTCACCGTAATACCTCAAGTTCTCCCAAACACCCGACAGCAATAGGAAACGTAGTACGGCACGGTACACTTGTTTTGTTTTTTGATCATGGCAAATGCCATCTAGCCATCTAGCTTATCCTACATAAAACATCACACAAACCTGTTCATGAAGTGCGGTTACGGTCTGAAGAAAATGAAGTGAATGACGACAAGTCACTTAACGCGATTCTTTCCTGTGAAATAAGCAACATGATTGTAAGGCATTCTAAAGTATTACCGCTGTGACCTCTTCCTTAAGAAGGGGAATCATATCGTTGATTTTGTGGATTTTGTTACAACATCTGAAATGACAATCGAGTGACAGGGAATTTACCAGAAAAATGCGCCATTTTTAATATAACCAAGCAGCCAGATAAGGGTCGGGGGGGGGGGAGGGGGGGAACTCTCAGGTATATGAAGCTCCAACAGGGTATGTCAATTGACTTTAGCCTTTTAGGCTTTTGTAACTTATTTGTGAAAATGGGAATAGATTTTAAACATTTTGATCTTTAATAGGGAATGGTTTACTTTAAAATTAGGCATGTAACCACAACATTTCTCTTCAATTCAACATCTCCTGAGAAAAAGGTTGACTGTGATTAAACTGAAGCTCTTCTGCAAAGTGGTAACAAATCGATCAGCTACAGAAAAGCTAATAAAATGCATCAACGTGCTTGCACTTTATCAGTATGGCACAAAATACGGCAATTAATTCTGCGTCAGGTCTGGAAGATAGTGGAAAAAATAAAACATGATTCGGTGAGATACAGGGAAGAGTCGCACGAAACAGCCCCCAGACCACCTCCAACAGTTTCAAGAGTATCCCCCAAGGTCTTTACAATTGTGTAAAGCAGATATGTTCACTTGCTCTTATGAGTTTCACTCCGTTATCACGTGTTTCAAAGACAGGATATATCAACTTAAAAACAAACACAAATATGCACAAAGTAGACTAAGAGGTCAAGTCATGTATCGCTTTCATAAATTGCATCTTGTATGTTCACGAGCTCACTTTTTAGACCTATATAACAGAAAACTCTTTTGCAGCTTGAACTTAGGTGTAATACGTGAAGGAACTAAAAGTGAAAAAGAAAATAAGTGAACAGACAGGCGTTTTGGCATTGTATTGAGATTGGGCATTAACTTTAATGAGTCATGGGTTGAGCTGTCATTTTGTGAAGGGCTCTTTGAAAAGGTCTCTTTAAATTCAGAAGTCTGCGATGTTATCTAAGAACCGCACAAAGAAAAACACTTGTAAAGTATTTCGCTAACATTGTTTGTCAAAATTGTAGTTTCGTTCGCTAACAAGGCGCCGCGCTCCAGTTCAGTAGTGCCTGCACTGCAAACAAACTGGGGGCCGGTCCATTTAACATCTGTTTTACGATAAAATTACAGCTTGATTTGTAACGATAATTTTTTAAATAGGGTTCATGCTTTTACTTTCATATTATAGTGACGCTAATTTGATATTAGATCTAAAATGTTTTAAAATATCAGTAGATAAAAATCTCACAAAAACAAGTTTATAGATGCATTCATACACGCGATTCATTAAGCCTGGATATCGAGGGAGCGAATGCCTGCAGATTTCTGGAGAAGGTCCACAAACTGCTTTCAGATGAGTAATATTATTTTGGGTTGTTTTCCAATACAACAAACGGGAATAAGTCATAAATGAAACTGCGACAGTGAATACTACAAACCATTCCGGCTTTAAGGAGAGATGACCAAGGTTAAAATAGATAGGTAGAGTTTATCGGAAGTCGTAAGGATTGAGGTAAAGAACTAATTGGGTGTGGCTTTCTTGGGTTGTTCATCCATCGACATCAATCGGTCGGGGACTGCTGTCTCGAGCTTCTTTTAATTAAGAGTAAATCCTTGGTGACCGCAGTCTGAAGAACCAGGAATGTTTTATTTTCAGCGTCAGTAAAGATATTTTAAAAATATCATACGATAGATTTGCTACAATCATACGAAATGATGGCGTCACAAGCAAGCTGTATACGATACTACTACCCCATACAAAAGCCACTCGCGAGTCAGCACTAAATGTGTGTAAAACTAGGTTAAAAATCAAACACAAACCTGATCATAAAGGCTCTAAAGAAGATAACGTGGAAGATGGTATGCAAGGGTTCCTTCACGCGATTCTTGACTGTGAAATATTCAACTTGACTGAAAGGGAATGCGCAATATCACTACTGTGACCTGTGTCTTTTTAAAAACAATAAGGGGTAATCACATCTAAGATTTTGTGGATTTAAATACGATACTTGATATGACATGTGCCTGTCACGGAATTTGATGAGAAATTACGCAATCGTGGTAAGCACGAAAGATGCCTTTTGTGATTCGTCCCCCAAGAAATGGGGGGCGGGGGGGCGAAGGAAGTCAATTTTTAAGACTTCAGTTTCAAGCTCTCTGGTTTAAGAAAGGGTAGGCTTAAGCTTTATATTGGTTATCATTTTACAAGACGAAACATTTTCAATGCTTGAACTCAGTGAAACGGCTGTCTCATTTTGAGTCAGTTCTAAAAAAATGATATAGACAAGCTGATTCTCTCTTAATGGTATAGGGTTACACAAAGTATGCTTTTCTCTAATGTCAAAGCAGATCAAAGCAGTTACTGCGGACACAATACTTTAACAGGGCGTCAAATTTTCGATTAGTTCAGCAACAGAGTAGTAAAAAGCTCCTGATTTGGTCTGAAATAAAGGGAAAAGTTGCACGAATCCAACCAAATTCTTTGTGAGCCTGAGTTCTAGCACCTTATTTTGCTTCACTTTACATTTAATTTTCCGGCAACATATTCGTTATCCGCGTTCCAGAGGTCATTTTTTTTCTTACCTAATTCGTGAAACGCGAGCACGGTTTATTTCATCCTAGATATTTCGAGAACGGACCTCGGGAGCCAGGGTACATTGTCATTATCGTGGCTTTTATCTCAAAGGTAGTTTATATGTGCTTCTGATCATGAGAGACATAATTGGTGATTTCTGCTCACGAGAAAAATAGAAGTTTCAGAAGTAGACTAAGAGGTCAAGCCATGTATCGTTCAATAAATTAAGAGCGTCTCTCTAATACGTCACAGGTTCAGTAGCAGATTTCTTTGGGTTGAAGTAAAGTTTTAATATGCGAAGGACGGAGATAAAAGTGAATATGAAAATAAGTAAAGTGAAGGAGTGAACTCTGATTTTCCCATTGCACTGCGATTTGGCAGAACTGTCGCTGTCATTCGCGCGATATTTTCCGTTCCGGAGTGACCTTTTAAAGGAGTTTTATCATTCTGAAGTTATAAGATGAACACTAAACAGTTGCCTTATTTCACTAACATTGTTTGTCAAGCAGGTTATCATTTTAGTTTAGTCATTCCTCGACACTGATTTCCTTTTAGACTTTTCACTTGATGTGTCACTGCAGTTTGTACCACTGAGATGCAGTGTATTATCCATTACTCGAAATAGCGTTCATAACTCAGATGCTTTCACGTTCATGCTCATTGAAACTTCCATTGGCGAAATATTTCATCTTTTAAGGAACATTTGCTCAGAAAGCTTACGTTGATGGCCGAACCGAAATGCAATGGGACATCAAGAACTAGATATATTTTTTTAGTACCCGATTTCTCTCTCCCCAATTTAAGGCTTCTATTCTAAACGGACAGTCAACAGATAGAAAGATTAACGCCAAACATGGGAGATATTAAAGCTTTCGACCATCTGCAATTCAGTTATGGCTGGTGAACAAGATAGTCTGAGAATTGTGAGAGGTTAAATTCATTCTAGGAAATACGAGGCATAATTAGTGATCTCGCGATGGGGGAAATGCTTCAGTCGAACTCCAACCAATTTACAAGGTCGGAATATGCCTTAAACACGAAAATGATTTTCTTTACAAAATCCACACACGGTATTGTTAATTCATAAGCCATGAAATACAAAATCGTAAAATCTTAAACAAACCTTAGTTCCAAAGCCCCGGATAAGAGAGGTGAGGTACGGTTGTATCGAGACTATGCAGTTTAGTGAGTGGTACAGAGGGCGTCTTCAGTTATTGACTTGATGATGTGAATCACGCGATATTTTTGTCAGAAACAACAGATCATTGTTAATAGCTAATATAACAAAACTTCGTTGTTCTGAGGAAAGTAAATCGTCCAAAGTTCAAGAATAGCTAACGTGGCAGGCGTAAAAATTAAAGGGGTAGGGTAGGGGAGGAATGCGACGGAGCTGCTTGTCAGGACTAAATTCAACTCCAAAAGAAAACCAAGCTGGGCGAAGCACAGGCTTTATTTCAACCATTAAGGTGGCTCCGTAATTAATACAAGAGCATTTAGCTGTGACAAATTTTCCGTCACAACTTTTTCGATTTTAACGCGATGGCTGCGAAACTTTGCAAAGAACAACAGATATCATTCGGCAATAATACGAAATATTCCGATTTCATTGATGGTAAATATTTCTTGAGAAATTAGCGCTTAAAAGGACCCTACTGTTCAAAGAAAATCGCATCTAATAAAAAATTTTGCTGATATTTTTTACCGAAATTTCTGGTATCGGCTTTAATTGATATAATAAATATGCAAGAGGAATTTCAGAAAAATCGTTGGAGCAGAAGTCCGTAACTAAAAGTCGCTCAAAATTCTGCCGTGAAATTGTTTTGGAATTTCAAAAATAAATTACTATCAGGAAGAAGCAGATACCAGTTTCAATTTTCGGGACAAGTAAATTCAGTGTTTGCTAATTCTGAAAACAGAAGCCGATTGCCTATCGTGCTATTCTTTAAAAGGTACTTTTCAGTTTTAGAAGCACTATAAATTGCTCCAAAACTTTGCTCTGACGTCGAATGACTTGTTGTCCTTGTTCCTCGACATTTTTAAAATATCCCTTGGCAGTTTTGGTTCAAACTCCTGCTGCACACATTTTGATGTATTGCAATGCATCCTCAACGGCTTTTCCTGCTGTACGTTGTTTCCAATTCAGGAAAAAGGTATTGGGATTGTAAGCTACCTTGTATCGAAGCTCAGATAGAACTGTCCAGCACCTTTGTTTATGACCAGAAAATGAGCACGAGCGGCACTTCTGCGAGGAATTCGCACCTCAGCCAGGGGGGACGAATGACAATGATGCCCATGTCTGTGAACCGATCTGTATAAACATGTATTGCAGAGCAAAACATAATAATCAAGAAAAAAATACCCATTCATTGAAGGAAGGAGTGACAAAAATTTCAGAGTTGTAAATTTATTCACGGGCATTATTTTTGCGATGATTTTATTTTGGACTGTGATGTTATTCGGTTCACAGACATGGTCATCATTGTCGTTCGTCCCCCCTGGGTGAGGTGCGAATTCCTCGCAGAACTGCCGCTCGTGCTCATTTTGTAGTCATAAACAAAGGTGCTGGACAGTTCTATCTGAGCTCTGGTACGAGGTAGCGTCCAATCTCAATACTTTTTTCCTGAGTTGGAAGCAACGAACAGCAGTAAAAGTCGTTGAAAATGCATTGCAATACATCAAAAATGTTATTTCTGACGAATGAGCCCGCGAAGAAGGCAGAAATAAATATTTTGACGGCACGAGATACAACAGGGCCTGGGTACTAGGCCGGGTGCACCATGGGTAGCCACATCGGGGGTATATAAGGCTGCGTATATCACGTGTTCGTCATCTAGGCTTACGAACCAACCTCTCCTTGGTTTTTCTTAACGTTCTTATCGGCTCTCTCTTGCGTTATATCCGTCAGCAAAGACGACGTGTCCGATCTCATTGAGGAGAATAACAAACAGTTAATGGACTCGTTTAAAGTTTTGTTAACAGAAACCGTTGGTCAAATCAAGCGCGCTAATGAATATTTGGCCGAGCAGCAGATGAAGGAAATTAAGAAACTAAAGTATAACGAACCACGTAAGTTCAAGAAGAAGGCCAACGAAAACCAGTTTTAAGGGATCCACAGTGCAGAATTTTGCGGCCGTGTAGCGTACTAGGCCCGTAAGAAGAAGAAGACCACTCAAACACAGATCCTCGCCAGTGGGAACGCCGGCGTCCACCTCAACTTCACATATGCAACCCCAGCCTCATGTCAAACGTTCCTGTTTTAATTTTCGCCTTCTCGACGACCCAGTGTCGGGACCTGTTTTGCCCGTGGAAAGCGTTCCTGTTACCCGACGATGGACAAGCCAAACATCCCAAACTCCCAAATGGCTAGATGAAGGACAACAATCAGGTGCAGTCTATTCTAATTTAGTACTGAATTTTTTAGGCGGCAAGCCGTAATATGGATCAGGATTGTCTCGATATTATACCAGTTTCTTCTGACGTTCACCCCGCTAGTTTTAGGCGCGGTTTAGAGCTCTGAGTGTTCCGTTGATATTTCTATTCTGCCTTCAGTTTGGGGAAGATTTTTCACAGTTTTCTATTTCTGGCATACTTTGCTAGTTTCTCTGTTCATTTTGAATGTTTTTAGTCTTAGTTATTTTTGATATGGGTTTTTATTTATTCATATTTTACCTCTAGTGCGGTTATCGTAATTTTCCCTGATCACCAGTATTTCCTTGCGTTCACCTGGGATCTCGGCACCTGGGTTTTTAGGTATTTTCTACTTTGCGCGCTTCTCTTTGGGTTCTTGTCAGCCTCCCTCAAACCGCTTCAGAAATCTAGAAGAAGCCAAGGTATCCCTAGTGCCATTTTTCTTGACTATGGTCTAGCTATAGGAGGAGGAGCCTATCGCGTTCAGGCCTTAATTTACAGTTTGCGGGCTCTCCATGCCGATTTGCTTTAGTCTCGCTTTGTTCGAATTCCTATGAGGAAAAGTCCCTGTGGGAGCCCGTTCGAATTTTCTAGTGGCTTCGCGTTCATCTCAACATAACACTCTGGATGGAAGTATTAGAGCCACGGATGAACGCATTGCTAAATTGTCTCGCGACCTGGCGGCTTTGTCTTCATATTAGTCGTCCACCACAGTCCACGTTCTACGCGTCCCGTGTGTAGCCGCCCATAGTATTTCCCTCTCGAGTAGCGTGGGATCCGTCGCGTGCATTATGGCCCGATTTCTTTTCTCAGTTGTTTACTCAGCTGTTTCCTGGGATAGCTAGGTTTTCCTGTCCGTTGATTCTTTGTATGAAATTGAATTTTGGTCGAATTATGTTAGCCTCTCTACGGCAAAATTTATCGAGGGGTTCCAGTTCGCTTCCAGTGAGAGTAAGCTCCGGCTTCTCCGATGCTTCCGATTCAGCCTGCGGCGTTTAAGTGGAGTCTGAACCTGAGTTGATTTTTTATCAGAATTGGTCGGAAAGTGTTCGTAGATCGACTTGAAGAGAGCTCAAAGCGGTTTGTCTTGCCTTACTAGCCTTCGCGAGCCCTTCATCTAATTCCAAGGTTTTTTGGTATTCTGACAACCAGAACGTCGAATCCATTCTCCGCGACGGCAGCAGGAAATGCGATCTCAAAGAATTTAGCCCTAGTTGCTTTTCAAATTAGCTCCCATCATTGTATTTCGTTCGAGGTCAAGTGGATCCCTAGGGACCTGAACGCTAGTGCGGTCTGTATCTGCTAGCTCGTTGACTTCGATGGTTACGGCCTCAACGATTTTGTTTTGCTAGGGCTAAATCACCTCTTAGGTCCTTACATTATTGACAGGTTCGCCTGTAGTTACAACGGCGAGTTGCCTTGGCTTAACTCTCTATTTTTTCAGCCAGGCTGTTAGGCTGTTTATGCCTTCGCTCAAAATTGGGGATAGGATAACAACTGGCTTGGCCCACCTGTTTGCCTCATTGTCAGAGTCATGTATATCAGACACATTGGGCTCTGCGCGCTCACGGGAGCCCTTATTCCTCACGTATGGAAGTCAGCTATTTTCTGAAATGTTTCTACTAGAGATGGAGTGCATTGGAATAGTTTTGTTGTGGACTGGGTTTTATTGCTTAAGTTCCAGGGATTATTTGTTCCAGGGAAGGTCCGTAATTCCCTTTTCAGAGCCAGGCCTTTATTTTTTGGCGTCATAGCGCTTCGAGTTTATTTTCGGCGCCCCACATCTCCCTCGTCCCTGGCGGGCTTCTGCTCTACGCCGCCTGACGGAAAGTGTTGCCTGTGCCTCTACACGCGTGTTATGCGTACCTTTAGGTTTGGACCCATTAGGTTTTTGCATGTAGCCTTTTGACCCCCCACTTCCCTTTTCCGGTGTTTTTTCTTTTTTATTGCGTGATCCTCACATTTTCTTTTGTATTTTCGATTACTTTTCAGATATATTCCGCTCTGGTTTCTAGCGCGGGCCCCAGAATTTCCCACCAGAGGGTTGAACCCTGAGGCTGACAGACAGTCTACAATGCAATCGACGGTTCTCTCCTCAAAGGCAGTTAGTACGACAGTGGTGTACCTTCGTGCTTCTCGCAAGTAAAAATGTTTTGCTGCCAGTAAGCTTCATTCCTGGGCCTGTCCTGCCAGTCCCTGCCATGTTGCCTTGTATTTGCAACACCTCATTGAAGAGTCGCACTCCCCGTGCGTCGTAGACTCGGATGTTTATGGTATTAAATGGGTTCATACCATGGCGGGTATCCCCTCTCCCAGGGATAACTCGATTATTGAAGGGGCTAGGTGTGTTTTCAAAATGATTTTAGGTTTGATGAGGTCTCCATAATTAGGGGGTATTATATTTTCTTTCATGAGGGTTTCATGATCATTAAGGTTCTCAAAAGCAAGAATGACCAACTCTGTAAGGACGATGACTCGAAGTGATTTTTTCGGAAATGTTTGGCCCTGCTTGTCCTGTCAAGCTTCTAAAGAGGTACCTTGCTCTTTTTTCCATCCCCTTTAGCTCCGGGGATCTCATTTTTGCCCCATGTTTCGCGGGAACAACTCTTTTTAGTTAGTTTCCCAGAACGAGCCTATCAGCTATACCACGATTAGAGAGGCTTTTCGCAAGGACCTGAGAATTGTCGGGGTTGACTCTTCCACCGTTTGGTTTATATTCCTTGCCTTCGTGAGGGGCCACCTTCGCTGCTTATAATGGGGTTTGTGACAGTGTGTTTCAGTGGCTCGGCGGCTGAAAGTCCGTTCTAGCCAAGGACGCCCACCGATGATGACCTAGAAAAAAGGCTTTCAGTTTCCAAGTTTCTTGGGCTCTAGGAGCTTTCATTTGTCATTTCGCCCAATACTTTGTCACTCTACGTACTTTGTAGGGTTGGTTCTCGCCAAGCCGTCCCAAAATAAACTTATTTGCCATTACGTTTTGTCTGTTGATGTTGTGTAGTGGAGTCAAAATATGTTATTTCTGACGAATGAGCCCGCGAAGAAGGCAGAAATAAATATTTTGACGGCACGAGATACAACAGGGCCTGGGTACTAGGCCGGGTGCACCATGGGTAGCCATATCGGGGGTATATAAGGCTGCGTATATCACGTGTTCGTCATCTAGGCTTACGAACCAACCTCTCCTTGGTTTTTCTTAAATTTTTGTTTTATTTATTTTTAGGAGCAACATATTCTCGATTACATTGTAAAGTTCCGTAGGAAGGGCTTTGAGCTTGAGCCTTGGTTCCTACCCAGATTTCCTGCCCGCATTTTTTCCCTTCGGGGTTTTTTTGGGCAGGTTTTTTCTGGCCTCCGTCTGACCGCATTTACTTCAGTTTGTAAGCGGTAGCTCAGCTCTGCTAGTTTTCAGCCTTTTTCCCGTTTCTTATTTTATGTACTTGTACACTAGTTATCTCAGTTTTGCACCTGCTCCTTTACTTGATATATTTAGTTTCCATGTATGCTTAGGTCAGCTGTCCCGGAACCGCTCTTTAGGAGGCGACGTAAGTCTCATTTGACGCAGTTAGGTTGCAGGCAATGTTACAGACCTCTAGCCAGGGTCGTTATTCATTGTTTACCCTCAATGTCCCGCCCTAGCCTTTTATGGCAGTCTTACTGGTTATTGGGCTACGTGCCTTGTTGGGTACATTAGTGGAGATAATTCCCAGTTTTCCTGGCACTCAGCCTCTGTGCTCCTGAAGTGTTCCCGGTCCCAGTTATACGTTGATCACAGTTTTATTAAATTTCCCCGGCCTAACTGGCACTAAGCCTGTGTGCTTATTTGGGGGATTCAGGTCGAGATCGACCAGTTGTAGCAGTTTTTTCTTTTTGCTTAGCCTCTGTGCTCCTACCGTGTTTCCTCATGCCAGTTATGCGTTGTCTGAGTTTTATTAATTAGTTTCTCCAGCCTAACTGGCAGCCTGACTGGCACTAAGCCTGTGTGCTTATTTGGGGGATTCAGGTCGAGATCGACCAGTTGTAGCAGTTTTTTCTTTTTGCTTAGCCTCTGTGCTCGTACCGTGTTCCTCGTGCCAGTTATGCGTTGTCTGAGTTTTATTAATTAGTTTCCCCAGCCTAACTGGCAGCCTAACTGGCACTAAGCCTGTGTGCTTATTTGGGGGATTCAGGTCGAGATCGACCAGTTGTGAGGAGTTTTTTCTTTTTGTTTAGCCTCTGTGCTACTACCGTGTTCCGTGTGCCAGTTATGCGTTGTCTGAGTTTTATTAATTAGTTTCCCCAGAATGACTGGCAGCCTACCTGGCACTAAGCCTGCCTGCTTAAATGGGAGATTCAGGTCAAGAGCGACCATTTGTCGCACGAGTTTTATCTTTTTGTGAAAGCTAGTTTACAAGTGTTGTACATTAGGTATTCACCAGTATTCACCTATTATTGTATTTACATAAATACTTTGTAGGGTTGGTTCTCGCCAAGCCGTCCCAAAATAAACTTATTTGCCATTACGTTTTGTCTGTTGATGTTGTGTAGTGGAGTCAAAATTGTATGCAGCAGGAGTTTGAACCAAAACTGCCATGGGATATTTTAAAAATGTCGAAGAACAAGTAATTCTACCTCAGAGCAAGGTTTGGAGCAATTTATAGTGCTTCTACAACTAAACAGTACCTTTTAAAGAATAGCACGATAGGTAATCGGCTTCTGTTTTAAGAATTAGCAAACGTTGAATTTACTTGTCTCGAAAATTCAAACTGGTGGCTCCTTCTACCCGATAGTAATTTATTTTTGAAATTCCAAAACAATTTCACAGCTGAATTTGGAGCGACTTTTAGTTACGGACTTCTGCTCCAACGATTTTTCTGAAATTCCTCTGGCACATTTATTATATCAATTAAAGCCGATACCAGAAATTTCAGAAAAAAATATCAGCAAAATTTTTTACTAGACGCGATTTTCTTTGAACAGTAGGGTCCTTTTAAGCGCTAATTTCTCAAGAAATATTTACCATCAATGAAATCGGAATACTTCGTATTATTGCCGAATGATATCTGTTGTTCTTTGCAAAGTTTCGCAGCCATCGCGTTAAAATCGAAAAAGTTATGACGGAAAATTTGTCACAGCTAAATGCTCTTGTATTAATTACGGAGCCACCTTAAGTCGTCTGAAAACAGACAGCTAAGAGCTATAACGTTATCAGAGCTATATTCTCGTGTTTAAGATGTATTTAACAGAGTTTGACAGCGGGTGCTTGGTTTGTTTTATAGAGATAATTCATGGCAGAACCCCAATGAGAGATACCTTTGTATGTATGGCTAACAATCTTGGCTATCAGCAGGAGTTGATCGTGCTTTCAGTCCTGCACACCACAAGTGAGGCCAAGGTCAGCAATTTTTCACACCTATAAAAGCGAGACGAAGAGTATGCCGGTCTTTTTCTTGGGGAGTTCCCCCCCCTCCCCTCCCCTCCCCTCCCCGAGTACCTTCTCCTTCATCCCAGACCCTGTCAACATCTGCCTCCCGGGAATTCAAGTGTTTCTCGGAAGAACAGGAACTTTCTCAGCTCCCAGTGGGAATCGACCCATGACCTTGATCCGGATTACTGGTAAGGGTTCTGTGGATTCCTGTTTCTAGAACAAAACAGAACAGAACTTGTTTGTAATCCACAGAGCGCCTGATAGCACATATGGTAAAAAGATCATAGGGATTGCAGAGGGATTGAGGGAGAAATTTTGAAGAAGCGCGCGTAACCGGCGCCTGGCACGAAACGGACGTCAGTTATATTAATTGATATCATTCTATAGCATCTTTACCTTTTGCGCATGCTCAGTATCCCATAGTGATACATAAACCAACTAAATGTTCATTATAAAGTAAAATACGAACAAAAGGTTCTGTTTAAAATGAAGTTGTTTTCAAACGTTTCGGGCCTGACTCTTCATCAGTGGCATTGCAAGTACGTTAGAACCGGTGCAAGGTTTTTATGTACGCTTATGAAGTGAAAATTTAAAACCTTTTAAGTGCGCGGGGGCTCTGCGCGCAGTCTAGAGGAAACGGAAGGCGCATCACCACGCGCACCCGTTGCGCGTTTTCCCCGCAAAGCAAGAGCGTCGTTAATGGAGTGGACAACCGTGTAAAATACACAGCGGCAGGAAAATCAGGCAAGTTCTTCTCGATGATCTGAAGGTGCTCGCCAAAACGTTGTCTTTGTCTGTTGGAGATTATTCGGAAATAAAACCTTCAAGAGGCAAATACCTCAGGAATAAACATTCTATCAATGATTAGTGTAAGGCTGAAATTTTTAAACAAACTTTATTTAGCTAAATTGGAAAAAACATTGCACGGGCTACGTGATTAAATGTGCTAACGTTAAAAGGAGACATCTAGAGACGTATTAAACAATAGTCTTGACCTTAAAAGAAAGCACACTTATATACATGAGGAAATAAGCACGTAATTCTTTGTTCAATTATAGGATTGCTTTTAAAGCGTTGTTTTCCATCTAATTACGTGTCAATATTGTAATTGTAGAATAATTAAAGTACTCTCTAAGTGAATGAAAACAGCGTACAAATTGGTCAGGTTGCTAAGGCGGGAAACTGACTGACTGGCGGGAAAACTGGCAATCAGACGAAAGCGTGGGAAAATCCACGTGAGGGAAACTAGCCTTGACCAACCAATCAGAGCAAAGCGCGGCAACCGCGCGGAAGGCATCACTAATGTGCGCTTTGCTTCTGATTGGCTAATGGAAGGTATGAACTTTTTCACTGCTTCTACACGAAGAAACTACTAAACAATTTCGAAAGGTTCACTTCAGAGTAACCATTAGTATTTAGGACTTTGGTAATCACTGAGTGCACAGCTTTGTAAAATGACTTCGTATTCTGTGTTACGCCCACAGCTAAAAATAAGAAACAGACGAACAGATATTGAACAGATTGTTTAAAGGTCAAATCAAATAAATAAATAAATAATAATAATAAACTTTTTTTATTCTATGCTGTGGATAAAAATTGCATTTTCCACAACTTCCTTGGAAACATTTAATGTTTGTTTTGAAAAAGAGGAGGCTATTGTTAGATTTACAAACTTTATGATGGGTTCCGCGCTAGGTATCATGGGAAAGTCGCTGACCCTTCCCAGCGTCCTTTACGTCAACACTAAACGTTCCCATGGTCAATTACACGATCCTATCGCTCGCAGTCGCGTTTTCCGTTTTCCAAACACACTAGAGACTCCTCGGAACAGACAAGTTCCCACGTCCAACGCAAACACAGGCACAGAGATACAAAAGTGCACTTGATCATTATGAATCCGAACATGACAGTTGAGCACTTTCCTCCTTGCATTTGTCTTGCGTTTGAGTTGTCCCCGTTCACACGCGTGAAACGCGAACGCAAGAAGAAACGCAAACGCTGACGCAAGAAATGAGCGCTCGGGTTTACGTCAACCCTTGAAGGTTAAGTTGTCCTGCTACCTGCCCACAACAACATCCAACTATTTTAAGAATAGTTTTGCTTTTGCGGCTGTTGAGCTTTGGGATTCCCTCCCTTCTTGTTCAAAGAAAGAGACTTTTCTGCAAAATTCAAGGCGAAGAGCAGGTCGTACATACTATCTCAGTCACCCATTATAAATTTTCTTCTTTCTTAGTTTATAGAGTGTGCGATCTCTTCTTAGCTGGTTTAGTTTTAGATATAAACATATTTTTATGTAATTTAATTTCTTAAGTACGGTTTTTGAGAAGAACAGATGCTTTATCAGATACTGATTCCTGGTGGAATTGGAATTTGGAGATGTTGGTTTTTGAGGAGAGGGGAAAAGCGGACTACCCAGAGAAAAACCTCTCAGAGTGAACTCAACTCACATTATGGCATCGACGTCGGGATTTGAACCCGGGCCACATTAGTGGGAGGCGAGCGCTCTCAGCACTGCGCCATCCCTTGCTCCGCGTTCAAACGGACGCAAACTTGTTGGCCAACAAATTTTTGAGCCAACAACTCCCAACATTTCTTTTTTTGTGTGTGTGATCGCCGAAGCGTAGCGCAACAATGTTGGATCCGTTTGCAAACCTCTTCCAACATTAATTGTTGGGGCCACGCACGCAGATTACACATGATCTTCAAAGTCTTATGGGTAGTATCCTACCCACGATGCACTGCAGGTACTAACATTGTTGGGAGTTGTTACATCCGTGTGCACTTCACTGCCAACACGGAGGTTAAAAACTCCAAACATTGTTGACCTCGTCCGTTTGCATATAGTTTTAGCTGATAATACCGACAGAGTCAAAGAAAAATTTTGCACGGTCATGGTTGTCTTTGTTTGAGTTTTATACTCACCACTGGATGCAAGTGGGCCCTAAAGCATTGTGGGCACATAGGGGCGCCTCGTTGACGTGTCAGGGGTACTTGACGTGTGCTGTAACCACAGGACGGGTCCTCGCATTTCTGCCAACCCTGTGCGATTAATTATAATGTGGGTTAGGGTTTTTTTTCCACTGTCGCGTAATTTTCCGCGCGTAAATTAAATAGAGGCAACGTATGAAAGGGGCCGCATTCTTGCTCAGTAATCTGCGTCCAGAAAATTGAGACCTTCTTCTGATCAGTCTTACTCCAACAGAGGTGGCATTTGAGGATGTATCATCCATTTAAGCACGAAGCGCATATAAATAGGTAAAGATATAAAAAATCTCCTTAGTTTAAGTCGGTAGCCCATATTACCCCCTCTCCCCATCAGTGTTCTGTTTTACGGGTATTTAAAGCTACTTAAAGCTACACGGAAAGGAAAAAAGTCAAAAGAAGAATTTGGGGTCACATCTGGGAATCAAACTCGGAACCTTCCGCACAGAAGGCCGTGCACTACTGAACCGATTAAGTGCTAATCCTTGCTCAATGCTGTATAGCCTACAAAAAAGCCGTACGAGTTGCTTTGTTATTTTAATTATAACAATTGCAGTTGCAAAGAGTAAACACTTCAGTTACCATGAAGTATTCCTTGATGTGTCTGCGCATGGCAACGTTCAACTGGTTGGAAACTGCTCCTGCGCTGTACTGACTGTTACCTCCTGGACATGTATCGTTGACTGCCAGTGCGTTCGACTACAAAAAAGTTGGTGCAAAGTATTAATTCAAGACCTAAATCTTTATACCTTATTGTATGACCAAGTCATTTTTCATCCTTTTTTTGGTCAATTTTCGTTCCTTATCTTACTAAACGAATTAAGTTTGAACTTGAAATAGCTTTTTGTTTCCTTAAATTCTGTCACTACGAGCTCGAGTGTATCTCCACAAATGTTGTGCACTTGTGGTTTTTCAACTATAGCAACCTTGTAATGTGCTTCGTTGTTTGCCTCAATTAAAGCAACAACAACAGACGTTATAAAATGTTCTAAAAGCCTGTAAAATCCTGTTTTGAACTGTCATGTACTTTTTCCTTATTGGTAATCCTTTATCCGGAGCTCAAGGCATGGGATCGACAACGCTGGTTTTCGAAAATGGAAAATTGCGAATTTGAGTTTAATTCACAGATCCCTGTTCAGCTATAACTCATGCATTGAATGTGCTTAACTTTATACCCCTGAATAGTGTAAATTATAAGCTCTACGACGGAAGAAAATAATATCATTTGATGTTAAACTGTGAATGAACATTAACCCTTTAAATCCCGATATCCACATACAAATTCTCCAAACTGATCTCCATACATTTTCTAAAAGAATTAATTAAGAGAATTTGATAAAAGATCATGGTATTTTCTCTTTAGTGATCATTCTATTAATTCCCATAACTTTATCTCTTTATCTCTTTGGATGTTGTTAGGAGAAAAGTGTTGTTGGTCACTATTGGCACTTACAAAGGGTTAACTGTTAAAAGTGTACTTACGGCGCTTTTAAACAGGAGTTCGAGGGTCGTTTCTTAACCACAGCTGGAGCGTTTACACTTGACTGTAAATCGCTCACAATCCTTGAGAAACAAGTAAGGTACAGATTAGGGTTAGGGTTTCTATTTGTGTTTTTACCTACTCACCATTTTCACAAAGACCATGATGCCCCTTGTTTACCCTCCGCCCTCAAATTTTTTGTTCCGGTCTTGTGGACGTTAGAACATGCCGATTGTCATAGACACAATCCACTTAACGTTAAAACGAAACGTCTCAGTGTTATTTAACCTCCATTTCCAGAACATTTCTTTCACCTTAATTCCCAGATTGAGTAATGGAGACGGAGGCGGTTCTAACTTTTCAATCTGTGGATAAAATCCTATGGTGTTACTATTCGAATGAAACCTCTTCAGCAGTACTTTTCACTTGGTACTTTATATTTAGTATGTAGTTCTAACTTTTGAGTCTGTGGATAAAATCCTATGGTGTTACCATTCAAATGAAACCTATTCAGCAATACTTTCACTTGGTACTTTATATTTAGTATGTAGTTCTAACTTTTGAGTCTGTGGATGAAATCCTATGGTGTTACCATTCAAATGAAACCTCTTCAGCGGTAATTTCACACGGTACTATTTATTTAGTATGTAGTTCTAACATTGAACTTCTAACTTCCTTTCATTTATCTTATTTTATTTCATTATTCTTTTTAGGCTAATGATTACTTTAATTAAATATTTATTTTCTTCTATCTCGGAGATATTAGCTTTAAGACCTACACTGTAAATCTGAGGATAAATAAAGGTGAAGATGTGAGATACTGATGATGATTTGAATCTGTAAACAAAATCCCATGGTGTTACTATTCAAATGAAACCTCTTCAGTATTGTCATATGCTGTTACTGGTTTTCATCACTTAACAAAATTAAATTGGGAAATTTTGTCGAATTTTGTCGTTGATCACATCTGGGAGGAAAAGTGTTAATAGTTAACCGACCTTAAACCTTTCCTCGTCTATCATCTGAGCCTGGCCACCAAGCAACGCGTCATTTCCATCATCATGAAGGGCAGAGCTGCCACGATAACAAGAAGGGTCCAGGCCTGCGCAACGAAAAAAAAATGATGATAAGCTTTTAATAAGATTGAAAAATCCAAATTGAGGTGCCAGAAAACTATTAATTCACCAAAAATTTATTTTGAAAGAAATAACTTTGCAAAGATTGATTTGCAAACGCCATAGCTCGCACAGCTCGCGCAGACGCAACAACAACTACAACTCACATCTCTTTTCCCTACTATCGGTTAACAAATTCACAAGTTTTCTCTTAAATTTACGTAATAAAACACATGGTTAACGCTTCATCGTGTATTGTTGAGTTATGGATGCACTTGGGAGACGTCTTGGAAGGATTGCTAAGCTCACAAGAACTCGAGGTATAGTTTATTGACGTCATCAGCGCGCTCAATGGGAATATGAAGCACGCCCGCTCTATTGAATTTCAATAGGCGAATACATTCTTAATCTAGTTATGTTATAACGACAAAAGAACCATCGCGCGGAACACAATTTGACGTTGCTCTTGGAAATCATGCATTGCGCGCAAAACAGGTTGCGCTGACGTCCAAAATTAACTGTAGCTAGGCTCTGAACCAATGAGATGATAGATAGCAAGTAGAGAACTTAAAGAAAAACTCCTTCCGGTGAAGGGGCAGAGGCAAATTCTTTGTGCCAGAAGCCGTAAATACGGATAGAACACCTTTGAGTTTTTGCCCTAAAGAAAGGGCTAGGCTTCTAGGGAGAATAAAACTGTGATATCAGGTCATTTTGTTGTTGCAATTTACAAGAAAACACTAAAGGAGTTAAAATACTTTAAACAGACCTAATCAGTGGACACATTTCGTTTAGATACGAACAGTTTTCTAGCGGGCGGAGTTAAATCGCCCATTTACTTACCTAAGCACTGGGCAATATGAGCTGCATCTGTGCCGTCGATGGGATCGCACAAACGAGCTACAACGGGGTGAACCTGATTAGCGAGATAGTATTTCACATCTAGGATATAATTTCGTCAAGGAGTGAAAAACTAATTGATAATGACCCATCTGAGGAAAGAACACAGAAATTCCATACTGATGACGCAATGCCAACCAGATCTGAGAGTAAAGCTTCTGATTGGTTAGAACCTTACTTCATCCAAATGTCAAACGCACTAACAGATCTGGATACTGACACGTCACAAGAGCCATAGCCATAATTATGACTCTTGCACGTCATCAGTAAGGCTGCGCTCGTTCCTGTGACGTCATTTCGCGAGGAAACCAGTGATGGCCTCGCGAAATGTCGGCTTTTTTCTCACGCTACATCAGCTGCTGCTAGATGAGGGAAGCTTGCGTCTTTTTTTTTTTTAATAACGTTTATTTATTTAAAGGATACCGATCTTGAGTGTTTCAGACTTGCAGAACTCGTCCGGATGATAAGCTCGCTGACTTGCAGCTAAGGTGGAACCGTCCTGAAAGAATTGAACAGGAGAGAAAAAAAATAACTGAGCGAGTGGCATAATTTCCACGTTTCCTTCTTTGCAGTGTGTTTGATCATCTCCGACGGACAGAAACACTAAAAGTCTTCATAATATTTTCGTTTAAGATGAAATACAATAAAATACAGAGGTAAAATGGGAAAAATGGTCACCAGAGCTGCCTCCCTGTCAGGGTTTTTGGTATTTTTTTGTGACGTGTCACGCTGCAAGAGATGTATTGCAATGTCACGCAATATGTACATTTTTAACCCGGGGGGACTCCCATATGAAAGGGGCAGGGATACTCGTCGGAAATTTTGAATTAGACCCCTTAAGAAGACCAAGCTGGGCGTGGGCCAACCTTTTTTTGACCCCTAAAAGAGACCATTTTGTTACAATGTTCTTTAGGTATTGATGTTATAGAAAACTTTGATGACATGAATTGAGTAAATAAAATGAACTGACAAAATATATATCTTCGCGTGCAATCATAAATGAGACCTTTACGGCTAAATACAATGACGTTTGGCCCAGAACACCCTAAAAGAGACCAAAATTCGAAATTTACACCCCTAAGCGAGACGACAAGCATCCCCGCTGCTTTCATATGGGAGTTCCCCTGGGTTACTTGTTTACATCTAAGTGCCATCAGCGTGATTTCGTAGTTTTCTTTACTGCGCTTTTCACAAACATGTGAACTCTAAAGTTCAAAAGTCGCCTTCACAATTGGGTTTTTCGCTGCCGTCAATCATAATTACGATCACGATTCCCTGGCTACAAACAACAATTATCCGGCAACTTGAAATCTTAGTGACAACCCTGGCTACAAAACAGATGATTGATTGAAAAATGATTTATTGAATGATTGACTGACTGACTGTATGACCGTTTGATTGACTACCTATAGCCTTGACTGACAGAACAGACTGATATTACTTCCAACATTCAGTAAGTTTCTCATTTGATGGAATCACTGTTTGTTTCACGATGGAATGAATGAATAACTGACTGTTTCATTAACTTAATTTTTTTTAGTACAGTCAGTCCGGGTCAAGCATACCCCCAAGATTGCTTTAAGGAAAGATTATTTGAAAAATGAAACCATTAGTTGTTGCCGCAATAATTATCAAATTCAAATCTGCATTCCTGCATGAATTTAATATTTATTGTCTACAAGGCTCAAAATTTGTGCATTCATGGCATAAAGGCTGTCTGCGTGAGGTATTCGACAACATGTTTCAATATGCTGGTAATATCCATTGCTACAACACGAGATATACAGCTAAGAAAAATATTTATAAGATGAGTGTACGAACAAACGTAGCTAGGCAAAAAATCAATCTCTTTTATAGCTACAGACATTTGGAAGGACCTTCCAACTCATTTAAAAAACTCAAGTTTGTCTGCATTTCCAATGAAATTATACACTATATACTCTCAGAACAACAAATGAAATACGCTACCTGCGTGGCATCACGATTTTGGTTGGGCACGCAACGTAATAAGGGTGTGTGAGGACAGAGAAACAGCAAGGAGATTGGGGCGGGAGCAATGAGAAACCGCCTGCATGGACGGGTGGCCTTTTTGAGTAGTCCGAATGCCTGCGTACGGATCGTTCCATTTGGATCAGAATGTTCACCCGCCAATCAAATATTTGGTAATCTCCTATGGGAGAGTTCCAACTGACTGAACCATAATCTTCTCCGCAAAACAGAATCAACATATCAAAGAAGTGTTAACAGGAGCGTTGTCAGTCTTGAATATTCGATGGAAAAACAGGGCAATTTTATTGAAGCCTGAACAGGAAATGGCCATTTAAAGTCTTCTTCATAGATGAGAAGTTATGGCAGTTTTGTCCTCATCGAAAACCTGTATGATCACAATTTCGCCTCTTTCGTAAACGTTGTCACTGAGCTGTACAGCAATGGAGCTTAAATTTGCTTTGAGGAAGTCCAGGCACCTCAACTTTCTCTATTACTTGGTGTTTGAGAATAATGCACTACATCAAACAGTGTCAGTGATTGGGGGCGACGAATCGCACACAGTAGAAGAAAGAAGCACAGCATAAATTTCTGAATACTTTGTGCAGCTTAAGTTTAAGCTGCAACGTAAATCTGAAGATTGCTCTATCCGCAAAAATTCAACATTCTACAAACAACACTTAAAAGCCAGCCGGGCCCAGCATCAAAACATAGCTGGAAATTATTCTTCCTTCTTTGTTTTTTTTTCTTCTTACTGTATTTCTTTTGATTTTACCTGCTAGCTACATGTAGAGCCTAAATTGTTCAGGGAGCTAAGAAGAAAACCAACTGGTTCATTTAGCTTCCTAGCTTGCACATGATTTTCATTACATTTAATTTATCTTCTATTAGAAGTAAATTTACCAGATTGTAATATCAACCATGTACATTGACTAAAGCATAAAGATCATTCATCATTCTTTTTAAATAAATTATTGGTTTTTGATTTTTCATGAAATTTCATCCTCACGAAATTAAGTGAGAATAAGGTGCTAACATTTTTTCTCTGGCATTTTATCAAGGGTGCATGAAATCAAGTAAATATGGTACATGTATGTCACACATATTACTGCCTTTTCTTGCTGATCTCGTTTTCTGATTATATTACAGTGTGTTGCAGTTTGCCTCGCTGTTCCTCTTCATCAAGATTCTACAATACATGTATGTAACAATGCAGTCTGTCATTGAAAGAAAATCACATTGACAAAAATTACGTTAATATATTGCAACTTTTTTAAGGTTAGAACTTGTATAAGACAGCCCTGGCAGTGAAAAAAAAAACAAGAAAACTTTCTTGTTTAACAATTTAATCGTATCATTTTTAAAGACAGTCCATATTTTATTAAGCAATACAGCATTCTACACAGGATACGTGAAAGACGCTAGGGTTAAATAATGACATTTGCAACTCAATCTCTCTTTTGAGGGTTTGCACAGATTTTTGGATCCAAAATTCAAGATTTTTTCCAGACTTTTCTGCATGTGTAGCCATCATGAGTTGTAATTGAGGAAGCCTTATGTTATAAGCTCTGTGGTTTCTATTAAAGGCTTCCTCGCCAATTTTGTTCTGTAGTGTATTTTAATTTTTTCCTTTTTTCTTTGTACATTTTGTGTGGCAAAATAAATAAATAAAATAAATGAAGGGTACCATTTATCAAAAAAAGGTATACGAAAGGGGTACCTTTTCTGTCCAAAATGGTATATAAAAGGGTAAGGGGTTGGATCATGTTACAGAATCCACCACCCCCACCCCCCTGTATAAAATTTTGCTCAGTTCTTCTCCTATGGGCGGCTGTTACCACCAAAAATACAGTCATGTCAAATAGCACAGACAAAACACAAATGGTCTAGTGATGAATTACGATTTGGTTCAAATAATAAAGGAATGATCATTCTTAAAATAAAATAGTCGGGTTGTTTTGTGTGAAATGGTTCACCTAAACTACAAATGATTTCGTCAAATGAGAATTAAGCTGTTCACTGGTACAGCTGTAGATGTTAAAACAATACCACCAAACAAGAATAGGTTTGTTTAACTTCCCCCTCAATGTTTTTTGCCCCAAAAAGTCAAATCATGCACAAATAAAAAGTTGAAATTACAATGTAATTTCCCAGAGCATTGAAACAATGATGTCTCTGCAGCTGGGTGAAACATTTTCTGGTTTTAAGCTACAAAGACCAGTCCAATGGTTCCTCCGGACCAAAAACCCTCTGCATTGTTTTGGTTTTTTTTTTGCTTTAAATTGTTGAGCACTGGCTTACAATTCCTTTTCTTAAATTTTTTTTTAAATTTGGCAACAAAAACATTCCTATATATGGCCCATAACTAAGGAACATTATGTTAGACCCCACATAGACTAGACAACTCCAGTCTTGACTTGTCCATTTCACTCTTGTATTTTTGGTGGTTTCGGCGCCAACACTGAATAATCTCAAGTGAAACCATTTTATTTCACGTATCACCATTTGTTTCATCATACCTCCACTTCAGTTGTGATTAAATCATTTGACTTTACATTGAACCATTTGCATATGACTTGAACCATTTGTAAATTTTTGCGTGAATTCTTACTTTACTCAAACCATTATCCAACAGAGCAGCTGACCGTTGGTTATTCAGCTCGATCATATCGCACATGCTATATTGATGGATTATTATTTAAACAAACTGATTCTTGTTTGGCGGTATTGTTTTAACATCTACCCGTGAACAGCCTCTCATCTGACCAAATCGTTTGTAGTTTAGGTGAACCATTTCACACAAAACAACCAGACTATTTTTATCTTAAGAATGATCATTTCTTTATTATTTAAACCATTTCATAATTCATCACTAGACCATTTGCATTTTGTCTGTGCTATTTGACATGATTGTATGTTTGGTGGTAACGGCTGCCCATATTCTCTCCCCCCCGCCCCCCCCCCCGCCCCCACCAAGGCGAAATCAGCTTGCCCAAAAGGTAACATAATTTTGGTGAAGTTTATGAGCTGAGATCTGTGAAGAGTTTACACTTCTATGTGTAGCCCACTATAACACATTTTGGTGATGCATTTCCTCGAGGCAAGAGCTCTTGTTTTTTACCATTTATGTGCAGCACGCGTATTTTACAAAAATGCCAGACAACTCTGAAATTAAGGGATCAGGGTTACAAAACTGAGTGACTCAAGCAGGGTGTCCACTGGATTAGTTAATCAAAAAAAATAGGAAAATAGGAAATTCGGGATTGAGAAAATAGGAAAAATAGGAAATTTTGTATTAAAAAATAGGAGAAAAATAGGAAAATCAATAGTACTTTCGTCAACATAGATAGCCTCCCTGCAACCCCATCAGGGCTATAATAAAGGCCACAAGTCCTTGGCCTGTATGTTCGCAGGATGAGACCAACTTCTGCAGCTTAGAAGGAGAGTAAAAGATCAGTAACATTTAGTTTTTTGGCTCAGTTACACTGTAATCAGGATGACATTCTTGACTAAAGGTCGAGTGCAGTTCTATAATCAAAGGGGATCATATGACAATTCCCTTCTAGTTGGCAGCAAATCTTTGAAAAGCTTCAAAGAGTAAAATTTCTTGGGATAGAAATTTCTTACTATTGCGTTGTCATTAAAGGATATTGAACTAAAAAATCCCATGAAAGATCTCCTTCCATTAATCTACAATCGGTAGCTGGTTGAGAATATGATTGTTTGAGTCGAAAGACCGCATAGTTTTAAGAACCAAACCAGGCTTTCCGCAGTGTATGCAAAATGACACTGATCTATTTGGTACCAGATTGTAAGTGTGTTATGGTTAAGTTCTAAGAGCAACATAACACTCTTCTTAGCTATAACTGGACGAACGGTTTCGGAACCAAAATATTGGATCCTTCATTAGTTGCTTAGGTATAGCTGTTAACAAGAGCTCACCAAGAGAGCTAGTGCCATAAACTAAACTTGAGTCTGTTCTTTTCATGTAGCATACAGAATCCAGCTAGTGATTAGTTCTTTAAACAAAAAGCTGATTGGATGATTTATCTGATCTGTGTTGTGAAAGGGCAACTTGATCATGTTTTCAGTTTCAAAGATGAACATAAAAGGGAGCAAGACTTCAAAATAATTATTACATCATAAAGTGTACAGAGACTGAAATGCAGTTTCAGTGGGCTATGCACAATATTATTCAATAGTCATGAGAAATATAACATTTCATACAATACATGTACATGTAGGTGCCCTAGAAAATTATACAAAAAGTAACAATAATAATTATTGTTACTTTTTGTATAATTTATAATATTATTATAACAAAGTTGTTAACAGAACTCTAATGGGCAATGGAGGTCATGGAAAGAAAAAATGTAACTATTATTTTTACTAATATTAGAACATCAAAGTCAACATACTACTTGCTTTATGATAAATCTCACTCTAAAACACAATACAACTATAATTCCATTTTCAATATTTTTGCAAACTTTGGCTTCACCAACTAAAAAATAGGAAAAATAGGAGGTTTTTGTTTAAAAATAGGCAAAAATAGGAATATGCTCAAAAAAAAGGAAAAAATTTGAACTGGACACCCTGCTCAAGTTGCCTGGTTAGTTTGCCCAGTATACTAGCACCTTCAATGGAACCTGATTCACACTGTTTCCTGACCCTGATCACTAAACTTCAGAGTCATTTGGCATTAAGTGGCCCTTCAGTGTTCTGCAAAATACCCCTATGATCGATATATGTGCATCAAAGGTATCTATAAGCAAACAAATGGCTAACGTTTTTTAAGCATTTTTTCCCATATTTTCTGCAAAATGAAGCTGTAATCTAGGGACAGCTCTGGTAAGCAGACAATGACAGAGGCCTTGTGCGTGTCCGCTAATTTCAGGTGCCAGGTACAAAACAAAGGTCACAGGTCAGATCACAAGTGCAGGCTAGAATACAGGTCACCAAGCAACACCTTGTGAAGCTGTAAAGGGGAGGCAGTATGAATGAAGGGAAACAAGCCAATACGTAAAAAAAGTGGTTTAAAAAGAACAAAACAAAATACCGTAAAGGAAAAAAAATACCTTGGCCAACAGTTGAACACAGACCACCTACATGTAAAGACATCTCCTAGTCTCATATGCCACATTATTACCAAATGTTAATTAGCAAGGCAAATTATTATATTTGAAGCATTTTACCCATGAAATTCTGCCAGTAAATGCTGTCTGAAGCTGGTGGAACTGTATTTATCAAGTATTCAAAGATATATACGAAGAAACTAAGCAGGGTTTAAAATTGGTAAAAGCCCTACTTTAACTCATTTTATCGCATTCAAAGAATTTGTTATGGCCGACAGCCTATAAGTGTCTCGTAAACTGCTGCAAAGTCTCTCACTGTCAGCCTTGTAGAGCTGCAGTTCCCTGCATTTGCATGAGGAGAATTGGTCGCAATCAACCAGCTGTAAAAATTTTAGACATTTTTTCACAGAGGAAGTAAAGTATCGGCCTTTCGTTGCACCCAGCAGAAGTGATGTTGCTTGGAAACCTTGAATATTATACAACTAGACATCACAATCAATGACGTCACTGCAACTACCTTCCAAAGCCAACTCATGTTTCTGCCTCGCTATGTGATCCATACAGCTTATTCTAGTTTGCAAAACGAAATGAAACGAAACAAAATATATGGGGTAGGGAGAAAAAATACTTATTATCCTAAACACAGTTTCAGACAAAACTGACGATGTGTTTGAAAGTTAATGTTAATGGAAAATGATGGATTTATACCTATTTTGCAAAGTAGTAATTTTCCCACAATTACTATTCTGTGAAATGGCGTTTTTTCACCTTTTTTTAGTAAATATGTCCTTTTCATCCGAAACAAAATGTGTCCACCAATAAAATGATCAATATTTCTAAGAGTCTGGTCACCTCTCATTTTATTGACCGTACTAGAACTCGTTTCGCAAAGTAGTAATTTTGCCACAATTACTATTTTGCGAAATGGCGTTTTTTCACTTTTATTTAGCAAATATGTTCTTTTCGTCCGAAACAAAATGTATCCACCAATAAAATGATCAATATTTCTAAGAGTCTGGTCACCTCTGATTTTTTTTACCATACTAAAACTCATTTCACAAAGTAGTAATTTTGCCAAATTTACTATTTTGCAAAATAGCGTTTTTTCACATTTATTTAGCAAATATGTCCAAAGGAAAATTGCTTCCGTCCATTCTTTTCGTCAGACTTTTTTTAGCTGTCGTGAATTGAATTATTGAATTATTGAATTATTAAGGGAAGCGAAAAATTCAGCTCCAAATTGACGAGTTTGGTGGGCTTTGGAACGCGAAATCCAAAAACAGATTTCACCGCCGAGAAATCCGGCCTCAGGATGGATTTCAATTAAGAAATCCAAATCCGGATTTCGTGGATCTCCTTTTTACCGTTCGATTGGGAAATCTGAAAAAGGATTTGTAAAACTGTTCTCGTGAACAGCAGTCTTGTTTTTGTTAATTATTCTACGTGCACGTGCAAGACTGCTGTTAGTAAGGACAGTTTTTCAAATCCTTTGTCGGATTTCCCAATCAAATAAATATCCAATTTTAAGTCTCTTTTTTGAGAGAAAGATTGCTAAATCAGTGCCGTAGCAAGGTTAGATTTATTGAGGGAGGCCAATCACGAGCGCCAAAGCCGCGGGCTGCTAGGGAAGTCCAAGGGCATACTCCCTTCTGAAGATTTTGAAATATAGGGTCTCTGAAATAGCATTTTCATCCTTGCGACAGCATTAGTTTCCCATTTAAGAAGTGTACTTTGTTCAATATCCACTTGATTTTTCTTTGTTGAAGCCATAAATAAATAATTTTCACGCTTTATCAAACCGAAATGAACACATTAAACTGACCATTGAACCAGGGAGGATAATTTATAATTTATTCGCCCTGATTGAACTGAAGAGCAGCGTGAAGGTAGGTACTTCATGTATGGGGACATATATTGTACCAACTTTACCTACTTAACTTATGCCTTCACTCTTTCTGTGAAGAGCATGGCCACTGACCAAATTAAACGTGCCTGTCAAAGTTATTGGGCGGGCTTAAGCCCTCCCGGCCCCTCCCCATGCTACGGCACTGTAAATAAAGATGGAAAGGACCAGGGAGACTGTCATCACCTGCTACAAATGTAAGTTTCAGCAACCTAAATTTTAACAAAGATTAGAGTTTTCTGTACCATTCTCCAGCCATAAAGAAGCACCCTGCTTTAAATCTTTGAACTTGAAATTTTTAAAGCTAAAGTTTGGTAAATTAATTGGCCTTTAGCCAGACATTGCAAACTGGACGTCCAGTATGTATGTTTTCCTATAAAAATAAACATAATTACTACTTTCGTTTCGGACGAAAAGGACATTGTTAAAAAAAGGTGAAAACATGCCATTTTGCAAAATAGTAATTCTGGCAAAATTACTACTTTGTGAAACGAGTTCTAGTACAGTCAATAAAATGAGAGGTGACAAGGCTCTTGGAAATATTGATCACTTTATTGGTGGACACATTTTGTTTCGGACAAAAAGGACATATTTTCTAAATAAAAGTGAAAAAACACCACTTTGCAAAATAGGAATTCTGGCAAAATTACTACCTTGCGAAACGAGTTCTAGTACGGTCAATAAAATGAGAGGTGACCAGGCTCTTGGAAACATTGATCATTTTATTGGTGGACACATTTTGTTTTGGACGAAAAGGGCATATTAATTTGCTAAATAAAGGTGAAAAAACGCCATTTCGCAAAATAGTAATTGTGGCCAAATTACTACTTTGCGAGATAGGTAAAAATCCGTCATTTTCCGTTAACTATTACTTCCAAACACATTGTCATAGTGTTGTCTTAAACTGTGTTTAGGTAGGCTCGATTTCCACCGTCTCCCGGGTCCGGTCTTTGATCGGGGGATGAGTGTGGGCTCATTTTCCCAAACAGCGCCTGGTAATCGAGCCTATGTTTAGGATACTAAGCATTCTTTATCCCTACCCCATATATTTCTTTTCGTTTCGTTTCGTTTCGTTTCGCAAAATAGAATAAGCCGATCCATACACATCAATTTCACAACTGATACAATAAAGATCGCCAACAGAAAAAACTCTCTTCATGAGCTTATTTCAGTTATTTATCAACATAGCAATGACCTGTACTTGTGACCGTGACGTGTATTTCTGTACCTTCCAAATTTCATGTTTCACCTTAATTTGTAACAGTTCTGCTGGATTTACTTGATGATTTAAGCCATAAACTTAATCCTTTACCATAGCTAGTCTCAAATTTTTAAGCTTAAGTTTAACTTAAGCTACTTAAACATAAGCTTACCTCACAAGACCGGCGCCAGATTTTTCACGACTTCCCCCATGGCACGTGCGAGAATTTTAAGATCATAAATAAAGCCAAGTGTTGACGAGTAAGTAAAAGAACTGCTGAAGCACAAATCCGAGTTCCAGAAGTCTAATTATGTTACTTTTGATCTAATTTACTACACACGCGTTCTGTCTGGTAATCCGTCGCCAACGTCGCCATATTGGTTTCGGAGCTAAGTTTCGTTTCGTTCAGAACCCAATCTCTCGATTGACGCGTGCGTTTCGCGCGCGGGCTTTCGCAGTACTCGTAAAACGCGCTCAAAAGAGTCAGGAGAAAAATGGTTTTCATGCCTATTACTTGTTCAGGAACGTTCGCGATTTATGGGTGAGGTAAATAGTAAATATTACTTCTAACAGTGACAAGTTCTCTGATCTGAGTAATGAAACCAGCACAGTGTGGAATGTGAGTGCTGAAACCCATCTGAGATTATGGAACGCAAAATATGGTTCGCGCATGCCCGGGAATCGAAGCGCGATCTTTAATGTGAAAGTAATCCACTACAATTGTGAGCCTTTAAGTGAAATAGGCAGGCTATCTCTCATTAGCATTGAATTAAACCTATTCCAGGAGCTAGAGTCCGTGGTTCATTGAGTCAGACAGCTAAACCATGATGATTGGTTTGTCGCTGTGGACTTGCTGATATTTTATATTTTGATGATCCCTAATAAGGACGCCCTTGGGTCGAGACCGAGTGATATGGCTTTACTCATGCGTTAGGTACTGCCCAGGAACGCAACTAGATACCTTCTGATCTTTTCCAGTAACGGTGTAGTTCCATCGAAATAATTGTACCATCGCGTGTGATACTCGCGCATAATTTTGATGAGGGCGCCGCACAAAGAATAAACAAACAAAATGGTGTTGGAAATAACCTTCATGTGAGGACAATAAATTCCATTTTCTGTCACTATTTTCAGGAGAACCTTAAGCAGGGACGTTTTTGAGCGACGTACGTCAACCGGAAGTGGACTTTTAGAACTCTTGAGCCGTGATTTTGAACAAATTTGGGAGCAAATTGTTTCTTTAAGAGTAAAAACACTTAGCAATACAAATTTGGTGGTGCAAAGGCATATTAAAAAGAAAAAGGCTTACTTCTGGTTGACAAGCGTTGTTCAAAAACGTCGCTGCTTAAACACCCTATTAACTTCGAATGTGATGACTATGAATGGGACTCCGATTATGGTAATCACCGGAGTGAGATTGTTATTGTTTTTGATTTGTATGAAGGTCACTGGGGCGTGATTTTTGAATAAAAATTCAGGGAAATATAGTGACGTTCATCCCTAAAGGTTTGACAACCAGGTATAAAAAGAGTACAAAGCGACATATTGAGTTAGGAGAATTCCCCCGGCCCAACTCTCCTCTCCACCATTACTGTGGGCTGGCACCGGGAGGCCGAGCCCGCAATACAAGGAACTAAGATCTGAAGAGGGTGTAGATTGAGAAACCATTGGTCGACTTTAGTCTTACGTTCTCATAAAAACAGGCAAATATCAAGAAAGCACTTTCATTTAATTAATAAGCAATATAGGATGTGTATTTACAGACTGAAGTAATAAAAAATACTAGCAAGTAATGGAAACATCTGACTGAAAACAGGCAAACCAACCAATTAATCCTCTAACTACCATAGCGACAATTAGCTAGAGACGGTTTCATCTCCGGCACACATGGTTCGTACAACTCCAGACAAACACATTTCCAAGGACTTGTCAAGGATTTTTCAAGGACAAATTTCAGTTTTCAAGGACTAAGATTTATTTAATAAATCGACATTCTTTAACCCCCTCTGATCACCTTATTGGCAAAAACACGTCATGGAACCATTTACCTATTTTACTTCTTCGGACGTCATGGATCACGATATTTTTACTACTTTTCCGCGACGAGGCTTTGCAAAATGACTGAGTATGACTCAGTTGCAATTGCATCTGAGGTACAGAAATAGCACTTGAAAGAAACAGAAATAAAATATTGTTCATGCACAAAATGTCTTTACGTTACCCGTGAGTTTTATAGGTTCTCACACCGAGGATGAGCCAAATGTTCCTCGGCAAAATAATCTAATTTAACAGAAAAAAGTTGTCTGGCGTTGACAAGGTTGTGAATTTCAAGGACTTTTAGAGACAAGACCTAATAAAGAAATCAAGTACTTTTCAAGAATCTAAACCGAATTCAAGGACTTTTCAAGACGACTAGTAAAATTCAAGACCTTTTCAAGATTGTACGAACCATGGGCACAGAAACAGACCTCACTCATTATTTCATCTTTGCACGCGCTTTACTGCCGTGAGGATCACGTGGTATTTCAAGGGGTAAAACGGTCGAGTTTGTTTATTTTCTCAAAACGAAACGATGATGCAAAATGCACGGTTCGAGTTTCGTTAAGTTTTAAGTCATTATTGATTGCTGTGAGGACATCTGGGTGCCTAACCCTAACTAAACAATACTAAAACAATTAAAAGAATGGCATGTCATTTTTTTCTTGCGACCAATTAGGAGAGACCTTCCCAGCAGCTCCTACACTACTCCTTTTGTCCTGTGACCTGTGATCATGTGTTCTGTACCTGCCACATCTACAGTCGCCACTGCATCCAAAGAGGTAACAATGATCATTTCCACCCAAAATTTGCCATTATCGTCTTTAAGATGAAAAATTGTAAATTTTCTGCGATCGCCCGACCGCGACCCTGAGAAACCACGTGACGTCGCTTTAACCCCGCCAGTCGTTAAGCGCGTTCAAAGATAGCAGGTTTTGTGGATAAGGTCTACTAAAAAAGCATGAAGGTTTTAAATAAAATGTAATAATTACTTCATTTTTTAAGTCTATTTTGCTAATAAGTCTAATTTCGCATAACTATTTTAAGATCTTTTAATGTGGTAGCACTTGTACCTGTGGTATAATCCCCTGTCCAACTTGATTCAGATTTGCGGCAGAGTGCTTTGGATTCAGGCCAGGAAAGAACATCACTGCAATTATTTATTATTTCCCTTTTGTGAGCTGGCTTTAAAAACTCTTACTTATTTCAACTACCATCATTCCATCACTTATAAATCTTTTAACTTGTGTTTGTCTACATAATATCAGTGTAACGAACAAGTAAATACTTATTATTGGCTCAGCTGAAACTCTGTTTTTTCTTTCCATACGAAAAGTGGGATAAACTTTAACTCGGCAATCGAAACAGCACAGGTCACTGAGGTGACCATCTATTGGAGCCGAGCTCCTGTTTTCGCTCAATCGTTTCTTTCAATGTTTCTTTTGCTTTCGTTGTCGTAGTTGTCTCAATTTCCTGACTTCCTGAAGTAGAATCGGGACTGTATATAGAACGATCAGCCTCAACATTATGAACAACAAAAAATCTGCACCTAAACTAGTTATTCTACCCGCGGGTCGTTCCCGTAAAATATCACAAATGATGTTCGTAGTCTTTTTTTACAGCTAGGCAAAACCGCAGTGAAAGCAATTTTAATACATTGTATTGACTAAAGTATGCAATCTTACTGCCATTACTTCGTTGCACGCTTTTTTAGTAATTCCGAAAATAGAGATCTAGGCATGCTGTTCAACCTGCAGTATTTATTTAACATTTAATTAAGCGGTTTACGTTACTCGATACTCGGTCAAACACAAAGGATCGTGGAACAGAAAATGACAAAATGACTTGAAATCCGCTAAAATGCGACCTCGTTCCTACAGGGCTCGATCTTTATAATTTTCAGTTCTATGGCAAAGCTTTGCTTGTAAGAATTTTTTCTACTAGAAAAAGCAGTAAATTCAGAGGCTATTGTTTGTCTTCAAGGCCGAGGACCATCCCAAAAATGTGGGGTTTCTTTGACAGTCTAGAAGGGTAAAGCTGAAAAAGCCGGCTTACTGACCTAGTGGAACCGAGTGTAAATCACGGTGCTGAGCTAAAATGTACATTGTAATATTGTAAATAAAACAAATGAGCAGTGGTTGACATGCCACCCGTTCCTCTCGTACAATCTGTCAATATATGCATTGTTTTTTAGCCACAAAATGGTAAAGATTCTTCAACAACGATAATCTTCTCTCTCAAATTTCCACTCGACAAATGCTTACTCGCCAATTTTTGCTAGAGAATTTTCTTTCGAGCCCTGTAATCCTTCCTGACCTTCTCTCTCAAATTTCCACTCGAGAAATGCTTACTCGCCAATTTTTGCTAGAGGATTTTCTTTTGACTGGCAAATTCGGAAAACCACTCGGATTTTGCGAGTTTGCGAGTGCTTATTTCGAGCCCTGTAATCCTGGGAGGCCTGCTTTGCGCAAGTGGTGACACACGATTCATGAACGCTTCCAAGTTTTCTTCTATTTTTGGGAAGAGAATTTGTGATTTTCTGTTCCAGTTCGCCACTCGAAGTTTAATTTATTGAGCACCACGACTCTCTCAACTCTTTCAGTTACCACAAAACGCAATTGGCCATTTCCGAGTTCCAAAAACTCTCACTTTCGAAACGAGACCAAGTGCAAAACCTTTCTTGTGAAAATGAAGTTTACATGTATGAGAATAAAAAATCATTTTCATATCAATGGCTTTACACTTAGCCTCACTTTGAAACAGAGGCTTGAGTCAACTTGAAAATGATCGATTGAAGACAAAAATCTGAAAATAGTCAAACTAACCTTAGGAGCTTGTTTTTAAACAGAAACTGCTGTTTTTATAATTTATAAGGATGGACAGTACTTAAGATTGCTGTTTAACTGGCACAGTAATTTACATGAGGGAACATTTCCACCAGTTTGTTCTTCGAAATTCTGATGCCCTTTCATGGGTCTACAAAATAGAAACACAATCACAATCACACACAACGTAGTTAACTACACGCAAATAAGGAAATACTCCGTTAAAAAGGCCTTGAAGCTTAAGTATTTCCAGCCTTAAGTTTAAAGATGCACCCGGTACGTCGGAGGGAAACATATTATACGGAAGAATTTCGTTGCGGTATTTCAGGATTTTTGGGGAATGAATTCAGTGTTCAGTGTTGGAAATCATTGTAAGACTTGCAGTGTAGAGGCCTTATTATAAACAAAAGCTTTCGAGTGTGTTTGATCATCTCCGGCGGACAGAAACACTACAAGTCTTAATAACATTTTCGTTTAAGATGAAATACAATAAAATACAGTAAATAAATATAAACAAAGTTAAACAAAATCCCTTAACAAAATACAAAACAAAACTTAAAACCATCCGCCTCCTTGAGGCAAATTTGGACACGTACACATTTCAAGGTCTCCATTTAGGTACAACGGGATTACAGAACATAAACAAAGGATATTTTAAGTGAGCAACGAAAAAAGGGGTGCCGGGTTGACAAAAACTTTGACAAGATGTACTAAATTCAAAACAGACCGCACGTACCGACTGTGAAGATCATTAAATCAATACCTGGCCTAATAAGAAGTACAGTGTCTGATGGGCAAATTCAGCCGGCAACTGAGTTCTGCTAAAGGGGTGAGATAATTACAAGGTGTGAAACCCTTATGTTAGTGACTGGACTTGCTCTAAAACACTGTAACCATCCGAACCAGATGGAGAGTTATCATCGGAGTTACGAGAACAAAACGAACTCCTTTTTTAAATCATAGACATGGTGTCTGTTTCTCATTTCTTTGTTGATCTACCAAATGTTAAACAAAACCTTTTTTTCAAGAGTCAATAGGTCTGCTTGGTACAAAATGTCAGTGATATCTTCCCTAAAAAGCTTAAAAAGGGAATCTGTTTTTTCAAAGGCAAAAGTCTCTATAGGCTAGTCTGTTCCAAGCATTCAGATAGTGGGAAAACATTCTACTTTTGGCCTAAAATCAATTGGGTGGGACCTGCGAGAGAACAGCAGCCAATTTTTATCTGTAGTTTATTTTTAATAGAACCCGAAATCAATTTAGTTCAAGGGAAATAGAAACTTAGATGAAACAGAACAAAGATAAACTAAATGAACTTAAACAAAAGAAGTGGATGACTAACCTGCTTCAGTTCCACATCTGATTCAGATGGTGAATCAGAAAAGAGATCAGGCGATTCAGGTAAAAACAAGGGGTTCCTTGGAATAGCCTGCAACAATAAAACAAAACTATTCTTAATCCACGGGTTCTCAATTTAAAACCTTTTAACGTAACTGCCAAGATTAACTACCGCGAACTCGGAAATCTTCAGTAAAAGACGCTAATTAACGAAGGCTCCAAAGCTTGTTTGATTATCTCTGACGGAAAGAAAAATAAAACTAAATAAAGTAAATAATACATTAGTCGACTGCAACCCCGGCCCCCCGACCCCCGCGGCATAGCGGGAGATAGCGGGGATTTAACGCGACCAATGCCGGGATTCAACGCACATTTAACATGTTCGCCCCGGTGGCGGGGGAATTAACAAAATACCTGTTTTACCCATGTCATGAGCGGGGATTAAACAGTAATACGAATTTTCGGAAGCAGGGATAGAAGCGCGGATTTAACATGAGTGACTAAAGGAAAAGCCTCGTTTCCCAAAGTTTTGTATGGCGGCAGAAGAGAGATTATGCCGTAGAGAATGATAATATTAAAACATAGGAGAAACAAGGCAGGAAGGCACAAACCAGGTTGCCCTAGTCTCAGACACAGAAAGAAAGTGTATAGAACGTCCTACACATTGGTCGAGCGTTGACTTACAAGGACTTCACAAATCTCATTTGAGTCTCATTTGTTCACCTCGTATGTAAACGACGATAAAATAATCGCAAAAGCGCTTTCTAAGTTTCCCGATCCCTCTCCCATTACTTTCACGATTAGAAAATTGGAGAAAGACAGAGGTGTTTCGCTTCCCAAGGGGTACGTCGGGTAATTCTCGGTGGGGGTGTGCCGCTTGGTTCTCCAAATCCTGACTCTATTTATGACCAAAAAGTGTCAGTTTCCACACCCTTTTTCAGACCTGACCTCTAAAATCCACACCCGTTTTCAGACCTGACATTTAGGTAGAAATTATGTCAGAATTACAGTCAACCGGCCCTTTATAGCGGACACTGTAGGGACCTCAAATTAGGGTCCTCATTAGCGAGAGTCCGTAATAGCGGTAGTTTATTTAAGTCAAACGTCTGTAATTCGTTTTTGCCGGGTAATTTAGCTGCTGTCCGTATTATCGGGGTGTTCGCAAGGCGAGAGTTGACTATACCTATATGGCTTATATAAGGAAGTACCTCCCCCCCCCTCCACGCCCGGGGTTTCGCTTAAGATTCCTTGCCCTTGCAAGTATACCATACAGACGGTTACTTTTTTGTAAGCGATCTAACCACATTTTTCTGTACTGGCTCCAGAGGTCCGTTGTCAGGAATTAGGTAAGAAAAAAATCCTCTGGCACCGAGGGAAACATTTTTCATGAATTTGAAGGAACGCAATCGAGAGGTTCCATTAACAGGTCCGATGGTTTGAATTTTAAGGAATACAGAATACCAGATCGGACAGAGCGGTTGAAATCGAGCCTAGAACTACACTTTACTAATTCCCTGCTGTAGGGGGCTTTGAACAAACTACTTGGCCAGGGGAGCGGGGAAATTGGCGGTGTTTTAACACCAATCCAATGTTAAATTCCCCGCTACGTTCGGGGGGCCGGAGTTTCAAATGACTGCTGCACAAACTTAAACAAACGAAGCTGGTGACTAACCTGTTCCTGTTCAATCTCTTTTTTAGATGGTGAATAAGCTGATTAATTTAACTGTAACCCACAGATAAGCGCCTGCCTGATCTCGTTTGCATGGCCAACCTGGTTCTTATATTGTTGGGAATTAAAGAAGCAAATTTCTGCCAGTAGGTTATTAAGCCACTAGGTTCTTACACGCGGATTTTTACTGTATTAAAAACTAACTCAGTATCACCAACTCGGAAATCCTCCGTAATGGAAACTTATAAATGAAGGCTCTTGAGCGTATTTGATTATCTCTGAGGGACAGAAAAACAGAGCTGTTTACACAAACAATGAAAAGGAACTTCACTTGACTTAAACTGTTTTTATAGGAGCCTTGGACGATAAATGTGAAACTGTGAGTTCAATGTGTTTACTCTTTGCTCATTTGTTTAAATTGAACATGAACTGAGCATCTTTCATTTGCTTTTGTGATTGTTGTTTGTTACTTTATGAAAAGGTATGAATTAAAATTGATTGAGAAATTAATACTGTGGAAATTATGTGCTTTTGTTTTGCTAAAAGTTCTTTTTTTTACCCAATAATATCATCTTACGGCTGCTTGAACATACGAAATTTCTCTTCTTGTGTTCAACTCCATGTTTTAATATCAGCTAAAGTTACTTGTTCTTAACGTTCTCAGTTAAAACATTTTATGGAGTTATTTTAATCAGTTGAAAGAAATGAATTTGAAATGATACTTTGAATCTGCTAAAGTTTGTGATTTGATTTCAAAAGCAAATCTTGTGTTTTGTCGAGTATAAAAATGACAAAGATAGGAAAATGGCGAAAGGCAAGAGCTGAGTAGAAATAAACTGTAAACAAAGAATAAAGAAACAAATTGCGATAAAATTGGAAAACTTACGTGGTAGTCTGAGTACAGTCTAGTGATGTTTCTGTGTTGCTTGATGGCTGACGTGAGATTCATCACCTGCTGTGGAGTCATCTTCACTCCTGTAAGCGTCAGTGTCTCCAGGTGAGGAGCGCAGCTGAGATGTTTTATCAAGCTGTCGACTCCTGCACCCAGAAGAGGATTGTCTGACATGTCGAGCACCTTCAAGTTTGGAAGATCTTGTTTAAATACTCTGCTTATGAACTCCACAGCAGGTGATGATGTTACATTGATACGACAGAGTCCTAATCTCTCCAGTTTGTGTGTTGTTGGGATGCTCCTCAGTAGAGACTCTGTTACCTCAGCATCAAACACTTCACCGTCTTCACCCCAAACCAGTATCACGTGTGGAGCGGTGATAAACGGCATCATCTGACTCATCAGTTCCACTTCTGACCTGTTTACATCAAGAACTTGAATCCTCCAAACCCTGGAGAGACCATGACGCTTTGAACAACAGCTGCTGCTGCTCTCTTCACTTGACTCATCACCATTCATGTTTGTCTTCTTTGTTGTCTCTTCTAAACTAACTAACGTCTTTACCATTTTAAAACGAAGAAGAATGCCAGAATATTTACTTTTTCTAATTTGAGTAAAATAAAGGTGAGTGTTGTTTTCTTCTTTCATTAAAAAAAACTCATGTACACTACGCCATGGAAATACATTCAAAAATTCTGATGCTTTCTGTTCTCCTGTTCTACTAACTATAACAGCGTTTAATTGCTGTGTTAAAGTTATTAAATTATTATAACTTTGCTCTGTATATTGGTTGCTATAAGAGAAAAATATGTACATAAGTGAAACGGTAGTTTTAACAAAATTTTCCTTTGCTGCAATATTCAGCTGCTCAGGATTTATTAAAAAAACACCTCCTAGATTAGAAAGAAAAGTGGGGAAAAGTTCTGTTCTCGTGTCTGCTGAGCAGTAGAAGAAAAACTGTGTACAAAGAGTTAAAAGATTTTTTTGTTCATTAGACAAATCTTCGAGTGACGGTGCTTCGTTGTCGAAGTTGTACTCTCCGTCTTCCTTCGCCGCCATTTCCAACAGATGAATCAAGATCTCGCGCGCGGCTTCTTCTGACATTTCAGCAGCAAATTTTAAAACTTCATTCAACTTGAAGATCTTTTCAATTGAGTCGACTTTGAAAAGGGAATTGTTTTTACTTTCTTGAGATAACAGTTCTTCTTTTAGAAATAAAGAAGCCAAAAACTCCTGCATGGATTTGTGAATGAAGTGCACGGCTTTGCACGGGTTAAGAGCGGACATGTTTAGCAGCTGAAACAACCCGGCCTTGATCAGTTTCTCAGTCAAAACGTGATCCGGCAGTTTACTGAGAGGAAAATAAAGTAAATCTTGTAGAAGTGCGTCAAAGGCTAGTTCTCCTACTTTACAGAGTTCTTGTTTGTGATCGTCAACTTTTTCCGCCGGCTTTTTTTGTTTTTCCGACATGTGATTAAACATGGTCTGTAGAAACTGAAGGTACACCATCACCCGTGATGAAGGTAGTCCTTCACGATCCTTTTCCTTCCAAATTAAAGACAGCATTAAAAGTACAATAGGTATTTTTGCTACGTCCTCCAGACTTTGTTGTTTCAAATACCTTAAAAACTCTTTAACATCTTGATCATTTTTCAAGAATCTACGGGCGAACTCTTCTTGTCGCTCACGGTCGAAACCGTCGATCTCAAATTGAGCATCGCTGGAACTTTTCAATCCCTCTCCTTTCATGTCTCTAGACGTCATAATAACACAACAATCCCTCAACTGCTTTTTCTCCCAGATTTGAAGAACAGGTGATTGGTTTGCTGCGCTGTGTACGTACTCATCGTAGCCGTCCAAAATAAGCAACACGTTTTCTTGGTGGCGACGAACGTAATCGTACAGGTTTTCAGTGGAAACTGGGCCATCACTCGCGAGAAGATTAGCATCGTTCAGAATGGCAGGGACATCGTTGAGGTCGCAAACATCACGTAATTTGACCAAAAGTACGAGATCAAATCTTCCTGTTGTTCCTTTAAATCTGTGCTGGGACCAGTCGAATGTAGCTTTCTGCGTAAAAACGGTCTTACCGATACCTGGTCGTCCGTGAACCAAAATGCGCTTGGGCGTATGATGAAGTCTTCCGCCGTCAAAAATGTCGGTGTAGTGTTCAATTTCCGTCTGTGTTACTCCGCTGGGCTTCTTCTCATCCATAAGCCAAGACAACTGGGTGTAAATTTCATCGATATGAACGGCAGAGCTTTGGTCCCACGGAACGATTTTGACTTTGCTGTTGGTTTCATAAATTGATCGCAGCTGTTTCTGGCACTCCTCGAGGCAACGAGAATCTGTTGAGGAAAATTTTACGTTCCTTTTCAGGGAGGTAGTTGACGCACAAAATATAGGCCCTTATTTATATAAAATGATCAGATCACCAAATATAAATAAAATTTCCATATTTAAAAACAAATTATCCCGTCAACTCATGATACACCAACAGAAATGTAAGTAACAGTGCATGTAGATATCAGGGCCCAAAGACACCAGAATATAGTGTAGGAATATAAATACTACGGTCAAAAATAGAAGGAATGCTCTTTATTAATTTAATTTATTAATTCATTTATCTATTCCATTTTCTTCTTTTTCGCCTGCTTACACACTGACTTTAATATGGATGGGGAGTTAATGAGAAAATCTAACAGTTTATTTAGCTTCCCAGCTCGCACTTATTATTTCTCTTATATTATTAAGTTATAACCTAGCACAAATTTCAGTTATTAAAAAGTTAAAAATGTAATTTCACCGTGAGCTAAATAAAGAATCATTAATTATCACAATTACAAATTTTGAAGATGGCGGGATGGGCAGCCTTGGCCGGGTTGAGTGCTAAAAATAATTCTTATTTTTTATAACTGGCCTCGAGGATTAACGCTGGTTAAAAATACCTTTGCAAAATTCTAACCAAAAAATTGAATGAAAAGAAGAATTTGACGTTTGAAGTATCACATCATGCTTCTTCTTTGCTACTTTTTTTTAAAATAAATATAACAACTGCGACAATAAAGATCATTTTGTATTGCAATAATTATTACAAATGATAAAAGTCATTTTCATATTAAAATAAGCGTGTTTAATCTACTGTATGTCTTGTACCATTTCTGATTTATTGGATATAATAGTACCTGGCAACTCCTGCTTAGTGGCCGTAGAGCTAGAGGGCTGTTTCCTTGCTGACGGGTCTGTGAGTAAAACAAAATAGAATAAAAATTTAAAAAATATTTGGAGAAAATGTTTATCAATCTGTCAGTTTTTTTACTACTCACATTTTAGTTTCTGGGTCTGAATAATTTAGTTTCAATAACAAAAAGCACTGAGCAGCTTGTCTTCGAACTGAAAGCTTACACCTTAGCTTTTACTGAATTGTTCACTAAATGATGTCTGGTCGCAGTGTGCACAATTTTAGACAATAAATTTATGTTTTAAACTTGGTTATGTAGGATTTCAGCTGTACAGTGAGTTGATTCTGAAAGGCATCTAGTAAGCAGTTGCAGTTCAAAAACATTTTCAAAACAGGAAAAAAAAAACTAAAATATTTCCTGGGCCTTTCAAAAGCATAGCAATCAACCAGAGAGAGGGTAGAGTTCTAGAATGATCTCAAAGCAGAAAATAAAGCCTGCAATGCAGAGAGCTTACTGGTTAGGGTTCAGGGCTATTACCATGGTTTTAAGTTGCCGAGTAGGGAATAGAACATCCTGAAAATTCTTTCAGTTCTATTTTCCTATTATTTCCTATTTAAGTGACCAAGGGTCATTCTCATAGCAGCCAGGAGAAATCCATGATTGTTAACCCTAACTGAAATCCCTGTAAAGTTGGTTGCCATTGTTCTCAGCGAGTGGGGGAAGGCGAGGGAGAAGGAGATACTACCCTACTAAACAACTGAGGTGCTACTCAAATAAAAAATTCAAAAAAAGTATCCCTAGAAGGTACAGGAATCTTCCTTTGTCAGCATGGAAGAAATTCATTTTAGGCTCTATAAAAGAGTCCTCCTTTTTTTTTTTTGAACTGCTTTCCAAAAAATATTAAAGATAAAAGAAGTGCTTGTCAAAATAAATAAATAAATAAATAATATTAAATAAAAATCATACCTAGAGGGTAGGAGAATCTTACTTTGTGGGCATGGCAGAAATTCACTTTAACCCCTGGGAGATACCAAAAGGAGGAGATACCCCTCTATAGATATAAATGGGGAGCTTAAAAAACAACAACAACAGAAACAAACAAACAAACAAACAAAACCAAAAAAAAAACAGGGGTTTTGTAAAAAAAAAAATGAAAAGTACCCCTACAAAGTAACAGAGTCTAGCTTCGTGGGCGTGTTGGAAATTAATTTTAATGCCTAAGAAGTATCAAAAATTACTTGAGTAACAAAATAATTCCCACCCAACCTTACAGGCCCCTAACAGATACCACTGAAGCTCTAAACAAGAGTCATTTTAGACTTGAGGTTCCTAAGTATGCACTTACCCAGTACCAACCCACAAATCTTACTGCCTAAAATAGTATGATGAGCAGACAGTCAATTTTATCAGGAAACATCTCCCTCCTGTCCTTCTGACCAATTTCTTCACATTTTTCTGACAATTTTTCTTTTACCCATCTTATAGTTTCCAACAGTTGTGAGTTGACAAAGAAAATGTTGAACTCTACCCTTTTTAAAGTTTATTATAAAAAGAGATTAATTAACAACGTTTGAAAAATGTGGCTGAGTATTTTAAATCAACCTCAGTACTTAACCAAAAACACTTCTGCAAAAATGTGAAGATTTAATTATGATATGGTTTGATTAAAGAGCATATTGTCACCTACCTTCATAATGAGGCCATAGTTCAAACACAAATGGATCCTTCAACATGTTGGACACAAGAGAAGCTGCCATTATGCATGCATGACTCTCCCAAGAATTTTCTGCAGGGTTGGTACCATCGGCAAAGTGAGAAATACCTTTAACAATCACCCATTCAATCTTAAGATCATGTGCGGCAGCAAAAAGGCCTGGAAAAAACAACAACAAATCACTAAAAATTCAAGATGCAAACAGATCCACCAGTGAGCATCACAGCCAGGGTTGATCAAGGTGTGACAACATAAACAATATTATTTACCATGCAAACAGGTAGGCAGAATATAGTAATAGTGATTTTAAAAGGCAGATATAAATCAGCATATTTAAAAAATTAAAAAAACAGGACAAACAAACAAAAAACCAGCTTATGCATTAGGATGTTAATAGAATTTAACTATCCTTTTGTATTTTATCCAAAGGAAAACACTACATAAACTACTGTCCTCCGATCAATTTTTTATGCATAATTTACTATAGAAAATACAGCAAGTTACACAAACATAAACATCATTGTTCAAACATATAATAGATCTTAAAAAATCAGATTGAAAACAGGATCACAAAGGATCATAACCAGCACCCATTTACACACCTGGATGGAGGAAGGAAACAGCAAAGTGCAGCAAGGTCTTAACCTGGACCCTCTAGATCTAAACTTTGAGATGTACACCATGGGCCCCCACTCCTCTCGTAAGAAAATGTAACAAGAGAGGAATGATGTCATTTAACAGGGAATAAATATCTTACCTTCACCACCAAATGCTAATGCAGTAGCTTCAGTAAAATGTGACACGTTTTGCTGTTTAGCACTGACTGGGTTTATGCCACTTAGAATCTCTCCATTACAGCAGACCTGAACTTTATGATCTTCTGGATTTCTTAATGGAGGAATCCAACCATGATCTGCAGGCCTGACGAGGCGCAAAATATCTCTACTCACTGGGGTTTTGAATGATTCAGTTGTAAGCTTAGAGGATACCACCACATCACCTAGCTGTAACTTGGTGACTTCTGGGTTCAACCCACCACAGCAGCCAACATAGAAAACAGCTTTGGGTCTCAGTTCCACCACAGCATTCTTAACAGTGACCAGCGAGCCATCTGGAGCCGAAGAGCCTTCAGAACATGTCATCAAAGCAACTTTTAGGGGCACATCTCCATTTTCACCCATGTTCCCAAAGTACACATATCCAAGGTTCTTGAGGTAGCTTTTAAAGGAATTTCTCAAGTATGCATAACAGGCTAGGAACTCACAGTCATCCACTGTCAACAAAAGAATGTCAATTGGAAGATGGACTTCATTCCAAGGTTTGAATGTGTTAGGAAGATCACTTTTCTTGGGAAGTTCTAGGGTGAGTGCAGGTGGAACATCTGCCATATTCTTATGAGCACTATCTCCTTTTCCTATTAAGCTCTTGATGCTGTGCCACCGCGTCTAGATTAACAATTTCCCTAAAATGTCAAACAGCAAGATCACAAATTAAATTAAAGTTGCACAATGTTAGAAAGATAAGATTATTAACAAAAATCTCTTCCTCTCACAGATAATTGTTTTGTTAAACCTCATGTAACTATACACCCTTAGGACCAGAAAGTGTGTTTGCTTAGGAAAGGCATCCACTTAGGGTCATTCCGCTCAAAAAGAACCTATATAGACTGACTTCCCTCTAAGTGAAATTCAATAGGAAACACCGCCGACTGGTTAGCTCAGTTGGTAGAGCACCGGACTGCCTTGTGGGAGGCCTCAGGTTCGAGCACCAGACCAGACCAAAACTCAGGAGAACATGCTGCCTTTGCAATGACACCTGCAATGGTAAGATGTTCCTGTCTTCTCGGATAAGGACAATTAATCATAGGCCACATCTCCTGCACCTTCAATGTTATATAGTCTGCAACTAAAAAGTTAAAGAACCCACACACTTGTTGTAACGAGTAGGGAACGGAGTTCCCAGTGTAGTGGTCTGGCCTTGTTTCGCGGGTTGGTGTTTCACACGGGGTTAACCTCATTGCACCTTTCCCCCTTTGAACAGAATTGTCCGAGAAAAATGAGTACGAGTATGAATAGGTCAGTTGCATGATGACGTCATTTCACTACAACTACCAGCATCCCTCAGTTTGCTGTTTTCTTGTGCAAATTAGGACGTAATTGTTTATTTAAACCTCAGTGGGATAGAGAAATTTAAATAAGAAAGCAATAACAAAAGGAATTCTGGAAGTTGTAGTCAAATATTGTCATCATGAAAATGGCCTCTTCGTACCTAGCCTCAAGGATCGATTTTAGGTTCATTGTTGTTTTTGTAATACATTAATGACTTGTGTAATGTGTCAAAGGCCTTGGATTTCATACTTTTTGCCGATGATACCAACATTATTTTTTTCTCATAACGACCCACATCAACTGATGGAAATTGTGAATATGAATTGAAGAAACTATCAAGCTGGTTTCAGGCTAATAAGCTTTCTACTAACATAAAAAAATCAAATTTTATTCTATTTAAAACAAAACAAAACAGGCAAGAACTTGACTTACATTTTTCAATTAATGATATTGAAATTGATTGTGTAAATGAAGTTCTGTTCTTGGGAGGTATACTTGATGAACACTTATTTTGGAAATCTCAAATACAGAACGTAGCAAGAAAAGTCTCAAAATCAGTAGGCATTATTTAAAAATCAAGTTTCTGCCTTAATAAGACCTCTTTATGTATTCTCTATTATAGTTTAGTTTATCCTTATTTACATCAGAAATGGGTTATTAGAATAGTTTCCAGAAGTTCTTTTCATTCACGTGCCAATCCTGTTTTTGGAACCTTATGAATTCTAAAAGTTAAAGATATTATCAAACTGCAAATAGGTAAAGTTACATGTACCTTCTTCCAGTTTCAATGACATGTTTTTGCTTAACTGTGATGTACATTCACATAACACTAGAAGTAAGAATTCCTTCCGTTTGCCCTACCGCAGGACAAAATTAATGTAAGGAAATTTTCACTCGTTTTCAAGGGCCTAAAATATGTACTTCCCTTAGCTCTGAAATTCAGAATGATGCTGCTTTGTTTAGTTCTAAACATAAGTCATTTTTTCTTGGTATAAACAGACTTAAGCTCTCCTAATGCTAGTGTGTAGTTTTTCGCTTCTTTCACTTTTTTTTTCTCCTTTATTCTTGCATTATTTTTTCTCACCTTTTCTTTCTTGTTTTTACACTTACAAGTGCAGCCTTTTCTATTTTTATCCTAATAAATGATTATTTTCTATATTCCAAAAAAATTGTGCATACTTAGAGTTAAATTGCAGATGTCAGTATTGTAATTATTAATTAGATAACAAAGGTGGCCCTAAAAACCTGTGGTAGGGCGTTTTTTTGTTTTTGTTTTTGTTTTTGTTTTTTTACTCAGGGAAAGGGGAAAAAAAGAACTCCTGATACATTTACTTTACGAGTCGTCTGCCACCCCCTAATTAAGGTGTCTGTCAACAACTGTGTTATCATGTCAGATTTTACTGGAAATTCAAGTGGTTTGCGACAAACGCAGCTATTATTGAAATGTATTTATCTACTTTCCAGTCAAGCAGTGAATGCAGTTAAGTTCATACAGTAGTCGTCAACAAAAACATCACAGATTTTAAAGACCAAGTTAGTGATGTTGTTATTGCGAATCTGCCTTATTGTTGCCGTGTGATACCTTCGTTCAAACCGTCACATCAAACAAATTAATAATTCAATGAAAACAGTAGTGGAGCAATAGAATTCTGTATTTACTGGAAGTGGTCAAAAGTAAAGGAATTGATTCTGTGGCAACAAATCTTTCATGGTCTTTCATCTGTTTGCAAAAAGGCAGGTTTAAAATTGTCATAATATTATTTTTTTACACACTTTCACGCGGTTGAACTTGATCGGAAATCAAAGAAACCAATTCTACCTGGTACTAGCAAGAAAGCGTTAAAGAAGAAATAGCTGACATCCATACTGGTGACAAGTAACAACGCGTCCTCATCTCAGCTGTCAAGTCTTTCTCTGTTCATTCTTTACTTGATTCATTAAAAGAAGTACGTTTTTTTTCTTTTAAAACCTAGCTTTAAAACCTGAGCTTGCCGTTAAAAGAATTCCTCGATCATCTTGTGGTTTCTGTCATAAAGAGACGAAAGTGACAAAACCTATCCAATAGCTCCAGAAGTCAGATATGTTGCTTGACCAGTTGGTGCAGGGCTCCGAAGGATCTTTTGTTTTTTGACCAATCAGACAAAACTCCAGATGCTGGACTATGGGCAGACGACGAGTAAACTAAATGTATCAGGCATCCGTCCTTTTGTGAAAATCACAACATTACTATGGGTTGTATCTAAGCGTGGACACGAGACAAAAAAACATGTTCTAACAGAAGGGTGCCAGACATGATGTGTTTTTCTGCCAAACATTTGAAGTTTGACAGCTGTTAAAGCAAACTGTCGCACCAAAGGTAAGTAGTTTACATGTTTTTGACCAGCACGTTCCATTTATATTTCATTTTTCTCAACTTTCAGGCATATTTGTCACTCAGAAACAGCATACTTTCCTCCAGAAATTATTCTTAATGCCTAAAAATGTTTGCAGAATATTTTGTTGGGCAAAAAAAAAAACAAATCAAGTTGACAACAGCGGCCTACTCCAAACTTCAATAAAGTTTGCAACCGATGGTAAGTGAGAATAAGTTACAGGACACTTGCATTTCTTCCCCGTCTCATTTCCTGACTTCTGGTCATTTGCTTTGAACTCCCGTCAACTCGAACTGTTTTTGATTTCACTTGAAGGCTGGAGTTATCGGGAGTTGACTGTATGATGGGGGCAAATTTAATACCACCCTTTTAAAGTATCCTCTGCCAATTTATGCTCAAATAATTTCAAGTTCTTCAATTTGTACAGCCAAAATAAAATTCAAAGAAAAATAGAAAACACAATGTAGCAAGCACTTTGAGGAACTGTTTCTCTCTATGCTACACTCAGTAACAATCATTTACTTAGTCATCATGTACTGTTTCCTTAGAGGTTCTTGCCATGTTTACAAAACCTAAGGCAAAAATTATTTCTTCAATAACACTGACATTATTTTTCCTTATGTTTGACATATCACCATCACTGAGAATTAGTTCATTTTTTGTCTGCAATTACATAGCAGGAGTACTAGAATTTGTTGCCAGTAGAATTATTTTTTTAAATTCAACTTTGTGAATAAGCATTCTGTGAACATGTAGTACAGTAAAATTAGTTTATTCTCCTACGTGTTTTGTTTAAGCAACATACACTTCTTCATGCTGCTGACTAAGTTTATTCTATAACAATTTCCAATATTTTGCTGTTCCCCTACAAGGAGCATCTCAACTGCATTTTTAACGTCAGAAAACTACCTGTAGACCAAAATCTCTAGTAACTTTCCCTGCCAGCAAATCACCAGGATATTTTTGAGGACTAACAAAAGCAAAGTCTTTCATTCTACTTGTATAACACATTACATAAAAGAGGACTCAGACTGTAGAGAAATACCATTTTAGATTGGTACTGTAAGAGAAAATACCTTTGTTCGTTAAAATGAAATTAATTCTCCCGGGGGGGGGTACTCGCAGAAAAATTGGGTAGGGGTGTGCGGCCCGCTTCCCAAAACCCTTACCCTATTTATGACCAAAATCTGCGATTTTCCCTACCCTATTTATGACCTAACCAAAAATTTGATACCCTATTTATGACCTGACCCTTAAATCAATACCCTGTTTCAGACCTGCCTTATAATTATTTCCCTAGTTCAGACCAATGTTAAAGGCAATGTTTATCTGCTTTTATTAGGTTAGGGGGACATGATAAGGAAGTAGCTTCTTCTAAAAAAGTGCATTCAAGACTACAGTGCAAAAATCGTTACCCTATTTATGACCAAAATGGCGGCAAAATAGCCAAAATCGATACCCAATTTATGACCAAAACGGCTGAAAAACCCTACCCTTTGGGGCCGCACATACCTATATAGCCCAGATTAGGGAGTACCCCCCCCCGGGTTAATTCCATGAGTATAAGTCTTTCACTCCAAGTCATACCAACTGTCTCGGTCAGCCATGCAGTTTAACTGAAATAAATGGCAAAAAGTAAGGCAGCGCATGGGGTGGGTGGGGATTTGATTGTCTGTGTTAGCCTTGGGGTGGAGCATTAGAATGATCTTGTTCTCCCGGGGGAGGGGATATTTGAATCTTTCTTTCTTTAACGTGCACTAGGATCAATTAAACGTTTAACAAATTTCTCTATCAAAGTAAACAGAAGCTCTATTTTCAAAATGGAAAACTCCATCAGGTTAAAAAAGTTCAGAGAGGTTTAATTTTGCCTTTAAAGGCCAATTGCCAACCTTGATGCATTGCACCAGAAACGGAGTTCCCTGGCTTTTTAAAAAATTCCCCGACCTTGAAAAATTTTTCGTTTTTCCCTGGCTTTTCCCTGACCGTAGCAACCCTGATAAAACTTATCAGCGCTTGGAAATTTTTGTGCATTTGACTGGAATGATTTGCCTTTGGGCAGGGAATTTGACGACAAATTTTAGAAAAATGTCAAATCCCCACACCATGCCCTGCTTCCTCGCCCCCCCCTCCCCCCCTACCAACACTGCCTTTACATTGATAGGTAATGTGGTCCCTTGTCAACTTACTCGGGGTAGGGATAATTGGCCACAAATGGTACATTTTTGTCTGAGATTAACCGTATTTTGCATATTAATAAATTTCGACCTACACAATATCAGGAAGTAACAAATTGATATTTCGATACTCGATTAAAATCGAAAATTATAATTTATCCCTTAATATCGAAAATCGATGGAAGTTGAGTTTTTGTGATTATTGATTTGTATGTCACTACAGGGTACTCAGGGGTATTACATGTACTCAAATCGATAGGAAACACAACCATAAGAGCAATAATGTAACGTGACTCGTATCATTTTCCGTCACGATGTCATGCTCCTTTCAACAAATCTTTAGTTCTACCACTCAATAAGTCAACAGACGTACCGCTCACCAGTTCAGCTTCAAATGGAAAAAAAATTGGGGACTCTAGCCAAATTTGTGATTATCGATTTTTACCGATTATTATAACTAATCAATCGACAAATATTGAGTATTATCAAGTGTGGAGGGGGACAGGGGGGCGGGAGCCCGGGAGAACAGGGGGCGGGAGGGGTATGGGAGACGGGAGAAGAAAGGGCAGGAAGCGGGATCTCTATGATGGCGGGTAGCGGGAGAGAAATTCCAAAAGGCAAGCTTTCGTTAATTGTTATTGCTCATCATCCAGTCAAAGAAACGAACCCAACAACGTTTCTTGACTTCCATTTAACGTTCTCCGAGGCCCTAAATCAAAATTTTAATGCGAGAAAAGTCGAAAAACGTAAATTCGCACTCGGGATAGAAAAAAGAGCATTACTTCCGGTAAAATTGGAAACCTTTCCAAGTCGGTTACATCATAGGTTACGAGTCCTCATGAATGAGGTGGCGTGACACATGTACACGTGTGTCGACTGTGTAAGTCGTGTCAGTGTCTCGTCTGTTTGACCTGTCTCGCAGGTAAAATGTCGTCAAAGACCATTTTAATCGGTCTAAGTATTTTTCGGTGTGGAAATAAGCAAAGATGCAATGCGATTATTTGATAGCTGTTTGCAAGTAACTGAAGAAACATTCTGTAAGATTCTGTCTGACTGTCGAGGCGAATGTGATCTGGAAGCCAATGAAAATGAAGAAAATCTAGAAAGTTCCCTCGACTAGGAGGAAGAGGAGGCAGACTTTACTGCTCTAACTAACATTTGGAGTAGGAGGAGATCCGTGCGACCTCCTCGGCGCATGGAAGACTTTTTCTAGTTTGTTTACTGTAGCAAAATACGGGCACTTTTTACACATATTGCAACCTGTTCCCTGTCCTGTTATTTAACTTGTAATAAGCCAATAAGAGCAGAGCATTCGTTTCTTCAAATGCTTCTTGTTAAAATCGGACATAGATGCATCATTCCGATGTAAAAATGTATGTATAACCGTTAAACCTCCCCGCCGATGTTTGATGAAGGATACAACTTCTCGAGCAAATATGAATAGGTTTGAGATTTGATAACCAGCAAACAATAATACTCCACCAGCACTAAACTGAACGCTTTAAAATGCAAACGGTTGACGAACATGCAATTATTGTCTCGTTGAAGTCAGTTTTTATAGCTTACGACTACTTACGAAAAATAACGAAAACTAACCGCGGTAGATATGCAATTAGTACAATTAGACGCTGGGAACTAGACAGGAGTACTGAACTCTACCATAACGTTTGGCCCTTCGACTTCATTTTGGCATGATCCCCGTAATTTTGGGATTCCTAAATGCATGTTAATGCATCTTTGATAACTGCAATAGCTATTACGCTGCACAGTGGACTGAGACTATTGTCGCTGTAGTGGGATGTCAGAAGCGGTGGTCAAACCTAGATAACCAGGTTAGTGAAAACTCAGTTTAACTGACTAAGAAAACTGACTTGTAACAATTTTCATCTTTGGCAAATTACCCTACAGCTTTAACACTAAACCCGGGCTTCTGAACTTTTTAATTTACCTGATGACGGGAAAAATACAATAAAGGACGGGAGTCGGGAGACAAAGGAACAAAAAGGTACGGGAGGCGGGAGAACGGGGTACGGGAAGCGGGAGGTTGTCACCCCCCTGTCCCCCCCCCCCCCCCCCCACTCAAGTACTATTGATTAATCGATTACGTTTAGGATTTGCTACGTCTTGATAAAAGTCTGCATTAACTGGTTTTTAAAACCAAGTGGGTAAAATAATTCACATTAATTGTAGAAAGAGAAAGAATATAGGCTGCTAAAGAAAGACTTCCTCTTAGAATGAACATTTATAGGTTCATAGTAAGCAAAAACAGCTGCGTTTACTGAGGTCAAGAAGCTTACCTAAGGTTGATTCAGTGTAGAGCATTGTTCAGTTATGAAGAAGCTTCAAAAGCCTGGAATAAACAATAACCACATTGATCAAACTTTATAGATGAAGCATTACCTTTTATTATGACCTTTTGAATGTAATTAAGCTAAGCAACTGAAAGCTAACTGACCTCGCATTTCACTGTGGAGTAGAAGCTGCCAGAAAAATTGTCACATGTACTTTCACTCTTAGGTCCCAGTATTTTTCTCGGTCGATCTGCAAAAAATTGGAATGTCAATAAGGGAAAACTGAATGAGGAAATTGGATCGAATTATGTCAATTATCGGGAGAAGCGATAAATAGGCTAGTACAATTTCTATGGTATCAATATAATAAGAGTAATATTAAAGTTATAACTTGTTATCTAAGAAGATATAACGAAGAGACAAAATTCTCTGTTACTCCGAGTTTCGTGCTCACGCACTGATCAGACAGTATTTAATTAGGATTAAATACTGTCTGATGAGTGCGTGAGCACGAAACTCGGAGTAACAGAGAATTTCGTCTCTTCGTTATATCTTCTTATTCGAAGCTCTACACTTAAAAAGTGTATTGAGCACTGTTTAACGGCTTTAGCCACTTTATTACACGTAACTGGTTATCTAAATATTATATGACTGAATATTTGAGCCTTCCGTAAAATTTAGCTCTATTGGCAGAAGATTTTATGAATGTGTGTATTGAAAAACCTTGAATGCGTCATGTTGATTCTTTAGATGATTCTCGTCTCTTAACCTGCTCATAAAATGGGTAAGTTAATCTTTCCGATCAAAAATCTACAGCTGAAGGTAAAATATTGATAAGTACAAACCTGTTGACTTTTCAGGAGTAAATGTCTAATGTAGAGAAAAAGAGGGACAGAAGAACTGATAAGTAAAGATAAGCAAGGTCTCGGGGGGGGGGGGGGGGGGGTACTGTCATATATGACCTGAATTCTATGAGGAAAATACTCAGTTTATCATTTTTTTATGCAGAGATCGCACAAATTCGCAACAAGGAATTATATAAATAGCCTTTCCTGAGTTCCTCGGGATATAGCTCTAACTCAGTTCATGTAGCTAAACGGCTTCAACAAGCTCCAACAGTGGCTCAGTGAGAATGAATCCTAGTTTAATTCACACTTCCTTGTCGAAAAACAGGAAAAAAAAGATTGACCATGATTGGAAGATAAACAGCAGAACTGTGTGTTTAGCGAAAAACGCAAAAAAAACCGCATTAATCTACCAAGAATGAGTCCAGAATCACGCGATCTAAATTTGCCAAATAAGGGACGCAAAAGTGACAATAAGAAGTTGTAGCTTTGTTGATTTGCGCTTAAAACGAGAAAGAAGTCTGTTAAAGACTGAAAACATTATTTAAGACTTCTTGAAAGACTTGGACGTTCACGACGGTCACCGATCTTTAGCTGATAATTTTAAGTTTACTGATCATCTTTTCACACAAAAATTCCTTTGCAGCTTGAAATTAATGATTTCGAGAAGAAGCTTCATGAAAAGTTGCATGCAATGTTGGCTCAATATAACAGAGTCAGTTTTGTGTTAGTAAGACCTTCATTTCCTTATCATTAATGTCGCGATTTACCCCTAAAGCGTACACTGAAGATACTATCTAGTGACAAAACAAGCCACAAATAGAGAAGTAATTCCGTGGCGTTCATTCTCTGATTATTCCTTTGTGCCTTGAACTTTAAATTTTTGAAAGTGAACATTCTAGTTTTAGAAAGTCTGCTTACGGACGTCACTGGGCGATCCAAATATATGGCTAACAGGAATAAGGAATGGGTACATCAAGAACCAGCGATAATACCAAGCTAAGGTACCCGATTTCTCATTCTTTGATTTAAGACAAATTAAGACTTGGAAAACCGAACAGTTAGCATGGCATGGAAGCTCTTTCCGATCTGCCTCGGAAGTGAGACATATTTACAAGAAGATGTACTTCAGTGAAAGAGTAATTATATATACATCGAATGGCGTCAACGTCTGGGCCGGAATCACGCGATATTTTGGTGAGAAACGACGGATCATTCTTGTACACATAACGCAATGTTATGCTAAAGAGGAAAGAGTAATTTTAAATCACACACTTTTCAGGTGTTGGCCAGTGGGGGTAGCAGTGTATCATTATACCGATAAGAATTCACCGTAATACCTCAAGTTCTCTTAAACACCCGACAGCAATAGGAAACGTAGTACGACACGGTACACTTGTTTTGTTTTTTGATCATGGCAAATGCCATCTAGCCATCCAGCTTATCATACATAAAACATAATACAAACCTGTTCATGAAGTTTGGTTAAGGTCTGAAGAAAATGAAGTGAATGACGACAAGTCCCTTTAACGTGATTCTTTCCTGTGAAATAAGCAACATGATTGTAAGGCATTCTAAAGTATTACCGCTGTGACCAAAGAAGGGGAATCATATCGTTGATTTTGTGGATTTTATTACAACATCTAAAATGACAATCGAGTGACAGGGAATTTACCAGAAAAATCCGCAATCTTTATAACCAAGCAACAAGATAAGGGTCGAAGGGGGGGGGGGACTCTCAGGTATATGAAGCTCCAACAGGGTATGTCAATTGACTTTAGCCTTTTTGGCTTTTGTGAATTATTTGTGAAAATGGGAATAGATTTTAAACATTTTGATCTTTCATAGAGAATGGTTTGCTCTAAAATTAGGTATTTAACCACAACATTTCTCTTCTATTCAACATCTCCTGAGAAGAAGTTGACTGTGATTAATTTTAAGTTCTTATGCAAAGTGGTAACAAATCAATCACCTACTGCCTGAGTGAAAGCTAAGAAAATGCATCAGCGTGCCCGCATTTTATCAGTATGGCACAAAATAAGGCAATTAATTCTGCTTCAGGTCTGAAATATAGTGGAAAAAATAAAACATGATTCGGTGAGATACAGGGAAGAGTCGCACGAAACAGACCCCACACCACCTCCCACAGTTTTCAAGAGTATCCCCCCGGTCTTTACTATTGTATAAGCAGATATGCTCACTTGCTCTTCTGAGTTTCACTCCGTTATCACGTGAACAATTCACGAGGACTTTTAACTTGTAGACAAAGACATGATTGTGTCTGTGCATATGCACAAAGTAGACTAAGAGGTCAAGTCATGTATCGCTTTCATAAATCGCATCCAGTATGTTCACGTGTTCACTTTTTAAGCCTATAATAAACGTATTTCTTCACAGCAAACTCCTTTGCAGCTCGAACTTAAGTGTAATACGTGAAGGAACTAAAAGTGAAAAAGAAAATAAGTGAACAGGGAGGCGTTTTGGCATTGCATTGAGATTGGGCATTAACTTTAATGAGTCATGGGTTGGGCTGTCATTTTGTGAAGGGCTCTTTGAAAAGTTCTCTTTGAATTAAGAAGTCATGCGATGTTACCTGAGAACCACACAATGAAAAACATTTGTATAGTATTTCGATAACATTGTTTGTCAAAATTGTAGTTTCGTTCGCTAATGCCTACCCTGGGTGCCAGAGACTTTTCATGCACGGTTTCCGGATTCCAAAAACCAGGATTCCGGATTCCACAAGCAAAAGTTTCTCGGATTCTGGATTCTACAAGCAAAAATTTCACAAATTCCGGAATCCGGATTCCCTTACACGGGGCAAATAGACAACAAACAGGAATCAGAAGTCATGAAACTGCGAGAATGCATGTGAATACTACAAATGTTTCCGGCTTCAAGGAGAGATGACTAAGGTTAAAATAGAGAGGTAGAGTTTATCGGAAGTCGGAAGGATTGAGGTAGAGAACTAATTCGGTTTAGCTTTCGTGGTTTGTTCATCCATCGAAATCAATCTCGATCAATAGCTCGGGGATTGCGGTCTCGAGCTACTTTTATTTTAGAGTAAATCCATGGTGACTGCAGTGTGAAGTACCAAGAATGTTTTATTTTCAGCGTCAGTAAACATATTTTAAACAGACTCGCTACAATCATACGAAATGATCGCGTCACAAGCAAGCTGTATACGAAACTGTGACTCCATACAATTTAAAAGCCACTCGTGATTCAGCACTAAATGTCTGTAAAACTAAGGTGAAAATCAAACACAAACTTGATCGTGAAGGGTTTAAAGAAAATGAAACGGACGATGGTATGGTCCTTCACGCGATTCTTGACTGTAAAGAATTTCAACTTGACTGAAAGGGAATCCTTAACTATATCACCGCTGTGACCTGTGTCATTTTAAATAAGAAGGGGAATCCAATCACATCTTTGATTTTGTGGATTTAAATACGATGCTTGACATGACAAGTGCCTGTCACGGAATTTGATGAGAAATTACGCAATCGCTGTAAGTACGAAAGAAGCCTTTTGCTATTCGTCCCCCAAAAGATGGGGGCAGGGCGAAGCGTTCCCCCATAATTTGCAGCGTCAACTTTTAAGCCTTCACCAGCAGCCTCAACTGAGCTTTCTGGTTTAAAATAGGCTAGGGTTTGGCTTGATATTGGTTGTTATTTTACAAGAGGAAACTTTTTTAATGCGTGTACTGGAACTGTCTCATTTTGAGTCAGTTCCAACACGAGGTATAGAGTTACACGAGCTATGCTTTTCTCTAATGTCAGCGCAGATCAAAGTAGTCACCGGGGACACAATACTTCAACAGGGCGTCAAATTTTCGATCAGTTCAGCATCAGAGAAACGAAAATCTCCTAATTTGGTCTAAAATAGGGTAAAAGTTGCATGAATCCAACCAAATTCTTTGTGAGTCCCACCGCCCTATTTTGCTCTACTTTACATTTAATTTTCTGGCGACATATTCGTTATCCGCGTTCCAGAGGTCATTTTTTTTCTTATTTAATTCGTGAACCGCGAGGACGGTTTATTTCATCCTAGATATTTCAAGAACGGACCTCTGGAGCCAGGGTACATTGTCATTATCGTGGCTTTTATCTCAAAGGTAGTTTATATCTGCTTCTCAGATATAATTGGTGATTTCCGCTCATGAGAAAAATAGAAGCTTCAGAAGTAGACTAAGAGGTCAAGCCATGTATCGTTCACATAAAGAGCATCCCTCTAATAAGTCAAAATTTCACCAGCAAGTTTCTTTGGGTTGAAGCAAAGTTTTAAGATGCGAAGGACGGAAATAAACGTGAATATGAAAATAAGTGAAGTGAAGGGGTGAACTCTTATTTTTCCATTGCACTGACATTTGGCAGAACTTTAATGAGTGGGTGACGCTGTCATTCACGCGATACTTTCCCTATGATCAACACTAAAAAGTTGCCTTATTTTGCTGACATTGTTTGTCAAACAGGCTATCATTTTAGTTCAGTC
>OZ037783.1:31110125-31192625 GCA_964035525.1 Porites cylindrica
GATGTGTCTGCGCATGGCAAAGTTCAACTGGTTGGAAACTGCTCCTGCGCTGTACTGACTGTTACATCCGGGACATGTATCGTTGACTGCCAGTGCGTTCGACTACAAAAAAATTGGTGCAATGTATTAATTTAAGACCTAAATCTTTATACCTTATTGTATGACCAAGTCATTTCTAATCCTGTGTAAATTATAAGCTCTACGACGGAAGAAAATAATATCATTTGATGTTAAACTGTGAATGAACATTAACCCTTTAAACTCCGATATCCACATACAAATTCTTTAAACTGATCTCCATACATTTTCTAAAAGAATTAATTGAGAGAATTTGATAAAAGATCATGGTATTTTCTCTTTAGTGATCATTCTATTAATTCCCATAACTTTATCTCTTTATCTCTTTGAATATTGTTAGGAGAAAAGTGTTGTTGGTCACTATTGGCTCTTACAAAGGGTTAACTGTTAAAAGTGTACTTACAGCGCCTTTAAACAGGAGTTCGAGGGTCGTTTCTTGACCACAGCTGGAGCGCTTACACTTGACTATAAATCGCTCACAATCCTTGAGAAACAAGTAAGGTGCAGATTAGGGTTAGGGGTTCCTTTTGTGTTTTTAACTATTCACCATTTTCACAAAGAGCATGAGGCCCTCAAATTTTGTGTTCCGGTCTTGTGGACTTTAGAACATGCCGATTGTCATAGACACAATCCACTTTACGTTAAAACGAGACGTCTCAGTGTTATTTAACCTCCATTTCGAGGACATTTCTTTCACCTTAATTCCCAGATTGGTAATGGGGACGGAGGCGGTTCTAACTTTTGAGTCTGTGGATGAAATCCTATGGTGTTACCATTCAAATGAAACCTCTTCAACAGTACTTTCACACGATACTATTTATTTAGCATGTAGTTCTAATTTTTGAGTCTGTGGATAAAATCCTATGGTGTTACCATTCAAGTTAAACCTCTTCTGCAGTACTTTCACATGGTACTATTTATTTAGTAGGTAGTTCTAACTTCTAACTTCCTTTTATTTATTTTATTTTATTTTATTTCATTATTCTTTTTAGGCTAATGATTACTTTAATGAAATATTTGTTTTCTTCTATCTCGGACATATTAGCTTAAAGAGCTACACTGTAAATCTGAGGATAAATAAAGGTGATGATGTATGATACTGATGATGATTTGAATCTGTAGACAACATCCTATGGTGTTACTATTCAAATGAAATCTCTTCAGTATTCTCATATGCTGCTATCTGGTTTTCATTATTTAACAAAATTAAATTGGGAGATTTCGTCGAATTTTGACCTTGATCACCTCTGGAAGGGAAAATATTCACAGTTATACCGACCTTAAACCTTTCCTCGTCTGTCATCTGAGCCTGGCCACCAAGCAACGCGTCATTTTCATCATCATGAAGGGCAGAGCTGCCACGATAACAAGAAGGGCCCAGGCCTTTGCAACGAAAAAAATGGTGATAAACTTTTAATAAGATTGTAAAATCCAAAGTGAGGTGCCAGAAAACTATCAATTAACCAAAAAATTGTTTTGAAAGAAATAACTTTGAAAAGATTGATTTGCAAACACCATAGCTCCCACAGCTCGCGCAGATGACAACAACAACAACAACTTTCACCTCTTTTCCCTACTATCGGTTAACAAATTCACAAGTTTTCTCTTAAAAATTTACGTTATCAAACACATGGTTAACGCCTCATCGTGTATTGTTAAGTTATGGATGCACTTGGGAGACGTCTTGGAAGGATTGCTAAGCTCGCAAGAACTCGAGGTATAGTTTATTGACGTCATCATCGTGCTCAATGGGAATATGAAGCACGCCCGCGCCATTGAATTTCAATAGGCAAACATTCTAGCTATGTTATAAGGCAAATTTTCTGAGCCAGAAGCCGTAAATACGGATAAAACGCCTTTGAGTTTTTTCCCTAAGAAAGAGCTAGGCTTCTAGGGAGAATAAAATTGTGATATCAGGTCATTTTGTTGTTGCAATCTACAAGAAAACACGAAAGGAGTTAAAATACTTTAAACAGACTTAATCAGTGGACACATTTTGTTTAGATGCGAACTGTTTTCTAGCGGAGGAATAAAATCGCCCATTTACTTACCTAAACACTGGGCAATATGAGCTGCATCTGTGCCGTCGATGGGATCGCACAAACGAGCTACAACCGGGTGAACCTGATTAGCGAGATAGTATTTCACATCTAGGATATAAATACGTCAAGGAGTGAAAAACTAATTGATAATGACCCATCTGAGGAAAGAACGCAGAAATTCCATACTGATGACGCAATGCCAACCAGATCTGAGTGTAAAGCTTCTGATTGGTTAGAACCTTGCTTCATTCAAATGTCAAAGGCACTAACAGATCTGGATACTTACACGTCACAAGAGCCATAGCCATAATTATGACTCTTGCACGTCATCAGTAAGGCTGCGCTCGTTCCTGTGACGTCATTTCGCGGGGAAACCAGTGATGGCCTCGCGAAAAGTCGGCTTTTTTCTCACGTTCCATCAGCTGCTGCTAGATGAGGGAAACTTGTGTCTTTTGTCTTTTAAATAACGTTTATTTATTTAAAGGATACCGATCTTGAGTGTTTCAGATTTGCAGAACTCGTCCGGATGATAAGCTCGCTGACTTGCAGCTAAGGTGGAACCGTCCTGAAAGAAACAGCAGAGAAAAAAAATAACTGAGCGAGTGGCATAATTTCCACGTTTCCTTCTTTGTAGTGTGTTTGATCATCTCCGACGGACAGAAACACTAAAAGTCTTCATAGTATTTTCGTTTAAGATGAAATACAATAAAATAAAGAGGTAAAATGGGAAAAATGGCTACCAGAGCTGCCTCCCTGTCAGGGTTTTTGCTATTTTTTGTGACGTGTCACGCTGCAAGAGATGTAGCGCAATGTCACGCAAGATGTATATTTTTAACCCGGGGGGACTTCCATAATGGTATGAAAGGGGCAGGGATGCTCGTCGGAAATTTTAAGTTAAACCACTTAAGAAGACCAACCTGGGCAAGGGTCAACCTTTTTTTGACCCCTAAAAGAGACCATTTTGTTACAATGTTCTTTAGCTATTGATGTTATAGAAAACTTTGATTACATGAATTGAGTAAATAAGACGAACTCACAAAATATATATCTTCGCGTGCAATCATAAAAGAGACCTTTACGGCTAAATACAATGAAGTAGTGCCCAGAACACCCTAAAAGAGGCCAAAATCCGAAATTTACACCTCTAAGCGAGACGACAAGCATCCCCGCTGCTTTCATATGGGATCCCCCCGGATTACTTGTTTACATCTAAATACCATAAGCGTGATTTCGTAGTTTTCTTTAGTGCGCTATTCACAAACATGTGAACTCTAAAGTTCAAAAGTCGCCTTCAAAATTGGGTTTTTCGCTGCCGTCAATCATAATTACGATCACAAGCAACAAACCATGAAACACAGAAACACACAAACCGGATCGAAATCCACCAATCACCAATCGCAAACCATGACCTTTTGAACCTGTTAAAGTAAAGTCCTGTTTCCTAAGAGGTCTGTTAATATGATTGACGGCAGCGAAAAACGCAATCGTCAGTTGAATTTCAGAATTCACATGTTTGTGGAAAGCGCAGTAATAAAGACGTAATCATCATAAAACCGCTAATAATAGCTCTGCTCTTGATGAAGATTGCCCTTTTCTTAGGCGCTAATGCCTTTTAGAAATGTCTAAAACTTCTTTGGGGGGCGGGGGGCTCCATGACCGCTTCCGACATCCCTGGCTACAAACAACAATTACCCGGCAACTTGAAATCTTAGTGACAACCCTGCAACAAAACAAGGCTCTACAGACAATAAAAAATAAAAATGTCATTTTCTGTTATTTGAATTTTTCCAAAGGGGTTTTTATATGAAACTAGGGTCTCTAAAAGACAGTTATGCTGCGGCACATTCTGTTGATACTGCCATTAGTTAGGCAGTGATCCATCCGCTTCAGGGTTCATCCAAAAAAATGCAACCATTTTTTAAGGACTTTTGAAGGACCACATTAGATTTTCAAGGATCACCTACTAGGAACATAACTTCCGCTCATCCCCCCCCCCCTCTACTTTTTCTTTTCTCACTGGAACCTTTGTTTGCTCTGTAATTTATATGTTTACAGGCGTTTTCATCGAGCGCGCGAATGGTTTTGCTCGCGAAAGCGCCATGATTAAACTCCGGAAGAGTGGAGGAAATGGGGCGAGTCACGTGCATCTTGATCCTTTATATTACGGTATTATACCAGACTAGGACGCACTGTCTTTCTTTCCATTAAAAAAAGTCACGGGGAAGTGCAACCCCTGGCTGCACTTTAACCCACGGTAAGGCTTAGCCCTTGGAGACAGGTCCGGAAAAATATCCACTCCAGGGTGTGGACCCCCGTCCCACCTGATCTGTACTCCACCCAGGAGGGCCACCCCTCCTGGTTCCCCTTAAAACCTAGTGACTGGGGGATAGGAGCCTCACCCCCGGAGACTGATCAGGACTCCTGTCCAGGGTGGCTACCACTGGTATCACTCAATATTGTCTTCCCCACAGGAGGGCTTCTCTCCTGGTCCCCTTACCCCTATAGTTGAGTGCTTCCCTGCCACCAGAATTTTGCCAATTACTTTTGTGTGTTTTCTGTGTGTATCTACATGCAGAACCTTTATGCATAACCACTGCCAATTGGAAAGTTTATTAAGGCACAATTCAGTCCAAATTTCTCTGAACATTTTGATTAACTCCAGAGCCTGACGACTTCAAATATTTTTAAAAGAATGTGTTACTTTCAATGTGTTTTTTTTGCAGATTACCTTTTTGTAGGTTAATGCATTCTACGTGTGAAAATAAAAACATTTCTCTATGAGGAAAGCATATTGCACCATAACAAAAGAAACTGCTTTCCTTCTTAGCCAGATCATTACTTAACAGCACTTTTGGAGGCCATTTTCATCATTAGCATGGTGATGATCGTGGGGGAGGGGGGGGGGGGGAGGGTTGGGGCATGGTATTTTGTGCACATTTATGGGAGATGGAATGAGGGGGCAGGAACGAAAATCACACCATTTAAGATTATAAATGAAGGGGTTGGGGGCTTAGAGACAACACAAAGGAAAAATTACATCTAAAATAATTCTCATTCGCCATCTACATAAATAATATAATGAGCCCTCCTTTATTAAATGAATGAATGACTGAATGATCAAATGATTGATTGAATGATTGACTGACTGACTGTATGACCGTTTGATTTACTACCTATAGCCTTGACTGACAGAACAGACTGATATTACTCCCAACATTCAGTAAGTTTCTCATTTGATAGAATCACTGTTTGTTTCACGATGGAATGAATGAATAACTGACTGTTTCATTAACTTGATTTTTTTTAGTACAGTCAGTCCAGGTCAAGCATACCCCCAAGATAGCTTTAAGGAAAGATTATTTGAAAAATGAAACCATTAGTAGTTGCAGCAACCAGTATCAAATTCAAACCTGCATTTCTGCATGAATTTAATATTTATTGTCTACAAGGCTCAAAATTTGTGCATTCAAGGCATAAAGGCTGTCTGTCTGAGGTATTCGACAACATGTTTCAATATGCTAGTAATATCGATTGCTACAACACGAGATATACAGCTAAGAAAAATCTTTATAAGATGAGTGTACGAACAAACGTAGCTTAAGGCAAACAATCAATCTCTTTTATAGCGACAGACATTTGGAAGGACCTTCCAACTCATTTAAAAAACTCAAGTTTGTCTGCATTTCCAAAGAAATTTATACACTATCTACTCTCAGAACAACAAATTAATGAAATACGCTACCTGTGTGGCATCATGGTTTTGGTTGGGCACGCAACGTAATAAAGGCATGCAAGGACAGAGAAACAGCGAGGAGATTGGGGCGGGAACAATGAGAAACCGCCTGCCTGGACAGATGGCCTTTTTGGGTAGTCCGAATGCCTGCGTATGGATTATTCCATTTGGATAAGAACGTTCACCCACCAATCAAATGTTTGGTAATCTCCTATTGGAGAGTTCCAACTGACTGAACAATAATCTTCTCCGCAAAACAAAATCAACATATCAAAGAAGTGTTGACAGGAGCGTTATCAATCTTAAATATTTGATGGAAAAACAGGGCAACTGTGTTAAAACCTGAACAGGAAATGGCCATTTAAAGTCTTCTTCATAGAAGAGATGTTATATGGCAATTTTGTCCCCATCGAAAACCTGTATGATCGCAATTTCACCTCTAAAAAGTAAATTTTTATATATGTAGACAACCAGATTTTGGAAATGTTGTCACTGAGCTGTACAGCAATGGAGCTTAAATTTGCTTTGAGAAAGTCCACCTCAACTTTCTCTATTACTCGGTGTTTGAGAATAATGCACTACATCAAACAGTGTCAGTGATTGTGGTCGACGAATCACACACAGTAGAAGAAAGATGCACAGCATAATTCTGATTACTTTGTCTAGCTTAAGTAATTTAAGCTACAACGTAAATCTGAAGAGTGCCCTATCTGCAAAAATTCAACATCCTGCAAACAACACTTAAAAGCCAGCCGGGCCCAGCATCAAAACATGGCTGGAAATTATTCTTTGTTTTTTTTCTCCTTATTGTATCTCTTTTGATTTTACCTGCTAGCTACATGTAGAACCTAAAAAAATTGTTCAGGGAGCTAACAAGAAAACCAACTGGTTCATTTAGCTTCCTGGCTCGCACATGATTCTCATTACATTTAATTTATCTTCTACTGGAAGTAAATTTATTTACTAGATTGTAATATCAACCATGTACATTGACAAAGGCATAAAGATTATTCATTATTCTTTTTAAATAAATTATTGGTTTTTGATTTTTCATGAAATTTAATACTCACGAAATTCAGTGAGAATAAGGTGCTAACATTTTTTCTCTGGCATTTTATCAAGGGTGCATTAAATCAAGTAAATATGATAGAAGTATGTCACACATATTACTGTAAAAAAAAATAGAAGAGTTGTTTACCTTGTCCTCAGAGCTGCCTTTTCTTGCTGATCTCGTTTTCTGATTATATTACATTGTCTTGCAGTTTGCCTTGCTGTTCCTCTTCATCAAGATTCTACAATACATGTATGTAACAGCGTAGTCCGTCATTGGAGGAAAATCACATTGACAAAAATTAAGTTAACAAATTGCAACTTTTTTAAGGTTAGAACTTGTATAAGACATCCCTGGCAGTGAAAAAAAAACAAGAAAACTTTCTTGTTTAACAATTTATTCATATCAATTTTTAAGACAGTCCATATTTTACTAAGGGATACAGCATTCTACACAGGATACCGGTACGTGAAAGACGCTGGGGTTAAATAATGACATTTGCAACTCAATCTCTCTTTTGAGGGTTTGTACAGATTTTTGGATCCAAAATTCAAGATTTTTTCCAGACTTTTCTGCATGAGTAGCCATCATGAGTTGTAATTGAGGAAGCCTTATGTTATAAGCCTTGTGGTTTCTATTAAAGGCTTCCTCGCCAATTTTGTTCTGTAGTGTATTTCAATTTTTTCTTTTTTTCTTTGTACATTTTGTGTGGCAAAATAAAGAAATAAAATAAATAAAGGGTACCATTTATCAAAAAGAGATATACAAAAGGGGTACCTTTTTTGTCCAAAATGGTATATAAAAGGGTAAGGGGTTGGACCATGTTACAGAGTCCACTACCCCCCACCCCCCCCCCCCCCTCCTCCCCATACAAAATTTTGTTCAGTTCTTCTCCTATGGGTGGCTGTTACCACCAAAAATACAGTCATGTCAAATAGCACAGACAGAACGCAACTGGTCTCCCCTAGTGATGAATTACAAAATGGTTCAAATAATAAAGGAATGATCATTCCTAAAAAAAATAGTGTGGTTGTTTTGTGTCAAATGGTTCACCTAAACTACAAACAATTTGGTCAGATGAGAAGCTGTTCACTGGTACAGCTGGAGATGTTAAAACAATACTGCCAAACAAGAATAGGTTTGTTTAAATTATAATCCATTCATATACCATGTGCGAAATGATTGAGCTTGATAACGACCGGTCGGCTTCTCTGTTCGTGATGGTTTGAGTAAAGTAAGAAGTCACTCAAACATTTACAAATGGTTTAAGGCATACGCAAATGATTCAATGTGATGTCAAATGATTTAATCGAGAGGCAAATGGTTTAAGACATACGCAAATGATTCAATGTGATGTCGAATGATTATCAAATGATTGTATAAACAAAGCGGAGTTATCCTATCTATCTTAGTATCTGAGGGCTCGTCGTTCATTTGATGTGAAGGGGGGTAGCTATTTTGAGAAAGCTGAGATTATTTTAAAGCTTTCCCCCCCCCCTCAAATTCATCCTAGCTTTTTAGAAATGACCCCACCTCATTCTCTCTTGCCCCCCATAAATTTTACATTTTGTGAATGTGACTCCCCCCCCCCCTCCACCGCATATTCTAGCTATAAATCGTGCTGAGGTTCACTGTGTAGTAACTTTTTAAATAAAATGATGACAACCAAATCCTGCTGTTTTATCCAAGACAAAAATATAGACATAAATAACAAAACAGCAAAGAGAAAAGCAACTTGAGGTTTCCTGATATTTCGGAAGTCGTGTGTGAGATTGACTTGCACTTGTGACCATGACGTGTATTCTGTACCTGCCAAATTTCATGTTTCACCTTAATTTGTACCAGATCTGCTTGATTTACTTGATGATTTAAGCCATAAACTTAATCCTTTACCATACTCTTAAATTTAAGCTTAAGTTTAACTTAAGCTACTTAAACATAAGCTTACCTCACAAGACCCCCACCAGATTTTTCAAGACTTCCCCCATGGCACGTGCGAGAATTTTTAGATCATGAATAAAGCCAAGTGTTGACGAGTAAGTAAAAGAACTGCTGAAGCTCAAATCCGAGTTCCAGAAGTCTAATTATGTTACTTTTGATCTAATTTACTACACACGGGTTCTGTCTGGTCAATACTTCGTCGCCATATTGGTTTCGTTTCGTTTAGAACCCAGTCTCTCGATTGTCGCGTGCCTCTCGAGAGCGGGCTTTCGCAGTACTCGTAAAACGCGCTCAATGGTCCTCAATAGAGTCAGGAGAAAAATGGTTGTCATGCCTATTACTTGTTCATGAACTTTCGCGATTTATGGGTGAGGTAAATAGTAAATATTACTCTTAACAGTGACAAGTACTCTGAACTGAGTAATGAAACCAGCACAGTGTGGAATGTGAGTGCTGAAACCCATCTGAGATTATGGAACGCAAAATATGGTTCGCGCATGCCCAGGAATCGAAGCACCATCTTTAATGTGAAAGTAATCCACTATCCTTGCAATTGTGAGCCTTTAAGTAAAATAGGCAGGCTATCTCTCATTAGCATTGAATTGAACCTATTCCAGGAGCTAGAGTCCGTGGTTCATTCAGTCAGACGGCTAAACCATGATAATTGGTTTGTCCCTGTGGACTTGCTGATATTTCATATTTTGATGATCCCTAATAAGGACACCCTTGGGTCGAGACCGGGTGATATGGCTTTGCTCATGCGTTAGGTGCTGCCCAGGAACGCAACTAGATACCTTCTGATCTTTTCCAGTAACGGGGTAGTTCCATCGAAATAATTGTACCATCGCGTGTGATACTCGCGCACAATTTTGATGAGGGCGCCGCACAAAGAATAAACAAACAAAATGGTGTTGGAAATAACCTTCATGGGAGGTGAATAAATTCCATTTTCTGTCACTATTTTCAGGAGAACCTTAAGCAGGGACGTTTTTGAGCGACGTACGTCAACCGGAAGTGGACTTTTTGCACTCTTGAGCCGTGATTTTGAACAAATTTGGGAGCAAATTGTTTCTTTAAGAGTAAAAACACTTAGCAATACAAATTTGGTGGTGCCAAGGCATATTAAAAAGAAAAAGGCTTACTTCTGGTTGACAAGCGTCGTTCAAAAACGTCGCTGCTTAAACACCCTATTAACTTCGAATGTGATGACTATGAATGGGACTCCGATATGGTAATCACCGGAGTGAGATTGTTATTGTTTTTGATTTGTATGAAGGACACTGGGGCGTGATTTTTGAATAAAAGTTCAGGGAAATATAGTGACGTTCATCCCTAAAGGTTTGACAACCAGGTATAAAAAGAGTACAAAGCGACATATTGAGTTAGGAGAATTCCCCCGGCCCAACCCCTGCCGTGGTTTCATGAGGACAAGATGTAAAAATCCCAGTTTCTCTAATACGCCTTTCTCTAATATGTTTGCTCATCTTGTTTTCGTTACTTTCTGAAAAACATTCAGGGGTTTTTCTCTCCTCTCCACCATTACTGTGGCCTGGCACCGGGAGGCTGAGCCCGCATTACAAGGAACTAAGATCTGAAGAGGGTGTAGATTGAGAAACCATTGGTTGACTATAGTCTTATGTTCTCATAAGAACAGGCAAATATCAAGAAAGCACTTTCATTTAATTAATAAGCAATATAGGATGTGTATTTACAGACTGAAGTAATAAAAAATACCAGCAAGTAATGGAAACATCTGACTGAAAACAGGCAAACCAACCAATTAATCCTCTAACTATCATAGCGACAATTAGCTAGAGACGGTTTTATCTCCGGCACACATGGTTCGTATAACTCCAGACAAACACATTTCCAAGGACTTTTCAAGGATTTTTCAAGGACAAATTTCAGTTTTCAAGGACTAAGATTTATTTAATAAATCGACATTCTTTAACCCCCTCTGATCACCTTATTGCCAAAAACACGTCATGGAACCATTTACCTATTTTACTTCTTCGGCCATCATGAATCACGATATTTTTACTACTTTTCCGCAACGAGGCTTTGCAAAATGACTGTGTATGACTCAGTTGCAATTGCATCTGAGGTACAGAAATAGTATTTGAAATAAAGAAACAGAAATAAAATATTGTTCATGCACAAAATGTCTTAACGTTACCCGTGAGTTTTACAGGTTCTTATACCGAGGATGAGCCAAATGTTCCTCGACAAAATAATCTAATTTAACAGAAAAAAGTTGTCTGGCGTAGACAAGGTTGTGAATTTCAAGGACTTTTCAAGACAAGACCTAATAAAGAAATCAGTACTTTTTAACGACCTAAACCGAATTCAAGGACTTCAAGACGACTAGTAAAATTCAAGACGTTTTCAAGATTGTACGAAACATGGACACAGAAACAGACCTCATTCATTATTTCACTACGATGCCCGTCATCTTTGCACGGGCTTTACTGCCGTGAGGATTGATCGGATAACAGCAAAGTCACGTGGTATTTCAGGGGGTAAAACGGTCGAGTTTGTTTATTTTCTCAAAACGAAATAAAGAAGCAAAATGCACGGTTCGAGTTTCGTCAAGTTTTACGTCATTATTGATTGCTGTGAGGACATCTGGGTGCCTAACCCTAACCAAACAATACTAAAACAATTGAAAGAATGGAATGTCATTGTTTCCTGCGACCAATTAGGAGACACCTTCCGAGCAGCTCCTACACTACTCCTTTTGTCCTGTGACCTGTGATCATGTGTTCTGTACCTGCCACATCTACAGTCGCCACTGCATCCAAAGAAGTAACAACGATCATTTCCACCCATAATTTGCCATTATCGTCTTTAAGATGAAAAATGATAAATTTTCTGCGATCACGCGACCGCGATTCTGAGAAACCATGTGACGTCGTTTTAACCCCTCCAGTCCTTAAGTGCCTGCAAAGATTCCAGGTTTTGTGAATAAGGTCTACTAAAAAGGCATGAAGGTTTTGAATAAAATGTAATAATCATTTTTATTTTTTTAAGTCTATTTTGCTAATAAGTCTAATTTCGCATAACTATTTTAAGATCTTTTAATGTGGTAGTTCTTGTACCTGTGTTAAAATCCCCTGTCCAACTTGATTCAGATTTGCGGTAGGGGTGCTTTGATTCAGGCCAGGAAAGAACATCACTGCAATTATTTTGATTATTTATTATTTCTCTGTTGAGAGCGGGCTCTAAAACTCTTACTTACTTCAACTCCCATCATCCCATCACTTATAAATCTTTTAACTTCTGTTTGTCTATGTATCTGTGTAACGAACAAGTAAATACTTATTATTGGCTCAGCTGAAACTCTGTTTTTTCTTTCCATACGAAAAGTGGAATAAACTTCAACCCGGCAATCGAAACAACACAGAGGTCACTGAGGTGACCATTTATTGGAGCCGAGCTACTGTTTACGCTTTTTTAGTAATTCCGAAAATACAGACCTATGTATGCTGTTCAACCTCCAGTATTTACTTAACATTTAATTAAGCGGTTTATGTTACTCGATACCAGGGCGGATAAACCTTTATCCGCGCTGCTCGATACAGTCAAACACAAATTGAAATCCGCTGAAATGCGACCTCGTTCCTACAGGACTCGATCTTAATTTTTAGTTCAATGGCAAAGCCTGTTTTTTGATCAGTCGTTGCTGACACCTTAATTAAATTGAGTTTACAAATTTTTCAGCACCAGAAATACTGGATCTCGTGGTTTAAAGGTGATTAATTCCCAGATCTCGCTTCATAATAACGCTAAATCCCGCGTCCCGTCCAAAAATGCAATCCCGCTTCCATATTTCTTTAGAATTCCGAATCCCGGTACCCTGCGAGCAGAAGCCCTTCTATCTTCCTAGATAAGTCGGGAAGAGGACTTATCTAGGAAGATCGAAGGGCCTCTGCTCGCAGGGTAGAATCCCGGACTCCAAAAGGCCAAATCCCGGATCCCGAAAAACGTATTATGGGGAACGCAACCCAGTGAGCCACTGCTGGCTCCTGAATCTCTTACAAATTTCTTTAATATGCAATTTACTGAAAAAATACCTTCTGTGACCCTTTTTTGTTACCTGTTGTTTTTACCTCTTTATTTTAAACATCGATCCCTGCACCATTTCATTATTTAATGCCAATACAGTCAACTCTCTCTATGACGGACACCTTTGGGACCGGTAGTAAGTGTCCGTCTTATAGAGAGTCAAATAAAAGGAATAAAGAAAGGCAGGGACCAATTGTAAGTGTCCGTTTTACAGAGGTGTCCGTCTTATAGAGGCGTCCGTTATGAGAAAGTCGACTCTATTTTACTTTCCTTATCAAGACCAGAGGGGGAGGGGGGGTACTTTTTCTTTTAGTCAAGAGGGGTAATGTCAAAAATTCTGTATGATGTAGGGGGAAGGATATGAAATATTTTTGCTAAATTTAATAATGTTGGATGATATTGCATTTCTTTGGCCGGGCCTTGAAAGAGAAAAACATTGCTCGTCTTCTTAAGAGGAGCCTTGAGCAATCCTGTTGCCTCCACTATGGCGTCTTGTTACGGAAAGTAGACATCTTTGAAACTTTGCCTTAGAAAAAGGCAAATGATAAACCCAGGGGTCTTCTCTCCCAAAATCCCTATACGAGTGGATCCGAACTTCGCATCCATCATGTGAGAAAGATGAGGACTGATCGAAAAGCCTGGTCCTCTCTCACATGACAGGAAAACTATTCTATCTAATGGTGTCATTTCAATAAGCATGTGCTAATTCATGGCACTGTTTTACTTCTTCTCAAGAGACAGGAGCGCCGTATTTACGTGGTCATCCGAAAGAAGGTCAAGTCGTTCGTTTGCAGGGTACACTGCAAAACAGTCCGCTTTTTCCTCAGAATCAGTCAGAACTGGCGTAGCCTGAGAGACTTCCGCGCGCGAAGCCTCACACGCCCAACGCTCGTATTTTTACCGTCCTCCCCAGTCTCGCTCTTCGTTTTAAGACTCCTCCCAGACTTTTTGTTTGACTGTTCGCGCAAACTTGAATACACAAACATACGAACTGTTTTGCAGTGTATTTGCAGCGCAAAAGCAGTACATACCTTCTTTTTGCAGTTACGGTATAAAACCCTGAGCATCCGGGGTTCGGCCCCGGGAATTGAGCCCACGACGTTCCGGCCGTTTTGCGGTCCGACTAAGCTAACCCTGCAGACCCTAACGGTGAAAAATTGTTTTATCTGTTCGAAGTCTTCTTCTTTTAACTGCCATCAGGGGATATTTATGGTTTACAAAGAAAGAAATCTACTGTCACCGTGTTAAAATCCCACGACACACTATCAAGGAACGACAATAAACTAATTAAAACGATGTCAGTAACATGAGATCCTGTTCAACCACGTGTGGACTAGTATTTGGGAGGGTGCCAGCGTCAAAAGGTCTGTCTCTCTCCTGAGGTTATTACAAACAAAAGAAAAAAAACTGGACTGTAAAATGCACGTTAAGCATTTAGTTTAGTAACTTGAATACCTATTACAGTAAGAAGGCTCCGACATAAAACTAGAAACTTAATTCTAACGGCCGCAATGGCTGTAAATTAGTTCGAAGAAATAAAACGGTTTGTTATTTCCATCATTATTTCCTTAATTTCTTATTTACATGTTTCTGACTGATAACGTAAAACAACAACAGCAAAACCTTTAGACGATAATAAAATTAAGCATGCAGTCAAAACACATTCAAAACCATATAACAGGTGAAATTTGAAACTGCTACTTGGTGGTAAAATCATTAAAAACGCCCTACGATAGGCCACATAAATTCTCCTTCTAGCAAAGCTTTCCAAAGCTAGTTCTTGCCGTTTATAAGAAACAAAACACGTTGATCACAGTGATGTTAGTAAGTCAACCAAACCCTTGGCAAGACTCAAAATGATAAAGATCGACTGACGTGACGAGGATGTCATGTAAGCTAAATGATTTACCCTACAAGCCACCTACTTGTATCAGACCGGCAAATTGCACCACTTCAATCCACAATGAATTGATATTCCAAAAGAGTTAAAAAAAAAATAGCCTTACACGAACAGTGAAAATGTGGTTTGTTTATAAACAAAGCTTGGTGGTGGAATTATCTTGTCTGAGGTAAACATGCAAGAGGCTGGGCTCACTTAAGTTAACACGAAATGTACGTGCTATGAAAAAAACTTCTCGATATCGTCAGCGCAGTTTGCATACCACATAGCTTAAGTATAGTTAAGTTCTTGTGTCCAGAAGCCTACTTTTTATTTTCTTTAGTTTTAGGTTTTAAGTATCTTTTACTGAAAGTACATGTGGTAGCGTGAGTTTTCTACAGGTGTTCAGAATTCTACTGTGCCATTCTAGAGACTGTAATAATTGAACCTTTTTGAAGCCGAGACTGCAGATCAAATCGGGCCGACAATCGAACCATGCAGGCTGGCCTATACAGATATAAAGTATTGTAGCACTTTTTGAAGTGGCCATTTGAGCAAAGAACACAGCAAGCAAACCTGCTATATCAGCTCTGAAATAAAGAACCTGTAAATCACGTTTAGCAAGTGAAATCTAAAAAATAAGCCCTAAACAAATTAAACTTCAACCTAATCCAAAACAAACAAGATAAAGTCACGTAACAAAAGTGAGGCTTTGGAAAACAAAAATTTTCTGGAGTTTCTTTCCCAGACCACCGCTCGACCATTGCTTCGGACGAGTACCAGTCCTCTCGCATCTCCTTCAGAGAGGCAAGCCGGTGACGTAGGCGCCGAAGGTTTTGTATCCAGCCAAATTCCCGCCTTCGTCGACACAGGCCCGCAGGAGGCCATGGGAAGCGTGTTCAATGTTAAATGATGACGCAAATTCCAGAAGCTGTTTTGCGCGCTGTTTTAGAAGATGGTGGACGAGACAGTCTTTCCTCTCCTGTGGGATTCTGACGGCCTTCCGCTGAAGGTCTGGTGTACTCTTTGTCACCCTGGAAAATAAAAACGTTTACGCTCATTCCACACTTCATACCATTGTTTGAATTTCACTGAATCGGTGATTCAGTGAAAGGTTAGGGACAGGGGACAAGACAGAATTAAAAAGCCGCATTAAATTTAGAGGTATATTAAATTCGCGAAATTAAAAAAAAAAATCGTTCAAGCGCTTGGCAAAATTATGCGCTTCAAGTAATAAATCAAAGATCTAAATCTGCGAGGAGTTAAATCGGGCTAAATGAATTCGATCTCCGATAACTCGGGCGTGCTGCTGAAATTAAGGCGCTGCACTTTTTTGCTGTAACATTTTCCGAATAAGCGCTGCTTTTGATAGAAACGACATAACCGCTTCACTGATTGAAAGAGTAGTGCTTATTCGAGGAAATGCACCGAGTTCGTTAGGATGGAATGGTAAAGAGTAAATCATTGTCTTGAACGATTCTCAAATTAAAGCAATTATCGCGTTTGACGGCAAACCGGAGACCACATCCAAATCTGGACTTTCCTGCGCGATTTTAATATCATACAGGCAGAAGAAATCAGATGTTTGCAGGAGCAGGTGGACGACAATACAACCATCTCTCCTTATTTTTTGCTTGTTTTGTTAGGGTAATTTTCGCATCAAAAACTGGTAAATATTTTGTTTTTGGCTGGAAAAGTGCTACGCTACCCAATGAGGCTGGGTGATGTGTCCACCCAGTTAATTGAGGTCAAGAGAGGTTTTACTGTATTTAGAAGCTTACCCCTTAAGGTCAGATTAATGAGTTAATTATTCGAAAGTTGAATCCGCGAGTAGTTGTGGATTTCAGATTCATCTCTGCCTTCCTGCACGAGTAATGTGGACCAGTGAATTCACACGCGAGGTACCGCTCCGGTAGTTATCAAAATTTCTACCAGCTCAGTTTTTTAATGTAAATATCTTCAAAGCAATTCATATAGAGAGAAAACTGTTTACATAAAAACCCATAAAACGGCCATAAATCGGCCCGTGGACCACACAGGAGAGACGTAACACACATTTTAAGCAAGTTAAGCTGTTTTTGATTGAAATCCTTTCATTTTCGTAGGTTACAGAAACGGTAGGTTTTTTTCCCATACAAATCCTTATATTTTGAATGTTACGCAACAATGTCGATGCTCGCAGATGCTCATATTTCGAACTTGGGCTACCTGTGCCTTAACAAAATACAAAACAATACTTAAAACCACCCACCTCCTTGAGGTAAATTTGGACGTGTACACATTTAGGTACAAAGGGATTACAGAACATAAACAAAGGATATTTTAAGTGAGCAACGAAGGGTGCCGGGTTGACAAAAACTTTGACAAGATGTACTAAATTCAAAACAGGCCGCACGCATGGCCTAATAAGAGGTACAGTGTCTGAAGGGCAAATTCAGCCGGGAACTGAGTTCTGCTAAAGGGGTGAGATAATTACAAGGTGCAAAACCCTTATATTAGTGACTGGACTTGCTGCAAAACACTGTAACCATCCGAACTACCAGATGGAGAGTTATCGATCACTCTATCGGAGTTACGAGAACAAAACGAACTCCTTTTTTAAATCATAGATAAGGTGTCTGTTTCTAATTTCTTTGCTGATCTACCAATTGTTAAACAAAACTCTTTTTCAAAAGTCAATAGGTCTACTTGGCACAAAATGTCAGTGATACCTTCCCTAAACAGCTTAAAAATCAAGGTGGAATCAAGGTGGCGGGGAAATTAACAAAATACCTGTTTTATCCATGTCATGAGCGGGGATTAAACAGTAAAACGAATTTTCGGAAGCTGGGATTTAACATGAGTGACTAAAAGAAATGCCTTGTTTCCCAAAGTTTTGTTTGGCGGCAAAAGAGAGATAATGCTGCAGAGAATGATAATATTAAAACAAAGGAGAAACAGTGCAGGAAGGCACAAAACAGGTTGCCCTAGCCTCAGACACAGAAAGAAAGTGTATAGAACGTCCTACACATTGGTCGAGCGTTGCCTTACAAGGACTTCAAATCTCATTTTAGTCTCATTTCTTCACCTCGTACGTAAACGACGATAAAATAATCCCAAAAGCGCTTTCTAAGTTTCCCGATGCCTCTCCCATTACTTTCTCGATTAGAAAATTGGAGAAAGACAGAGCTGTTTCGCTTCCCAAGGGGTACTCCGGGTAATTCCCGGTGGGGGTGTGTCGCCTAGTTCTCCAAATCCTGACCCTATTTCAGACCAAAAAGTGTCATTTTCCACACCCTTTTTCAGACCTGACCTCTAAAATCCACACCCGTTTTCAGATCTGACATTTAGGCAGAAATTATGTCAGAATTACGGTCAACCGACCCTTTATAGCGGACACTGTAGGGACCTCAAAATACTGTCCTCATTAGCGAGAGTCCGTAATAGCGGGAGTTTATTTAAGTCAAACGTCTTTAATATGTTTTGCCGGGGAATTTATTTCCTGTCCGTATTATCGGGGTGTCCGCAAGGCGAGAGTTGATTGTACGTATATTGCTTATATAAGGAAGTACCCCCCCCCGGGTTTCGCTTAAGATCCCTTGCCCTTACAAGTATGCCATACAGAAGTTACTTTTTTGTAAGCGATCTAACCACATTTTTCTACACTGGCTCCAGAGGTCCGTTCTCAGAAATTAGGTAAGAAAAAAATCCTCTGGCACCCAGGGGAACATTTCTCATGAAATTGAAGGAGCGCAATCGAGAGTTTCTATTAACAGGTCCGATTGTTTGAATCTCTTTTTTAGATGATGAATAAGCTTATTAATTTAATGTAACCCACATGTAAGAACCTGCCTGATCTCGTTTGGCCAACCTGGTTCTTATATTGTTGGGTAATAAAGAAGCAAATTTCTACCAGCAGGTTATTAAGCCACTAGATTCTTACACGCGGGTTTTTACTGTATTAAAACTAACTCAGTATCACCAACTCGGAAATTCTCCGTAATGGAGACTTATAAACGAAGGCTCCTGAGCGTATTTGATTATCTCTGACGGACAGGAAACCCCTAAATTGAACTGTTCACACAAACACTGAAAGTCTTACTAAATATTTAATAAATAAACTTTCACAAAAATAGTTGAGTGATCACTAACCTGCTCCTGTTCATGCGCTGATTCAGGTGATGAATCAGGAAAGAGGTCAGGGTACTCCCTTTTCCAGTTCTCTAATAACAGTTCAATTTTAGGATGGAGGTTCCCTTCAAAATCCTGCAACAAAATACAAAACTTCTCATCTCTTTTAGTAAAGTGTGGGCGTGTACACATTTCAAAACCTTCATTTTAAGTACAATACGATTAAACTGACCAACGAAAGACAATTGTTAATATGAAAACAACTTTGACAAGATGTACTAAGTTCAAACAAGCCTCGCGTGCCGAAAGCAAAGATCAACAGTCAAAACTTGGCCTATATAATAAAAGGCAGTTTGTGACTGCATGTGGCTACTGTTTCAGTTTTGTAGAATATATTGCAATAAAAAAGGAATGAAAATTGCCCGACCTATCCAATCGAACAAAACCGAACAAAAAACCAATCGAACCCAATCGAACTCCAATCGTTCGATTGGGTTGGGCAATCGATAAAATCGAACACCTATTTTGCTGTGAGTTCGATTTTCGAACCAATCGAACCAATATAATCGAACAAAATCGAACAAAATCGAACTAATCCAATGCAATTGTCTCTTGACGCCTCAAACTGAGTAAAACACGTGGAATATAATCATTGTCAGCTTTTATTGAATAAACAGGAACTGAACATCATACTACAAGAATGTCAATGTTCGAACAAAATCCGTTTAGCATAAGTGCCCGTAAGTGGGATCATAACTCACCATTTCATCCCGTCCTTAAAGGGCCAAAGTGGTGAGACCAACGTCCGCTCAAGATGTCCTAACTGCCCTTTAGTGTTGGTAACCTTGAATGCTCTTCCCTTAGAGCCAATCTTCTTAAAGATAAAGAATTCTTCTCCCACATCAACAGTAAAATTACATTCTTGGTAACCTTTTACACTGCATGTAATTTCAATGCATACAGTGTCCTCCCTCTCCTCCGTGTTTGACATTTCAGACATTTCAGTCCTGGGTTTCAGTGCTCAGCAAAAGCCGCGTAAAAAGGGAAGGGAGTTAGCGGTGACTTCACTTTCACCTTCGGAATTTTCCAATACCACGTGCCTATCATGCGATGCGGCGTCCGTTAATCGAACGTTCGATTATACCAATCGTTCGGTAATCGAACGTTCGATTGGGTTCGATTACCAATCGTTCGGTAGTGTTCGATTGGCAAAATTTTATTGTGAATTCGATTATGTTCGATTGAGTTCAGCAATCGAACGATTGGTGTTCGATTGGGTTCGATTGGATAGGTCGGGAAATTGTAGGAAACGATAGAAATTCAGATTGTTTATCCATAAATATGCTATCTTTGCTCTAGAAGGTTTATATTTAAAAAACATCAACAACAAAATAAACAGGAAAACGAAAAAAAAAAATGAGAAAGACAGAAGGAAAAAAGAAAGGGTACTGAGCAGGATTCGAACCCGGCACCTTGTCAAAAATTATACGAGCACAAGGTTAATGTGTCAACAACAACTGACAAACTATTTTTAAGCGTCTTTACAGTTATTTGCTGAGAGAAATTTTTCCTACCGAAAATTCTGACTTCTTGGTGGAGGAAAGAGAAACAGAACAGGGAGGAGGGAGATATCGATAAAAAGGTAATTCAATGGCTTTTTGCGTGAGGATAAGGGACCTAAGGGATGTGGGGGAGGACCCTCTCTCTCCGGCGTTGCGTGACATGGAGAGAGCGAGAGGGGCCAGAACTGCACCAGACACACGGTGGTTACGCCTTCTTTGTCTGGTATGTTGGTGTAGAGGCGAAGCGCTGAAGGTCAAAAAACGGCCTTTACGACTAAGTTCAAGAAACGAGTGTTACCCGTCGCCAATTTTTAAACCAAGTTTAGGGAGGAGGTAGATTTACCCCCCTGTACCTCTCTCCTCTCTGCGGGATTGGAAAGAGAAACATTATCTTTATCAAGGCTCACGTACAAGAAATTCGCATTCAAAATAATAGAATCAAAATCAAAATTAGCAAATCCTTTTTCTTTTCTTTTGAAAATATATCCAGCCTTACAAAATTCGTAGATCACAGGGTATTTTTTTTGCGGGCGGGAATTTGTTACGTAATAAAACGAAAGGCGGGAAAATGACATCACGCGACAAATCATCCGAGGTGGATTTAACCAATCAGCCGCCGCTACGTCACTAGGCTTTGAATGACATCGTTTGTTGTTTTTGTAGTTTGTTCAGTTCGCTCTTCAACGGCAAACTGTTCAGGATGAACTCAAAATTTAATAAGAAAACATCAAGGAAATTATTTTACACAAGACAGGGATTCATCTCTTTTTACTAAGGAATACGCAAAGGAGTTGTTCGAAGCTCAAGGAAACATCGTTTATCAGGATATTTCACGAAAGTCCAAAGCTCCGCAGGATTTGATTTATATGGCGAGTGTTCTTGGAAAGTTGAAAACAAACTGATGCTATTTACGCGATGAAAATCATGCCATGGACACTTATGCTATACAGTGAAGAACAGCGAAGTATTTACCTGTAAGGAAAATTTTTTTGGTGTTGTCTTCGACGGTTGTCTTATTTTGGAGATACAATTTTTTGTGCGGGTTGTTATTTCAAAAACCAACTCCGAACTACAAGGACCAGTATTTACCAAAGAAACGCTCAAGAAATAACAAAAGAACATCTATAAAAAAGACTTGTCTGTTTTCCGGACTTTCAAAGGAACTTCCCTTGATCTAAACTAATTTTATAGGAGCCCTGGACGATAAATATGAAAATGTGAGTTCAATGTACTTACTCTTTGCTCATTTGTTTGAATTGAACATGAACTGAACATCTTTCATTTGCTTTTATGATTGTTGTTTGTTACTTTATGAAAAGGTATCAATTAAAATTGATTCAGAAATTAATACTGTGGAAATTATATGCTTTTGTTTTGCTGGAAGTTCTTGTTTTCACCCAATAATATCACCTTATGGCTGCTTGAGGATACGAAATTTCTCTTTTTGTGTTCAACTCCATGTTTTAATATCAGCTGAAGTTACTTGTTCTTAACGTTCTCAGTTAAAACATTTTATGGAGTTAGTTTAATCAGTTGAAAGAAATGAATTTGAAATGATACTTTGAATCTGCTAAAGTTTGTGATTTGATTTCAAAAGTAAATCTCGTGTTTTGACGAGTATACAAATGACAAAGAAAGGAAAATGGCGAAAGGCAAGAGCTGAGTAGAAATAAACTGTAAACAAAGAGTAAAGAAACAAATTGCGATAAAATTGGAAAACTTACGTGGTAGTCTGACCATAGTACAGTGTTGCTTCCGTGCTGCTGTACAGCTGATGTGAGATTCATCACCTGCTGTGGAGTCATCACCACTCCCATAAGCTCCACTTTCTCCAGGTGAGGAGCGCAGCTGAGATGTTTTATCAAGCTGTCTACTCCTGCACCCAGAAGAGGATTCCATGACATGACGAGCCACTTCAAGTTTGGAAGATCTTGTTTGAATACTCTGTTGATGAACTCCACAGCAGGTGATGATGTTACATTGATACCTTGGAGTGTTAAGTACTCCAGTTTGTGTGTTATTGGGATGCTCCTCAGCAGAGATTCTGTTACTTCAGCATCAAACACTTCACCGTATCCACCCTCAACCCATATCATGGGTGGAGTGGTGATAAACGGCATCATCTCAATCAGCTGTTCCACATCTGACCTGTTCACATCAACAGCTTTAATCCTCCGAACCCTGGAGAGACCATGACGCTTTGAACAACAGCTGCTGCTTCTCTCTTCAATTGACTCACCACCATTCACGTTTATCTTCTTTGTTGTCTCTTCTAAACTAACTAACGCCTTTACCATTTCAAAAGGAAGAGGAATGTCACGATATGTATATTTTACAATTTTAGTAAAATAAAGGTGAGTGTTGTTTTCTTCTTTGATTAAGAAAAACTCGTGTACTCTACGCCATGGAAATACATTCAAAAATTCTGATGCTTTCTGTTCCCCTGTTCTACTAACTATAACAGCATTTAATTGCTGTACTAAACTAATTAAATTATTATAACTTTGCTCTGTATACTGGTTGCTATAAGAGAAAAATATGTACATAAGTGAAGCGGTAGTTTTAACAAAATTTTCCTTTGCTGCAATATTCAGCTGCTCAGGATTTATTAAAAAAACACCTCCTAGATTAGAAAGAAAAGTGGAGAAAAGTTCTGTTCTCGTGTCTGTTGAGCAGCAGAAGAAAAACTGTGTACATAGAGTGAGAAGATGTTCTTGTTCATTCGACAAATCTTCGACTGCCGGTGCTTGGTTGTCGAAGCTGTACTCTCCGACTTCCTTCGCCACCATTCCCAACAGATGAATCAAGATCTCGCGCGCGGCTTCTTCTGACATTTCAGCAGCAAATTTAAAAACTTCATTCAACTTTGAGATCTTTTCAATTGAGTCGACTTTCAAAAGGGAATTGTTTTTACTTTCTCGAGATAACAGTTCTTCTTTTAGAAATAAAGAAGCCAAAAACTCCTGCATGGATTTGTGAATGAAGTGCACGGCTTTGCACCGCTTGTGAGCTGTCATGTTTAGGAGCTGAAACAACCCAGCCTCGATTAGTTTCTCGGTCAAAACCTGATCCGACAGTTTACTGACAGGAAAATAAAGTAAATTTTGCAGAAGTGTGTCAAAGGCTAATTCTCCTAATTTACAGAGTTCTTGTTTGTGATCGTCAACTTTTTCCGCCGGCTTTTCTTGTTTCTCCGACATATGATCAAACAAAGTCTGAATGAACTGGTCATAAATCATCACCCGTGATGAAGGTAGTCCTTCACGATCCTTTTCCTTCCAAACCAACAACAACATTAAAAGCAAAATAGGTATTTTTGCTATATCCTTCAGACTTTGTTGTTTCAAGTACTCGAAAAACTCTTCAACATCTTGATCATCTTTCAAGAATCTACGGGCGAACTCTTCTTGTCGCTCACGGTCAAAACCGTCGATCTCAAATTGAGCATCGCTGGAACTTTTCAATCTCTCTCCTTTCATGTCTCTAGACGTTACAATAACACAACAATCCCTTAACTGCTTTTTCTCCCAGATTTGAAGAACAGGTGATTGCCTTTCAGCGCTGTGTACGTATTCATCGTAGCCGTCTAAAATAAGCAACACCTTTTCTTGGTGGCGACGAACGTAATCGTACAGGTTTTCAGTGGAAACTGGGCCATCACTCGCGAGAAGATTAGCATCGTTCAGAATGGCAGGGACATCGTTGAGGTCGCAAACATCACGTAATTTGACCAAAAGTACGAGATCAAATCTTCCTGTTGTTCCTTTAAATCTGTGCTGGGACCAGTCGAATGTAGCTTTCTGCGTAAAAACGGTCTTGCCGATACCTGGTCGTCCGTGAACCAAAATGCGCTTGGGCGTATGATTAGGTCTTCCGCCGTCAAAAATGTCGGTGTAGTGTTCAATTTCCGTCTGTGTTACTCCGCTGGGCTTCTTCTCATCCATAAGCCAAGACAACTGGGTGTACATTTCATCGATATGAACGGCAGAGCTTTGGTCCCACGGAACGATTTTGACTTTGCTGTTGGTTTCATAAATTGATCGCAGCTGTTTCTGGCACTCCTCGAGGCAACGAGAATCTGTTGAGGAAAATTTTACGTTCCTTTTCAGGGAGGTAGTTGACGCACAAAATATAGACCCTTATTTATATAAAATGATCAGATCACCAAATATAAATAAAATTTCCATATTTAAAAACAAATTATCCTCAACTCATGATACACCAACAGAAATGTAAGTAACAGTGCATGTAGATATCAGGGCCCTAAAACACCAGAATATAGTGTAGGAATATACATACTACGGTCAAAAATAGAAGGAATGCTCTTTATTAATTTAATTTATTAATTCATTTATCTATTCCATTTTCTTCTTTTTCGCCTGCTTACACACTGACTTTGATATGGATGGGGAGTTAACGAGAAAATCTAACAGTTTATTTAGCTTCCCAGCTCGCACTTATTATTTCTCTTATATTATAAAGTTATAACCTAGCACAAATTTCAGTTATTAAAAAGTTAAAAATGTAATTTCACCGTGAGCTAAATAAAGAATCATTAATTATCACAATTACAAATTTTGAATATGGCGGGATGGGCAGCCTTGGCCGGGTTGAGTGCTAAAAATAATTCTTATTTTTTATAACTGGCCTCGAGGATTAACGCTGGTTAAAAATACCTTTGCAAAATTCTAACAGAAAAATTGAATGAAAAGAAGAATTTGACGTTTGAAGTATCACATCATGCTTCTTCTTTGCTACTTTTTTTTAAAATAAATATAACAACTGCGACAATAAAGATCATTTTGTATTGCAATAATTATTACAAATGATAAAAGTCACTTTCATATTAAAATAAGCGTGTTTAATCTACTGTATGTCTTGTACCATTTCTGATTTATTGGATATAATAGTACCTGGCAACTCCTGCTTAGTGGCCGTAGAGCTAGAGGGCTGTTTCCCTGCTGACAGGTCTGTGAGTAAAACAAAATACAATAAAAATTTAAAAAATATTTGGAGAAAATGTTTATCAATCTGTCAGTTTTTTTACTACTCACATTTTAGTTTCTGGGTCTGAATAATAAAGTTTCAATAACAAAAAGCACTGAGCAGCTTGTCTTCGAACTGAAAGCTTACACCTTAGCTTTTACTGAATTGTTCACTAAATGATGTCTGGTCGCAGTGTGCACAATTTTAGACAATAAATTTATGTTTTAAACTTGGTTATGTAGGATTTCAGCTGTACACTGAGTTGATTCTGAAAGGCATCTAGTAAGCAGTTGCAGTTCAAAAACATTTTCAAAACAGGAAAAAAAAACTAAAATATTTCCTGGGCCTTTCAAAAGCATAGCAATCAACCAGAGAGAGGGTAGAGTTCTAGAATGATCTCAAACCAGAAAATAAAGCCTGTAATGCAGAGAGCTTACTGGTTAGGGTTCAGGGCTATTACCATGGTTTTAAGTTGCCAAGTAGGGAATAGAACATCCTGAAAATTCTTTCAGTCCTATTTTCCTATTATTTCCTATTAAAGTGACCAAGGGTCATGCTCATAGCAGCCAGGAGAAATCCATGCTTGTTAACCCTTACCGAAATCCCTGTAAAGTTGGTTGCCATTGTTCTCAGCGAGTGGGGGAAGGCGAGGGAGAAGGAGATACTACCCTATTAAACAACTGAGGTGCTATTCAAATAAAAAATTCAAAAAGTATCCCTAGAAGGTACAGGAATCTTCCTTTGTCAGCATGGAAGAAATTCATCTTAAGCTCTATAAAAGAGTCCTCCTTTTTTTTTTTTTTGAACTGCTTTCCAAAAAATATTAAAGATAACAGGAGTGCTTGTCAAAATAAATAAATAAATAAATAATATTAAATAAAAATCATACCTAGAGGGTAGGAGAATCTTACTTTGTGGGCATGGCAGAAATTCACTTTAACCCCTGGGAGATACCAAAAGGAGGAGATACCCCTCTATAGATATAAATGGGGAGCTTAAAAAACAACAACAACAGAAACAAACAAACAAACAAACAAAACCAAAAAAAAAACCAGGGGTTTTGTAAAAAAAAAATGAAAAGTACCCCTACTACAAAGTAACAGAATCTAGCTTTGTGGGCATGTAGTAAATTAATTTTAATGCCTAAGAAGTATCAAAAATTACTTGAGAAAGAAAATAATTCCCACCCAACCTTACAGGCCCCTAACAGATACCACTGAAGCTCTAAACGAGAGTCATTTTAGACTTTAGGTTCCTAAGTATGCACTTACCCAGTACCAACCCACAAATCTTACTGTCTAAAATAGTATGATGAGCAGACAGTCAATTTTATCAGGAAACATCTCCCTCCCGTCCTTCTGACCAATTTCTTCACATTTTTCTGACAATTTTTCTTTTACCCATCTTATAGTTTCCAACAGTTGTGGGTTGACAAAGAAAACGTTGAACTCTACCCTTTTTAAAGTTTATTATAAAAAGAGATTAATTAACGAAGTTTGAAAAATGTGGCTGAGTATTTTAAATCAACCTCAGTACTTAACCAAAAACACTTCTGCAAAAATGTGAAGATTTAATTATGATATGGTTTGATTAAAGAGCATATTGTCACCTACCTTCATAATGAGGCCATTGTTCAAACACAAATGGATCCTTCAACATGTTGGACACAAGAGAAGCTGCCATTATGCATGCATGACTCTCCCAAGAATTTTCTGCAGGGTTGGTACCATCGGCAAAGTGAGAAATACCTTTTACAATCACCCATTCAATCTTAAGATCATGTGCTGCAGCAAAAAGGCCTGGAAAAAACAACAACAAATCACTAAAAATTCAAGATGCAAACAGATCCACCAGTGAGCATCACAGCCAGGGTTGATCAAGATGTGACAACATAAACAATATTATTTACCATGCAAACAGCAGGTAGGCAGAAAATACAAATAGTGATTTTAAAAGGCAGACATTTAAAAAATAAAAAAAACAGGACAAACAAACAAAAAAACAGCTTATGCATTAGGATGTTAACTATCCTTTTGTATTTTATCCAAAGGAAAACACTACTTAAACTACTGTCCTCCAATCAATTTTTTATGCATAGTTTAGTATACACGGTGGCGTGAAGAAAATGAAATTCATATCTTCAAGCCGCCGTGTAATGTTCTTTTTATTATATAGACAACAAGACATCGATAAAATAATAGATTTTTATTTGCCAAAAAGTAATTGTGACGGCTCAAATTTACAGTACAGCGATTTAAGACATTGTTTGCAATAATCTTGAGAAATAACACTGAGCTGAATAGGGCTCTACAATGACAAAATATAAGCAAAGCTTTGAAAAATGTGTAATTAAAATTCAAAGGATGCAAGACGCCTACAAATTTTGGAGGGAAATTACCGAAATTACGTCATTGATAAACTCATGTGTGAGATTATGGAAAATAAACCACTCGGGTCCTGGATGTAGTTTTTATGAATTTCATGAGTGGTACTCTATATAATAAAGGAAGCTACACAAACATAAACATCATTGTCCAAACATAGAATAGATCTTAAAAGATCAGATTGAAAACAGGATCACAAAGGATCATAACCAGCATCCATTTACACTGCACCTGGGTGGGAGAGGGACAAAGTGAATCAAAGTTTCTTGTCCAAGGAAACAGCACAAAGTGCAGCAAAGCCTTAACCTGGACCCTCTAGATCTAAAGTTTGAGATGTACACCATGGACCACCACTCCTCTCGTAAGAAAATGTAACAAGAGAGGAATGATGTCATTTAACAGGGAATAAATATCTTACCTTCACCACCAAATGCTAATGCAGTAGCTTCAGTAAAATGTGACACGTTTTGCTGTTTAGCACTGACTGGGTCTACGCCACTTAAAATCTCCCCATTACAGCAGACCTGAACTTTATGATCATCTGGATTTCTTAATGGAGGAATCCAACCATGATCTGCAGACCTGATGAGGCGTAAAATATCTCTACCCACTGGGGTTTTGAATGATTCAGTTGTAAGCTTAGAGGATACCACCACATCACCTAGCTGTAACTTGGTGACTTCTGGGTTCAACCCACCGCAGCAGCCAACATAGAAAACAGCTTTGGGTCTCAGTTCCAACACAGCATTCTTAACAGTGACCAGCGAGCCATCTGGAGCAGAAGAGCCTTCAGAACATGTCATCAAAGCAACTTTTAGGGGCACATCTGCACTTTCACCCATGTTCCCAAAGTACACATATCCAAGGTTCTTGAGGTAGCTTTTAATGGCATTTCTTAAGTATACATGACAGGCTAAGAACTCACAGTCCTTTACTGTCAACAAAAGAATGTCAATTGGAAGATGGACTTCATTCCAAGGTTTGAATGTGTTAGGAAGATCACTTTTCTTGGGAAGTTCTAGGGTGAGTGCAGGTGGAACATCTGCCATATTCTTATGAACACTATCTCCTTTTCCTATTTAAAGCTCTTGGTGCTGTGTCATGGTGTTACTGGATCAACAATTTCCCTAAAATGTTAAAAAGTAACATCACAAATTAAATTAAAGTTGCACAAAATGTCAGAAAGAAAACAATAAATGATTATTAACAAACATCTCTTCCTCGTACAGATATAGTAAACCCCGCGTATAAGAACCTGGATTTTTTAATTTAGCCTTAACAGGTTCAAAGCAAATTTAGACTACAAAAGTTCTTAAAATAGGTTCTTATATTTTCAAATATCATCTCATAATACAATATAAATCTTTTATACAATACAGTAATACCTAAAGGCAGTATAGTGCAGGTATGTCCTTAACAAAATGTTATCAAGTTAGTTTTAAATATAATCAGATGATGATCTTAATTCAGCAGTTTCTACCAATACACCTTTACAGCACCTCCACTGATAAGAACCTAACTTAAAATTTTAGCCCTTAATAGGTTCTTATGTGGAGGGGGCTTAAAATGAAAATTTTAGCCTAACAGGTTCTTAAAACCCAGGTTCTTATATGCAGGGTTTTATTGTATGTTCAGTTAACTCTCCTGTAACTATACTACACACCCTTGCTTGGAAAAGACATCTACACTTAAGGTTATTCCTCTGAAAAATAACCAAACATACACTGACTTCCCTCTATGTGAAATTCAATAGAACAATACATACATGTCTAGCCTGCGAAAGCATCCGTTTCTCCTCGCTCTTCGCCACTGGGGACGTTTCGCGCAGAGGAATGTCCGTGACTCAGGAGCAGAAATTCCATACTGATGTTGCAAATCAATGTTTACATAATAAATCCGGTAGTCATGGGGTTCCAAATACAAATTTGTCCAATTTTTCTGGTCGATTTTGGTAAAGTATTGTGTTCATCCGCCAACAAGCTCCAGCAGAACTTAAACGCTTCTTCTAGAGAAGAGTATATTCCACAAAATATTGACTGTTTTGCTCGAGATTCTTCGCGTTAACATTTGACCTTTGTGGCCTTTTGTCTTTTGCCTGTCATTCATAAACAATAGCTAAAACAATGTAACTACTCCGTCGACCAACCAGCCGTTCTGACCGGATTCTGGACATATTTTACGTCATCAGTATGGAATTTCTGTTGCTGAGTCGCAGACATTCCTCCTCGCGAAACGTCCCCAGCAGCGAAGAGCGAGGAGAAACGGATGTTTTCGCAGGCTATGTGATGTCATGTCATTTCACGACTGATTAGCTCAGTTGGTAGAGCGCCAGACTGCCATGCAGGAGATGTTCTAGTCTTCTTGGATACGGGCGATAAATTGTAGGCCCTGTCTCCTGCATCTTCAGTGTCATATCGTCAGCAGGGGATGTTAAACAATCCACACAATTGTCGTAAAGAGTAGGGCACAGAGGTCCCAGTATAGTGGTCTGGTCTTGTTTCGCAGGTTGGTGCTTCACATAGGGTTAACCCCACTGCACCTTTCCCCCCCCTCCTTAGAAAAATGAGTACAAGACAGTATACTATGACTAAGTCATTTGCATGATGATGTCATTTCACTACAACTACCAGCATCCCTCAGTTTGTTGTTTTCTTGTGCAAATTAGGACTATTTTTTATAGTAAACCTCAGTGGCATTAAGAAATTTAAATAAGAAAGCAAAAACAAAATGAATTCTGGAAGTTGTAGTCAAATGTCATTGTAAAAATGGCCTATTCCTACCTAACCTGCAATCAGGCATTTTTTTGGGGGGGGGGGGGGAGGGAAGAGGAAAAAAAAAAGAACGCCTGATATATTTACTTCACAAGTGATCTGCCACCCCCTAATTAAGGTGTCTGTCAACATTTGTGTTATCATGTCAGATTTTACCGGAAATTCAAGCAGTTTGCAAAAAGGCAGCTATTATCAAAATGTATGTAGCTACTTTCCAGGCAAGCGATAAATGTTAAGTTGATATGGTAGTCGTCTGCAAAAACATCCTCGGTTTTTAAAGTCCAAGTTAGCACCGCCGTTATTGCAAATCTTGCCTTATCATTGCTGTGTGATACCTTTGTTCAAACTGTCAAGTCAAACAAATTATTAATAATTCATTGAAAACAATAGTGGAGCAAAAGAATTCTGTATTTTACTGGAAGTGGTCAAAAGTATAAGAATTGATTCTGCGGCAACAAATCTTTCATGGTCTTTCATCAGTTTGCAAAAAGGAAGGTTTGAAATCGTCAATAACTATCTTTTTACACACTCTCACACATGAGTTGAACTTGATAGGAAATCAAAGAAAACCATTCTACCTGGTACATGTACGAGCAAGAAAGTGTCAAAGAAGAAAAAGGGGATATCCTTGCCTGTGACAAATAACAACTCGTCCTCATCTCATATCAGCTGTCAAGGTTGACTTGATTCATTAAAAAAAAGTATTGATTTTTTTCTTTTAAGACCTAGCTTTAAAACCTAAGCTTGCTGTTAAAAGAATTCCTCGATCATCTCGTGGTTTCTGTCATGAAGAGATGAAGATGACGAAACCTATCTAATAGCTCCGGAAGTCAGATATGTTGCTTGACCAGTCGGTGCAGGGCTCCGAAGGATCCTTTGTTTTTTGACCAATCAGACAAAAGTCTAGATGCTGGAGTACGGGCAGACGTTGTATAAACTAAACGTATCAGACATCCTTTAAGCCTCATCTCCCAAACAAAATGGGAAGAAGAACAATACAATACAATACAATACAATACAATGTCCTTTATTTTGAGAGGGTAGATACATGATTAACCCAGTAAAGAGTTTTCTAACACATGGCCCTCTGGGCACCGCACCTGATCGTGGGTTCCCACCAATCAATGCTTCTTGAACATTAACATAAAAGCTACTTCTTTTATTGTAAGCATTTTAACTTCCCTATTAAAACTATCAAATTTTTGCCGTTTAACTTTTCTGGAAGGATAAATTAAGTTGGTACGTGGGACTTTAAACATTCAGAAGAAACAAATTCTAGACTGAGCAACTAAACTTACAAACCAGAATTCATGCCACTTTCAATCTTTAGCTTCTAATTGCCCAACTTTAGCTAGAAACAAGTTGGACACTCCTAATCTGGAGGTTTTCATTGTCCCCCTTGGATCAAAAATTCAATGTGAAAGAGAAATTGCAGTAAACAAGGAAAACATTCCAAATACAGAAATAAGTGGACCTTTTAGTGCATTTCTGATATGCATTGTGATTATTTAAAGTAAATTTTATGAAGAAGTACGTGCTTCTTTGTTTTCCATAATGACTGCTATATCGACCAATAGATCGGTCGACACTACCTACAGTAAACATGATCCATTTTCTTTTACACACCTTGTGACACTCAGATGCAGAAAACGTAATGGGGGAGTCTCCATGCTCACTTTTGAGATACAATTGACTCCCGATAACTCAAACCCAAGCAAACTCGAACCTCGTGCTAACTCGAACCAAAATCAATCATGGTTTAAGCGCATGACAATTAAAAGAAAAAACGCAGTGAAGTGCGGTCCAAAACAATCATGTACCGGTAATCTTTCTTCTGTTTAAGCTTCTTTACTTTCTTGTCAGTCCAATTCAAATACAATGTTTATAAACGCTGTACTAATTAATCAAGCTTTGTTGCTCAATTTCTTTTTCAAAATATCAATCTGTACCTCTTGCTGCCATTGCAGTGAAAGTGTACCTTATTCTCACTTAATTTTGTGAGTATCAAATGTTACGGAAAAATCAAGAGCCATATTTCGCGAGTATTTAATGTCATGATTTTCAGTAATTTATACGAATTTTTAGATTTCACAAGCATTAAATTTTGAGCTTTTTCCAAAATTGCGAAAATCACAAAAATATTACTATCCATGGGTTGCATCTAAGAGTGGACACGAGACAAAAAACATGTTCTAATAGGGTGCCAGACATGACGTGTTTTGCTGCCAATCATTTGTTTGGCAGCAATAATTAAAGCAAATTGTCACACCAAAGCCACCAAACCCTGGACAACAAAGGGAGTAAGGGCTTCAATAAAAATAAAAATTCAATTATTTCTAAGCGGCGACTCTATAAAATACAAACATTATCAAAATATATTGTTATGTAAACTAACATGCTTAAGCAAAAAAGAATATTACTTTAATTATTTTAATGAAAATTGGAAGGTATTAGTAGCCTACTGAATCGCAAAAGGAATAAAAACAACTGATTATTAATACTCTAAAAAACTTTGGCAGTAACACAACCGCCAACAATAAATCAATAATTTCCAATGTTCTTAATAAACATTTTTTAAGTATTGGAACAAAATAAGCTGCAAAGCTCCCAAACTCAGAAAAGCACTTTACTCAATTCCTCTCATAAAAACAAATCTCCTTCTTCGTCCTTTCCATATTCAACCAATAACTCCTGATGAAGTCAAATTTGAAATAATGTCAATGCCAGTTAACAAGTCACATGGATTCTATTCTTTTCTGACTTTCATTTTAAAGTATCCATGTGACAATATATTTAAGGATATTTTAGCCAATATTTTTAATAGGTCGTTGGAGCCCAGGAAATGCCCATCCAAAAATTGAAAATGTCAATTAAAGTAATCCAGATCTTTAAAGCTGATGATGAATCAGACCCAAACAATAATAATTATAGACCAATCTCCTTATTATCAAGTTTTAATAGAATTTTCAAAAAACTAATGTACACAAGAACAAATTCATTTATAGATAAAGAGGGAATTTTGTGTTCTTCGCAATACGGGTTTAGACAGAAACATTCAGCCAAGCATGCCATATTAGACATTGTTAATAAAATACAGTCTGATATGGACAAAGATCATTTTTCCTGTGGAGTTTTCATTGATCTCCAAAAAGCATTTGACACAGTAAACCATGACATATTACTCCAAAAATTAGATTACCGTGGATTCCGAGGAATTATAAGTGAGTGGTTTTCTTCTTACTTAAGACAAAGAACACCAGTTACTATCGTAGAATCCCAGACCTCTGACTCTTCAAGCATTGATTGTGGTGTCCCACAGGGTTCTGTGCTAGGCCCGTAACCTTTTCTCTTGTACATTAATTAATGATAATACTTTGTTCCTGCTCTTCGAGACTCGGCTTCTATCTTTTTGCAGGTGACACGAATTTACTCTATTCACATAAAAACCTTAAAACACTGGAAAAAATAGTAAATGATGAGCTGGCAAATGTTTACAATATTGGCTTACCTCAAATAAACTTAGTTTAAACCTTAAAAAATCTAACTTTGTTATTTTTTGCCCATACCAAAAGGAACTCCCCTTTACACCTAAATTGTATATATACGATCCTAGTACTAATAAACAAAAACAATTAGAGTGTAGAGAGTTTGTTGAATATTTAGGGGTTCTGATAGACTACAAACTTTCTTGGAATAACCACATTGACACAATTCTTTTAAAAATCAGTAGAACTGTTGGGCTCTTATTGAAACTGCGACATTTTGTACCCTTTAGCACACTTATTTCCATTTATCACTCTCTGATAGCACCCTATCTTTGATACGGTCTAATTGCATGGGGTCAAGCAAGCAAACAAATCACAACTAAACAAACTTCTAGTCCTTCAGAAACATGCTCTTCGCTTTATTCACTTTGCTAAACCACGTGATCATGCCATTCCTCTCTTTATCCACACAAAAATATTACTAATCAACTTTCTATATTATCAGCTACTGTCAGAAACAACGTCTGACGTGAGAAACAACTTAGTACCTACAAACATTCAGGAATTGTTCCTTCCACTTTCTTGTGTACATTCATATGGCACTAGATCGTCTACATCTCAAAACTTTTATATAAAAAAATCAAATCGTGAAATCCAAAAAACCTCTTTCTCGTGACCTGGTGTCAAATTATGGAATGAGATACCGACCAAGTTGTGCACACTTTCAAAACACACATTCAAATTTAATATTTGTGCATCATTGCTTGATATACTGGAGACTGGTGATACTTATTATGAAATAAACCAATTTTTTTGTAATCCTGCCTATAAAAACAGAGAGCTACTGTTTTGTTTTCTTTTCCTCCTTAGAGTTTTAAAAGCATCTTTTTCATATGATTGTTTTTTCTTCGTAAAATTATATTTTGCAATTAGTTAACCGCTCCATATTTGTTTGAAACTGATGAATCTCTCTTGCTCTCTACTTTATTTTTTTACCTTAATTTAATTGCAGTTATATTCTTTTTGTATCATTCTTGGCCCGCCTAGACTAGCTACAGCTATTTGTGGTGCCAGGACACTTAAAAAAATATTCTTTAGAAAACTTATAATAAATTCTTGGAGTCTTGAAGTAGTTTGTATGTTTTTGACCGGGGCATTCTGTTTATATTTCATTTTTCTTAACTTTCAGGTATATTTATCACTCAGAAACAGCACACATGCCTCTAGAAATTATTCTTAATGCCTAAAAATTCAGCTGCCTATTCCAAACTTTGAATGTGTGGTGGCAAAACATGTCATGTTTGAACCCAATTAGAACATGTTTTTTCCTCACATGTATACACTTAGATGCAGCCGACAGTAAATGAGAATAAGTTACAAGATAACTGCATTTCTTCCCAATCCCATTACCTTACTTCTGGTTATTTGCTTCGAGCTCCTGATAACTTGAACTGCTTTTGATTTCCCTTAAAGAATCGAGTCAACTATAATATAATGGGTGCCACCCTCTTAAAGTATCCTTTGCCAACTCATGCTCAACTACAATTTCTTCAATTGATACAGCCAAAATAAAATAATTCAAGAAAACCCAATGTAGTAAGCACTCTTGCATATTGAGGAACTTTTTCTCTCTATGCACAATCAGTAACAATCTTTGACTTTATATTCATCATGAACTGTTTCCTTAGAGGTTTTTGCCAAGTTTACAAAACCTAAAGCAAAAGTTATTTCTTTAATAATGTTGACATTATTTTTCCTTATGTTTTACATATCTCCATCACTGAGAATTTGTTCATTTCTTGTCGGCAATTACATAGCAGGAGTACTACAATTTGGTGCCAGCAGAATTAGTTTTTTTAAATTCAACTTTGTGAATAAGCATTCAGTAAAAATGTAGTACAGTAAAACTAGTCTATTCTCCTACATGTGCTACTCACTAAGTTTATTTTAAACAATTTTCAATATTTTGCTGTTCCCCAACAAGGAGCATCTCAACTTAATTTTTAACGTCAGCAAACTAGCTGTGGACCAAAATCTCTAATAACTTTCCCTGCCAGCAAATCGCCTGGATATTTTTGAGGACTAACAAAAGCAAAGTCTTTCATTCTACTTGTATAGAACATCACATAAAAGAGAACTCAGACTGTAGAGAAATACCATTTTAGATTGGTATTGTAAGAGAATACCTTTGTTTGTTAAAATAAAATTAATTCCATCAGTAGTCTTTCACTCCAAGTCATACCAACTGTCTCGGTCAGCCATCCAGTTTCACTGAAATAAATGGCAAAAAGTAAGGCAGGGCATGGGGTGGGGAGGGGAGGGGATTTGATTGTGTGTTGGACCTGGGGTGGGGCATTAGAATGATCTTGTTCTCCTGGGGGAGGGGATATTTGAATCTTTCTTTGTTCAATGTGCACTAGGATCAACTAAACGTTTAATAAACTGCTGTATCAAAGTAAACGGAAGCTCCATTTTCAAAACAGAAAACTCCATCAGGTTGAAAACGTTCAGAGAGGTTTAATTTTGCCTTTAAAGGCCCACTGCCAACCTTGATGCATTGCGCCAGAAAACAGAGTTCCCTGACTTTTCCCTGACCTTGAAAAATTTTTGTTTTTCCCTGACTTATCCCTGACTGTAGCAACCCTGATAAAACTTATCAGCTCTAGGAAATTTTGGCGCATTTGACTGGAATGATTTGCTTGTGGGCAGGGAATTTGACAACAAATTTTGGAAAAATGTCACATCCCCACACCATGCCCTGCCTCCCTGCCCCCCCCCCCCTGCCCCCAACACTCCCTTTACATTGATAGGTAAACTTACTTGGGGTAGGGATATTTGGACACAATTGGTACATTTTTGTCAGGGATTAACCGTAATTCGAATTTTAATAAATTTTGACTTACACATTATCAGAAAGTAACAAATCGATATTTTCGATACTCAATTAAAATCAATAGTAATCAATCAAAATCAATTATAATTTATCGATTAATATCGAAAATCGATGGAAATCGATCGGTCAAGTTTTTGTGATTATCATCTTCTGCAATTAAACGATTGATTTTATCGATTTTGATTGAAAAATATCGAAAAAGATAAAAGTGGGCAAAGCCAAGTTGGCTGATTCGTTTTTCTGTTGTGTTTAGTCCATCGTCACTCGCTAGAACATTACTGATAAACAGCAGCTCGTAACTGATATCAAAGTCAATAAACATATCCATAACACTTTATTCGCTTTATTGATATTGAGCCTATGAATTTGTATGTCACTACAGGGTACTCAGGGGTACTGCATGTACTCAAATCAATAGGAAACACAACCATAAGAGCAATAATGTAACGTGACTCGTGTCATTTTCCGTCATGATGTCATGCTCCTTTCAACAAAATCTTTAGTTTTACCAATCAATGAGTCAACAGACGTACCGCTCGCTAGTTCAGCTTCGAATGGAAAAAAAATTGGGGAACTCCAGCCAAATTTGTGATTATCGATTTTTATCGATTATTATAACTAATCAATCGACAAATATCGAGTATTGCCGAGTACTACGTCCTGATAAAGGTCTGCATTAACTGGTCTTTAACACCAAGTCAGACCAATAATTCACTAAAATTGTAGAAAGAGAAAGAATATAGGCTGCTAAAGCAAGAATTCCTCTTAGAATGAACATTTATAGATTCATAGTAAGTAAAAACAGCTGCGTCTACTGAGGTCAAGAAGCTTACCTAACGTTGATTCAGTGTAGACTATTGTTCAGTTATGAAGAAGCTTCAAAAGCCTGGAATAAACAATAACCACATTGATCAACCTTTATAGATGAAGCATTACCTTTTACCATTACCTTTTGAATGCAATTAAGCTAAGCAACTTCAAAAAAACACAAACAAACAAACTGACCTCCAATTCACTGCGGAGAAGAAGCTGGCAGAAAAATTGTCACATGTACTTTTCACTCTTAGGTCCCAGTACTTTGCTCGGTTGATCTGCAAAAAAATTGGAATGCGATATAAGGGAAAACTAAATGAGGAAATTGGATCGAATTATATGTAAATTATCGGCAGAAGCGATAAATAGGTTAGTAGAATTTCTATGGTATCAATAAGAGTAGTATCAGAGTTATAACTTGTTATCTAAATATAAAATGACTAAATATACGTAAAATTTAGCTCTGCTGGCGAAAGATTTTACGATCATGTGGGTATTGAAAAACACTGAATGCGTCATGTTGATTCTTTAGATGATTCTCTTCTCTTGAGCTGCTCATAAAATGGGTACCTTTCCCATCAGAAATATACAGCTGAAGGAAAAATGTTGATAAGTACAAACCTCTCGACTTTCCAGGAGCAAATGTCTAATGTAGAGAAAGAAAAAAGGGACAGAAGAACTGATAAGTAAAGATAAATAAGGTCTCGGGGGGTACTGTCATATATGAGCTGAATTCTATGAGGAAAATACTCAGTTAATAATTTTTTTTAATGCAGAGATCGCACAAATTTGCAACGATGAATTGTATAAATAGTCTTTCCTGAGTTCCTCGGGACATAGTTCTAACTTGGTTCATGAACAATCTGAGTAGTTTAAAATCTTAAACAAACCTGTTGATGATCTCCGATGTAGCTAAACGGCTTCGACAAACTCTGACAGTGGCTGAATAAAAATGTAACCTAATTTAATTCACACTCAGTCCCTGTCAAAAAACAGAAAAAGATTGACCACGATTAAAAGATAATCAGCAGAACTTTGTGTGAACATGGTCATGTCAGAGTTTAGAGACATTTGTAAAAACAGACCAATCTACCAAGAATGACTGAGTCCAGAATTTTCAAAGTAAGTAATTCACTGAATTAAGTAACGCATAAGTGAACATCACTTATCCACCTTCATGTTGTCACATTGCTGTATTTTATTTGCAACACAATTGATCAAAGACTATTGATATCTGTTTTGATTAAAAGAAGTGGCAGCTTTGTTGATTTTCGATGATTTGCGTTCAAATAATATTATTGCTTATAGCGCGCAAATTAACATTCGAATATGATCAAATGCGCGTTACATCTAGGATACCTAAAAACTATAAACAAAAGCAATAAGAAAACTATATACATCATATAAAAACTAAAAATACATAATAAAAAACTAAATTACACCGTATTAAAAATAAGATAATGAGCAATTAAATTAGATAAAATTAACAGAAAGCCATGCGAAAAAAAAAAAGTCTTAACCTTAGTTTTAAAAGTATTAAAACATGTCTCGTGTCTGATTTCAAGAGGGAGTGAATTAAAAAGCCTGGGGGCTGCCACGGCAAACGCCCTGTCACTTAGCGTTTTCTTGGTTTTACCATTGTATGGTTCCAATAGTATCTCATTGTTTCGACGAAGCAAATATTTGCTAGGGCATAGAATGTTAACTAAATTACTAATATAATTAGGACCTAGGCCATTAATAGCTTTAAAAATTAAAATTAAAATTTTAAATTGAACTCTCTGTTTTATGGGAAGCCAGTGAAGGGAGCGGAGCACCGGAGTTATGTGAGAAAACTTTGCTGTTCCAGTTATAAGCCGGGCTGCTGCGTTTTGAACTCGCTGAAGTTTGTTTAAAGAGTTGTCCGGGAGTCCACATAGCAAACTGTTACAGTTTGAAGGAAACAGAAGTCTGTTTAACCGACTGAGTCAGAACATCATAAACTTATTGAAAGACTTGGACGTTCACGACGGTCATCGATCTTCAGCTACTAATGTTATTAAGTGTACTGATCATCGTTTCACAGAAAAATTCGTTTGCAAGTTGAAGTTATTGAGTTCAAGAAGAAGCATCCTAGAAAGGGTCATGCAGTGTTGACTCAATATAACAGAATCAGTTTTGTGTTAATAGAAGCTTGCAAGTTTGTTAAGACCTTCATTTCCTTATCAATGTCGCCATTTAGCACTAAAGCATACACTGCAGATACTATCTAGTGACAAAACAAGTAGTCACAAATAGAGAAGTAATTCCGTGGCGTTCATTCTCTGCTTATTCATTACTGCCTTGAACTTTAAAGTTTCTAAACCAACAACAGTGGACATTCGAATTTCAGAAAGTCTGCTTACCGACGTCACTGGGCGACCCAAATGTATGGCTGTACATAAATGAGGAATGGATCCCGGGGAACGGATACACCAAGAACCAGCGATAATACTAAGGTACCCGACTTCTCCTTCTTGATTTAAGACAAATTAAGACTTGGAAAACCGAACGGTTAGCATGGTATTGGAGATATTGAAGCTCTTTCCCATCTGCCTCGAAGGTGAGACATATGTACAAGATTAGTGGGCGCTGGTTTGGGTGCGGTATTTTATGCAGGAATTAAATATATTTACATTACAGGTATGTGCAGCTCCAACAGAGTGTGTCAGATGTTTTTAGCCTTTTAGGCTTTTGTGATATTGCGATAGATTTTAGAAAATTTTGGTCTTTAATAGGGAACGGTTTACTCTAAAATTAGACATGTATGTTAGAAATCGCCACATTTCTCTTCTATTCGACATCTCCTGAGAAGAGGTTGACTGTGAGTAATTTGAAGCTCTTCTGCAAAGTGGTAACAAATCAATCAGCTACTGGAGAGCTAACAAAATGCATCAACGTAAACGTGCTGTAACTGTATGGTAAGAAATAGGGCATTAAATTTTGAGTCTGGTCTTAAATATAGTGAAAAAAAATCTCATAACTAGCGTGAATTCGTCAATCTGACCCAATCTCCGTTTTCCAGTTACAGGCAAAACATATTTATTGATTCATTGAAGATATTTTAGGGTTTTGGTTTTGTAGCTTTTTTGCATCATTTTTGTAATTAGGGGTAATCGGGGGGTTCCGGCCCATCAGGGGGGTGTTCTGGAGTATTCCAGGGTGTCCTAAGGGTGTTGCAGGCCTGCTCCTGGTTTTACAGACACCCATTGCTATCTGAGCCGCTACCAGTTTTCTTCATTTTGTTTTACAATGTAAAACCGTGTGGTAGTAATTAATTTCGCGAATAAAGTGGACCAAGTATTTTTGAGACTCCACTGTAATTTCAATTAACTGATCCAACCGAGCGGATAACAAACAATCTAGAAACTTCATGGAACATGGTTCTTCAAACAGTATTGCAAAAATCCTAATCCCGTGGGAAAAACGGAATAATTTACCAAGAATGAATCCAGAATCGAAACACGCGATTAAATCAGTTCAATTTCTAAAGTAAGGGGTTGACTGAATTAAGTGACGCATAAGTGAACATCAATTTTTCACCTTTATGTTGTCATTGCTGCATTCTATTTGCAACACAATTGATCGGAGACAATTGATATAGGTTTTAATTAAAAGAACTTGCAGCTTTGTTGATTTGCGCTCCGAACGAAACAGAAGTCTGTTAAAGACTAAGAACAGTATTAAAGCCGGACTTATTGAAATACTTGGACGTTTTTAACTTGTATATATGTTTTGATGTAGATTAGGTTAGTTTAATTCTTAAACACACGATCCCGTAAATATATTTTTTTATATTAATTAGTTAGAGCTGATAGTTTTTTTAATTTAGTCTCCGCTATTAGTAGGCCTGACATGGCCAGCTAGAAGACCTGACACTGAAATAAAGTTTATCATCATCATCATCGTATGTATGTACGTTCACTACGGTCACCGATCTTCAGCTGCTAATTTTAAGTTTACTGATCATCTTTTCACAGAAAAATTCTTTTGCAGTTTGAAGTTAGTGAGTTCGAGAAGAAGCATCATGAAAAGTTGCGTGCAATGATGGACAGAATCAGTTTTGTTAGAAGCTTACATTCATTTTCCTCATTAATGTCACGATTTACCCGGCCTAAAGCATACACTTCACGTACTATCTAGTGACAAAAAAGAGTCACAAATAAAGAAGTAATTCCGTGCCGTTCATTCTCTCCTTGTTCATTACTTCCTTAATTTTTAAAGTTTCTAAAGTGAACATTCGAGTTTCAGAAAGTCTGCTCTTACCGGCGTCACTGAGCGATCCAATTGTATGGCTAAACATAAATGACGAATGGGTACATCAAGAACCAGCGATAATACTAAGGAACCCGATTTCTCCTTCTTTGATTCTTTAAAACAAATTAAAACTTGGAAAACCGACCAGTTAGCATGTCGTTGGAGATATTGAAGCTCTTTCCCATCTGCCTGGGTAACCGAGATATATGTCAGGAAGACGATTTAGTGGGCGCTGTCTTACGGTGCGGTGTTTTCAGTGAGCAGTAATTATATTGAAATTGAATGACGTCAACGTCTGGGCCGGAATCACGCGATATTTTGGAGCAAAACAACGGATCGTTATTGAAAGCTATTCAACTGTGCATATAATGTTATGTAATGTTATGCTAAAGAAAGAGTAAGTTTAAGTGACACACTTTTCAGGCGTTGGCCAGTGGGGGTAGCAGTGTATCATTAATCACCCTAATACCTCAAGTTCTCCCAAACACCGCGAGCAATAACAAACGCAGCACGAAACGGTTTTTTTGTTTTTTTGATCATGGTAAATGCCACCTAGCATTTTAAAATTCTATAAAAAACATAACACAAACCTGTTCATAAAGTGCGGCCGTAAACTCTGAAGAAAATGAATGACGATAAGTCCCTTAACGCGCTTCTTTTCTGTGAAATAAACAACATGATTTAACGGCATTTTGAAGTATTACCGCTGTGACCTGTCTTAGAAAGAGAATCATATAGTTGATTGTTTGGATTTCATTGCAACATCTGAAATTGCGTGATGTTTATTATGTCGATTATCGGGAGAAGCGATAAATAGGTTAGTACAATTTCTATGGTATCAATAAGAGTAGTGTCAAAGTTATAACTTGTTATCGAAATATTATATGACTGAAATTTTTTGAATATTTGAGCCCTCCGTAAAATTATTAGCTCTATCGGCGGAAGGATCATGTGTGTATTGAAAAACACTGAATGCGTCATGTTGATTCTTTAGATGCTTCTTTTCTCTTAAGCTGCTCATAAAATGCGTAAGTTAACCTTTCCGATCAAAAATCCACAGCTGAAGGTAAAATGTTGATAAGTACAAACCTCTTGACTTTCCAGGAGCAAATGTCTAATGTAGAGAAAAAAAGGGACAGAAGAACTGATAAGTAAAGATAAGTAAGGTCTCCTAGGGTAGTGTCGTATATGAGCTGAATTCTATGAGGAAAATACTCAGTTTATCATTTTTTTTATGCGGAGATTGCACAAATTCCCAACGAGGTATTATATAATAGTCGTTCCTGGGTTCCTCGGGAAATAGTTCTAACTCAGTTCATGAACAATCTAAGTAGTTTAAAATCTTAAACAAACCTGTTGATGATCTCCGATGTACCTAAACGGCTTCGACAAGCTCCGACAGTGGCTGTATAAAAATGCAACCTACATTAATTCACGCCACTCAGTCCCTGTCGAAAAACAGAAAAAGATTGACCATCATTGAAAGATAACCAGCAAGACTTTGTGTGAACAAAGTCATGTCAGTGTCATGAGAGATTTGTAAAAACGGACTAAAATACCAAGAGGAACTGAGTCCAGAATTTGCAAAGTAAGAAATTCACTGAATTGTGAGCATCACTTTTCCACCTTCATTTTGTCTTATTGCTGTATTTTATTTGCCACACAATTTATTAGAGACCACTGATATTTGTTTTTATTAAAAGAAGTTGCAGCTTTGTTGATTTTTGATGATTTGCGTTCAGAAGGAACCAGAAGTCTGTTTAATACCGAGAACATCATAAACTTATCAAAAGCCTTGGACGTTCACGATGGTCACCGATCTGCAGCTTCTAATTCTATTAAGTGTACTGATCATCGTTTCACAGAATAAAGAGTCCTTTGCAGCTTGAAGTTAATGAGTTCGAGAAGAAGCATCCTAGAAAGGTTCATGCAGTGTTGACTCAATATAACAGAATCAGTTTTGTGTTAGAGGCTTACAAGTTTGTTAACACTTTCATTTCCTTATCATTAATGTCGCCATTTACTCCTAAAGCATCCACTGCAGATACTATTTAGTGACAAAACAAGTAGTCACAAATAGAGAAGTAATTCCGTGGCGTTCATTCTCTGCTTATTCATTACTGCCTTAAACTTCAAAGTTTCTAAACTCACAAAAGTAGACATTCGAATTTCAGAAAGTCTGCTTACCGACGTTATTGGGCGATCCAAATGTATGGCTAAACATAAATGAGGAATGTGTAAATCAAGAACCGGCGATAATACTAAGGTACCCGATTTCTCCTTCTTTGGTTTAAGACAAATTAAGACTTGGAAAACCGAACAGTTAGGCTGGCATCGGAGACGTTGAAGCTCTTTCCCATCTGACTCGGAAGTGAGACATATGTACAAGATGATGCAGTTTAGTCAAATATTTAGGGGTCGCCGGTTTAAGGTGCGGTGTTTTATGCATTAATAAAATATATTTACATTGAATGACGTCAACGTCTGAGCTGGAATCACGCGATATTTTGGACAGAAACAACGGATCATTATTGAAAGCTATTCAACTGTGCACACAACGTTATGTAATATTACGCTAAGGAAAGAGTAATTTTAAGTGGTATACTTTTCAGGTATTGATGATGCATGGCCAGAGGGGGGTAGCAGTGTATCATTATAGCAATAAAAAATTCACCGTAATACCACACGGTACACTTGTTTTGTTTTTTGATCATGGCAAATGCCATACAGCTTTTTAAAATCCTATATAAAACATAACACAAACTGGTTTATGAAGTGTGGTTAAGATTTGAAGAAAATGAAGTGAATGACAAGGGCGAGGGGCGGAGGGGGGTGGTACTCTCTCGGGTATATGCAGCTCCAACAGGGTATGTCAGATGTTTTTAGCCTTTTAGGCTTTTGTGAAATTGCGAAAAGATTTTTTAAAATTTTGGTCTTTAACAGGGAATGGTTTGCTCAAAAACTAGACATGTATGGTTAGCAACCGCAACATTTCTCTTCTATTCGACATCTTGGGCAGAAGTTGACTGTGATTAATTTGAAGCTCTTTTGCAAAGTGGTAACAAATCAATCAACTACTGAAAAGCTAAGAAAATGCATCAAGGTGCCCGCGCTGTAACTGTATGGTAAAAAACAGGGCATTAAATTTTAATTTTTAAATTGTACCGCCCCATCAGGTAGGGTTTTTGCGCTGTTTTGGTCTGAAAACGGGTAAAACACTTTGCCCATTTTAGTCTGGAATCGGGTTTGATTTTATAGCGAACTACGGAGTGTTTGAACGTATTTATCGCTTCAATTCCAAATGAGTAAGAAAGAAAGAGAAATATGCGAATTCCAATTAGATTTGAATAATTCTTTTGTTTGCGCTCTAATCTAAGTAATGATACCATAATTTCTGCCTAAAGGCCAGGTATGAAAATGGGTATGGATTTTAGAGGTCTAGTCTGAAAACCGGTGTGGAAAATTACATTTTTTGGTCTGAAATCGGGTCAGGATTTGAAGAACCGGGCGGCACACCCCCACCAAGAATTCCTAGGAGTACCCCCCCCCCCCCCGGGCACAAACACAAGAAGAAACTCGGCTAAAATTGCAAGTTAAACTTTTATTTTAGTAAGTAAAAATACAAAAAATAAGAGGGCTCCACGACATCTACCTGTCGCAGAGTTTGCCTAACATGCATACATGGGTGAAACTAGAAATTCAATCCGTACAGCCGGCACTGGACAGTGAGTGAGTGAGTGAGTGAGTGAGTAAAAATGTTTGTCACTTCAGCCGTATATCATTTCAGTTTAAACTAATTTTTAGCGTAGTTCAACACAAGCATTCAGTTGAAAACATAAAGCTAAAAAATACTTATTAATTCATGACACACTGTATCTTGGTTCCAAGAAGGTTCGCTCAAAGCGTCAGACTATCAATGGGTATTTCCGACGAATCAAAGTTGTGACGATCCCTACTGAAGAAATTTACGGTCTAGATATGCATACTTATATCTTCGATGGCTTTTAATGTGTTGAACAAAAATGCTGCTTTCAAAACTGGTTTCTGTGGCCAGTGAACCAAACGAGTGTTGACTAGAAAAATAATTTTTGTCCATGACTTCTTAACGCTGTTTTGCTGTAGTCGTGTCAATGGATGAAAACGCAGTTTTTTGAAAACGATTATGTCAGAGTGATGAATACGTTTGGGAAGAAGATGTTGTCTGCGTGTTATATGTCTGTGAGGAGACCGAGATGGATTAATAATCCGGCGTTGCCTGTCGCTTCCATTGGTTCATTCATCGAAACAGTTCCTGACTTTCGAAAGACGACGAAAAGAGTATCAGATGGCCCCAATTCTCATACAATACTTGAGCAAGTTCCAGGCGCGGATCTAGAATACATACTGACGGATTTCCTAAAAGAGCGTCTACTAAGGCGCACGCTTCTAGTGGGGTCTGGAATTATGCTCCCCCGGGAAATTTTTTGGATTTTTTACTCCCTAAAGCCCCCTCATTCCTGGGTTTCTGAGTCATTCAGACAGAACATTAGCAAGTGTTCAACTTCGAATTTTTTTCCATTTAAAATATATCTATTTATGACTGATTTTCGTAAAAAGATGCAAACCGTTGTGGATCCGCGCCTGAGTTCTACTGTGGTTTCTTGAGACTTTGAGGTGATTACTTGAGGGCTCATAATGTGCCCTCTTTTGCTGAGAAGATTAAGTCAGTGAAAGATATTGTCACCGGTAGTTTTCTCGATTTCTTTGGGAGCCATGTATTTTCGTATGTGTTTCCACGAATTATACTTTGGTATATTTTTTGGTGAACTGTTCTGAAGGAGGGTGGCTAGCCACCCAATCCACCCCCCTCCCCTGGATCCGCCCATGTTTTTGCGAAGTTTATCGTCATTTTCTGTTCCAGTGCACCTCTTTAAGTCTTTTATTGAGCACCAGGACTCTTTCAACTCTTTCAGTTAAAACACAATTGAAGACGAGAACCTAAGCGTCTAAAAATTTACTCCAGAAAGTTGGATCATATTAAATATTTGTGTTTAACTTGCACAGTAATTTACATGATAATACAGCACGAGCATCTCCTTCTCCCCCTTTCATCGTCCTACAAAACAAATACAGGCACAACATCACACTCAACATAATAAACTACTGTCCAATTAGGAAATCCTCCGATAAGAGGCCTTAAAGCTGAAGTATTTCAAGCCTTTCCTATTTGCTGATCGGCTTCCCAATCAGCAAGTTTAAAGACGCACTCGGCTACGTCAGAGAGAATTTGTCATTAACATTTTATATCTGAGCTCTGGGACATAAACATTATGTACTATCATATGGAAGGATTCAGCTACAGCATTCCAGGATTTTAGAAGAAGGAATTCAGTCTTAAGTCTACCATAAACTCGAAAATCACAAAACAATAATAAACACCATTTCACTTCCTGAGCACGGGTTAGGTTCTTATTTCAAAAACATTTAACCTAATTATTAACCACCAACTCAAAAATCCTCCGCAATGGAGGCCTCATAAACAAAGGCGCTGAAAGTATAACGGACGGACAAAAAAAATGAACTCTTCACATTAACACTAGAAGTCTTTACCTTTAGAACTTTTTGCATGTTTTGAATGCAAAACATTGACAATATTCTAGACAGTGAGCAGTCAATCTTTTTCTTCACATTTAGTGAGGGCGGTGCACGGGTGCGCAAGCGTGCGTCGAGTGGGGAAGCCACGGCACGCGAGAAACGAGGGCGGCAGCCCAAAGAGAAAAAGAGACACTGCTGATAGTCTGCGGACGATCTTACATTATCAAGTTCGAGGTTCCCTTTCTCGTCCTGCCACAAACTAAATCATGAAACGACATTCAAGAGCACAAAATTTCGAAATTAAATTTCAAGACAAGGGTAGAGGCCTAATTATCTCTCTTTTTAAAACACCTTTCCACGAAGGCTTTCCCTTCCAACTCAGAATCAGAAAACGACACCTCGCATTTAATTTTTAATGTTAAGCAAAAAAAAAAGGCAGAAAGTCATCACTGCCATCTAACAAACGGAGACGCCGTTTACCAGCCTCTCGCAAGTAGAAACCTAATTAACCAATTCTAAGTTCAGCGAGGATCTTTCTTAAACGCTGTTTAATGTTGTAGGAAGGCTTTACCTCAACAGTGGACAATCGCTCTAACTCAGGCAAGACTTGGGACTCGGAGGTCTGGTTTTCCATCTCCTATGACGTGAAAAAACGAAAGGTTCATTATCTTTGTACTACCTTTCAATGGCATGCAATGTCACGATATTTTGGAATTATTTTAAAACCCTAAACACACATTTCCCTGCTAGCAGAGGCCTCCTTTCCTCCCGTCCGCCGAATACCAGGGAAAAAAGACCTCTGCTAGGAGGAAACCCGCCCGCTGAATACCAGGGAAAAGAGACCTCCGCTAGCAGGGAACTCGCCCGCTGAATACCACGGAAAAGAGACCTTTGGTAGCAGGAAAAACACACATTGGAAGGAAAGAAAACCCTCAAGTAATGCTTCAGTTCTATGTAAAAGGACTTTACACCAGTACTTCTAATAATAATTGTCTGTGTCGTTGGCTTGCGATGCCGGCCAGGATAGAAACGGATTGCAACTTGAAAAAAACTGAGCCATCTTTTTCAAGTTTAACTCCTGTGTGCCGTCACGTGATTGAACATTACATGAATCGACATTTTTTTGTTTTGTGATTTCCGCCTGCCATTGTTAGACATTTTAGACATTACTCCGGTCATTGTCTCAGTTATTCGCTAGATTTTTTTTTACTTTAGTCTTAGCCTATGTAAGTTCATTCCTATTTTACCCTATGTAAAAGTTTCCTAAAGCTTGCTGGTACGGCTGCCCTATCTTAGCCACGGCTTTATATCGGTTGAGGTAGCGGAACATCCTGTGTTATCAAAATATGTCCATGAACCGATCAAAATTTCTTTTCCCTTTGACAGAATGTCTTTTAGAGTTCCAAGCCTCGGAAAGGAACCAAGCCTTTTGGAAAAGCGTCGTTTCAAAAAGTTTTCTATGGCGGCAGAAGAGAGATGATGCCGCAGAGAATGATAATATTAAAAAAATAGGAGAAACAAGGCAGGAAGGCACAAAAACAGGTTGCGTTATTCTCAGACACAGAAAGAAAGTATATAGAACGTCCTACACATTGGTCGAGCGTTGCCTTACAAGGACTTCACAAATTTCATTTGAGTCTCATTTGTTCACCTCGTACGTAAACGACGATATTAAAATTAATCCCAAAAGCACTTTCTAAGTTTCCCAATTCCTCTCCCATTACTTTCACGATTAGAAAATTGGAGAAAGACAGAGCTGTTTCGCTTCCCAGTGGGTACTCCAGGTAATTCTCCGGGGGGGGGGGGGGGGAAGCCGCCTAGTTTTGCAAATCCTGACCCTATTTCGGAACAAAAAGTGTCATTTTCCACACCCTTTTTCAGACCTGACCTCTAAAATCAGCACCCGTTTCCAGACCTGACGTTTAGGCAGAAATTATGTCCGAATTACAGTCAACCGGTCCTTTATAGCGGACACTGTACGGACCTCAAATTAGTGTCCTCATTAGCGAGAATCCGTAAGAGCGGGAGTTTATTCAAGTCAAACTTCTGTATTTGTTTTTGCCGGGGAATTTAGCTGCTGTCCGTATTATCGGGGTGTTCGCAAGGCGAGAGTTGACTATACCTAAATGGCTTATATAAGGAAGTACCCCTACCCCCCAGGTTTCGCTTAAGATCCCTTGCCCTTACAAGTATACCATACAGAACTTACTTTTTTGTAAGCCATCTAATCACATTTTTCTACACTGGCTCCAGAGGTCTGTTCTCAGGAATTAGGTAAGAAAAAATCCTCTGGCAGCCAAGGTAACATTTTTCATGAATTTGAAGGAACGCAATCGAGAGTTTCTATTAACAGGTCCGATGGTTTGAAGTTTCAGAAATACAGAATACCAGATCGGACAGAGCGGTTGAAATCGAGCCTAGAACTACACTTTACAAATTCCCTGCTATACGGGGCTTTTATCAAACTACTTGGCCCGGGGAGCGGAGAAATTAGCGGTGTTTTAAGACCAAACCAATGTTAAATTCCCTGCTAAGTCCCGGGGGTCGGGGGGCCGGAGTTTCAAATGACTGATGCATAAACTTAAACAAACGAAGCTGGTGACTAACCTGTTCCTGTTCAATCTCTTTTTTAGATGATGAATAAGCTCATTAATTTAACTGTAACCCGCATATAAGAACCTGCTTGATCTCGTCTGGCCAACCCGGTTCTTATATTGTTGGGTAATAAAGAAGCAAATTTCTTCCAGCAGGTTATTAAGCCACTAGGCTCTTACACGCGGGTTTTTACTGTATTTTAATACAGTAAAATAATAATAATAACAATAATAATAATAATAATAATAATAATAATAATAATAATAATAACAATAATAAATACTGAGTTAATTTTTAAAAAAATTAACTCAGTATCACAAACTCGGAAATCCTCCGTAATGGAGACTTATAAATGAAAGCTCCTGAGCGTATTTGATTATCTCTGACGGACAGAAAAATAGAACTGTTCACACAAACACTGAAAGTCTTACTAATATTAATAAATAAACTTTCACAAAAATAGGTGAGTGATGACTAACCTGCACCTGTTCATGCGCTGATTCAGGTGATGAATTAGGAAAGAGGTGAGGGTACTCCCTTTTCCAGTAGTTCTCTGATGGCCATTTATGTTCAGGTTCGGGGTTTCCTTTATAATCCTTCAACAAAATACAAAACAATACTTAAAACAACCAATCTCCCTTTAATAAAGTGTGGACGTGTACACATTTCAAAACCGTCATTTAAAGTACAATGCGATTACCGTATTTATTCGATTAACCGCCCAGGGCGCTTATTAAATTTTTGGACCTTGAGAGTGGGCGCTTATTCGAGGTGGGCGCTTATTCGAGGCTGGGCGCTTATTAAATTTTCACCATTTTCAGCAAGTGTAGTATGTTTATTTTGCAACAAAACAGTAAATGCTAATAACAAAACGCGAAGAAGTAACAAAGCAAGGTTTCTGTAAAATACTCTGAAGAAAACTCCGTCCTCGGGGAAGACTCTTATTACAATTTTTTCACTCAAAAAGGTGGGGTGGGGGTGAGCGCTTATTTGAGTTTGATTGGGAGGAAGAAGGGGTGGGCGCTTATTCGAGGCTGGGCGCTTATTAACTTTTTCTGCCTTTAGGATGGGCGCTTATTCGAGGTGGGCGCTAATTCGAGGTTGGTCGCTTATTGGAATAAATACGGTACACTGACCAACGAAAGACAATTGCTTATATGACAACATTTTTGACAAGATAAACCAAGTTCAAAACAGGCCTCGGGTGCCAAAAGCAAAGATCAGCAGTCAAAACTTGGCCTATATAATAAAAGGCAGTTTGTGACTGCATGTGGCTACTGCTTTAGTTTTGTAGAAAACATTACAATGAAAAAGGAATGAAAATTGTAGGAAAGGATAGAAATTCAGATTGTTTATCCATAAATATACTATCTTTCCTCTAGAAGGTATATATTTAACAAACAACAGCAAAACAAATAAGCAAACAAAACAAAAACGAAAACGAAACAAAAAAGAGAAAGACAGAAGGAAAAAAGAAAGCCTACTGAGCAGGAGTCGAACGCGGCACCTTGGCAAAAATGATACGACCACAAGGTTAATGTTTTAACAACAACTGACAAACTATTTTTAAGCGTCTTTGCAGTTATTTACTGAGAGAAATTTTTCCTAGGGAAGATTCTGACCTCTCTTGCGTGATGATAGGGGATGTGGCGGGGGGGGGACCCTCTCTCTCCGGCGTTGCGTGACATAGAGAGAGAGGGAGAGAGAGAGGGAGAGAGAGGGGGGGGGGGGGGAGAGGGAGAGAGAGAGAGAGAGAGAGGACAGAACTGCACTAGACACACGGTGGTTACGCCTTCTTTGTGTGGTGTGTTGGTGTAGAGGCGAAGCGCTGAAGGTCAAAAACTTCCTTTACGACTAAGTTCAAGAAACGAGTGTTACCCCGTCGCCAATTTTTAAACAAAGTCTAGGGAGGAGGGAGATTTACCCCCAAGTACCTCTCCCCTCTCGGCGGGATTGGAAAGAGAAACATTATCTTTATCAAGGCGCACGTTAGCCTGAAATTCATCCGATTGTTTCGAGTCGTTTTCTCCTCTGAGGGAGTAATAACGACTCGAAGTAATCGGATGAAATTCAGGCTAGGCGCACGTACAAGAAATTCGCATTAAAAATAGTAGAATCAAAATCAAAATTAGCAAATCCTCTTTCTTTTCTTTCGAAAATATATTCAGCATTACAAAATTCGCAGATCACAGTGTATTTTTTTGCGGGCGGGAATTTTTTACGTAATAAAACGAAAGGCGGGAAAATGTCATCACGTGAAAAATCATCCGAGGTGGATTTAACCAATCAGCTGCCGCTACGTCACTAGGCTTTGAATGACATCGTTTGTTGTTTTTGTAGTTTGTTCAGTTCGCTCTTCAACAGCAAACTGTTCAGGATGAACTCAAAATTTAATAAGAAAACATCACGGAAATTATTTTACACAAGACAGGGATTCATCTCTTTTTACTCAGGAATATGCAAAGGAGTTGTTCGAAGCTCAAGGAAACATCATTTTTAAGGATATTTTACGAAAGCGCAAAGCTCCGCTGGATTTGATTTGTATGGCAAGTGTTCTTGGAAAATTGAAAAAAACCTCATGCTATTTACGCGATGAAAATAATGCAATGGACACTTGTGCTATACAGTGGAAAACAGCGAAGTGTTTACTTGTAACGAAACTTTTTTTGGTGTTGCTTTCAACCGTTGTCTCGGAGATACAATTTTTTTGTGCGGGTTGTTATTTCAAAAACCAACGCTTCACCGAACTGCAAGGACCAGTATTTACCAAAGAAACGCTCAAGAACTAACAAAGGAACAGCTATAAAAAAGACTTGTCTGTTTTCTGGACTTTCAAAGGAACTTCACTTGACTTAAACTGATTTTATAGGAGCCTTGGACGATAAATATGAAACTGTGAGTTCAATGTGTTTACTCTTTGCTCATTTGTTTGAATTGAACATGAACTGAACATCTTTCATTTGCTTTTATGATTGTTGTTTGTTACTTTATGAAAAGGTATGAATTAAAATTGATTCAGAAATTAATACTGTGGAAATTATGTGCTTTTGTTTTGCTAAAAGTTATTGTTTTCACCCAATAATATCATCTTATGGCTGCTTGAAGATACGAAATTTCTCTTCTTGTCTTCAATTCCTTTTTTAATATCAGCTAAAGTTACTTGTTCTTAACGTTCTCAGTTAAAACATTTTATGGAGTTAGTTTAATCAGTTGAAAGAAATGAATTTGAAATGATACTTTGAATCTGCTAAAGTTTGTGATTTGATTTCAAATCAAATCTCGTGTATTGTCGAGTATAAAAATGACAAAGAAAGGAAAATGGCGAAAGGCAAGAGCTGAGTAGAAATAAACTGTAAACAAAGAATAAAGAAACAAATTGCGATAAAATTGGAAAACTTACGTGGTAGGATGACCACAGTTCAGTGTTGTTTCCGTGCTGCTGTACAGCTGATGTGAGATTCATCACCTGCTGTGGAGTCATCTTCACATCTGTAAGGCCCAGTGTCTCCAGGTGAGGAGCGCAGCTGAGATGTTTTATCAAGCTGTCGACTCCTCCACCCAGAAGAGGATTGACTGACATGTCGAGCAACTTCAAGTTTGAAGGATCTTGTTTAAATACTCTGCTGATGAACTCCACAGCAGGTGATGATGTTACATTGATACGATGGAGTGCTAATCTCTTCAGTTTGTGTGTTGTTGGGATGCTCCTCAGCAGAGACTCTGTTACCTCAGCATCAAACACTTCACCGGGTTCACCCCAAACCCATATCTCGTGTGGAGCGGTGATAAACGGCATGATCTCAATCAGCTGTTCCACATCTGACCTGTTCACATCAAAAGGTACAATCCTCCGAACCCTGGAGAGACCATGACGCTTTGAACAACAGCTGCTGCTGCTCTCTTCACTTGACTCATCACCATTAATGTTTGTCTTCTTTGTTGTCTCTTCTAAACTAACTAACGTCTTTACCATTTTAAAAGGAAGAGGAATGTCAGGATATGTATCTTTTACAATTTTAGTAAAATAAAGGTGATTGTTGTTTTCTTCTTTCATTAAAAAAAACTCGTCAACACTACGCCATGGAAATACATTCAAAAATTCTGATGCTTTTTGTTCTCCTGTTCTACTAACTATAACAGCGTTTAATTGCTGTACTAAACTAATTAAATTATTATAACTTTGCTCTGTATACTGGTTGCTATAAGAGAAAAATATGTACATAAGTGAAGCGGTAGTTTTCACAAAATTTTCCTTTGCTGCAATATTCAGCTGGTCAGGATTTAAAATGAACAAAACACCTCCTAGACTAGAAAGAAAAGTGGGGAAAAGTTCTGTTCTCGTGTCTGCTGAGCAGTAGAAGAATAACTGTGTGCATAGAGTTAAAAGATTTTTTTGTTCATCAGACAAATCTTCGATTGACGGTGCTTGGTTGTCGAAGCTGTACTCTCCGTCTTCCTTCGCCGCCATTTCCAACAGATGAATCAAGATCTCGCGCGCGGCTTCTTCTGACATTTCAGCAGCAAGTTTAAACACTTCATTCAACTTGAAGATCTTTTCAATTGAGTCGACTTTGAAAAGGGAATTGTTTTTACTTTGCTGAGATAACAGTTCTTCTTTTAGAAATAAAGAAGCCAAAAACTCCTGCATGGATTTGTGAATGAAATGAACGTCTTTGCACGGGTTAAGAGCGGACATGTTTAGCAGCTGAAACAACCCGGCGTCGATCAGTTTCTCAGTCAAAACGTGATCCGGCAGTTTACTGAGAGGAAAGTAAAGTAAATCTTGTAGAAGTGCGTCAAATGCTAGTTCTCCTACTTTACAGAGTTCTTCTTTGTGGTCGTCGACTTTTTCCGCCGGTTTTTTTGTTTTTCAGACATATGATTAAACATGGTCTGTAGAAACTTGAAGTACACCATCACCCGTGATGAAGGTAGTCCTTCACGATCCTTTTCTTTCCAAACCAACAACAACATTAAAAGCAAAATAGGTATTTTTGCTACATCTTCCAGGTCTTTTTGCAGCAAGTATTCAAAAAACTCTTTAACATCTTGATCATCTTTCAAGAATCTACGGGCGAACTCTTCTTGTCGCTCACGGTCAAAACCGTCGATCTCAAATTGAGCATCGCTGGAACGTTTCAGTTCCTCTCCTTTCATGTCTCTAGACGTTATAATAACACAACAATTCCTCAACTGCTTTCTCTCCCAGATTTGAAGAACAGGTGATTGGCTTGCTGCGCTGTGTACGTATTCATCGTAGCCGTCCAAAATAAGCAACACATTTTCTTGGTGCCGAAGAACGTAATCGTACAGGTTGTCAGTGCAAACTCTGCCATCACTCGCGAGAAGATTAGCATTCGTCAGAATGGCTGGGACATCGTTGAGGTTACAAACATCGCGTAATTTGACCAAAAGTACGAGATCAAATCTTCCTAACTTTCTTTTAAATCTGTGCTGGGACCAATCGAGTGTAGCTTTCTGCGTAAAAACGGTCTTGCCTATACCTGGTCGTCCGTGGACCAAAATGCGCTTAGACTTATGATTAAGTCTTCCGCCGTCAAAAATGTCGGTGTAGTGTTGAAGTTTCTTCTGCGTTACTCCGCTGGGATCCTTCTCATCCATAAGCCAAGACAACTGGGTGTACACTTTGTCAATGTGAACGGCAGAGCTTTGGTCCCACGGAACGATTTTGACTTTGCTGTTGGTTTCATAAATTGATCGCAGCTGTTTCTGGCACTCCTCGAGGCAGAGAGAATCTGTTAAAGAAAATTTTACGTTCCTTTTTTTCAAGAATTGTTCGTTATAATAACTTGATATCTTAATAGGTGAAGAAAGTTAAAGGGAGCTAGTTGACCAGCACAAAATATAAGCCTTCACTGATATCAAACAGAGAAGTGAGTAACAGTGCACGTTGATATGAGGGCTTTAAAACACCAGAATATAAAGAGATCAATGAAGAAATATATATACTATGGTCAAACGTAGAAGGAATATGAAAAGGAACATTGCCCCACGCACAGAGCTTCAGAGAGGACACGCCCATAGAGGGGTACCTCTCCAAAGCTGTTAGTGACGTTTTTGTGGTTGAGTGCTAAAAAATAATTCTTATTTTGTATAACTGACCTCGAGAATTAACGCAGGTTAAAAGTACCTTAGCAAAACTCTAACAGAAAGATTGAATGAAAGAAAGAATTTGACGCTTGAAGTATCACATCATACTTCTTCTTTGCTACTTATTTTGTAAATAAAAATAAACAACTGCGACCGTAAAGATCATTTTGTATTGCAATATAACAAACGATAAAAGTCATTTTCATATTAAAATAAGCGGTTTTAATCTACTGTATTTCTGGTACCATTTCTGCTTTATTGGATATAATAGTACCTGGTAACTCCTCCTTAGTGGCCGTAGAGCTAGAGGGCTGTTTCCTTGCTGACGGGTCTGTGAGTAAACAAAATAGCATAGAAATTGAAGTGAGACATTTAAAACAACAGTTATTCAAAAGAATTTGGGGAAAATGTTTATCAATTTGTCAGTTTTTTGCTACCCACATCTTAGGTTCTAGGTCTGAATAATAAAGTTTCAACAACAAAAAGCACTGAGCAGCTTGTCTTGGGACTGGACGCTTACATCGTAGGTTGTACTTAATTGTGGGTGATACTGACATTTTAATTCGCTAAAGGATGCCTGGTTGCAGTGTGCACAGTTTTAGACAATAAATGTATCTTTTAAACTTGGTTACGCAAGATTTCTCCTGCACATTGAGTTGACTCTGAAAGGCATCTAGTAAGCAGTTGCAGTTCAAAAACATTTTCAAAACAGGAAATAAGCCCCCCAAATATTTACTGGACCTTTCAAAATCATAGCTATCAACCAATCAGAGGGTAGAGTTCTAGGATGAACTAAAACCAGAAAATAAAGCCAGCAGTGCAGAGAGCTTAGTGCTTAGCATTCAGGGCTGTCACTATGGTTTTTAAGTTGCCGAGCGGGGGAATAGAACATCCTGGAAATTCTTTTGGCCCTATTTTCCTTTAATTCCTATGAAAGTAACCAGGGGTAGCCAGTCGGAATCTATGCCTCTCAGCTCGTAGTGACAGGCCTGTTAAGTTGGTTACTAGTGTTCTCAGGGCGTGGGGGGAGGGAGGAGGAGATACTACTCTATTAAAAAACTGTGGTGCTAGTCAAATAAAAAATTCAAAAGTATCCCTAAAAGCTACAAAAATCTTGCTTTGTAGACATGGAAGAAATTCATTTCAAGGGGGGAGTCTGGTTAAAAGCATTATTTTTCATTGATTTACACTCATTTTCTTAAATATCTAGCCAAGATTTCCTTCAATTCAAAAATGACTCAATTAAGATGCAGTCATTAATTATGTAAGAATTTTCAGATGATTTTTCGAATGTTTTTAATGTATAAAAATTAGGGGGGAGGAGATGTTTAGAATTTTGAAAAAATGGGAAAATATTGGAATTGGTGGTTGTTAAAAATTAAAATATGAAGTAAATAATATTGGTAGACGATTACCAGATAGTCCACCACCACAACAAGATGCCTCTGATCCCATTAGCAGACTAACTGGTTTATGTGTATACCTATTCTAGCCTCATATATTTCCTTCCCAAATTAACATTATTTCCCCCAAACTTTAACCAGTCTCCCCTCTTAAGCTCTATAAGAGGTACCAAAAGGAGGAGGAGATAGTTCCCTTTAAAAATAGTAGAACTGCTTTACAAAAAATAAAAAATTAAAGATAATAGGGGTGCTTGTCAAAAAAAAAAAAAAATAATAATAATAAAAACAAAAAGCGTCCCTAGAGGGTACAGAATCTTGCTTTGCGGGCATGTTGGAAATTCACTTTAACCCCTGGAAGGTACCAAAAGGAGATACCCCTCTCTAAAAAATTAAAATTAACAAAAAACAAAACAAAAAACAGGGTTTTGTAAAAAAAATCCAAAAGTATCCCTAGAAAGTAACAGAATCTAACTTTGTGGCAAGGAAGAAATTCATTTTAATGCCTAAGAGGCACCAAAAATCACTTGAGTAACAAAATAATTCCCACTCAACCTTACAGACTCCTAACAGATACCACTTATGCTCTAATTAAACAAAGGTCATTTTAGACTTTAGGTCTCTAAGTATGCACTTTCTGAGTACCAACCCACAAATCTTACTGCCTAAAATAGTATGATAAGCAGCTGGTCAATTTTATCAGAAAACATCTCCCTTGTGTCCACCTGACCAATTTCTTTGTAACCTTTTTCTCATAATTTTCTTTTACCTATTTTACAGTTTCCAACAGTTGTGAGTTGACCAAAAAAATGTTGAACTCCATCCTTTTTCTATTATAACAGATTAATTAACAAGGTTTGAAAGTGAGTATTTTTAATCAACCTCAGTACTTAACCAAAAACACTGACCTTTTGCACACAGGTAAGGATTTAATTGTCACATGGTTTAATAAAGGAGCATGACACCTACCTTCATAATGAGGCCATTGTTCAAACACAAATGGATCCTTCAACATGTTGGACACAAGAGAAGCTGCCATTATGCATGCATGACTCTCCCAAGAACTTTCTGCTGGGTTGTTACCATCGGCAAAGTGAGAAATACCTTTTACAATCACCCATTCAATCTTAAGATCATGTGCTGCAGCGAAAATCCCTGGAAAAAAACAACAAATAATTAATAATTCAAGATGCCAAAAGGTCCACCAAAGAGCATCACAGCCAGGGCTGAATAATGAGGATGTGACAACATAAACAATATTATTTACTGTGCAAATGAGTAGGCAGAAAATGGAAACAGTGATTTTAAAAGGCACATATAAATCAGCATATTTAAATAACAAAAAACAAGACAAACAAATAAAAAACCAGCTCACGCATAAGGATGTTAATAGAATTTAACTATCCTTTTGTATTTTATCCAAAGGAAAACACTACTTAAACTACTGTCCTCCAATCAATTTTTTATGCATAATTTAGTATAGAAAATACAGCAAGTTACACAAACATAAACATCATTGTCCAAACATAGAATAGATCTTAAAAGATCAGATTGAAAACAGGATCACAAAGGATCATAACCAGCACCCATTTACACTGCACCTGGATGGAGAGGGACAAAGTGAAACAAAGTTTCTTGTCCAAGGAAACAGCACAAAGTGCAGCAAGGCCTTAACCTGGACCCTCTAGATCTAAAGTTTGAGATGTACACAACAGGCCACTATTCCTCTCAAAAGAAAATGTAACAAGAGAAGAATGATGTCATTTAACAGGGAATAAATATCTTACCTTCACCACCAAATGCAAATGCAGTAGCTTGAGTAATATGAGACATGTTTTGCTGTTTAGCACTGACTGGGTTTATGCCACTTAAAATATCCCCATCACAGCAGACCTGAACTTTACGATCTTCTGGACGTTTTAATGGAGGAATCCAGCCATGATCTGCATGCCTGACAAGGTGCAAGATACCTCTTCCCACCGGGGTTTTTAATGATTCAGTTGTAAGCTTAGAGGATACAACCACATCACCTAGCTGTAACTTGGTGACTTCTGGGTTCAAGCCCACACAGTTGCCAACATAGAAAACAGCTTTGGGTCTCAGTTCCACCACAGCATTCTTAACAGTGACCAGTGAACCATGTGGAGCAGAAGAGCCTTCAGAACATGTCATCAAAGCAACTTTTAGAGGCACATCTCCGCTTTTACCCATGGTCCCAAAGTACACATATCCAAGGTTCACATGATAGCTTTTAAAGGAATTTCTTAAGTATGTATAACAGGCTAGGAACTCACAGTCCTTTACTGTCAACAAAAGAATGTCAATTGGAAGACGGACTTCATTCCAAGGTTTAAATGTGTTAGAAAGATCACTTTTCTTGGGAAGTTCTAGGGTGAGTGTAGGTGGAACATCTGCCATATTCTTATGAGCACTATTTCCTTTTCCTATTAAGTTCTTGGTCCTGTGCCATGATGTCTCGATTAACAATTTCCCTAAAATGTCAAAAAGTAAGATCACAAATTATTGTTAGATAATAGAAAGAAAAGATAATTATCAACCTCCCACTAACTTGAAGTAAATTTTGTTTCCCTTCAGATAATTTCTATACAATTTTACCCTCAAAAACTCTGACCATATTTTAACCACATGAGAATTAAAAAAAAAAACCCAGTGACAGCTGCGGTCAAAAACATCGAATTTCTCTCAGAACAATCGTGTTTTCTTTGAGCTTCTTTATTTTTTTGTTGGTTCAATTCAAATACATTGTTTAGCACTGCATTGATTAATCAAGCTTTGTTGCTCAATTTCTTTTTCAAAATATCACTCTCTGTATCTCTTGCTGATCTTGAAGTGAAGTGCACCTTATTCTCAATTAATTAATTTCCAGAGTATTTAATTTGAGCCCTATACTTTTCGCAAGTATTTAATTTCATGATTTTTAGCTGGGATTTATAGGGATTTTAAGATTTAGTGAGTATCAAAATTTGTGATTTCCCCCAGTAAGGTACATGACATTTGCATTTCTCCCCTATCTCATTACCTTACTTCTGGTTATTTGCTTCAAACTCCTGATAACTCAAACTGTTTTTCATTTCCTTTGAATTATGAGGTTCGAGTTATCAGGAGTCGACTGTATGACAGGTGCAAATTTAATAACTACCCTCTTAAAGTATGACCTTTGCCAATTTAGGCTCAAGGACAATTTCTCAATTCAATTACAGCCAAAATAAAATTCAGAGAAAAATCCAATGAAGCAAGCACTCTTGCATATTGAGGAACTTTTTCTCTCTGTGCTACAGTCGCAGTAACAACAATTTTTTTTAGTCATCATAGATCACTTTGAAGTGGGTGAAACATAATTCACATACGTTGTGCCGTTCACGATGGCCAAATTAGGTCATAAATGTCTTGAACCAGCACAGCCACACTAAAAAAATCATGAACCTTTAAACAGCTGCATCACTGTACTCAGCATTTGAATCATGAAGATATTTAAATGTTATGCTTCTAAACACTTTTAGCAGTAATAAAAGATGACCGAATTGTGAAGAACCAAACTGGCAGTCTCAATAAAGTGTCGTTGTTTGACCTTTAGCGCAGCAATGTCATGTTTAGATGTCAAAATCTCATTGGTTCCTAAGCATAAACTCATAGTACCTTCAACCTTATTGGCCCCTGCAACACACATCCAAACAGACAAAGCCACAAAGCAGTAACAATATGTATACAAATTTATTACAAAATTACAGCACGCTTGCCTCTTGAAATTATTCTCAATGCCTAAAAATACTTGCAAAGAATACTTTGTTGAGCGAAAACAATTCAAGTCGACAACAGCTGATTACTCCAAACTTTGAATGTTTGGTGGCACAACATGTCATGTTTGCACCCAACATGTCATGTTTGCACCCAATTAGAACCCAACCCAATTCCTCGTGTGTACATGCTTAGATGCAACTGACGGTAAGTGAGAATAAGTTACAAGATACTTGCATTTCTTTCCCATCCCATTACCTAAGTTCTGGTTATTTGCTTTGAACTCCCGATAACTTGAACTGTTTTTGATTTCCCTTGAATGTTCGAGTTATGGGGAGTCGACAGTATGATGGGTGCAGATTTAATACCGCCCTCTTAACGTATCCTTTGCCAGTTTAGGCTCAACTACAATTATTTCTTCAATTTGTACAGCTAAAATAAAATAATTCAAAGAAAAACCTAATGTAGCACTTTCACTCTTGCATATTGAGGAACTGTTTCTCTCTATGCTACACTCAGTAACAATCTTTCACTTAGTCATCATGTACTGTTTCCTTAGAGGCTCTTGCCAAGTTTACAAAACCTAAAGCAAAAGTTATTTCTTTAATTAATAATGTTGACATTATTTTTCCTTGTTTTACACATCTCCATCACTGAGAACTTGTTCATTTTTTGTCAGCAATTACATAGCAGGAGTACTACAATTTGGTGCCAGCAAAATTAGTTTTTTAAATTCAACTTTGTGAATAAGCATTCAGAAAAAATGTAGTACAGTAAGACTAGTTTATTCTCCTATGTGTGCTACTCACTAAGTTTATTTTAAACAATTTTCAATATTTTGATGTTCTCCAACAACGTCAGCAAACTAGCTGTGGACCAAAGTCTCTAATAACTTTCCCTGCCAGCAAATCGCCAGGATATTTTTGAGGACTAATAAAAGCAAAGTCTTTCATTCTACTTGTATAACACATCACATATAAGAGAACTCAGACTCTAGAGAAATACCATTTTAGATTGGTATTGTAAGAGAATACCTTTGTTTGTTAAAATGAAATTAATTCCATCAGTAGTCTTTCACTCCAAGTCATACCAACTGTCTTGGTCAACCATGCAGTTTCACTGAAATAAATGGCAAAAAGTAAGGCAGGGCATGGGGTGGGGAGGGAAGGGGATTTGATTGTGTGTTGGACCTGGGGTGGGGCATTAGAATGATCTTGTTCTCCTGGGGGAGGGGATATTTGAATCTTTCTTTGTTCAATGTGCACTAGGATCAACTAAACGTTTAATAAACGGCTGTATCAAAGTAAACAGAAGCTCTATTTTCAAAACAGAAAACTACATCAGGTTGAAAACGTTCACAGAGGTTTAATTTTGCCTTTAAAGGCCCACTGGCAACCTTGACACATTGCGCCAGAAAACAGCGTTCCCTGACTTTTTAAAAAATTCCCTGACTTTTCCCTGACCTTGAAAAATTTTTGTTTTTCCCTGACTTTTCCCTGACTGTAGCAACCCTGATAAAACTTATCAGCTCTAGGAAATTTTGGTGCATTTGACTGGAATGATTTGCCTGTGGGCAGGGAATTTGACAACAAATTTTGGAAAAATGTCACATTCCCACACCATGCCCTGCCTCCCTGCCCCCCTCCCCCCCCCCCCCCCCAACACTCCCTTTACATTGATAGATAATGTGGTCCCTTTTCAACTTACTCGGGGTAGGGATATTTGGACACAATTGGTACATTTTTGTCTGGGATTAACCGTAATTAGAATTTTAATAAATTTCGACTTACACATTAACAGAAAGTAACAAATCGATATTTTCGATACTCAATTAAAATCAAAAGTAATCAATCAAAATCAATTATAATTTATCGATTAATATCGAAAATCGATGGAAATTGATTGGTTGAGTTTTTGTGATTATCAACTTCTGCAATTAAATGATTGATTTTATTGATTTTGATTGAAAAATATCGAAAAGATAAAAATGGGCAAAGCCAAGTTGGCTGATTCGTTTTTCTGTTGTGTTTAGTCCATCGTCACTTGCTAGAACTGATAAACAGGAACTCGTAACTGATATCAAAGTCAATAAACATATCTATAACACTTTATTGGCTTTATTGATATTGACCCTACGATTTGTATGTCACTACAGGGTACTCAGGGGTACTGCATATACTCAAATCGATAGGAAACACAACCATGAGCAATAATGTAACGTGACTCATGTCATTTTCCGTCATGATGTCATGCTCCTTTCAACAAATTGGGGAACTCCAGCCAAATTTGTGATTATCGATTTTTATCGATTATTATAACTAATCAATCGACAAATATCGAGTATTACCGAGTACTACGTCCTGATTAACTGGTGTTAAATACCAAGTCAGACCAATAATTCACATTAATTGTAGAAAGAGAAAGAATATAGTCTGCTAAAGCAAGAATTCCTCTTAGAATGAACATTTATAGATTCATAGTAAGCAAAAACAGCTGCGTCTACTGAGGTCAAGAAGCTTACCTAACGTTGATTCAGTGTAGACTATGGTTCAGTTATGAAGAAGCTTTAAAAGCCTGGAATAAACAGTTAACCACATTGATCAACCTTTTATAGATGAAGCATCACCTTTTACCATTACCTTTTGAATGCAATTAAGCTAAGCAACTTAAAAAAACAAAAAAACTGACCTCCAATTCACTGCGGAGAAGAAGCTGCCAGAAAAATTGTCACATGTACTTTTCACTCTAAGGTCCCAGTACTTTGCTCCGTTGATCTGCAAAAAAATTGGAATGCGATAAGGGAAAACTAAATGAGGAAATTGGATCGAATTATATGTCAATTATCGGGAGAAGCAATAAATAGGTTAGTAGAATTTCTATGGTATCAATAAGAGTAGTGTCAGAGTTATAACTTGTTATCTAAATATAATATGACTAAATATCCGTAAAATTTAGCTCTATTGGCGAAAGATTTTATGGATCATGTGGGTACTGAAAAACACTGAATGCGTCATGTTGATTCTTTAGATGATTCTCTTCTCTTAAGCTGCTCATAAAATGGGTACCTTTCCCATCAGAAATATACAGCTGAAGGTAAAATGTTGATAAGTACAAACCTCTTGACTTTCCAGGAGCAAATGTCTAATGTAGAGAAAGAAAAAAGGGACAGAAGAACTGATAAGTAAAGATAACTAAGGTCTCCGGGGGTACTGTCATATATGAGCTGAATTCTATGAGGAAAATGCTGTTTATAATTTTTTTTTATTCAGAGATCGCACAAATTCGCAACGAGCAATTATATAAATAGTCTTTCCTGAGTTCCTCGGGATTAGTTCTAAATCAGTTCATGAACAATCTAAGTAGTTTAAATCTTAAACAAACCTATTGACGATCTCCGATGTACCTAAACGGCTTCGACAAGCTCCGACAGTGGCTGAATAAAAATGCAACCTACTTTAATTCACACTCAGTCCCTGTCGAAAAACAGAAAAAGATTGACCATGATTGAAAGATAATCAGCAGAACTTTGTGTTTGTGTAAACGGAGTCATGTCAGTGTTTAGAGACATTTGTAAAAACGGACTAGTCTACCAAGAATGACTGAGTCCAGAATTTTCAAAGTAAGTAATTCACTGAATTAAGTAACGCACAAGTGAACATCACTTATCCATCTTGATGTTGTCACATTGCTGTATTTTATTTGCAACACAATTGATCAAGCACTATTGATATCTGTTTTTATTAAAAGAAGTGGCAGCTTTGTTGATTTTCGATGATTTGCGTTCAGAAGGAAACAGAAGTCTGTTTAAGACTGAGAACATCATAAACTTATCGAAAGACTTGGACGTTCACGACGGTCACCGATCCGCTTCAGCTGCTAATTTTATTAAGTGTACTGATCATCGTTTCACAGAAAAATCCCTTTGCAAGTTGAAGTTAATGACTGTTCGAGAAGAAGCATCCTAGAAAGGTTCATGCAGTGTTGACTCAATATAACAGAATTAGTTTTGTGTCAGAAGCTTGCAAGTTTGTTAAGACTTTCATTTCATTATGATTGATGTCGACGCCATTTACCCCTAAAGCATACACTGCAGATACTATCTAGTGACAAAACAAGTCACAAATAGAGAGGTAATTCCGTGGCGTTCGTTCTCTGCTTATTCATTACTGCCTTGAACTTTAAAGTTTCTAAACTAACAACAGTAGATACTCGAATTTTAGAAAGTCTGCTTACCGGCGTCACTGGGCGATCTAAGTGTATGGCTATACATAAAATTTATGGCGAATGTGTACATCAAGAACCAGCGATAATACTAAGGTACCCGATTTCTCCTTCTTTGATTTAAGACAAATTAAGACTTGGAAAACCAAACATTTAGGCTGGCATTGGAGATATTGAAGCTCTTTCCCATCTGCCTCGGAAGTGAGACATATGTACAAGATGATGTACTTCAGTGAAATATTTAGTGGCGCTGGTTTGGGTGCGGTGTTTTATGCATGTATTAATTATATTTAGATTGAATGACGTCAACGTCTGGGCTGGAATCACGCGATATTTTGGAGAGAAACAACGGATCATTATTGAAAGCTATTCAGCTGTGCAGCCACACAATGTTATGTAATGTTATGCTAAGGAGAGGGTACTCTTAAGTCACACAATTGACTTGTGTTGGCCAGTGGGTGTAGCAGTGTAACATAACATACACTTTACATTACGACTCCTCTATGCGGGGCTATTCTGACGTATAAATATACAATAATGAAATTACAATGGGGCAAAAACATTTACATCTGTTATCTGGTATCATTATACCCATAAGAATTCACCGTAATACCTTAAGTTCTCCCAAACACCGAGATAAGAAACGTAGTACGACACGGTACTCTTGTTTTGTTTTTTGATCAGTCGTTGCTGACACCTTAATTGAATGGAGTTTACAATTTTTTCGCCGCCAGAAATCCTGGATCTCATGGTTTAAAGGCGATTAATTCCCGGATCCCGCTTCATAATAACGCTAAATCCCGCGTCTCGTCCAAAAATGCAATCCCGAATCCCGCTCCCATATTTCTTTAGAATCCCGAATCCCAGTACCCTGAGAGCAGGGGCTTTTCGATCTTCCTAGATAAGTCGGGAAGAGGACTTGCCTAGGAAGATTGAAGGACCTCTGCTCGCAGGGTAGAATCCTGGACTCCAAAAGGCCAAATCCCGGATCCCAAAAAGCTATCATGGGGAACCTCTCCAGTAAACTGCTACTTGATCAAAGTACGCAATTTCCCAGTGAGCCACTGCTGGCACCTGAATCTCTTACAAATTTCTTTAATATGCACTTTACTGACAAAAAAAAAACCTTCTGTGACCCTTTTTTGTTACCTATTGTTTTTACCTCTTTATTTTAAACATTTATCCCTGCACTATTTCATTATTTAATGCCCAAATTTTACTTTCCTTAAGACCGGAGGGGAGAGGGGGGGGGGTATTTTTTCTTTTAGTCAAGACGGGGAATGTCAAAAATTTTGCATGATGTAAAGGGGGGGAATATGAAATATTTTTGCCCCTTAAGACAGTGCTGAATTTAATAATGTTGGATGATATTGCATTTCTTTGGCCGGGCCTTGAAAGAGAAAAACATTGCTCATCTTCTTAAGAGGAGCCTTGAGCAATCCTGTTGCCTCTAATATGGCGTCTTGTTACGGAAAGTAGACGTCTTTAAAACTTTGCCTTAGAAAAAGGCAAATGATAAACCCAGGGGTCTTCTCTCCCAAAATCCCTATACGAGTGGATTCGAACTTCGGATCCATCATGTGAGAAAGATGGGGACTGATCGAAAATCCTGGTCCTCTCTTACATGACAGGAAAACTATTCTATCTAATGGTGTCATTTCAAGAAGCATGTGCTAATTGATGGCACTGTTTGACTTCTTGTCAAGAGACAGGAGCGCCGTCTTTACGTGGTCACCCGAGTGAAGGTCAGTCTAGTCGTTCGTTTGCAGGGTAGACTGCAAAACAGTCGGGTTTTTTCTCAAAATCAGTCAGAACTGGCGTAGCGTGAGAGACTTCCGCGCGCGAAGCCTCACACGCCCAACGCCCGTATTTTTAGCGTCCTTCCCTGTCTCGCTCTCCATTTTAAGACTCGTTCCAAACCTTTGGTTTGACTGTTCGCGCAAACTTGAATACACAAAAATACGAACCGTTTTGCAGTGTATTTGCAGGCAAAAGCAGTAGATACCTTCTTTACTCAGTTAAATCATAAAACCCTGAGTATCCGGGGTTCTGCCCCGGGAATTGTGCCCACGACGAACCGGCCGTTTCGCAGTCCAACTAAGCTGACCCTGTAGACCCTAACGGTGAAAAATTGTTTTTTATCTGTTCGAAGTCTTCTTATTTTAACTGCCATCAGGGGATATTTATGGTTTACAAAGAAAGAAATCTACTGTCACCGTGTTAAAATCCCACTACACACTAACAAGGAAGGACAATAACCTAAAACGATGTCAGTGATATGAGATCATGGTCAACGACGTGTGGACTAGTATTTAGGAGGGTGCCAGCATCAAAAGGTCTGTATCTCTCTTGAGGTTATCACAAACAAAAGAAAAACACTAGACCGTAAAATCCACGTTAAGCATTTAGTTTAGTAACTTGAATACCTATTACAATAAGAAGGCTCCACAACATACGCTTGCTGTGCAGTTCGCCGATTAAATAAAACTAGAAATTTAATTCTAACAGCCGGCAATGGCTGTAAATTAATTAAAAGAAATAAAACAGTTTGTTATTTCCGTCATTATTTCCTTAATTTCTTATTTATATGTTTCTGACTGATAATGTAAAACAACAACAGCAAAACCTCTAGACGATAATAAAATTAAGCATCCAGTCAAAATACATTCAAAACCATATAACAGGTGAAATTTGAAACTGCTACTTGGTGGTAAAATCATTAAAAACGCCCTACGATAATTGAGCTACATAAATTCTCCTTCTAGCAAAGCTTTTTCCAAAGCTAGTTCTTGCCCTTTATAAGAAACAAAACACGTTGATCACAGTGATGTTAGTAAGTCAACCAAACCCTTGGCAAGACTCAAAATGATAAGGATCGACTGACGTGACGAGGATGTCATGTTCTTTACACACAACATAAAAAATATTTCCCAACTTATATCAGACCGGCAAATTGCACCACTTCAATCCACAATGAATTGATATTCCCAAAGAGTTGAAAAAAATAGCCTTACACGAACAGTGAAAATGTGGTTTGTTTATAAACAAAGCTTGGAGGTGGAATTATCTTGTCTGAGGTAAACATGCAACAGGCTGGGCTCACTTAAGTACATCATGATTTAGTTTTAATCGTCTTGTTCTTAGCACGAAATGTACGTGCTATGAAAACACTTCTCGATATCGTCAGCGCAGTTTGCATACCACATAGCTTAAGTATAGTTTTAAGTTCTTGTGTCCAGAAGCCTACTTTTCATTTTCTTTAGTTTTAGGTTTTAAGTATCTTTTACTGAAAGTACATGTTGTAGCGTAAGTTTCCTACAGGTGTTCAGAATTATACTGCGCCATTCTAGAGACTGTAATAATTGAATTCTTTTGAAGCCGAGACTGCAGATCAAATCAGGCCGACAATCGAACCATGTAGGCTGACCTACATAGATATAAAGTATTGTAGCACTTTTTGAAGTCGCCATTTGAGCAAAGAACATAGCAAGCAAACCTGCTACATCAGCTCTGAAATAAAGAACCCGTGAATCACGTTTTTAAATAAAAAAACAGACAGCAAGTGAAATCTAAAAAATAAGCCCTAAACAAACTAAACTTCAACCTAATCCAAAACAAACAGGATAAAGTAACGTAACAAACAAAAGTGAGGCTTGCGGAAACAAAAATTTTCTGGAGTTTCTTTCCCAGACCACCGCTCGACCATTGCTTCGGACAAGTACCGTAGTGCTCTCGCATCTCCTTCAGAGAGGCAAGCCGGTGACGTAGGCGCCGAAGGTTTTGTATCCAGCCAAGTTCCCGCCTTCCTCGACACAGGCCTGCACGGGGCCATGGGAAGCATATTGAAAGTTAAATGATGACGCAAGTTCGAGATGCTGTTTTGCGCGCAGTTTTAGAAGATGGGGCACGGGACGGTCTCTCTTCTCCTGTGGGATTCTGACGGCCTTCCGCTGAAGGTCTGGTGTACTCTTCGTCATCCTGAAATATAAAAACGTTTACGCTCATTCCACACTTCATGCCATTGTTTGAATTTCACCGATCCGTGACTCAGTGAAAGGTTAGGGACAAGACAGAATTAAAAACCTGCGTTACATTTAGAAGTAAATTAAATTCGCTAAATCAAAAAAAAAAAATCATTCAAGCGCTCGGCCAAGATTATGCACTTCAAGTAATAGTAAATCAAATATCTAAATCTGCGTGGAATTAAACACGGCTAAGTGAATTCAATCTCCGATAATTCGCGCGTGCTGCTGAAATTGAGACCCTACACCTTTTTGCTGTAACATTTTCCGAATAATCGCTGCTTGGTATAAATTGACATAAACCGCTTCACTGATTGAAAGAGTAGTGTTTATTCGAGAAAACGCACCGAGTTCGTTAAGATATTTTGGTAAAGAGTAAATCATTGTCTTGAACGGTTCTCAAATTAAAGCAATTATCGCGTTTGACGGCAAACCGGAGAACACATCAAAACCTGGACTTTCCTGCGCGATTTTAATATCATACAGGCGGAAGAAATCAGATGTTTGTATGAGCAGGTGGACGACAATACAACCATCTCTCCTCATTTTTTGCTTGTTTTGTTAGGGGCATTTTCGCATCGAAAACTGGTAAATATTTTGTCACTGAGAAAATATTTTGGTTGGGAAAGTGACTAGTCTTTGTGGAGCGGGTCTTCCTAAAATCTCTTAAGAGTTTTAATCAGTTTCGACGGCCTAAATACTTCGCAGAAAATGATTCTGACACCGCGTACCTTTACTACAAAATTTCTACCAGCTCAGTTTTTTAATGTAAATGCCTTCAGAGCAATTTTATCCACTCAAAGACTTTTCAATCTGACCGAATACAGAGAAGTAATCGTAGAAATTATTTGCTCATTACGCATGCAGGAATCGAGAGTTGAATTTGATACTGGTTCCAACAACGACTAACGGATTCATTTTTCAAATAATCGATTCATTTAATGATATCTATGGCGGCACGCTTGACCTGGCTTGACTGTAACTTGAGAATGGCCTTGAAATAGCCTGAGAAAACAGCCGACATTTGGCGACGCCACCGCTGGTTTTCCCGCCAAATGACGTCTGAGAAACGAGCGCAGAAATTCCATACTGATGACGTGTCACTACCCAGATCTGGGTAGTGACGCGTCATCAGTATGGAATTTCTGCGCTCGGGTCTCAGACGTCATTTGGCGGGGAAACCAGCGGTGGCGTCGCCAAATGTCGGCTGTTTTTTCATGTTACCCTTGAAACAGCCAAAAAGTCATTAGTTTTATGATTTCACTTATAGCACAGTGGAACCTCGATTTAACAAAGTGTTAAGGGACTGGGGAAATTTGTTCGTTATATCGAGGGTTCGTTTTATATCGAACACCTCCATTTAACGAATTTTATGGAAAACTACTGAAATGTTCGTTATATCGAGGTATAGTTAATAAGTTAATTTACAAAACCCAGCATTTCCGGAGGGTAGTGTAGGAGCTGCTCGGAAGGTCTCTCCTAATTGGTTGCAGGAAACAATGACATGCCATTCTTTCAATTGTTTCAGCATTGTTTGGGGTCAGGGTTAGGCATCATTGGTGACTTCTCTTCCGAGCAGCTGGTACATGACCCTTTCCGGATCTGAAAAATTACTGTAATAACATTTCAGTACCGAACTATACATAGCTACGGCACCAGAAACAGAACAAGAACAGACAAACAGATCTCCTTAAAACTACTGTACATATAAATTTTATCCGTTTTGTTCTGTTTGGTTTTTTTTTATCACACGCTGACATTTATTCGTTACACCGAGGTATATTCTGCATTTGGGCTTCTGCAATTGTGTTCGTTATAACGAGGATTTCGTTAAAAGGTTCTGTTCCATACACTTTACTCAGTGTAATTTTGGCCGAGCTGAACAAAATCCTTCGTTATACCGAGGACTTCGTTATATAGAGGTTCGTTTAATCGAGGTTCCACTGTAAAATCCTTTTACTGGAAACGTCCCATTTTCTCTTAAACAAATCTTTTATCTCACCTGCTGCTGATTTTCCTCTGATGTTGGTAATGACGTTTCATCTTCAGATTCGGCGATTCCTTCCTCTTCCTGCCACAAACCACACAGTCAAACTATTTACCATCCATTTCGTATAATTTTTAAAAATCTTTTTAACATTATAGTGGTGAAATGCTTTTAAAGAATAGATCTTTTTTTATTTCTACAAAATATGTTGACTGTACTGTTCTTGAGGGTCGTCGGATCCAGCGGACGATCCTACATCTTCAAGTTTGAGGTTCCCTTTCTCCTCCTGCCTTAAAATAAATCATGAACGGAACAAAACTTCGAAATTAAATTTCAAGACAGGGGTTGAGGCCTAATTATCTATCTTTTACAACAATTTTCCATGAAGGCTTTCCCTCGCAAGTCCTGTCACAAATCAGAAAACGACACCTCGCATTTAGTTTTTAATGTTAAGTACAAAACACGTCAGAATGTCATCAACATCAATTAACAAACGGAGATGCCGTAAAGCCTCGCGCAAGTAGAAGCACAATTAACAAATTCTGTTTTCAGCGAGGATCTGTCTTAAACGCTGTTTAAAAACAATGTCGTAGGAAAGCTTTACCTCATCAGTGGACAAGACTTGGGACTCGGCGGTCTGGTTTCCTATCTCCTATAAAGTGAAAAAACGAAAGGTTCATCATCTTTGTACCGCCATTAAAAGGCATGCAATGTCACGATAGTTTGGAATTATTTCAAAACCCTAAATACACATTTCCCTGCTAACAGAGGGCTCTTTTCCTGTCGCCTGCTGAATACCAGGGAAAAGAGACCTCTGCTGGCTGGGAAAACACACATTGGAAGGAAAGAAAAGCCTGAAATAATGCTTCAGTTCTATTAAAACCGCTTTAAGTACTACTATACCTCGACTATAATTGTCTGTGTCGTTGGCTTTCAATGCCGGCCAGGATGGAAATGCATTGCAACTTGAAAACAGGGCCAACTTTTTCAAGTTTAACTCCTGTATGCCGTCACGTCGTTACAAATTACATGAACAATCATTTTTACGTTTCGTGATTTCCGCCTGTCCTTTTAGACATTTTAGAGATGGTATCTGCCGTGTTTACTTAAACACGGTTTAAAAGTCTGTGTTCTAGTTTACTTTTGCTGTACTTCATTCAGTTTCAAAACCTAGTTTAATTAAACATGTTTAGTTGGTGTGAATGAAGAATAAGAAATGGACAACGCCCCTTCCTTTTTACAACCTCCTCCCCCTAATAATGATTGCACAGTCCCGGCTCAAACAAAATCTTTATAAAAAATATCAGCAACCCACCTGTTCTTGATCCTCCTCTGATTCATACGATGGCGTTTCATCTGCAGTTCCAATGACAACTCCATCGTTCTGGCAAAAATCAAACATTTTATGATACTAAACACCATCCATATTTTATGTGCGACTGTAAGCCCTCTAGCGTACTTATTTTAAAACGAACACACATTGGAAGAAAGGAAAGAAAACCCTGAAATAGTGCTTCAGTTCTATTTAAAACGACTTTACCTACTACTATACCTCGACTATAATTAATTGTCTGTGTCTTTGGCTTTCGATGGCCAGGAAAGAAACGGATTGCAGCTTGAAAAAACTGGGCCAAATTTTTCAAGTTTAACTCCTGTGTGCCGTCACGTGACTGAACATCACATGAACATTTTTAATGTTTCGTGATTTCCGCCTGCCGTTGTTAGATATTTTAGAGAAATCTTGGATGATTGGTTATAACGCTGAGATTTCCTCCGGTTTAGCAAAGTATAATAGTCATTATCTCAGTTATTCGCAATTTTTTTTACGTCAGTCTTAAGTTCTTTTCTTTTTTTACCCTACGTAAAAGTTTCCTAAAGTTTGCTGGTAAGGCTGCTCTATCTTAGCCAAGGCCTGGTTGGCTCAGTTGGGAGAGCGCCGGTCTGCTGAGCGGGAGGTCGCGGGTTCAAACCACGGCCGGACCAATACTCAGGGCCTTCGTTATAAATGACCGAGAAGAAAGTGCGGCCTTTCTAATGACATCTGCAAACGGTTTCTGCAAACGCTTTGCTACCTTGTATCGGTTGAGGTAACGGAACAACCTTTTGTTATCAAAATATGTCCAAAAACCGATCATAATTACTCTTCCATTTGACACAATGTATTTTAGAGTTCCAAGCCGGATAAAAATGATTGAGGACACTCGGTTAAAATTTCAACACAGCTTTGACCAAAAACCGTGGAACTTACCATGACATATACCCCGTTTAAATATCGACAGATATCCGATATGATATTAAGGATACAACTTCGCGTGGATTTTAACACTGTCTTGTTGTTTACTAAGTATATAACGCGCGCTATTTACAATTTTAACCATGCCCATAGTTGTACAGTATTATACAATTTATTTTACTCTGACTTGTACTTAACTTGAGCTAGACTAATGCCCCATTCACACTAAAGCTTAAACACGTTTAAAAGGTGTTTAGTTGAACACGGTTTACATTTGACATTTTTATAAAAGATGCCTACTGTACTTTTTTCGATTGCAAATTTAGTGCTACTACGTAACGCGTAAAAGTTCATTTGAATTTTCTGTAAAAGCCCGTGTTCTAGTTTACTTTTGCCGTTTTTAATTCATTTTCAAAACCTAGTTTCATTAAACATGTCTAGTTGGTGTGAATGAAGAATAAGCAATGGACAAAGCCCCTTCCTTTTTACAACCTCCTTCTCCTAATAATTATTGCACAGTCCCGGCTCAAACAAAACCTTTATAAAAAAATATCAGCAACCAACCTGTTCTTGATCCTCCTCTGATTCATATGATGACGTTCCATCTTCAGATTCAGTGACTTCTCCCTCGTTCTGGCAAAAATCATACATTTATACTAAACACCATCCATCTTCCATATGCAACTGTAAGCCCACTAGAGTACTTATTTTAGAACGAACAGACATTGGAATGAAAGAAAACCCTGAAATAACGGTTCAGTTCTATTTTAAATGACTTTACGTACTACTATACCTCGACTACAAGTGTAAGACTTTGTCTTTTGAAGGCCAGGATGGAATTGGATTACAACTTGAAAAATTGGGCCAACTTTTTCAAGTTTTAACTCCTGTGTGCCGTCACGTGATTGAACACATGAAGAATCATTTTTTATGTTTCGTGATTTCCGCCTGCAGTTGTAAGACATTTTAGAGACGGCATCTGCCACAGATCCTGTATGATTGTAATGTGAATGACTTATTTAATATAAACAAAAGAGGTGAGATAATTACAAGGTGCGAATCCCTTATATTAGTGACTGGACTTGCTGCAAAACACTGTAACCATCCGAACTACCAGATGGCGGGATATCGATCACTTCATCGGAGTTACGAGAACAAAACGAACTCCTTTTTTAACTCATAGATAAGGTGTCTACTTCTAACTTCTTTGTTGATCAATCAACTGTTAAACAAAGCTCTTTTTTCAAAAATCAATAGGTCTACTTGGCACAAATGTCAGAGATATCGTCCCTAAACACCGAACTTAAAAAAAGGGAATCTGTTTTTTCCGAGGCAAAAGTCACTTTTGGCTAGCCTGCTCCAAGCATTCAGATAGTGGGGAAACAGACTACTTTTGGCCTAAAATCAACTGAGTGCGACCTGCGAGAGAACAGCAGCCAATTTTTATCTGTAGTTTATTTTTAACAGAACCCGAAATCAATTTAGTTCAAGGGAAATAAAAACTTAGATGAAAAAGAACAATGATAAAGTAACTAAACTTAAATAGAAGTGGATGACTAACCTGTTCCAGTTCCATCTCTGATTCAGATGATGAATCAGAAGAGAGATCAGACAATTCAAGAATAGCCTGCAACTACAAAATAAAACTATTCTTAATGCACGGGTTCTCAATTTAAAACCTTTTGACGTAACTGCCAAGATTAACTACCATTCAGTAAACGACGCTAATTAACGAAGTCTCCAAAGCGTGTTTGATTATCTCTGACGGACAGAAAAATAAAAATAAATAAATAATGGTAATTGAACTGAGTGGAGTGCAATTTGGTCTGAAATCATACGCGTGATTTCAAAATCTAACGAGCGCGCAGCGCGAGTTCGATTTGAAATCACAAGTATGATTTCAGACCAAAATTGTACGACATGAAGTTCAATTACCACGTTATTACATCCATTTTCAAAATCGCAGAATTTAGTCAGTACTAATATTTTATTGGTCGAGTAGCCGGTTTGTTAAAAAGCCGAAACAAAAAGGCTTTTACATCTCATTTTGTATTCGAAACAGAAATGATACGATATAGAACAAAAATGGTGCGATTTAAAACAGAAATGATGCGATTTAGAACATGAATGACGTGATTTGGAACAGATGCGATTTAGAGCAAAAAATGGTGCGATTTAGGAATAAATCACACTGCTGAGAGCCAATCAGATTGCACGGATAGCCAGTGATTTCAAAGTGGATGTAATAAAGTAAATAATGCATTAGTCAACTGCAACCCCGGCCCCCCGACCGCAGCGGCATAGCGGGGATTTAACGCGGCCAATGCTGGGATTTAACGCACATGATTTAACATATTCGCCCCGGTGGCGGGGGAAACAAAATACCTGTTTTACCCATGTCATGGGCGGGGATTAAACAGTAATACGAATTTTCGGAAGCGGGGATTTAACATGAGTGACTAAAGGAAAAGCCTCGTTTCTCAAAGTTTTGTATGGCGGCAGAAGAGAGATGATGCCGCAGAGAACGATAATATTAAAACATAAGAGAAACAGGGCAGGAAGGCACAAAACAGGTTGCTTTAGTCTCAGACACAGAAAAGAAAGTGTATAGAACGTCCTACACATTGGTCGAGAGTTGCCTTACAAGGACTTTACAAATCTCATTTGAGTCTCATTTGTTCACCTCGTACGTAACTGACGATAAATTAATCCCAAAAGCGCTTTTTAAGTATCCCGATTCCTCTCCCATTACTTTCACGATTAGGAAATTGGAGAAAGACAGAGCTGTTTCGCATCCTAGGGGGTACTCCGGGTAATTCTCGGTGGGGGTGTGCCGCCTAGTACCCCAAATCCTGACCCTATTTCAGACCAAAAAATGTCATTTTCCACACCCTTTTCAGCCCTGACCTCTAAAATCCACACCCGTTTTCAGACCTGACATTTAGGCAGAAATTATGTCCGAATTACAGTTAACCGGTCCTTTATAGCGGACACTGTAGGGACCTCAAATTAGTGTCCTCATTAGCGAGAGTCCGTAATAGCGCAAGTTTATTCAAGTCAAACTTCTGTAATTTGTTTTGCCGGGGAATTTAGCTGATGTCTGTATTATCGGGGTGTCCGCAAGGCGAGAGTTGACTATACCTAAATGGCTTATATAAGGAAGTACCCCCTCCCCAGGTTTCGCCTAAGATCCCTTGCCCTTACAAGTATACCATACAGAAGTTACTTTTTCGTAAGCGATCTAACCACATTTTTCTACACTGGCTCCAGAGGTCCGTTGTCAGGAATTAGGTAAGAAAAAAATCCTCTGGCACCCAGGGTAACATTTTTTATGAATTTGAAGGAACGCAATCGAGAGTTTCTATTAACAGGTCCGATGGTTTGAAGTTTAAGAAATACAGAATACCAAATCGGACAGAGCGTTTGAAATCGAGCCTAGAACTACACTTTACTAATTCCCTGCTATACGGGGCTTTTAACAAACTACTTGGCCTGGCGAGCGGGGAAATTAGCGGTGTTTTAACACCAAAACAATGTTAAATTCCCCGCTAAGTCCCGGGGGTCGGGGTGCCGGAGTTTCAAATGACTGATGCATAAACTTAAACAAACGAAGCTGGTGACTAAAGCTGTTCCTGTTCAATCTCTGTGTTTTGATGATGAATAAGCTTATTAGCTTAACTGTAACCCACAGATAAGAACTTGCCTGATCTCGTTTGGCCAACCTGGTTCTTATATTGTTGGGTATTAAAGAGGCAAATTTCTGACAGCAGGTTATTAAGCCACTAGGCTCTTACACGCGGGTTTTTCCTGTATTAAAAACTAACTCAGTATCACCAACTAAGAAATCCTCCGTAAAGGAGACTTACAAATGAAGGCCCCTGAGCGTATTTGACTATCTCTGACGGACAGAAAAATAGAACTGTTCACACAAACACTGAAAGTCTTACTAAATATTTAATAAATAAACTTTCACAAAAATAGTTGAGTCATGACTAACCTGCCTTTTCCAGGAGTTCTCTGATGGCCATTCACGCTCAGGTTTGGGGTTTCCTTTAATATCCTTCAACAAAATACAAAACAATACTTAAAACTACCCATCTCCCTTTAATAAAGTGTGGACGTGTACACATTTCAAAACCTTTCTCATTTTAAGTCCCATGCGGTTACACTGACCATCAAAAGACAACTGTTTATGTGACAACAACTGTGACAAGATGTACTAAGTTCAAAACAAGCCTCGCGTGCCGAAGGCAAAGATCAACAGTCAAAACTTGGCCTATAAAATAAAAGGCAGTCTGTGACTGCATGTGGCTACTGTTTTAGTTTTGTAGAATATATTGCAACAAAACAGGAATGAAAATTGTAGGAAACGATAGAAATTTAGATTGTTTATCCATAAAAATACTATCTTTTCTCTAGAAGGTATATATTTTAAAAACATCAACAACAAAACAAATAAGCAAACAAAAAAAAACGAAAAGGAAACAAAAAAGAGAAAGACAGCCTAAGGAAAAAAGAAAGGCTACTGAGCAGGATTCGAACCCGGCACCTTGTCAAAAATTATACGAGCACAAAGTTAATGTTTTAAAAACAACTGACAAACTATTTTTAAGCGTCTTTACAATTATTTGCTGAGAGAAATTTTTCCTAGCGAAGACTTTGACTTCTCTTGCGTGATGATAAAGGATGTAGGGGAGGACCCTCTCTCTCCGGCGTTGCGTGACATAGAGGGAGAGAGAGAGAGAGAGAGAGAGAGAGGGGGGCCAGAACTGCACTAGACACACGGTGGTTACGCCTTCTTTGTGTGGTTTGTTGGTGTAGAGGCGAAGCGCTGAAGGTCAAAAATTTCCTTTACGACTACGTTCAAGAAACGAGTGTTACCCCGTCGCCAATTTTTAACCCAAGTTTAGGGAGGAGGGAGATTTCCCCCACTGTACCTCTCCCCTCTCAGCGGGATTGGAAAGAGAAACATTATCTTTATCAAAGAGCACGTACAGGAAATTCGCATTCAAAATAGTGGAATGAAAATCAAAATTAGCAACTCCTTTTCTTTTCTTTTGAAAATATATTTATATTAGCCTTACAAAATTTCGCAGATCACAGTGTATTTTTTTGCGGGCGGAAATTTGTTACGTAATAAAACAAAAGGCGGGAAAATGTCATCACGTGAAAAATCATCCGAGGTAGATTTAACCAATCAGCTGCCGCCACGTCACTAGGCTTTGAATGACATCGTTTGTTGTTTTTGTTGTTTGTTCAGTTCGCTCTTCAACGGCAAACTGTTCAGAATGAACTCAAAATTTAATAAGAAAACATCAAGGAAATGTTACCGGCAAAAGACAGGGATTCATCTCTTTTTACTCAGGAATATGCTAAGGAGTTGTTCCAAACTCAAGGAAACATCACTTATAAGGATATTTCACGAAAGTCCAAAGCTCCGCAGGATTTGATTTGTATGGCGAGTGTTCTTGGAAAGTTGAAAACAAGCTCATGCTATTTACGCGATGAAAATCATGCATGGACACTTGTGCTATACAGTGGAGAACAGCGAAGGGTTTACCTGTAAGGAAAGTTTTTTTGGTGTTGCTTTTAACCGTTGTCTCGAAGATACAATTTTTTTGTGCGGGTTGTTATTTCAAAAACCAACGCTTCACCGAACTGCAAGGACCAGTATTTACCAAAGAAACGCTCAAGAACTAACAAAGGAACAGCTATAAAAAAGACTTGTCTGTTTTCTGGACTTTCAAAGGAACTTCACTTGACTTAAACTGATTTTATAGGAGCCCTGGACGATAAATGTGAAACTGTGAGTTCAATGTGTTTACTCTTTGCTCATTTGTTTGAATTGAACATGAACTGAACATCTTTCATTTGCTTTTATGATTGTTGTTTGTTACTTTATGAAAAGGTATGAATTAAAATTGATTCAGAAATTAATACTGTGGAAATTATGTGCTTTTGTTTTGCTAAAAGTTCTTGTTTTCACCCAATAATATCACTTTATGGCTGCTTGAAGATACGAAATTTCTCTTCTTGTGTTTAACTCCATGTTTTAAAATCAGCTGAAGTTACTTGTTCTTAACGTTCTCAGTTAAAACATTTTATGGAGCTAGTTTAATCAGTTGAAAGAAATGAATTTGAAATGATACTTTGAATCTGCTAAAGTTTGTGATTTGATTTCAAAAGCAAATCTCGTGTTTTGTCGAGTATAAAAATGACAAAGAAAGGAAAATGGCGAAAGGCAAGAGCTGAGTAGAAATAAACTGTAAACAAAGAACAAAGAAACAAATTGCGATAAAATTGGAAAACTTACGTGGTATTCTGACTCCAGTGTAGTGATGTTTCCGTGCTGCTGTACAGCTGACGTGAGATTCATCACCTGCTGTGGAGTCATCTTCACTCCATCAAGGTACAGTTCCTCCAGGTGAGGAGCGCAGCTGAGATGTTTTATCAAGCTGTCGACTCCTGCACCCAGAAGAGGATTCCATGACATTTCGAGCCACTCCAAGTTTGGAAGATCTTGTTTGAATACTCTGCTGATGAACTCCACAGCAGGTGATGATGTTACATTGATACGATGGAGTGTTAATGCCTTCAGTTTGTGTGTTGTTGGGATGCTCCTCAGTAGAGACTCTGTTACCTCAGCATCAAACACTTCACAGTATTCACCCTTAACGCATATGAAGTGTGGAGCGGTGATAAACGGCATCATCTCAATCAGCCGTTCTACATCTGACCTATTCACCCACCCAGTACGAATGCTCCGAACCCTGGAGAGACCATGACGCTTTGAACAACAGCTGCTGCTGCTCTCTTCACTTGACTCATCACCATTCATGTTTGTCTTCTTTGTTGTCTCTTCTAAACTAATTAACGTCTTTACCATTTTATATGGAAGAGGTTTTTCAATTTGAGTAAAATAAAGGTGAGTGTTGTTTTCTTCTTTCATTAAAAAAAAATCGTCAACACTACGCCATGGAAATACATTCAAAACTTCTGATGCTTTCTGTTCTCCTGTTCTACTAACTATAACAGCGTTTAATTGCTGTACTAAACTAATTAAATTATTATAACTTTGCTCTGTATACTGGCCGCTATAAGAGAAAAATATGTACATAAGTGAAGCGGTAGTTTTAACAAAATTTTCCTTTGCTGCAATATTCAGCTGGTCAGGATTTAAAATGAACAAAACACCTCCTAGATTAGAAAGAAAAGTGGGGAAAAGTTCTGTTCTTGTATCTGCTGAACAGCAGAAGAATAACTGTGTACATAGAGTTAAAAGATTTTTTTGTGTTTCAGACAAATCTTGGACTGACGGTGCTTGGTTGTCGAAGCTGTACTCTCCGTCTTCCTTCGCCGCCATTTCCAACAGATGAATCAAGATCTTGCGCGCGGCTTCTTCTGACATTTCAGCAACAAATTTAAAAACTTCATTCAACTTGAAGATCTTTTCAATTGAGTCCACTTTGAAAAGGGAATTGTTTTTACTTTCTGGAGATAAAAGTTCTTCTTTTAGACATTTAGAAGCCAAAAACTCCTGCATGGATTTGTGAATGAAGTGAACGTCTTTGCTGGGGTTAAGAGCGGACACGTTTAGCAGCTGAAACAACCCGGCCTCGATCAGTTTCTCAGTCAAAACGCGATCCGGCAGTTTACTGAGAGGAAAGTAAAGTAAATCTTGTAGAAGTGCGTCAAAGGCTAGTTCTCCAACTTTACAGAGTTCTTCTTTGTGGTCGTCAACTTTTTCCACCGGCTTGTTTTGTTTTTCAGACATATGATTAAACATAGTCTGTATGAACTGGTCATAAATCATCACCCGTGATGAAGGTAGTCCTTCACGATCCTTTTTCTGCCAAACCAAAGACAGCATTAAAAGTACAATAGGTATCTTTGCTACATCCTCCAGACTTTGTTGTTTCAAGTACCTGAAAAACTCTTCAACATCTTGATCATCTTTCAAGAATCTACGAGCGAACTCTTTTTGTTGCCTACGGTCAAAACCGTCGATCTCAAATTGAGCATCACTGGAACTTTTCAATCCCTCTGCTTTCATGTCTCTAGATGTTATAATAACACAACAATCCCTCAACTTTTTTTGCGCCCAGATTTCAAGAACAGGTGATTGGCTTGCTGCGCTGTGCACGTATTCATCGTAGCCGTCCAAAATAAGCAACACTTTTTCTTGGTGGTGACGAACGTAGTCGTACAGGTTATCAGTAGAAATTGGGCCATCACTCGCAAGAAGATTAGCAGCGCTCAGAATGTCTGGGACAGCGTTGAGGTTACAAACATCGCGCAATTTGACCAAAAGTACGAGATCAAATCTTCCTAACTTTCCTTCAAATCTGTGCTGGGACCAGTCGAAGGTAGCTTTCTGCGTAAAAACGGTCTTGCCGATACCTGGTCGTCCGTGAACCAAAATGCGCTTGGGCTTATGATTAGGTCTTCCGCCGTCGAAAATGTTGGTGTAGTGTTCAAGTTCCTTCTGTGTTACTCCGCTGGGCTTCTTCTCATCCATAAGCCAAGACAACTG